>CM039119.1:49086337-49686337 GCA_022036555.1 Microstegium vimineum | reverse complement strand
GTTGGAAGGTCGCGGTCTGATTACTGAGCCCATAAGGCATTGTCTGAGGAGGGCGGATGGGGGTCATCACAGCCGTCGTCTTCGGTGGGGGTCGGCGGCGGCGTGGGTGATGGCCGTGGTGGCCGGAGAGTCGGCGTCGCGCCGTCTGTACGAGGGATGCAGTCCATGATACCGGTGCTGGAGCGATCGATGTCGTCGACCAGATCATCGATGTCGATCTTCTTTCGCGGGTGGTACATTGGCGTGGCGGGACGATGTACGGGCGGCGGCGCGTCTGCGTCGCGTGGAGTAGATCTGACGGTCCAGGACATAGATCCGATCTGGAGCACAATGCCGGTCGCCGGGAGGACCATCGAATCCGGGAAAGTAACCACTTGACGAGCCATGAAATCGATGCACACACCCCCTACCTGGCGCGCCAACTGTCGACGAAATATGCATCGCAGTCTACCTAGGGGGGTACCCTACGGTAGTAGATTGTAGGCGGAGGTGTGGTGATGGCGATCAAGCGTAACATAGAGATCGTAGACACGACGATTTATACAGGTTCAGGCCGGCAAATCGCCGTAATACCCTATGTCCTGTGTTCTGGTGGCTGGATTGATGTGGGTATTAGGTTACACGAGATGTAGATGAGATCTAAGAGATTGTTTTGGAGGGGGTCCCTGCTCGCCTTATATAGCCAGGGAGCAGGGTTACAGTTTCCTTATCCTAACAGATTACGATCGGTCCCTTAAGGAAAGGGATCCGAATCTATCTACTTGGATCTTCCTTGGCGAGCAAGGCTTCTTCGGAGTCCTTGACGAGCACGACGGGCTGGTCGCGTACCGCAAGGCCTCGCGTGATGGGCCATCTTCTGGTTGGTATGCCCATAAGATCCCTGGGGATATGCCGAGGTAATATCCCCAACAACTACTAGAATGGATTTTGTTTCATTAGAAAAGTTTTTTTTCTCAAAAATTATATAAATAAAATATGTTTCAAAACAACAATTTTTTTTGTGGGTCAAGAAGAACTTAAATACAACATATTTAACTTGTTGTGCTAAAAATAGATTATAGCTAAAATTACAATTACTAGCACATAAAGGAGGCAAAAGAAACGGAAGAGAATCACTTGAAACCACCCTCCAACATGTTTCACGTTCACATATAGGAAACCAGAAACACTTCTAGGTTTGAATCGTTTTGTGGTTTTACCATTTGGCACGGATTTATGCTGACCATGAAGGAGAATGTCAATACTTATCCTTGGACAATCATGACAAATAAGAAAAAGGTATGTTAAGTTGTATCTCATCACTCAGTTATGTGTTAATTGATTCATAATTACATGTAATATGGTGTGCTATCTGTCCGAGGTTGGCTCCTATTGTGGAGGACATATTTATGTTCTAATTTGAAGATGCTAGATTCATGAGGGGAGTATTAAAAAACAACTATGGACATGTGCAAGAGCTCATACATAAGTGTCGACAGAGTATCTAGCTAGTGTGATCAATGTATAATGGCAATACACAAGACATGGGTTTATACTATAGTTCAGATGTGGGTGCTGAACATCTAGTTGAATAGGAGTTGTGCATCGTCCACTAGGGGCGAGGTAGTGGATCAAGGTGCTAATGATGATGGAGAACTGATCTGTCGATCAGATGCTAGAACTAAAACCCGTGGCTTTTAGACCCAGTGGGGGTAGGGGTTTTCCCACAGGTCTCGAGCTCAAGGACCATAATCTAGGTGAATGTGTGGGATGAGTTTTATTATTCCCCGTGGGTGTCCAGCGGGACCCAAACTTAAGGTCCAAATACATGAATGACTGAACTTAGCCGACAAATACATGAAGATAAAGCCCATGGCCACCCAATTTTACTAACCCCAAGTCCCTAACTACAGGATCTCTCAAGCCCCGCTCCTGTCCGCCACACCGCATGTAGAGGACTCTGTGGCGCTCTTCGTCTCTATATCCACTTGAGTACTCGTCCTCCTCCCTTTTTTCTGTACTCCGCAAGCGACGCCGCAAGGTGGAGGAACCAAAACCGTCGGCCCTCTACCTCTCCCACTCTCTAGTAGTTTTGCTTGTCACCCCTTCTCTTGGCTGCTCCACAGTTCCATCATGGTCGTGGATCTGGTCGTTCTTCCATGCAGTGGCAAACTCTAGTTGGGGAGGCAAGAGCCCTTGCACTAGCTCTTCATTTAGGTGGTCAAGCAAGTCGCATGTTGTTGGCCATGCATTCCTTACTCCTCTACTCAAATTCTGAGATCCTCGCTCTATGTTTTGTGCTCGGGTTTTGGTGAATTGTCGAGTTCAGGGACAGGTGTGCCTTTTCACCCAAAGTCATGTTCGGGACCGGGGCAGATTTGAATGTCAAGTTTTGGTGTAGGTGTGCAGATGCTCCACCTAGCCTTGACCCGCCCACTGTCGTCCCTAGAGGTAGGGTTTATAAAGGAATCCTGGTCGACTAAGGTTGGTTTCCTAGCTTGTTACAAGGAGATCTAGTCAGATCTATTCAAATTAGGAAACTTGGATATATTGTTATCCCCTGGCTCGATCTATGTGTTGTCCACAAGAAGATGAGGTATCTACGTCTAGCTAGGCCTCATGATTAGTCAGACCATCCCACCCTTACTTGGCAGGTTTATTTCCTTTGCGATGAGGATATCTACCTAAGAAATAATTTATCTACTGTCTGTCGTGAAATAAAGAAATTTGCATGTAGCTTAATATTCTTCTCTTATTGCATTTTCTAATGACTATTGGAAGAAAAACTCATCTGATGCAAGGAGTGCAAATAGTGAGGTCTTCATGAGGAGCTTGTTGTCTTCCTGGTCCATGGATTGAGACTATCGCCTCATCTCTACGTAGCATCATCTTTCATCATCTCAGGTAATGCTCATTTTTAAGAGCTGTTGAAGATAAGGACGCAGGGCCTCAAAGAATCTGAATCACCTCAATGAAGCCTTCTTCCAATGAGTCTGCCCTAGATGTTTAACATACTTTTGTAAATTTAATTGTCGTTGGAATTTCACTCTTTGTAAAGAGCTTAGAATTTAGTATTTTTTTAGTTACAATTATGTTACATCTTACTCCCTTTGGTGTAAATTATGTTTTAGTTTTGATCGATTCAAAGATAAATGTACAAATATCTATAAAATCTAATAAAAATCATTAATACAATGTAAATGTACTTTGATAGTGTATTTATTTGATATTATAGATGATAACATAATTTTTCATAAACTTGGTTACAACTAAACAAGTTTAATTTAAGCTAAAACTACAGTTCAAAATGGAGCGGGCAGTAATCCTTTTTTTTAATAATTGAGGGAGTAGTAATCGTTGAAGTTCAGTAAAAACTTTATATGGTGCGGCACAACATCCCCTGGGAACAGTTACATGTAATAATGCATACAAGAAAGCGCTACTATTCATCAAAGTACTACTGACCGATAGAATGCCCTTCCGCACCAAATCAAATCAATCGTTTTTTTTTGAGCTAAAATCAAATCAATCGTTAGCCTAAAAAACATATACTAGTACACAAATCACTAGTGCATTTTCAAAAGATATAGACCTGTTTTCTCAAAAGAAGGTGAAAAGTTGACGGACTCTTGCCATCCTGTCCAATTGGTCCACTCTAGATTGATAAATGGTTCATGCAGTACCTTGCCTTGTTGAGTGGACACATCACTTTTTGTCCGGGCACGTTTTAGGCAGACACGGAAAAGTTGGATGGAAAATTGCCAAATTGACATGTTTTTACCAACAGCGAGGAATCTTTGGTGTGAAATATCAAACTGACAATCCCAGGTCCATCGTAGAAGCCGCCATATTCGTGGAGAGGGAAAAAAACCAAGATTAATCGAAAAAAGAAAAGAGAGTATGCATAGTTGGATTTTAATGGGGTCTAGATTATAAAAGAGCCAATGCCCAGTACAGTTAACAATTAATAAGAGCATATACAATAACTTGGAAAAATTGACTTGCTAAATCTTATGGTTTGATAAGTTGCTAAATTATTTGACAAGTGGAAAAAACCTCTTTCTCCAACAATTTACTATTCCAACTTGCCAAACTTTTGAAAAAAGAAAAGAAAAGAAAAGGCGGGAGACTGATAACAAGTTGAAAAAATAGTAAGTTGGTTTGAGGAGTTGTTAGAGAGGGAATTTTGTGATTTTGCCAAGTTTATAAGGATAACAAGTTGGATAGCAACTTGAGAAATATAGGCACGCGGAGACCGTGAATAGCAATTTGGGAAAAATAGCAAGTTGGTTTGAGGAGTTGTTGGAGACGGAATTTTGTGATTTTGACAAATTTATAAGGATAACAAGTTGTTTTAAGGAGTTGTTGAAGATGCTTAGCCAAATTTGAACAAATGACAGATGTTCTCTATTCTATTTTGGTTTAAAAGAAAATCAACTAATAAATATAAATCATGGAAATAATTTATAAAAGTGTATGTGTATGTGCTACTGGTTGTGCGGCCAAATTCTGATGGTTTAGATATATGTATGAGATCAGATCGAACGAGACCAAATTAGGATACTAAATCATCAAATTAAGAAAGATGAGATCACATGAATGGATTAGAACTCAACACACGCGCTCAAGATAGATTAAAAAGAATTCAAGAAATTATGTCATTAATTTGAAGAGGTTAAAAAATCATAGAGATTACGAGATTAATTAAAAAATATAAAAGATCATCCATCGTTGTATTTTATCCTAATCTAATGGTCTAGATTTTTTGCAGAAAAATATGCCATTAGATTTTAACATGGTAAAAAATCTATGCTACGTATTTGCGTGGGCTACAATACATTGCTAGCTTCATGTTATTTGCAAAGACGACGCAAACACCGTAGCAGCGGACATTTACTGACGATCGGGCCAACATTCAGCAGCGGATGCAGAGGGTTGGCAGAAAGCGAGAAAGGTCTTTCTCGCTCCAGGATGATCCCCATGCATAGCAACGGCGGGCAGTCTGAAACTCTGAACGTATCTGCACACGACGCAAACATACCTACCTACAGTCTCACTCACAAACGTTCAGCATGCATTGCCTGGTCCACGACCACGACGACCATGAGAGCAGAGCGGCAGCTCCTCCTCACTCACAGTCGCCGCGAGCCCCGGTCGGACCGGACCACTCGCTCGCTCGATCGCACAGTGCCGCCTCAGCTGCTGCCTGGTAATTGAAGGATCGCCATGCATGCATGCATGAGATGAGCAGAGCGCACGCAACGCCCCAGCGATGCCGCAGGTAGCTGTAGCTAGCGCGAGCTCTGTCTGTCTACACTACACAGCGGCGGCCGGGGCGAGCGTGGTGATCGCCAATAATTGTACCGGCAGCACGTGTCTTGGTGATACCGTCCGTCCGGATAAAGCTGCGGTTGTGTAGCTGTAGCTGCGAGTGAGTGATTTCTAACTCTGCGTCTAGGCGCTGTGCTCTGCTCGGCTGCGCCTGCCGCCAGTCGGCCACGATCGGGCGGCAGCCTGAGAGTGAGAGCCAACGCCACGGCCCTGCTGCTGCCTGTGGTGGGCAGTGGCAGCGGCAGCGGCAGCGGCAGCTGTGGCTGGCTTTCGAGAGTGTCAGGACCAGGGACCAGGACCGTCTGAAGCAGGAGTAGGCTGGGCCGTCCGGCCGGCCGTGCTGCTCTCTCGCCTGTCGCTTGATCGTTTCAAATCTCGCGACCAGAGACCGTACCAGTGTGTCGCCTGCCTCTTGCCGGGCAAAGCTGCCGGGCTTCTACAGCGACTGTGAGTGTTTATGGTCGTTTCGATTCAAATGGTCGAAACCAACGGCGGTGTCAAATGGCCGCCCGGCCGGAACACGGGTCATTTGACTTGGAACACAGTAATTGAGCGCTGCTGGCCTGCTGTTAATAATGTGCCTGCCTATACGTTACCAGCCTTCGTGTCAGTCAGACAGAGCCGGCGTCGTCGTCTCGTGGTCGTGGAAAAAGCGAGCCAGCCACGACACTCAAAAGCCGATTCATCAGGCCCGTCCGGCGTCCGTTCCGTCTATGTCCATGCATGCTGCAGCGACGAAGCATCAGCATCGCCACATCACGCGCCCCCGTCGTCCCCACCAGACATCTCAGCCCGGCCGCGGTGGCACGCGCCGGTCCGGAAAAGCGCGAACCAGAGCTGGTGGCTTTTTTCCGCCGTGCGACCGCGTGCGCCCTCGCGTACTCAACCTCTGCTGCAGCCTGCATGGCAACGAGGAGAGAGGGCCTTCTCCCTCCCTCCCTCCTCGCCGCACGGCACGCCGCTTTAGTTGCGTCGCCCGCGCCTGCGTGGGGGACGCAATCATGGCCCCTCCCCACGACGGACCGGAGAACCGCCGCGCCGGGACGGACGGACGCCGTGTCCGTGTCCGCGCGCGCGCGTCCGTCTCCTCGGCGACCGACGACGGCCACGAGCACAGCGCCCTGCTTTCCCTGCGGCCCGGCCGACACGGTCGATCCAGCGCGACCATGCATCGAATCATGCGTGGAGATGGAAGGCACAGGGGGCTTCACCAGTAACCCCACCGATCTTTGTCTGTGTCCGTCTCAACCTGCCTGTCTGTCCGTTCTGTTCACCCTTTTCTCTCGACGGACGACGGGCGATCGATCATCGGTCGTGGCCTGCACGGCCGCTCCCCGTCCCAATAGAAGGAGCACCGAACCTTTCCTAGGACTGATGTCGAGACGGTACGACCTTTGTCCGTGGGCCATGCCGTGCGATCGTGCATAGCAGTCTGTGATCACCTGACCAGCCCGATCGCTCGGTCGATCGACACTGGCTTTTTCTGAGCGTGTACGAGCTCTGTGCATTTTGCGCATTTGCACTGGTTGTGTGCTGCGTGCTCCGCACTCGTGTCCGGTATTTGTTTCCGGACAATGACGATGCTATCATATACTCGAGTATCACATTTGCGTACACTTCAGGTGTCGGGCGCTGCGGGGGTGGCGGCCTCTGTCGGCGCCGCCGGTGCGCGCTGCGGCCGATGTTCGGCCTCATGCCGGTGCGCAGGTTCGAGGCTGTGCAGGCACCGTGGCCGCGGACTGTGCGCGTCCGCCACAACGTCGAAGACCAACCACCACACCGCCCGGAGCGTGGTTAGGACTCCATTTTTCGTCAGCTTACCGTCTGTTTGGTTGCTGGGATATGAAGGGGAAGGATGGGATGGACCCAGGTTTATGGCTGTTTGGATGGGAGTCGCAGATGGAACGGGGTCATCCCAGCTCCAATATTCGCTCGAGATTCCTCGATCTCTCGTTCCACTTTTTTTACGGACGGGGTCCGACCCTCTTCAGTCTGTCCCCTCGACTCCTCTCTTCTCCGAAAAAAAGCACGAGCAGAGCCGGCTGAGGGCGCGGCGGCGGCGTCTCCGGCTGAGGGCGTGGCGATGGCGTCGCATCCAGCTGCGGGCGCAGCAGAGGCAGCGACGGCGGCACATCCTCCTGCTAGCGCGGCGGCGCATCCCCGGATCCGGCCCGCCGACACCGCAGGTGACTGAGCTCCGCTTCGCTCCGTCTCCTCGCGGCGAGCGCGCGGCGAGCTCCACCCCGTCACCTCGCAGGTTGGCCCGCCGCCGCTGCGACGAGCTCGCCGGGGAAGGAGGCGGCGCGAGCGGGTCATGAGCCGCTGGCCTCGCGTGCGGCAGTTGGGAAAAGTTACGGGGAAAGAGACGAAGGGAGAAAAAGAAAAAGAAAAAGAAAAAAAATAATAAGTGGGTCCCACCCGTCAGTTGTCCATCCCACTTTTGATGTCTCCATACCAAACAAAAAAACAGGTTGATCTCATCACTCTCTAACCAAACAAAAAATGGAATTATCTCGTCCCATAAAACAGAGTCAGGACCATTTCATTCCACCTTGACTCCCAACCAAACGCACCCTTAGCTTGTAAGCGTCTAGGCTTAGCAGAGGATGGGTCTCACCGTCGGATGCGGAGGGCTGGCGGAAACCGAAGGTCTTACCACGCAGCCAGCCGGTTGGGGCCATGCTGGCCCTAGGTCGGCGTCACGTCAGTGGCTCACCTTGGCAGGAGGCACACCCTTGGCGTGCTTCGGGGCATGTGCCTCAGTTGCTTGTCGTACTAGCACAAGGTCGCTACCTGCAGGCTCCCCAAGCGAGGTTCAGAGGAACTTTGTGTGTTAGTGCAAGCGTCTAATTAAGGTAGATCACACGCAGCATCGTCGGGGCATCGTGATTCGTCAGCGGTGATGGCAGCGCCTCTAGCGTTGGAAGTGAGGCGTTGAAGGTGCTTCGTGCCGCTTTGGTGGCGGCAAGTGGTCACAAAGAGTGTAATCGTTGATGTCTTTAGCCGGGATTCATGCGAAGTAGAGTCTCTGCTCTGAGACGCCTGTGTCGTGGACTTCTTTGACCACATCTCTTCCGAGCTCGGATCTGAGTCTGTCCAGGATCGTTGGGATCCCGCACTCTAACGGTTTGGTCGTCGTCGAGAAGCCTCTAGGAGTGGGGTTCGGTCGGTGCTAACTGGGTGGTTGACTTCTCTTGTCAGCCTTGTAGCCTACCTAGACCTCCCCTTGGATTGCTAGGCTCAATCCTCTAGAGTTACCAAGGTTTTTTCGATGATGGTGGCCTATGTCGGACGCACAGCTCATCATCTCTTTCGGTTTAGCAACTGTCCGGTAGCTATTTAAGCCTTGGTGAGATGACTGAGTCCCCTATGGGCTATGGCCATGCCTCGACGTTGGTCTCGTCGCTCGTCGTCACCGGCTTCTCTTCATGGCAGTGGTTGTCTCGTGGCCAAGTCCCACTCGCGTGCCACAAACGCCCTCCAGGAGTTCGTTGCCTCTGGTGGGTCTTGCTCTGGGCAGGGAATTTCTGGATGTTCAACAGACTTCAGTTGCCGACATTCCACGCATGCTTGATGATAGAGTTTGTTCGACCTTCCAAACTCTTGTGCTCTAGGGAAGGCCCATCCTCAAGGTTGCTCAGGCATAACTCAGTGTCAGTTCGCCTAGAAGTTGTTGCTTAGCTACTGAACCTCGAGTGCCCAACCCAACTCTCCAGGTGTAAAAGGTTCTCATGGGCAAGTAAGGGCATGTGAATTCATCCCAGCCCGACACTTCGACGATTCAGAAGTATCAGTCCATCTTTGCTAAGCCGCTACTAGAATCCAATCATGAGGCCTTGGAGGTCCTTTTTCCAGGATGACACGTTCCTTCATGACTTACTACTAGAGGTTGACGAGCTTCTGTTGTAGGCGTGTTAAGGTGTTAATGCTACCATCAGTTGTTGCAAGGTTGCTTCTCTTCATATCATGATAGTACCTGATTTTGTTGCTTTGTGCGCGGGCTGAGTGGTCGGGTGTGTTGTTGTGAGGTTAGGGAGTCAAGGTCGCCTTTAAGCTTGTTGTTTATTGTGACTTCTCTCGAGTCTTGTTTCAATTGGTTTTCTTTCTTTCTTTGTGTTCTTTGTTCTCCTTCTATCTAGTAAGCTCGATGCTTGTCAATGAGTGAGTAACTTGTAATGTTCTTCTACCTTCTATTAATAAAATATGTGTCTAGGCATGGTCGTCGAAAAAAACTTTGTGTACACTTTATATAAAATGTAATTAGACAAGAGAAAAAGTCAAACTTTGTACATTTAACCATTAATTTATCAAATTGTATGAAAGTTTAAAGCATAAAACAAAGTTTGTATGACTTTCTTTCTGGTCTAATAAGATTACCATTTATGGATGGAGTGAAGAAACAAATTTATAGAAAACACATTTTATACACAAAGAACATAAATTTATGTATGCATAATTTAATAAAACCTATTTATATACACAAAATTGTATAGATAGAACTATATTCGCAAATTCATATGCAAAAAATATACAGAAAAACAAAACGTTTTCCACCAAATGCTATAGATATTTTTCAGAAAAAGAAGAAAAATTAACTTCGATTGAGTGGGTGCCACCGCTAGTTAGACACAGTGGATCCCAAAATGCATCATGGCAGCCGTTTGTTCGGTGTTCGCAAAACCTCTAGCATCGGGCAGTTAGATGCTCGCATAGTCGCATTTTTTTGCGATCTACTCCCTCCACGCTTCGGTACACTCGAGCCCATGCAATACCCAACCGAAATGGCCTTCGCCAAGAAGATGACCTAGCTAATCCGTGTTTAAGTAGGTAGTAGCCATTCCAAGATCGGGTGGTGTCATGGTCGTTGCAAGATTGGATGGTATCAATTTCAAAGTTTAGAGGAAGGAACAAGGCAGGTCCATGTGACCGTGATGTAAAGTTTGATTTATAAGTTCTTTTTAAGAAACTATGCATGGTGGGTTCTTTCATTTCTAAAAAAGAAAAGCAACATGTGTGGCAAGAGCTCCGTACCTCCGTGACTCTGTTTTAGTAGTAGTAGTGGAATATTTTTTGTTGTGGTTTCACATACAACTCCACTGGTGGAGTTAAATTTGGTTTTTTTTTTATTATAAAACGTTTAGCTGAACGACTTTCCCTGTATTATAATGAATAGCTGAGAGGGACAATGTCCAGGGAGCTGGTAAGAGCTTGTTTTTTCAGCTTGACACACGACGCACCTCCTAGGAGCTACGCGCGAGAAGCTGCTGAGATTTTACTCGCTTCGTAAAAAGGTGTGGTGAACTAGCTACGTCAGGAGTTAGGGAACGAGAGGCCCGCCTCACCCTCACCCTCAATCAACACGGACTCGTCGTGGATTCCACAGCTGCACCGGGCAAACCAATGCATGCCATGCACCACGTACTGTTCGAATATAATAATAACCCATGGTTCTTCCGTGGTTGACGCTGTGCGTGGACGCATGCGGGAACACGGGGGCACAGTGAGTGCGCCAATATACGGGAGCTGCTGCACAGAACCACTAGTGCTAAGAGCACGCTCTGGTCAGGACAAAAGCAGAGTACATGTGCATGCATGCACCCCCACACTGCCACGCAACGACGAACGCCCGCAGAGCCAACACGAACAGTGCGCGTCCACTGTCCACCCGGCGGAATCGCGGATCGAGAACTAGTGCCTCAGTGCACGGCCTTCCGGCGGCTGCTCTCCGAGATGACAAACTACTCCGTAGTATAGCTTTTTAAAAGGAGAAACGTGCTTACACGCGCGCGCGCGTAAGCAAGACGGGTATGCATGCATTCATATTCATTCATCGCCATTGTTGTTGTTGCGTCACCCACCCGCCGCCGCCGACGCGACGACGGTTAAAGCCGGACGCGGCCAGGCCGGGGGTAGGAGCGAGCCGCAAATGCAATCACGGGGAGTAAATACACACCCACGCACACGCGGCAGCGGCGGCGTGGGCGTCCACTCCGACCGCGCCAGCCGGCCGGCCGGATCGTGGCCCGTACCACCCTATGGTTGAGTGGAAGCCGGGCGGGTGCATCCAAATCCGCTTACCTACTGCGTAGTACTGTAGTCTGTAGGCTACTACTACGTGTACGGCCAGGCACCAGCAGGTACGTACGTCCGCACGTAACGACTACGACGCGCCCGCCGCATTGATCATCCGCATGAGCCATACCCACCCAGCACATTGCCGCCGCGGCCGGCGGCGGATCGCAACGTTGCTTTGCTTCTGATTTGTGCTTATGCGTCGTGGGCTGGGCAGCCTGGCTGTGATGACAAGCTCGTGCAACTGTTTGACTTGCGATGGCGGCTGCTCTCCGGCCGTTCAATTCGCGCGTCCGGCGTCGTCAGTGCCACCGCTGCTCTCGTCAGTCGTGTGTCTCTCCGTGCCTGCAATGCCCGTTGTCGGTTTCCCTCTATTACTAGTAGGAGTATACCCAACTAGTACTGATTACTACCAGCGGGCAGCAGGCAATGATTGACACGGGCCATTTCAAAACTGTGGCCACCGCGCGGATTATCGGGGGAAAGCCGTGGTTTGACTTCTGCGCCAATTGCAAGAGGGGAACCGGGGGCACTGATGATGATGGACCTGATCGATCAGCAGACAGCAGATATATAGTAGTAGTAGTAGTAGTAGTAGTAGTAGCTAGTGGTCACTCAGTGACTGATGTGTCAACAGGTTGTCGTCAGTCCTTTGCTTATTGCCTTACACTGAATTAGGCATCGGTGAGTCACAGGGGGGGCACGATCGTAACGTCGTCGTTAAGCTCCAAGCGAGGCCTCATCTGCACATCATTAACCATGTCAGTCGCCGTGTGGATGATGCAGGGTTTTCAACCCCACCGCCTTATCTCTGGCCTCTAGCTCTGTCATTCATGGACGATGCGCATGTCATGTCAGAACCTTTCGAATAACAAAATCTGCATTAGATCACATTCTCAAAAGGCAAAGCTGCATATACTTAATTCTGTCTACTTATATATTAGTATTTCAGATGTGTAATTGCACCGGCAGTTCTACCTCTTTTCACAAATAAACAAAACAAAAAATGTATATAGGTCTACCGTTAGTTCTTCCCTGTAAATTGGCAGAAAACGATCGTAAGCACAGTAGCATGCATGCACGATTATCACTTACTAGTATCAATTATTAGTACTACTAATACAGTAGGCAGTTGAGTTGGCAGTTTTGATCGAGCTGCATTGACTCATGAAGCACTTACTCCCTTGTCCTCATCCAAAAATGGTCAAAGTGTAGTAGGTAGGTGTGTAGCCCTAGCGCGAACTACAGATTCTGGTGAGGAGAGGACCCAATTATTGCTCGTAAAGTCCTCGGCTTCGCATTCACATGCTGCTTAGTTGCGAGATCACGAGTCCCTTGAATAATTTTGTTCCCTGGATTCATCACACACAAAAGTTGTAGTCCTGTCCTGATAAGGCGATCCAAATGGCCCATACCCATCATGCATGGAAAACGAAGAGTAGTATGTAGCACTAGAAGAGATCGAGCAGCCGTTGGGGGCTTTAATTCAAGTCATGCTGGCGACACGACACTTAGTGTGCCCCCCACGCATATTTACGAGGCACCAACCAACCCCTCTCCTCCTCCGGGCTCCATCCGATCCGGCCACCCCGCCCCCGTTTGATGTCACGAATTTAACGGCCGCCACGAAACCCGCCCGGCCGGATGGCGAAACTTTGTCAGCACGCACGCATCTGTTGCCATCTCTAGCTTTTTCAAATTTTTTCTTCCCATTTCTGCAAGTATAAACTCCAGGACCAGATACTGATAAGACAATAATACTGCCCATTTCCCGTTCGGACAGGCGTACTGTATATACGGAGTACATACGGTACGAATGATCCAGCCACCGGTGCCGTACGTACGTCGCTGCATCATCATTCCGCTGTATTTGGTCGTCTATCTCGTAGAGACGCAGAAATTACAGAACGCCATTTTCAATACATTACTTTTTCTCCTCTTTGTCTCTCTCTCTCTCTCTCACACACACACACCAGCTGACCAGCGGGCTCTGTTCATCGCTTTCAAGGTTGTGTTTGCCGTATAGTCTACAGTAGTGTCCCCCACCCGCAGCCAGCAGCCATGCTCTGTTGCGCTTTTGCGCGGCCACAATGATGGAGCCGGAGCCATATGTGCACTTTGGTTTTTTTCGCTTTGGCTGCGGCCGTCTACCGAACCAGATGCTCCGTGCAAGCTTTCAGTCACTCCGGCCCCCAAATCAAATCAAATCAAACGCCCTACTCTCTCTCTCTCTCTCTCTCTCTCTCTCTCTCTCTCTCTCTCTCTCTCTCATTTCTCTTCTTCTTAAACAACCTTCTCCAAATTAAACTCTCCTTGCTTTGCTTTGCTAGGTAGGTAAGAGTACTAGCTTTAGTCAGTCCTCTGGTTTTTCTCTGTCCTGCTCTACACCGTCTTTTACCGGATCCGTATATTCTCTTTGCCGAAGAGTGCTTCGAACAAGAGAACAAGGAGCCGCGAGGAGAGCCTCGTCGTACGCATGGACCGACTCGATCGATAGCTAGGCTGCTCAGCTTTGCGTGCAACCAACCCACATCACCACACCACACGGTACACGAGCGAACGTCTCAGCAGCACCAGCAGCGTCGCAAGCAAACAAGGCACGCACGCCAACTCAAGTCTCAACACCCTGCGTGCGTTTTTCATCGTCTTTTGTCTTGGTGCTGCGCGCTGCATCGACCAGCCAAAGGCGCCACGACGCGCATGGAGATTGGAGAGGCAGCACGAGCTAGACTGCCCGAGCCCAGCTCCAACTCGAAGCAGCAGGCGTTATTATTTGAGCCGAGCATTCTCTCTCTCTCTCTCTCTCCGCTCTCACACACACAGTACACACAGAGAGAAAAACACAACTGCTACTCGATCGAAGCGGCAGTCATGGTGGCTGGCAGCAGTGGGCAGGCCCCACGCTGGCTGTGCAGACAAAAGGAAAGCTAGCTGCCTCCAGCTTTCAGAATGTAGTAAACCTGTTTGTCTACAAGCCCCTTGGCCCGTGGCGATGGCAGCGAAACCATCCAACGAAAGTTCTCAGTCCCTGATCAAACGTTAGTTGCAGTTCATAGGTGGAGCCGTGCAGGAGAAATCAATTTCAATGGACTGCTGCTGGTAGAGATTAATTAATTGCAGAGATTTTTTATTCGCTCGAATTTGTACAAGTTACTACGCAGATAATTACTGTACATTACACGGCGTCACAACTGGGAGAGGTCCAGTCACCACCTAGCTATTCTACCAACGCCGTCATGTCACAATTCATCATGCTAAGCTAAGGTAGCTAGCTAGCCTCGCGTCCTGATGATGGTTATGGTGCCGCGGCCGGGGGTGTGCAGGCGCGTGAAGCTGGCGACGGCCTTGCCCGAGATGCCCGGCTGGTCCGCGGACACGCGCGGCGCGCACGCGAACTCGCCCACGGGGTGCCGGACGGGCCGCGCGGGCCGCATCAGGATGCGCGCGTTGATGTCCGCAAGCGTCGCGCCGCCGTCCAGGCCGTCGGGCTTGAGCAGCGCGAACGGGCACACCACCCCCGCGCCCGCGGACTTCCGCCGCTTGACGCCGTCGCTCTGGCTGCTGTCCTCCGCCGCCGCATGCTCCGACGACGACGACTCTGCTAATAAGGACGACAACACGTACAGCAGCAGTGGGTTAGCTTATTAAATAATTATTACTGCTGCTAGCAGTTTAGCACGAGTGGAACGAATGATGCATGGGACGTCAACTCTCGGCAGGCACAGGCAGCCGTGCTTGCTGGCTGTGTGTGTGTGTGTGTGTGTGTGTGTGTGTGTGTGTGTGTGTGTGTGTGGAGAGAGAGAGAGAGAGAGAGAGAGAGAGAGAGAGAGAGAATTGGCATGCTAGACGGCCGTGCGCGGCGTGACAAGACGAGAGAGAGACCCGCACCTTCGCGTGTCGCGCGTTTCAGAGAGGGGGCGGAGGTCCTCCTCGGCAGCGGCGGGGCCCGTGCCCGCGCGGCGCCCTGCAGCGGTAGGTCGACCCCGCGGGGGCAGTTGGAGGAGGAGGAGCTGGGGAGGGGCTCTGCCTCTGCCTCTGCCTCTGCGGCGAAGGGGGCCTGCTGGTGGAACTGGAACACCGCTCTCTCCGCTGCCGGCGCGGGACCCGCCGAGAAAATCGAGCTCAAGGGATCATCGCCATCTGCAGGACAGGCAGAGCAGGAGAGGTTGTTGATTAGTCAGTTTCATGCATCGGACGAGTTTAAAATTGTGGGAGCGACGAAGAAGACTTGTATATAATAATGTAGTTGAATCTCGGGCGGCACTAGTACAATCTAAACACGTAGGTAGAACCCAGATCTGTCTTTTTCTTCAAAAGACGCGCCCTGTCTTGTTCCTTGCCAGTCAGACGCGGGCATCATGCTCATTTCTCATTACTCATTACTCATTTCTCATCGTATACTAGTACTGTACTCCAGTGCCAAGTGAGCACGTAGTCGCCACTATAATACTCAATCTAGTAGTAGTAAGTACTGTACTTCATAGTAATGATTTAAACAATGTGCTGCCAACCCATGCATCGATCATGCGGAAATCATGGGGCCGTGACAATTACGTGCCGCTAAACTCCCCGCGGGCCCCACATTTCCGATGGAATGGATGGCAACGCATTGACAAAGCGCCATTGTTTAACGCCTAGCTAGCTCTAGGACCTGGCTTTGGCTTTGTCCTTTGCCTGCGTCCGACCCGGTCACGACCCATGGTGACTTTGTACTTGACGGGCGAGGCGCGGGTGCGGGACCAACGAGACCTAAAACTAACAGGTCCCCCGTCCCCGTCCGTCCGTTTGCATTGCAGTTGCAGACGACGAAACGAAACCCGGTCAATTCCAGACAAGAGACAGAGTGGGAGGGAGCGCTCACAGTGGACGAAGGAGTCGGTGGGGGTGCAGTAGTAGTCCTGCTGCTCGTGCGTGACGCAGCTGGAATTGAAGGCGGCCTGCTGCTGCTGCTGCGCCTTGAGCGGCGGCTCGCCCACGTCGCCGTCGTGGCAGCTCGCGTCCCAGAAGTTCTGCAATGGACACGCGAGGGGGAGTAGTAAATTCAGAGCTGGCTGCTACTGCTACTGCTAATGCTAATGCCGGGAGGAGCTGAGGTTTGGTCATGGTCTGTTTGACGCACCAGGAGAAGGTCGTCCAGCTCCCCGGGGATTGCGGCGGCCAAGTCGTGCGCCGACGGCGGCGGCAGGGCGGGCAGCGCCGGTGGCGGCTCCATGCCTGCGGCGACTGCATGAAAAGCCAGGAAACCGACGAGGATCACCATTAGTCCGTCGTCGTCGGGGCAAAGAAACCCCGGCCAGGCAACAACAGAAGAGGGTCATCGTACGTACAGAGCGGGAAGAGGTCGTGGACGTCGGCGGCGAGGAGCCCGAAGCAGCCGAACGGCGCCGGCGCTAGCTGCTCCCACCCGAGCACGAAGCAGTCGCCGCCGCCGCTGCTGTAGTCGTCGAAGCAGCTTGTGGTGGTGGTCGCACCAGCGGCGGCCATCCCCATCATGTGGAGCGGCCACGACTGCGGCCTCCCCTCCATCAGCTGCACCTCCCTTTCCATGGCTCGGTGTAGCGGCAGCAGCAGGAGGACGACGACGTGAGTGAGTGAGTAAGACTGAAACAGACAGAGTGTGAAGAGCGGTGGACTGAGGCTGGGTGTGGGTGGAGGAGTGGAGACAGACAGAACTTGGCGTGCTTAAATAGCAGGGCTTTTTCGCCGGGGCGTGAAAAGCAAAAGTGCGCAGCCTACTTAGCATAGCATGTCAAGTCCACTAAACACACACATACACCTCTGTTACTGTGTCACTCGTTTGGTGTCGCTTGCTACCACCTGTACCGGCTGTAGGTACTTTCGTTTACCTTTGCTGGCTGCCTCTGGCTGGGGGCGACTTGTTGGGCGCGGTCAGTCTCCGTCATCAGTTATAATAAGATAAGAGCAACCCAAAAAAAAAAAAAAAGATACGGGTGGGGTTGAGTAGACGAGTACAAAGTCCAAGTGAAGCAACGAAAGCAAAAGATGAGGGTGGTTGAGCGCCGGGACCTCTTTCTCGTGATTCGTTATGTTCTTCCCGTGCCGCCGCTTTGTTCGTTCTCCTTTGCTTGAGAGCTTGCTGAGATCTCCCCTCCCCTTTTCTTTCTTTACGGTTTGTTCGTCGTCGATATATCCATGTCCCTATTGTATTGTTCTTCTAACACTCCGCGCGCAGACACACACTCTCTCTCTCAGTCACCCGGCCGATCCGTCCTACAATAATCTGCTTTTGTTTTTCGCGATGATTCCATGCGGCTTGTTCCTGGGAATCACGAATCAGATGCCTGTGCCCTGTGTGTCAACAATTCAATTTCGAAAACAGTCGGCAGAGGTTCGCCTGCAATTAGCGATTCCTTTAGCGTCTTTTTCCCCAATCATTTCTTCTCTCCGGCTCAAAAGTCTCCTCCAATTTGATTGCTGCAATGCTGCCTGATCTTCCCCGTTTTAAGAATGACAGTAAGGGTAAGGGGGGACTGCAAGTCTGTTATGCTTACACCTCCCTCCCAACTTTTTTTACGTTTCGTGTCAGTTACGGGTAGGTCAAAGCTCGCTGCAGGTTAGCCATTACTGTAGTGAGATCACTGGTCAGAGGGTGAACGGTGAAAAGGGATGGGCGGACCAGCGGAGTGTATAGGATCAGCGGCTTCGTCAGCTTTTACCTCTCACTCTCCCTCTCCTAGCCGGAGCCCTGGAGGAAACGCCAGCAGCACAGGCCCAGAAATACCTGCCCCGAAAAGACGGCAACGGTTTTTTACTCCCTAGCCTAATAATTAACTTCCAATTTGAACTCCACTCTCTATGGCAATTGGTATGTAGCAGCAAGTGAGCATGCCGTTTCCGAGTAGAATTACTACAGGATTACAAGACGCCATTTCGCGCTGAAGGCTGAAGGTCCTGTACAGATTCGATCCCAGCTCTTCTTTTCCTCGTCTTTTACCCCACAGAAGCCCCATCTTTTTCTAAAGTTTACCGGGAGGAGCAGAGCAGAGGGTTCGGTGGCCAAACTCGGCTGGGCTAATCGCCCGTGTCCACTTCCATTCCCTTTCCTTTACTTTTGCTTACCCCCCCTCTCTCTCTCTACTTTGTTTAGGCGGTGGGCTGAATTATTACAGCCCATCATGTTGCGAGGTGAGACAAATCCAAGAAAACGGGCTCCACGTAATAAAATCGAGGCCTCAAATTTGTTTGGGGGCGAGGAGAACCCAACAAAAAGCCACCGGGTTACCTACCCGATCGGGCCCCGGGGCCATTGGGTCAACGACCAAGAACGCGAGGATGACAGCATCAACAGATCCCGTCAAAGTGGATTCTTTCACCGAACATTTTGCTTTGCCACAGTACCTTTGCGTAGGTCACTTTTGTGTTCAGGAACTGCCTATGCTTATACACGAATTATTAGAAATAAAACAACGTTGTCTAACTAATTAATGATACAAAGTCTAAAAACAACACGTATTGAAATAGTGACACGATATATTGCTGCATAAATATCTGAGACCGCTAGTCCAGTTGACAATATACGTTCTACCGCAACAAATGGATATATGCCCTAATCGTTTCGCTAAAATTTAGCTTATGCTAAATATTTATGTTGATTTATTACGAGAGAAAAATATTATTCATTTTCTGAAAAGTAGTGCTGATAAATAAGGTCATATTTATTAATCTAAGATAGTTTCGTGTATGTACAAGAGTTTTAAATGACTCTTGATTAGAGGACTCCGCAATTGCATGATAGCCACGGAGCAAAATTGAGCCTAGTTGTTACCACCTATGGTTCTGCTACATGATCTTAAATGAGACATAGTTTGGAATGTAGGATTTTTTTTTCAGTTCCTATATTTTCTTGTGAAATTAAATTAATTACTATGAAAATCATGTGTTTCAAACTGAAGTTTATTTCTACTATCTTAGTCAATAGAGTCTATGTTTCTACATTTTCTATGTTTACAAAAATTATCTTAAAGTCCTTGATAACTTTAAATTGAGGACTTTGCGCCCATATGAATCTAGATACAAGATGTCTAACTATATCCTCAATTGCATGACAAGATCACTTGGAGAAGGACAATATTTCACCCATTCAACATATGACATTTAGCTCAAAGGAGCTTATGGTGTGTTTGGGACCGCTTGAAATCAGATCTACGGTCCTTCACCACAAGAATCGAGAAAATCTCACAAAACTACCCCACTGAAATCGATGATTTTTTCCTTCGTCACACTATCACAGACAAAACAAACGTAGGATTGCACTAGTGCTCGTGTTTTCTATACTACGAGGTAATGGCCATGGTACCGACAACCCGCATGTCGTGCTCTAAAAACGCCTATGCCAGACTGAAGCACAACCTAATATCGAAAACAAATGCAAAATGTTCACTCGAATTCTTATACTTCCTGCATTCTAAATTATAACTTCTTTTAGATATATCGTTTTTACTATGCACTTCAATATATCTAGATATATAATAAAAACTATGTACTATTTAGAAAAAAATTTAAAACATCTTATATAAATTTAAAATAGGGAATCGGAGTACTAGAAAGGATCCTAATAACAAATATATACCGGGCAACACCTCTTGCTTTGCCCATTCTCTAAGACTGTTTGCAAGACCCTGTCATGGAAAAGGATACACCAGGAGTCCAGGACCAGGATAGTTCATCGGAGCGGACGACTTCCCTTCCGTGCTTGGTGAGAAGCAGCAGCGGGCCCTTTTCTTTTTTTAAAAAAAAAATCGTTTACAGTTTTGTGTTCTGCTTGTGCTTTTCATGAACGGGATCATGAAGCGTAAACATTTTTTTTTTGCGTTCATTAGACGACGTGGAAAAACTCGGCGATGAAATTGAGGGTCTGTTTGATAGAGTTGTTCTCACTATTCTTAAGCTGTGTTCCTTGATTCTGTGACCGGAAATGATTCTCTTTTATTGTTTACCTAATTTTTAAAATTAACACGAATTCTTTTATAAAATCAGGTGAAACTATTTTTTCCAGCTCTCAGCCTTTAGTCTATTTCAGAGAATCACTTTACATAATCAATAAAGAATCTATTATGGCTGAAAAATACGTTGGGCAGCTAGGCTCTGCAGAGCGCTCCCAAACTGCCCTGAAGCAGCAGCACTACTGCAAAGTCTTGTGTAGGTGTATGTAAAAAAACAACAAGCTCCTGACCGGTCGCATGCCCGCTGCCCGGACTCCCGGAGTCACCTACTCACCTCCCACCTGGTGCCTGCCGGCCGGGCTCCTGCGTTCTGGAAGGCTGGAACTGCATTGGGGCCTCGGGCCTGGGGCCTGGGTCCTGGCGTAACAAACAGTGCACACTCTGCTACTGTACAGTCGCATTTTTTTAAAAATAATTGTATGTGTATAAGAAAACTAGCTACTTTCTCCTTTGGAAAAAGAAGGAACTGCAGCGAGTCTGGGAGAGCACAATGTTGCGACGAAAAGACGTACAATTTCAGTGCAGAGAGTATCTCTGCCTTTTCTCACTTTTCCGTCACTTTTGGAGCCCGATTTCCCCACCAATCACGCCGTTGAGCTTTATCGTTTCCATTGTACCCATTTGTCTTTTACCTCACTCCATCTAGACATTTGTCTCTTTCTCTCTATATCTTTTTCCCAAGAAATATCGAGATTCATTTTAAACTTGGCGTCATCTAAAACAATCAGCTAGTAATTAAGGAAAAGAACGAATTACTCCCTCTATCATAATTAGTGAGGTGTAAGGTGGTCTTTTGCCAAGCCTCTTATTTTGTCCAAAAATCACTTTGATAACTTATATTTTAGAATGAATGAAGTAGTTATTGGCTTGCTACTAGCTATAACAATAGCCGTCTCCATTTAAACAAGACCTAACCGAGGTACATAAATGGTTCAGTGCATTTGCCATGTTTCTCGACAAACAAAAAGTCACAACCCAAAAAGCTAGATGATTGATCTCAAGGCAGACATACCACTGAACTTGCAATTCCACATAACAAAATTGATTTTTGGCATGAATTTTTGTTTATCATTACACTTTGATATCTAGAGATGAATATATATTCTTTAGACAATAGATAGATGTATCTGATTTCATCCCAATTGAAGAGGAATTAATTCACCTTATTATAGCTCGACACTTTTCATACTCATTGAAGAAGTAATGCACCTTATTATAGCTCGACACTTCAAGGCAAACAAATTAGTCTAAAACCAATTCCAAATATTGAAGCCATATCCAATGTTCGCCAAGCCCCACCACAATTGATTGTAGATTCTCACTCCTGTTGGAAAAAGCCTTCTCCGAACAAGATGCAATACTGCACGTAGGGGGGGACCTTCGGCGAAACCTCCGGGGTGCTGGAGGGCCTCGACCGGAGGTCTTCGCGGTGAACGGGGCGAGGGACCTTCGCGGATGCTGAAGGGCCCACACGGGTGTTGGCGGCGGTAGACAACAGTTGATGCAAGCCCTAGAAATTAGGGATGTTGTGTCTCTCTTTTTTTGTTGGGTGGTGACCCATTTTTATAGTACACTGTTCCAGTCACAATTATCATTACATAAATACCTTTCTACCTACTCTAGAATATTCGGAGGTCTCTCTAGGCGCTCCGGGGATCTTTTGGGGACGCCGCATTTGGTGAGGCTTACTGGGCCGGAGCAGAGTCTGGTGGAGGCCCAATCGTCCGGGCCCAGCAGGTTCCCCCGGCCGCCTTCCTTGAAACGCTCCTCGGCATCCTGGACTCCTGACGAAGGCACCGCTTCTCCCAGTGCCCCTTTGAGGGTCTTCGCGCCGAAGGCCTCCGCTTATGATTTTGCCTTAGCTCAGTTAGTTTGGCGAAGGCCTCAGTCTTTCGCCTTGGGACCTTCGCGTTGAAGGCCTTTGCTTCGCTACTGCCGTGGACATGTGGTTGAGCGAAGGCTCTGACCCTCCGTCTTCATGACACCTGCACACAAAGGCGACATGCTTGTCGGTGTCAGCTTGACGGGTGGAGGCCTGTGCCTCCTATCCCGGGTGCGCTGCGAGCGAAGGCTCGTCGGCCTTCGCTGTGGCCAAACTCGTGCGTGCTTTGGGGTTGTTTCGTCTTACTGAAAGCCGCATCTGTCCAACAGGGGACCTCCGCGAACTCTGTCCCAACAGTTTCCCCCTTTAAGGGGCTAGCCCGACATTCGCGGGGTGCAGCCCTCAAGACAGCGTACAAGAGTTACGAAGGTTTGTCTTTCCTTGTTGGGCCTCCTTCCCCCTCGCGCCGCGTTGTGTCGGGTTCTGATTGGTAGCGGATCCTAAGCTTTTTATGATGTGACGTGCCCTTTGGTTTCCTTGGGCGATGTGATCGAGGCGGTGGCTCCCCCCCTATATAAGGGGGGTTGGGGTATGCGTGAGCCCTCGCCTCTCGCGTCGCTTTCACTCGCTTTCGCTTTCCAAGCTTGCATTTGCTCCCGCTCCTGCTCTCTACTTTGTTTTGCTCTGTCTTCGGCTGTGGCTTCGTTTGGCCATTCCGCTTCTCGTTGGTCTTCGTTCTCCGGCCCTTACTCCACTCTTGTCGGTGTTCGGGCCTCTGGTTGGTCGAAGGTCTTCGAGGAGTGTATGCTTGCTTGCGCTGAGGCTCAGACTCTGGAGGATGAATTAGATCTGGAGGAAAGCTTGAGCAGCGTGGAGGTTTCTGTTGGGGACTTGATCAGTGTTGAGGAAGCTTCTCCGATGGCTGGGAAAACTTATGAGATCGGAGCTTCGCTCATAACTCTTGGGATGATCGAAGAGCTTCTCAAGGATGGTGCTTTTCCTGCTGACAAGTACCATCTTCCGAAGGGTGAGTCTGCTCCTACTCCTAAGGGTAACGAAGCTATTGTCTTCCGTGACTGCTTTGTCTGCGGTCTTCGCAACCCTTCGACGACTTTTCTTCAGGACGTGTTGTTGAAGTTTGAGATTCAACTTCGCGATCTTACACCGAACGACGTGCTTGCCTTGAGCCAATTTTGCTGGGCTTACGAGTCGTATGATGCGGAGCCGGATATAGATACTTTTTTGCGCGAACTATGAGATCCAGTTCCAACCGAAGAAGAACAAGGAGACCAAGGATGCGATTTAGTTTGGTAGCTGTACTTTCTTTCCTTTCCGTAAACCCAACGAGGTGAGACCGGAGATATCCTTCTGCAAGAAGAATAAGTGGGTCGGGGAGTGGATCCGCCATTGGTTTTATGTTACTTTCCCCGTGACAGAGGATGTTGTCAACCCTTCGCGTCTGTGTTGCGTCCCATGAAGTCAAAGACCTGAGTCTCTCGCCAAATGAGGTTTCTGATCGGTGGGAGAAGTGTGACAAGGCCTTCGGCTTAGCTTGCCGTTTTTCCGGAGGTCGCGATCTTGTCGAAGAAATGTGTGTCGTCGCCTACTGGCCTTTGGGTGCTACCCGACCCAAGTTTTCTATAAAAACAGTGGTTGTTCCAATTTTTGGTGATCCCGAGGGTTCCTTTCCCTGTCTTTGGGAAAGAGCTTGGTGACATCCCTCCGGAACAATTTGTCCGCGAGATTGAGGCGGAGGCCGTTGCCATCGTTGGTGAGGTGACCAAGGAGTTCTTAGCTCGGCGATCGAGCTCCGGGACTATGCCTCAGCTGAACCGTGTGTTCGAGGAGCTGAGCATTACATATACCGAAAGGTCAGTTCCTGCGAAGATCTCTGCTGCCGTTCTTAAGAAAGAGGCGGAAGCCGAAGAAAAAGAGGCGGAGGAGAGGGTAGCGAAGGCTTCTATGAAGGGTACGGGTGCATCTGTTTCTTCTGCCGCTCCTGCCGCTGGGTCGAAGAAGCGTGCGGCTACAAGTTCTGCCGCTACTGCGATTGCCGAGTCGAAGAAGAAGAAACAAAAAATTTCTGCTCGGAAACCGGCTGCTGCTAGTCCTGCGGCTCCTTTGGTGAAGCGCAAGGCCCTTGCCAATAGGGCGGAGGTCCCTAGCAAGAGGGCTCGGAAGGCGGCTGCCACTGCAGATCTTCTTAGTTTTGAACCTTCGTCTTCCGAAGGTGGGTCTCCTATTAGCCATTTTGGTCATCCTGAGCCTAGGGTGTTTCGTGACCCTTGGCTTTTTTATCTGGACGATGACGATCGGTTCGAACTGTACTTGCCAGGTCCTTCGTCGAAAGCTTCTCCGCCTAAGGATCCTTCACCCGAGGTTGTGGTAGCTGAGGATGTGCCCGTGCCGTCTCCATTATTGACCGCGGTTGAGGGCTCCGTGCAATCTTCCGTCCCTCTTGTTGGGGTCGCTGATGCCGAAGAAGCTTTGCCGAATGCGTTCAGCCCTCCTTCTTCTAGGACAGCAGCGTCGGGTTCTTCTACGCGGCGTTCTGGCAGCCTTCGGGAGGAAAGCCCGGAGGTCGTCGACCCCAAGCCTTTGACGGAGCACGCCTCCATTCCTGCTTTGGAAGTGAATCTTGGTTCTCCTCAGCGTCGGAGCCCGACGCCTTCAAGGGTTACTGTAGTAATTTCGTCTCCAGCGAGTCATGCTGGCGAGGAACTACCGTCGAAGGGTCATGCTGCTGCTACGGACATGAGCCTTGGTATGGTTGTTCCTCACGCCTTTGGAGTGTTGTATTCGTTTTTTGGCGACTCTTTCCTTAACTGTGCTGCCTTTTGTGCTTAAAGGTTTTCCGTTTGAAGCCTTGAAGGCGATCCCTGGGGAGGATCCGTTACCCGAAGGGATTGACCTTGCTCGGGTTGGCCTTGATGGCTCGGGCCTTCGTACTATTTTTTCGTCCCGGACTTCACCTGGGACCAGCGCTCGTGCCGGAGGTATGTTTCTGCATTGTTTTCTTGTGCGGTTTCTTTTATTTCACTCGTGTATATTGTTTTGCGTGTGCGTTATATATCATTATGCATATATATGTTTTTTATTTTTGCAGCTGGTGCTTCGTCAGAGACATTAAGTGGGTGGACTGAGTCTTTGTAGATCCTTAACCAGGATACCGGAGGTTCTTGTAGTTTATTTTTACATTGCCATCTTTGCTCTTGGCTTGTTTTCTGATGCATTGTCTTTTGTTTGGTGTAGATCGGATGCGTGATCGCTTGAAGGAGGTTGACGTTTGCGAACTGTTGCATATAAACTTGCAGCACCAGTGTGTGGTAAGCTTTTGTCTATGATTTGATTGGCGAAGGTTTTTGTGCTGGTGTTTTTACGCTGCTACTGCTTTTTGCTGTTGTTTTTTACATACGTATTGTTTTTGCTGAGCCATCATTTGGGGGCGGTCATTGAGGAGAAGTTGTCTTTGGCTCTTCTTGAGAGTTGCGATGCTCTTTCCTTCGCGCAGAGGGAGCTTGGTCGGAGGGAAAAACGTATCTCCGAGCTGGAAGAGGAGGTGGTTGGCCTTCGCCCCCTTTTTGGGTCCAATGAAGAACTTAGGGGCAAGGTGGAAAAGTTGGCGGATGCCCTTGAAAAGGCAACCGATAGTGAGAAGGCCGCCTTAGAGAAGCTCGGGAAAGCGGCTGATGGCAAAAAGGCTGCCTTAGAAAGGCTTGGGACCACGGAGGCTACTGCCGAGGGTCTTCGCAGAGAGCTTGAGGGTGAGCGCTCATCTGCTTGCACGCTCAAGGCTCAAGTTGACCTGCTCAATGGACAACTAGAGGCTGCCCGAGTTGCTGGTTTATCTGTCGTTGCTGCTTTCGCGAAGGCTTTGGCTGAGTTTGGTGGGGTGGTTCCTCCACCTGCTAACGATTCTTCGGATCTTGCCGTTTGTAACTGGCTGCGGGCTGAGTTTAGTAGGCTTCCAAGCTTCATTGCAAAGGCTGGCGACTTCACAGCTCTTTCTGGGATTGCTAATTTTGCGAGGGCCTTGGTTGATGGTGGTTGCGAGCACGTGGCTGCTTTGAAGTGCAGGGATAAGCTATTCGAGTTCGTCCTATATTCAATCGACGACTGGAATGTTGTTTTCGTTCGTTCCTTAGCTTAGCGGGGTCCTCTAGACCCGTTGTATTTTTGTTTCGTGTGATTGGCCTTCGCGCCATATGATGTATTGTACCCTTTTATTTTCTCGGGTTGTACTTGTATTGTTGTGCTTCGTGAAAAAAGAACTGTTTGCTAATACATTTTGGCACATCTCTGGTTCTCCTTTATTACAGTTCTTTGGACCTTCGTGTCCTAATGTTTCTAGGGGTGCGCTTGCATTTCTGGTTGCGTATCCTTCCGTCGAAGGCTTCGTTTGAGGGAATTTTCAAGTTCTCTAAGGATTTGCTGCTTAGTGCTTCTCAATTTTATGTGTCCTGATATTGCTTCCACAGACGACTTCTTTCTGTCTTGACTTTGATTCCTTTGAGGTGATGTCGCTGTTACGAGCCTTCGCGTGGTGATCACCTTTTGTGCTGCCAGCTTGGCGAGATTCTGGCCTGCATTGCCTTTCCCCCTACTCTCGAATAACCTCTTACTACTTGGGTTGTTCGGGGTGTGTCTGAGCTTTATGCTGTTGGGGGGGCGGGTGCTACTTGTTTTATAGTGCGCTTCCTCCGTTGTTTTAGGTGTGGTCATGAATGTTGTGCACATGGCGCCTTTAATTTAGAGGTGAATTATTACGACCTTCGCTTTGAATGCTGTGGGCCGCCCCTTCTTTTTCCTGCATCTTTACCCATATGCCTTAGTGATTGTTTTGTCAGGACTTTTCCTAAGACGAGACCTATCTTGGGCGCGGAGGTCCTCTCGCCCGTTCAACTATTTTAGCTGTGGGTGGCGGAGGTTGTCTTGTGTGTTCGTTGAGTCGAATGATTTGGCCTTGTTGCCGACCACTTTCGATGTTTTTGATTTTGGCTAGTGCAGGCGGGGTCTAGCGGCATTTTTCCTAGGTTTGTTCCCGCGAGGCGAGTTTGCATGGGTCAGTATAGAGACCTTCAACACTTTATTTCACGACGGCTTATATTTTGGATAGAAGTGAGCTCTGGGCTCGTTTACACACATAGCGCATTGCTTTACAATTGGCACGAAGGCCTTTCTAGTTTCTTTGTTGTTGGTCTTCAGTTGCTTCTTGCTCTTGACCTTGGACGCCTTCGCCCGACTTCTCCACACCGCGCAGCGGGACATGCATGCCGGTCTCCTACCCAGGCTTGGTCTCAACCTAAGAGTTGTTGAAGTGGATTGAGCTTCGCCATTTTTGTCGCTCGAAGACTTGCTTTAGGTGACTTTTGGTCGGGTTGACCTGGTGCCTGACCATGGGTGCCCTCGCACTTTTATCTACCACCTTCGCAAAAGAAGCCGTGCAGCGGGATGCGTGCTGACCTTCGTGGCTTCTTCCACCTCGACCTGGGTGGTGGTGTGGTGGGCTGGCCTTCGCCGCTTCTGACGCTCGAAGACCTGCTTCGGGCTGTCGGGTGATGGCTTGGCGCTCATGGTTGGTTTGGTGGAGGGGCATTTTCTCTGTGATCGCGTCCATTGAACCAGTGCGAGGGGAGGTTACAAGCCTTCGCACGGTAATCTTCCATTGCCGGTTCTGTTGCCTGATTGCAGACAAGCGGAGGCCAGTTCTTAATAGAAGGTGCCCCCTTCTTACGATTCTTCGCACGGTATTTGTGGGATTTGTTCCCTCTTTCTGTGTTCTAAGGAAACGTCTGCTTCCATGGGACGAAGGTCTGGGCTGACGGCTTGGCTCCTTTTTTGTGCTTTCTGTTGGCTGCCCTTGGCTTTGATTCTGGTATAGGGTGCAGATTTGATGGTTTGAGCGGACGGTTCGGCTGCCTTTTTATAGTGTCTTGAGGTCTAGCTTTTATTGCTAGGGGTAGTTGGGGCGATAGTAGTTGTTTGTTGGCGGTTGAGCCTTTACTTCTGACCGAGTTATTGCGGCCTTCGTGTTGAATACTGAGGGTCCCCCCTTCTGCCTGCAACTTTTGCAGGGCTTTTGAAGGGTTTTGTTTTGGTTTTATGAAACCCTTCGCTTCGGTGCCCGAGTTGTCAGGTCTTCTTCCAAGTTTTGAGCGTTTTTAGAGCGCGAAGGTTGTACTGTTCGTACGGCCTTTTTGCCTCAGTGCCCGACGTGTCAGGACTTTTTCCGAGTTTTGAACGCCTCTTGGGCGCGGAGGTCCTGTCGCTCGTTCAACCTTTAGCTGAGAGTAGCGGAGGTCCTCTGTGCTTATTTTTGTGTCGAATAATGTGGCCTCATTGCTGGCCACTTTCGACGTTTCTGCTTTGGATTTTTCAGGGATAACCTCTTTATAACTTTAGAGTATTTTTACAAAGGTGCCGCCTCGTTAAAAACCTCACGCCCTTGGTTAGGGCCTTGGTTAGGGTTCCCCTGTGCGGAAAAGAGTACGGCACCTTTCGAAGCAACTACGAAAGTAAAATGCTGGAGAAGGTAAATCTACCTATAAGCCGACCTTCGCTTATATTCTTGCGAAGGCCGCTTTTACATTAGATGTAGAATCTCTTTAGGTTGCTGGAGTTCCATGTGTGCGCGGTCGTCCTACCTTCGGTGTCTGTCAGCAGAAAAGCCTCTGGTCAACCCGTAGCCTTCGCGATGAAGGGTCCCTCCCATTTGGGTTGTAACTTTCCAGCCATTTCTGCTTTTGGCTTTCTTCGGAGGACGAGATCTCCGTCTTTAATGTTTTTGTGTATCACTTTGCTATCCCTCCATCCTTTTGTTTGCTCCTGATACTTTGCTATATTTTGTACCGCTTCTAGTCTTGTTCCTTCTATTGCTTCCTTGGAGTACTCTTCGTCCAAGGCCATCGCGTGTTTTGTCACTCTCAGGCTTTGGTGGTTTACTTCTTCTGGTAACATGGCCTCTTCGCCATAAAGTAGCTTGAATGGGGTAAAGCCTATTGCTCTGGAGGTTGTTGTGTTGTGAGACCAAACCACCCTTGGCAGTTCCTCTATCCATCTTCCCTTGCGTAGGTTGAACAAGGTCTTTGCGATGGCAGAGAAGATGATTATGTTTGATCTTTCCACAGCTCCATTGGATTCTGGGTGGTAGACTGAAGTGAAGGCTACTTGGGTTTCGACGCTTTGCAGTATTGCTTAAATAAATCTGAGTCAAACTGTTTGTCGTTATCCACTGTCAAGGTTTCGACACTCCAAATCTATAGATAATGTTTTGCCAGAAGAATTTCTTTATTGTTTCGGAGGTTATCTTCGCCAATGGCTTTGCCTCTATCCATCTTGTGAAACATTCCACGGTGACTACCGCGAATTTGTTTCCCCCTTGCGACGGTGGTAAGGGTCCTACTAGATCCATGCCCCATCGCTGTTGTGGCCATGTTACTGGTATGAGCTGAATGGTTGCCGACGGTAGTCTTTGGTGCGCTGCCAGATGCTGGCATGCTTCACAAGTTTTTGCTATCTCTTCTGCATCCTTTATGTGGGTTGGCCAATAAAATCCTTGGCGTATTGCCTTCGCAGATAAGGCTCGAGAGCCTATATGAGATCCGCAGATCCCTGAATGTATTTCTTTTAACAGTTTCTTCCCGTCTTCGCTTGAGATGCACTTTGGTAGTGGTTGTACCACTCCTTTCTTGTACAGGTCTCCGTCTATGACGGTGTAGCTTCGCGCCCTGGCGGCAATTCTTGCTCTTGTAGCTTGGTCTTGGTTGTTTTGCTCGTTATTCAGGTGTTTTCGGATTAGTTCTCTCCAATCTTCCGCTTGTAGTGCCAGTACCTGTCTTGTTGATTGTGATGTTGAAGGTTCAGTGAGTTCTTGGTAGAATGTTCCCTCAGGCAATGGTGTTCCATTCGCTGATGCCTTCGCCAGCTTGTCCGCTTCAGTGTTTGATGCTCTTGGTATGTGTTCCACTGTGAATCATTAGAACTTTATTTCTGCCATTCTTACGAGCGCGAGGTACTTTGCCAGCTCTGGTTCATGTGCCGTGAAATCTTTTTCCACTTGCCCTGCCACTATTTGGGAGTCTGTTTTGACCCCGAGTCTTTGTGCGCCCAGGCTTTTTGCCTTCGCTAGAGCTAGGGCTAAGCCTTCATACTCTGCGATGTTGTTGGTGGACTTGAACAGTAATTTTGCTGCGTACTTGGTTCGTACCCCTGATGGTGAGATCAAGACTGCGGAGGCCCCGACTCCTTTCTTTCCTCAGGCTCCGTCGGTGAATGCCGTCCATGATTGTTCTTCATTTGAGTTGGGTACCGCCTTGTGCGGGGTCCAATCTGCTACGAAATCTGCAAAAGCTTGTGATTTGATGGCTGTTCTGGGTACGTAGCTGATGTTGTACTGTGATAGCTCCGCTGCCCACTTTGCTGTTCTGCCGGAGGCTTCTTTGTTCCTAAAGATGTCGCCTAGAGGTTGTGTCGAAGGTACTTTTATATCGTGAGCTTGGAAGTAGTGTTTGAGCTTCCTTGATGCTATTAGGACTGCATAGGAAATCTTTTCTACCTCTGAGTAATTTAACTTTGCCTCTGACATTGCTTCCGAGATGTAGTAGATCGGATGTTGGTGTTTGGTGTCTTCGACTTCCTTTTCTTGCGTTAGCACTGCGCTTACTGTGTGTTCTGTTGCTGCTACGTAGAGCAACAAGGGTGTTTCTAGTGTTGGAGTTGTGACCACTAGGTCACTCGCCAGGTAGGCTTTCAGTTGCTGAAATGCCTCCGACTGCTCTTTCCCCCACTCGAATTTTTCTGAGCCCCTGAGTATCTTGAAGAATGGTAAGCTTCGCTCTGCTGATTTGGAGATGAATCTGTTTAATGCTGCAATTCTTCCTGTTAACTTTTGCACGTCTTTCCTAGTTGTGGGTTCAACCATTGCCTTGATTGCTTTTGTTTTGTTTGGGTTAGCTTGTATGCCCTCCGGGCCTATCATACATACAAGCATCTTTTCTTTGCTTACTCCGAAGACACATTTCTCCGGATTTAGCTTGAGGCCTGCTTCCCTTAGATTCGCGAAGGTTTCTCTGAGGTCGGCCAAGCGTTCTTCCTCGCTCCTGCTTACTACTATGATGTCGTCGACATAGGCTATGATGTTGCGTTGCAGTTGGGGTCCTAGTACTACCTTGGTCATTCTTGCGAATGTTGATCCTGCATTTTTCAATCCTTCTGGCATTCTGACGAAACAATATGTGCTGAAGGGTGTTGTGAAGCTTGTTTTGTCTTCGTCCTCTTTTTTGAGCCAAATTTTGTGGTATTCCGAAAAGCAGTCCAACATCGAGAACCTTTTGCACCCTGCTGCTTTATCGACCGAAGAGTCGATTCTTGGTAGAGGGAATGCATCTTTCTTGCATTCTTTGTTCAAGTCCGTGAAGTCGATGCACATTCGTATCTTGCCGTTCTTTTTCGGGACGAGCACGACGTTGGATAGCCAATCAGAGTATTTGACCTCTCTGATCACTTTCGCATCTAGCAGTCTTTGGACTTCGGCCTTCGCTGCTAGTACCCTGTCTTCTGACATCTTTCTTTGTCTTTGTTTCTTTGGCCCGCATTGTTCGCTTATGTCTAGTGAATGTTCTATCAGTTATCTGCTTACTCCGCCTAGATCGGATGCTGACCAGGCAAAGATATCTCTGTTTTTTCTAAGGGTGGTGTGGAGTTGTTCCTCTTCTTCTGTCGTTCGCTTTGCGCTGATTATGACTTTACGGTCTGGTAGCTCCTCTTGGAGTGGGACGGCCTTCGTTTCTTCTTGGCTTTGCAAATCTGTCTTTCCCCCTGGCATGTGGGGGATATCTCAGTTGCCACAAAATTTACGTTTCTTTGTGCCTTGTTGATGTTTCTTTCTATGTTTCGGGCTTCTTTCTGACTTGCATGGATCATGATGACTCCATGAAATGCTGGAATTTTCATGCATAGGTAGCTCATGTGAATGGCTGCGTTGAATTTTGCTGTGAACCCTCTGCCGAAGATTGCGTTGTAGGCATAGTGCAAGTCGACAACGTCGAAGGTGACGTACTCCGTTCTTGTGTTGTTTTGGTCTCCAAAAGAAATTGGTAGGGAAATCTTCCCTAAGGCGTTGATTTTCCGGCCTCCGAATCCTATTAGTGGCGATTCGAAGGGCTGGAGTTGGTTTCTGCTTAGCTTCATCTGGTCGAATGTGTTGACGAATAAGATATCGGCTGAGCTACCTGTATCTATTAAGATCCTGCTGATTTCCCATGCTGGTATGTTTGCCTTGATTACCATTGCGTCGGTGTGTGGATAGATTTCTATGCAGAGATTTTCTTCTGAGAAGGTGATAGGGGTCTTCAACCAGTCTGTGTGTCATATTGGACCTTCGACTGCGACGTTATTGACCATCCTGTAGTGGTCCTTATTTTGCCTTTTGGTTTGGAATTCCATAGCTGAGCCTCCAGCTATGGGCAATATCATCCCAATTGTTGGGAGGGGGTTGTGTGGATTCAGCTGGTTTTCGGGGAGGGGCTCAGCTTTTGGTGCCATTCCCTGGGGCATGTTTTGCATTTGGGGTGGTGGAGGAGGTAGTGCTTCGTACCGACGGTTCTGTCCTTGCGTTTGCTGCGATGGTTCCATGAATGTTATGTGAGGCGGTGGTGGGTTGGGTGCGAAGGTGTTTTGTTGTGGGGTTGGAGGATTCTGTGGTCTCCATGCTAGCAAGAAATTTGGGTAGTATGACGCCGCTATTGTTGAAGGGTGTACTTGAGTTGAGTTTAGGCTTGGGTAGACTGAGCAATACTGTTGTTGTTGCTGCCATGCTTGGGCTGTTGTGTGGTTCACTTGTCTTGATTGAATCTGGTTCTGCGGAGGCTGTTCTTGCCTTGCTTTCATTCTCTGTTGCGTTTCCTTTGCCTCCGGGCATTCTCTTATGACGTGACCCTTGTCTTCGCCATGGAAGAAGCACCATGGTTTCTTGGTCTTCTGTCCTTGACCCTTGTTCCATCGTTTGTTTTGGTTGTGCCTTCGATCACTGCTCTGGTTTTGCTGTTGGTTGGGCTGGCTTGCTTGAGGTTTTTCTTGAGTCTGTTGTTGCTCATTGGATACATTGAAAACCTGCGCTGTCTTCGGTTGTTGCCAGTTGCTATTATTGTCTGTTCTGGGTTGCCTGCGGTTCCCTTGAGACTGGTTTGGGCCTTGCTGCTTGTAAAGGTTTTGTTCCTCTATCCTTCTTCTCAAGTCGGTGTCTGATCTACAATATTTCTTGAATTCGTTGTACAGTTCACTGATTCTTTTGGGCTTTTCTCGCGCTAAGTGACCCGCGAAGGGTCCTATGCGAAGACCTTTGACTGCAGCTTCGATTGCGACTTCCTCCGGAATGTTTGGTGCTTTAGCCTTGAGTTGAATGAACCGCTGAAAGTATTCTTTTAGTGGCTCCCCCTGTGCCTGTTTGCACTGAAACAAATCCGACGAGGTTAGGGACTCATTGGCGAAGCCTTTGAAGTTTGCCGTTATTTTGTTGCGGAGGTCTTCTCATGAGTATATTGTACTTGGCCTGAGCATGGAGTACCAGGCTAGCGCATCGCCTTCTGCTGCTATCACAAAGGATTTTGCCAAGACGGCCTCATTTCCTCCTGCGGAGGCTACTGCTGCCTTGAAGCTCATGATGAACTGTCTTGGGTCGATCTTGCCATTAAACTTTGGTAGTGAGATAGACTTATAGGTCAGGGGCCAAGGCGTGTTTTGCAAGCCTTCCGACAATGGCGACTTTGGGTTATATGCGTTCAAGTTTAGTGTGTTCCTAATTGCTGGTCCGCTGGTCGGAGTTGGCATTTGGTGCGGCTCGTTTGTGGGTCGTTGTATACCTCCGTCCTGATTTTGTTGCAAGCTTTGTATTTCGCCTTGCAAGAGTGCTAGCTGCTGTCGCACCTCCGCTGCTTGCTGCGATAGCTGCATTGCTCTTTGATTTACCTGTTGTGCTGCGACTAGGCGATCTCTTTCCTCTTACGCTCTTTGCAATTCTTGCTGCAGGTTCTGTAAGACTTGTTCTTGTGTTTTTTCTTGGGGAGCTTGTTGATCTTAATCATTGCTCTCAGGCGTTTCTTGAATCGGCGGGGGCTCAGATTGGGTGATTCTCGGGCCCTGTTTCTTCTTCTCGTGGGCGCTTGCTGTTCTGTCTGTGAAGGTTCGACGGTCGCTCGCCGCGTGTTCGTTCTGGCTACTCTTGGCCTCGTTCTGTTTGATGGCTCTGGGACATCATCTTCGAGCACTGCGTCTGCTGTCGCGTAAGTGCTACGTACATTGCGGCGAGGCCTCTGAGCTTCTTCATTTAGCCCTTCTTCGCCTAGTTCTTCTACCATTGCTCGTTTTGATGTCATCGTGGGCTTGACTTCGGCCAAGCACGATGGGCGCCACTGTTGGAAAAAGCCTTCTCCGAACAAGATGCAATACTGCGCTTAGGGGGGGACCTTCAGCGAAACCTCCGGGGTGCTGGAGGGCCTCGGCCGGAGGTCTTCGCGGTGAACGGGGCGAGGGACCTTCGCGGATGCTGAAGGGCCCACACGGGTGCTGGCGGCGGTAGACAACAGTTGATGCAAGCCCTAGAAATTAGGGATGTTGTGTCTCTCTTTTTTTGTTGGGTGGTGACCCCTTTTTATAGTACATTGTTCCAGTCTCAATTATCAATACATAAATACCCTTCTACCTACTCCGTAATATTTGGAGGTCTCTCTGGGTGCTTCGGGGATCTTTTGGGGATGCCGCATTTGGCGAGGCTTACTGGGCCGGAGCGGAGTCTGGTGGAGGCCCAATCGTCCGGGCCCAGCAGGTTCCCCAGACCGCCTTCCTTGAAACGCTCCCCGGCATCCTGGACTCCTAACGAAGGCACCGCTTCTCCCGGTGCCCCTTTGAGGGTCTTCGCGCCGAAGGCCTCCGCTTATGATTTCGCCTTAGCTCAGTTAGTTTGGCGAAGGCCTCAGTCTTTCGCCTTGGGACCTTCGCGTTGAAGGCCTTTGCTTCGCTACGGCCGTGGACATGTGGTTGAGCGAAGGCTCTGACCCTCCGTCTTCATGACACCTGCACACAAAGGCGACATGCTTGTCGGGGTCAGCTTGACGGGTGGAGGCATGTGCCTCCTATCCCGGGTGCGTTGCGGGCGAAGGCTCGTCGACTTTCGCCGTGGCCAAACCCGTGCGTGCTTTGGGGTTGTTTCGTCTTACTGAAAGCCGCATCTGTCCAACAGGGGACCTCCGCGAACTTTGTCCCAACAACCCCCATTGTAATCGAGCTTAGAACCAAAGCCAGTGGGGTCACATAAATAGAATCTAGAAAAAGATTAGGTGGGCATTTGTAAAAAGTAACTTCGTTCCTTGTTATCTAAATAGATCATTATTCTAGAGGTCGATAACATGATTGAAAATTTTATCTCTCCTAGAATACCAATCATTAAACATGTTTTGGGCCTTTCAATGTGAGTAAATTCCTAGCACTATATGGATTGATCTCCACAACACATGGCATGGGAGCACTCAAAGCAAAGATGTTGGATGGTTCAGGGGTTGCTACAAAAAAACAACCTAAAATATCACCATTCAAATTCATATTTGCTAAAGTACCCTTAGTGAGAATAGCCCCTATTTTGAAGAGCCAAAGAAAGATTTCAAACTTCAAAGGGATCTTAAGCCTCCAATACTTGTGAAACTTAAACCATTATTGACCAATTAGCTATACATTGAGTTCACTATGATAAAAATCCTTAATTACTATGTAGGCTATATACAAAAACATTGCTACCCTACTATTGATTAATATTAGCCACCCTTGCTACTTTTCAATATGTTGTCCCCCCCCCCCCCCCTACTACTCTTCTAAACTGAACATTAAGCAAAACCGAGCTTAATATGTCTACAACCTTTGCTTGTTTTTATGTGAGCAATGTTAAAAAGCATCGAGTATAACGGTTGGTTTTCTAACCAATTATCTTCCTAGAATCTGATATGGTTTCCATCATTTACCATAAAAAAGTGCCCAAACTTAAGAAGGTTTCATGTACAATCATGATACTGATCCAAAAAAGGTGTATCTTCTGCATTTTTGTCAACTTCTGACATCGCCTTATATGCAGTATATTTGTTTTTAGCTTCGCTTCAAGATGGTATAAATGGAATCAATGGCCAAACTAAGGTTGGCTATGCACCGTTGCTGTTTCGATGATTGGACGCCAAAGGGGCAAGCTAGCTAGGCTTTGTTTTCAGCCCACCCAATGCAAGAATAGTTGATGAGATGTAAATTGTATGTAAATTGTCCTCGTGACAGTACTGATAGATATAGTTACCTTTTTGCATGCCACTGTTGTATTTTGAATAAGGAAACCAAAAAGCACTGCTACGGAGCACACAAACCATGGCAAACTTGTACCACCGAAAAAGGTAAACAAAGTTGCGTACTAATTACCACACCACGCCACGCCACGCCATACAGACACTGGCAAAATTAATTCGCGCACCTTCATTTGCAGCTTTTGTTCATTCATGTGAATTTCTTGTACACTATCACTATGACACGCCACGGGTATATACTCATTTGTCATTGACTTATTTTGATGTTGTGTATATTGGTTCTGTGCCCATTTGATCGTTGAACACTGACAACCGGCCGGATGGATCAAACCTTGTACAGCATGCCGATCTCGACTCGTTGTTGCAGCGGCGTTCCTAGTGCCGGCAGTGCGGAGCGACAAGTGCCGTGCAGGAACTCGTAGAACCCGAGCATGACCTTGTCGAACCACCCGGCGTCGTCGCCCACGTAGAACCTCATCTTACCCCGAACGTGCACCACGCCGGTCAACCTCGCCGCCTCCAGACGCGCGGTCTCCTCCGCCCCCGCCTCCGTCGTCTCGAAGTGCCGCCGCAAGGAGCTCGTGACCTGCGTGGCGAGGTCGCCGTCGCCGAGGCTGTCGGCGTAGCCGTACTGGACAGTGCAGCCGTACACCCAGTTGGGCCCCAGCCTCCTGACGAGGATCCTCTCCCGCTCGTCCACCTTGGCTACCAGCAGGTACTGCAGGGTGACGAAGACCGTGACCGCGTGCAGCGAGCTCATGTTCTTGATGTAGTGGCCGAGGATGGGGGTGAGCCCGTCCTGGATGTTGCTGTAGAAGAAGCACAGCCCGGGGACCCTCTGCACCTCCGGCCTCGCCAGGAGCTCGCTGAGGCGCTCCACGGTCACCTTGTTCGCCATCTCGTACTCCATCTTCCGTTGCCTGCCGTAATACCAGCCGAACATGACCAGTGCCAGGATGATGGACACAGCAAAGGGGAGCCAGCCGCCTTCAGGGATCTTGGTGAAAACTGCACTCACATAAGATCCTTCCATGATGAAGAAAGGCACGAAGTAAAGCGCCACAAGAACAGGTGGTGTTCTCCATATAATGATCATCACCAGAGTGAGCATGATTGTGGTTATGAGCATGACCATGATGACCACAACACCTGCAGTAGCAATCGTGCATCAGTTCTTCAGGAACAAAACATGCTCAGTTGTGTATAAGCAGATGCAGCTCAGTTCTTCAGGAACAAAACATGCTCAGTTGTGTATAGCAGATGCAGCATTTTTGCAGAATTCACTTACCGAATGCGTTTCCGATCGCATTTCCAGCACCAAAGCCTAGTACGACACTAACGCATAGTACCATGAGGATGTAATTGGTTTCTGGGGAGTAAACCTCCCCTTCTTTGTGCTGAGACGTGTGCACAACCTTAACGCGTGGGAAGTAGTCCAGGACAACGGATTGCTTGATGACTGAAAATGTTGCAGATATTAAGGATTGGCTTGCGACGATTGCTGCCAGGGTCGCGATGATGAACATGGGCCAGTAAACAGGGCAGGGACAAATTTGTAGAATCCGTCACTGAAGTCGTTAACATTGTTGATGAGGTATGCTGTTTGCCCAGCATATGTGAGGACCAGAGAAGGATATATGCTAGACAGAAATGCTATCTGAAAAACAAGACATAGCATTTAACTGATCATATCATGAACAGTTCACAAGGAAATGACCTCAAGGTTGCAAAGTTGATGAAAAATAACCTGAATACCCTTCTTACTGAAGTGGCCAAGGTCTGCAAACATAGCTTCAGCACCTGTATGCATGAAGGATTCGTGGTTGTGTTATTAATGCCACAACATATTTGATGGCACGAAAGCAAGGTGGTGATGAAGTTGTTACCTGTGATGCATAGAACAGTTCCACCGAGCATACGCCACCCTTCCTTTTTATTTCTCAGGAAGAAACGAACAATATAATGAGGTGAAATGGCTTTGAAGATGCCGGGATAGTAATGAACAATGCTATACAAGCCGATAATTGGAGTGGTGAAAGTCCATGCCGCCATGATCGGTGAAAACAGAAAGCTCACTTTTGAGGTCCCATACTTTTGCAGTAAGAATAAGCCGATAAGGATCACAGCAGACAGAGCTTCGATTACAGCTGTGATATTGAAAGGAAGGATCAGTCTATTAGCAATGCATGTGTCCTAAGATTGTTGTTATTACTCCTTGGTACATCTGTCAAACCACTTACGCTTGCTGACAGATGGAAATGGCCCTCTTAACCCTTGGATTGCTGATAATACTGAAATGAGGTAAAGAATGAAGTGACATATATCGCTGGGATCCCAAAAATAAACTACCTTAAGGATAGGGACAAACCTGAAATAGCAGGAGTGAGTATGCCATCCCCAATGAGCATGCACATTCCCAGTATTGCCATGAACAGCAGTGCTCTTCTGGCTGTTATGCTTCGCTCGAAGAACTTCCCCAGCCAACTAGGCCTTCCAGCTCCTGCAGACTGATTCTGAAGAAGAGTCTCTTCTTCCGAATAAACTTTTTTGGAAGGAAGTATGCCTATATCAGCATGCCTACACAGCAGAGAGTACATGGCAAATGTACCTCCTACAGAAAAACAATGCTCTTATTAGTGTGTTACAAAGTAATATTCGATCTGCCCATGTAAAGAGAAGTCTTCTCTAGAAACTACAGCTCCACCTCTGTCAGGCCTTTCAGTTCAGTTCGTCAATAAATTGACTGATCAAGAATAGATAATACAGTATATAGCAGTGATGAAAGTGATCTAAGATAGATGTAAGGCCCAAAATATCAAAATTTTCATTTCAAAACTAAGTTTTTTTCCCAACATGGCCAGACTGAAAAAGAAGAAAGGCAGCATGGGCTCGGTAGTTACCTTCACCATGATCGTCAGCATTAAGTGCTATGCCTACATACTTAACTACACCAATCAGAGTTAGAGTCCAAAACATTATGCTGTATAACCCCATGTAGTCATCTTTTGTAGGAGATGACAAGTTCATTGAGGGATAAACGTAGAGGGGAGACGTGACGAGGCCACCAAATACAACGCCGAGAGTCTTGTAAGCAAGGGCCAGATCTTTGCGAAAATTGCCGACCTGCTCATAGTTGAGGGAAGACATTAGCATGTAATGAACCACAAAGATAACAATCGAACTTTCTTCTTGGAGGCAAGGCAAATAAGAGAGATGCATATATTGCACTGCACCACAGCGATCATATTCATATACAGATAGCAGCTATCTGATAGGTAGCTAATAGTTGGAGTCAACGTCAACCAAGCATGTTGCCCAAGTGGAAACGTGTGGGGCTTTTGACAACGATGAACAAGTTTGGTGGCTTAGTACTAGAGCAAATGTCCCATTGTGGTCAAGGCAACGCAAGCATGCAAGACGTTTCCTAAAAGCAAACGAAAGAAGGAAAAAAAAACATCAGAGCCTGGAAACAGGGAGTGTTCTCAGTTCATAGGGCTGCGCGGACTGCGATTGGCTGATTGGCTACTAGGCTCGGACGGATCGGGCAAAGCGGGGCGGTGTTATCTGTTGCTTAAGTGGCTATAACCTATTGGACTTTTTTTTTCGAATTACAGCACCTCTGAACAATTGAGCCGGATGCGAACACTGACAGGTCGAGGACCTTTGGAGAGGTCTACCCCTGCAATGGTTGCCGTTAGAACGGAGATGGAATCAAATAGACCTTTGGGTCAGCACACCAACGACTTGTGATGAAAACAAGGAGGAAATATCAGTGCGATACTTTACAGGAAAGGTACCTGTCTACCTGATATCGCTCCCAACCTCTACAAGCTAGGGAAACAGTCACATGATAGTGTTGTAAATGCATACTGTATCCAGGCACCCACTGTTCAAATTATATTGTTTTATTCTTATATAATATAACTGGTATTTTTCAGATCGATATGCTAATGACATTTAGACCTATTTGGATGTCCTAACAAAAATGAGAATGAGGCGGTAAAATGAGAATAAGACCTAAACACTTGGATTATACAGTTAGATTCTACAGTAGAATCCAACTATCTACTGGATTATTTTGGGTAGAATAAGATCAAAACACTTGGATTATTTGGAGATTTCATTGTATAAAAGCAACAATCAGTATGATAATGAAATCCAAACGCCCGAAATCAGCAGATTCTACATTAACTATCTAGAATCCAGAATCTCACTATGAGAATCAGAAAAAAAAACACGCCCTTATATTAGTCAAGTCCTTGATTAAAAGGTGTAGTTGCAATATCGCATAAACGACGTACGAGTAGTAGTGTAGTACAGATGTTGAAAATTTTGGACAGGATAGAAGGACGAATGCTGGGTGCATAATGAAACGACCTCTGGTCAAGTCAACGGTTAGTTTTGGACAGGCTACAGATGTTGATTTCTTTGAAAATTTTGAAAAAAAAAAAGGAGACAGGGACTAAAACTAATAGATTGGACAATTAGGCATGGTAACCAAAAGAAAAGGACTGACTTTTCATGAACAAATAATGGAGGCAGAAAAGGAGGCAAATAACAAACCGTAGTATTGAAAAACGAATACCTAACGGCACTGGCACTGGAAATTAAAAACATCAGAAAATCAACCTTCACTCGCTGCCAGGTGACAAGGCTATTCGTTGTCAGTGATCACCACCGCGGACGCACGCAAGAGCACGGGCTTTTGGAAAGTGGTCCGCCTACCTATCACGACCAGATCACTTCCCCGTGTGGCCGTCATTCCCCAGGTATCCAACGAAATCCTTCTATATTCGTCCCTAGAGTGCGAGTCCACATCATCTCAATCACTTCCAACTGAAAATGCCTATAACAGTAGTCATGCCATGCCTCATGCATACTTCCTCCGTTCCAAATTAACTGTCGTTTTGGATTTTCGTATCATAACTTTAATTAGATTTATATAAAATACGTGTAATATTTATGTCTCCAAATAAACTTATTAAAAAATTAAATCAAAAAATATCTAATGATATTAATTATGTATTATAACTATTAATAATATTTTATATAAAATTAATTCAATTTTTGTTTGGAAGTGAGAAAGACAGATATTTTATGCAGTCTACTGCTACTACTACAGCTGTTTTGTTGTGACAAGAGCGTAGGAGTATGAAAGATGAAACTAAGGACAGCCCAACCCAAGCCAGTAATAAGCCACTATGAGAGGAGATCCCCAAGGTCATGGAGGCTCGAATTCGAATGAAAACAAAAAGAAATCTGGTAGAGTCTCAATGTCTCATGGAAGGAAGGTAGGCGAGGGCGCGAGGTTTTGTAGTGCGAAGCGAACTAACCTCCGCCTGCGGACTGCCGCGGCCGCGGCCGGGGCCGGACTGGCCGGCCTCGAGATCCAGGTGGGTCCTAGTCGTCATGGGGAGCTCCGCGCTAGCGCCGCGTCGGTGGAGAGCGTAGCCGAGAAAACGAAGGCGGCCGGTGGCCTGCTTCTGCCTGGTGGCTGGTGCTGCTGACGGCCGCGCGCACGGGGGCGAGGCTGATGAGCACTAGCCTATAGCGGCCGGGGTCTACGCCACGTGCCTGTGGTTAACTGCGACCCTGCAAGCGAGACTGGACGGACGGACAGATTCCGAGGAGGGAGGAAGCGGAGGGACGAGGGAGAAGAGCACCGCGGCGGGTGTGAACGGGGACGAACTCGGCCATGGACCCGTGGTGTACTCGCACCGTCCCAAAATGTCATTTTCGTTTTTTTAAAAGTCAAATATTTTTAGTTTTGATTAAATACATATTAATAATTATTAGCACTTATGATACATTACCAATATCATTTTCTCTGGATAAGAGAATTTCATCAAATTATACATAAAAAAATCTGAAATAAAAATACATAATATGTTGTCCACATTTTTTAATCATCATCTTCTTTCTAAAGGCTTTCCTCGGAAGCCGGAGCCAATGTGCAGATCTTATACCAAATCTAACGACTAACTCTAAAATATTAGACATGATCCAAGATCCAATGTTTTAAAAATCAGTCCAAAACGCATCTAAATTTCTAAAAGAATATCGACAACTGTATCATCGGATACGACATAGATTTTAAGGCTTTGATTTTCTCTCTGCAACTATCGACAATAAGATCGATGATCCAGAGTCGTTGTCCTCGTATGGGGCTCCTTGAAGCACATATCTCCCTGCAGATAAAGGCCACGAATTGGCCTCCTGCCGATGAAATTGGCGCCTTGCTTTAGCAATCACCGAAATCATTGCAGGATACACGATCTCGATTGAAATCTCTGATTTTGTTGAAAATTTATTTCAACTCTAAGATACTACTCCCTCCGTCCTAAAATATTTTCTTTCTCACTTCCTGAGAAAAAACTTGCATTAATTTTATATAAAAAATTATTAATAGTTATGATACATAATTGATATCATTAGATAGATGTTTTCATCTAGTTTTTTAATAAATTTATTTGGAGACACAAATGTTGCACGTATTTTATATAAATTTAGTCAAACTTGTGACACGGAAACCCAAAACGACAGTTAATTTGGGACGGAGGGAGTAGAAAACAATGATAAAAGGATGTGTCACATCCTCTTCTTGTCTATGCTGATGCACCACAGAAAGAAAGAGAGTGCCCTAGGCACGACGGTGGACCTAGGCGGGGCGGCTCTACATAATCAATATGTTTTGATATATTTCTGAATATATTTTCATAATAAACTTATTTTCCAAGGTAACTAGTCCAAATGTAGGTGTTAAATGAGTTGTTTCCACCGGTTGACGAGGTAAGCACGCACAAGCATCGTCATCACTCATAGTCGGAGCATAGTCTTCCTTGCAAGTGCCGCAAATTTGGGTTGTTCAATGTCCAATGTAAGGCTAGTTCAATTGCTAAGAGAAGAGGAGATCAAATGGTACCAAAGATCAAAAACAGACCAGCTACTAAAAGGGGATAGTAATACAAAATACTTCCAGTTGGTAGCAAATGGAAAACACAGAAAAACACGCATCTTTCAGCTAGAGGATAATGGTAAAATAATAAAGGGAGACCAACAATTGAAAACATATATCACACAATATTACAAAGACCTTTTTGGACCTTCCATGGGTGGAGATTTGAGGATGGAGGAAAATAGGACAAATGACATACCACAAGTATCATTTGAGGATAATGAAAGATTGACTGCAGATTTTACTGAAAAGGAGGTAAAGGAGGTAATTTTTCAAATGAAACACAATAAAGCACCAGGGCTGGATGGATTTCCAGCGGAATTTTATCAAGTGTTCTGGGAGGTTATCAAGGATGATCTTATGGCTTTATTTAAGGAGTTTCATAATGGAACACTGCCCCTTTTTAGCCTTAATTTTGGTGTTATAACCTTGCTACCAAAATAGAAAGAAGCTACACATATTAAACAGTTCCGTCCTATTTGCTTACTTAATGTAAGTTTCAAGATCTTTACAAAAGTAGCAGTTAATAGGATGATAGCAGTTTCTGAACAGTTAATAAGTCCATCACAAACAGCCTTTATACCTGGAAGGAATATAATGGAAGGGGTAGTGATTCTTCATGAGACATTACATGAGCTACATAGAAAAAAAATGAATGGTGTTGTTCTGAAACTAGATTTTGAGAAGGCATATGATAAAGTAAATCGGTCATTTCTCCAACAAACTCTAAGGATGAAAGGGTTTTCTGAAACATGGTGTAATTGGGTAGACAATTTTGTAAGTAAAGGATGTGTTAGTATAAAAGTAAATGATGATGTGGGAAACTATTTTCAGACTAAAAAGGGTTTAAGACAAGGCGACCCTTTATCACCTATGCTCTTTAATCTTGTAGCAGATCTGCTAACAGTTTTAATATCTAGAGCTAAGGAGGATGGTCAAATAAGTGGTTTAGTACCACATCTTGTAGATGAGGGCCTTTCTATTTTACAGTATGTTGATGATATTATCCTTTTTATGGAACATAATATTGAGCAGGCAAAGAATATGAAACTGCTTTTGTGTGCTTTCGAACAATTATCTGGGCTAAAAATCAACTTCCATAAAAATGAACTTTTTTGTTATGGAGAAGCCTTGGAATGGGAAGACCAATATTCAGAACTCTTTGGTTGTGGAATGGGCCAGTACCCATTTAGATATCTGGGCATTCCAATGCATCACAAAAGAATTAGTAATGCGGACTGAAAAATGATGGAGGACAAATTTGAAAAAAGATTGAGTTGTTGGAAAGGTAAATTGTTGTCATATGGAGGTAGCCTAGTTTTAATAAATTCTGTGCTAAGTAGTCTACCAACTTTTATGTTATCCTTCTTTGAAATTCCGAAAGGGATACTTCATAAACTGGACTACTATAGATCTAGGTTTTTCTGGCAAGGGGATAATCATAAAAAGAAATATAGACTAGCTAAATGGAATATTATATGCAGACCAAAAGAACAAGGAGGTCTGGGTATACTAGATCTAAATAACCAGAATAAATATTTACTTAGTAAATGGTTATACAAATTAATTAATGAGGATGGCGCATGGCAACAAGTCTTAAGAAACAAATACCTCGTCAACAAATCGATTACTCAAGTGGATAAAAAGCCCGACGATTCCCAATTTTGGACAGGTCTAATGAATGTCAAAAATCAATTTCTAAGTTTTGGAAATTTCAGATTACAAGATGGCAAACAAGTTAGATTCTGGGAAGACAAGTGGTTAGGCATATCTACTTTAAAAGAGCAATATCCAAATTTATATAATATAGTGAGAAGGAAAAATGCTTCGTTTGCTGATATCATGAGCTTTGTACCTTTTAATATTTCATGGCGAAGATCTTTAGTGAGCCAAAACTTAGACTCTTGGCATAATTTAGTTTTATGACTTATAAATGTACATTTAAATGATCAACCGGACACATTCAGGTGGTCTCTTCATCAAAATGGACAATTCTCTGTAGCATCAATGTACAATGCTATGTTGCATGCAGATTTTTTGCCACCTAACAAATACTTTTGGAAAATTAAGATACCTTTAAAGATGAAAGTTTTCCTTTGGTTTTTGTACAAAGGGGTCACGCTTACTAAAGATAATTTAATTAAGATAAATTGGCATGGAAATGAGAAATGATGTTTTTGTAACAATCTTGAGACTATACAACATTTATTTTTTGATTGTGTTCTTGCTAAGTTTATTTGGCGAGTAGTACAATTTACTTTTGGCCTTGGACATCCTATAAGTGTGACGCATATGTTTGGGTCATGGCTAGATAATATCATGACAAATTAAAAAAAAATAGTGTTGGTAGGGGCTGGCGCCATGTGCTGGGCTATATGGTTAAGCCGAAATGATATTGTTTTTGATAACATACCCTCTTTGTCTTTTATGCAGGTTATTTACAAGGGCACATATTGGATCAGGACATGGTCACTGTTCCAAAAGGAGGAAGAATGCAGCTTGTTGCGTAATGCATGCCTTCTACTGAAAACTTTGACAATGGGGATCTTTGCCAGATATGGTTGGAGGTTTAGCAATAGATTAAGTTTATGATGAATTTCTTTTGCTTTATCTCAATAATTTTATTTAGTTGGTGGGTATGTGTGCTATGTGGATGACAGAGTCTACCGAGTTTCAAACTTTGTAATAATTTTTGGTCATAAGCATCTCATGATGTTGAGACCAGGATTTTTTTATTTGCTTGATGAAATAAATTTCCCTTTATCTAAAAAAAGCTTAGGATTGGAATGTCCATATAAAATTTTATTGTCCCTTAGGCATCCATAAGATGTCTTGTAACAAATATCTTTCTATCTTCATATAAAGGCACATACATCTTTTATGTGATTGACAAAAAAATAATAAACTTATTTAAAGATAGAATATTACTAATACTTTTACAAACTAGTCAAAGATCAGCACGAACTCTTTTTATAGAAGCAACATATCAGGTGCAAACCACAACCTTCGTGAAAACCCGTGCAAAGCATAATAAAAAAATCATCTAAATTCAACAAAAAAAATCACACATGTAGATGATATGATGATACACAACTTTGTAAAATATCTTGTCCAAACTCGAGTTCATTTGTGAGATATAAAAATAAGAAATTTCAAGCCAGAAAGGTGTCCAGATGATTGGTTAGAAATTTGTTATCTTTATATCTAACAAACAAAGTCAAGTTTAGACAATATATTTTACAAGGTTATGTATCATCTACATGTATGATTTGTTTTTTGTGAATTTAGATAATTTTTTACCATAATTTACATGGGTTTTCACGAAGTTATGGTGTGCACAGGATATGTTCCCTTTTATAGGAGAGAGTTGTAGTCCGTACTCTGTTTCGGTGTGGGCTGTGGAGTACCTAAGGCGTGAGCCCAAGAGAATGAGGGAGCCACATGGCCCAATAGCTCTTAGGGACCGGGCCACCCACTGCTACGCTGCGGTGACTGTACCGAGCTAATTCGTAATGTTCAACCCGTCAAGCCGTCAACGGTAGGGGGGGCCATTCATCGGCAGGGGCTCCTTGAAGCATCTCTCCATGCTCTCGTTAACCAATCAGTTACCGAAACATAGCATTGGATGATTAATCCTCTGTTTCAATTTGTGGTCTAAAATTTAGCTAACTTTAGACCATTTTAATTCTTGAGACTCTAAGTGCTATCTAAAGTTTAGCCGATTATTACCAAAACAGAACTTTAGATCACATGGCAAGCTATTGATTTTTATGCGCTGTTTTTGGAAATATTTTAGGAACTAAAGTGAGACTATATTGATATTTACAGGGCAAGCTGTTTTCTTTTAAGATGTCAATATACTGGACCTTGGAAAAGTAAGAAAAGTAAGAGGCATGTATTCTGGACCTTGGACGTAGAGAAGTAGTGACATCTTTCTCCATCGTCCAAGAAGCAGCGCTGCCCTTCTCCGTCTGTTGTACAGCAAATTGAGCTGACCCTCTGTAGCCTCCTTTAAGAAGAGCCACCACCCCTCTCCAAGGTAAAATCACTAATTGATCTGTCCTTTGTGATGTTTTGTTTAGCCTGGTCGTCTAGCTACTGATTCAACAACCATCAACCAGCAGATGCCTAACCATCCAGTCAATCTAACATTTATTGTTTTTTATTCGTTGCACAGGTTGCTTCAACTAGCTGGTGCCACAATATTTCAATCACTATAATGCACTTCAATTTCGGGCTTCTGGTGTTTAGCGTCTCGCTCGCTGTCGCTGCTCACATCACCTTCTGCATTGCGACATGGTTGGTGGTGACGTGTGACGAGATCTGAATCTAATCCGCCAAGACGTCAAAGATTAGAGCTATCGCACCCTAAAATTTTTATTTTAGGTTGTGAATAGCTCATACTAAATAGAATTAAGAATTTTCTAAATTTTTCAAGACTTAATTAGCCTTCAGCAATTTAAACGATGCCAAATGCAAATTATAATAAGTTTTATAATTTAATTTGAAAGCGTTTTCTCGTGCGCGCTCGCATAGCCTCCCATGCTTGGTGCCTTGCTGCTGCACCACCAACCTCTCGTAGCATTGGACGGTTAAGAGCATCTAGAAGAGTATCTTATTTTTTTTTTCAAAATAGTGGTGTTTTATAGCTTGCCAAAAAGTATTAGTTGAAATAAATAAGTCTATCTCCAATAGTTTTTAATAATACACTACTAAAATATAGACGATAATTTTACATCAAAATTCCTATATTATTTCTAATGATCCTAACCAATTTTATATATCATTTCCCCCTTATACATTTTCATTTGGAATCCTTCTCTAGTTTTTATTCTTTATGACATCTTTCCACCTTTAGATTGAGCGAGAAAACAATATACGCGCGACTGAAGTTCGCGCATCAATACGTGCAAAGGGTTTTTCTTCCGAGTGCTAAAAAATTAGAGATGAGTTTGCAAGTTGTTGGAGATGAATTTTTCTTTTCATTCTTCCTAAAAATTAAGAATTGAAAAAACACTCCTAAAGAAAGGCTAATAATACAAATGATGTGACACCCTATGTCAAGCTTTGCATTAGGGTTATCGTTAGCCATTAATTATAAGCATTTCATTGCATTCATGTTTATTTATGCAATCATTTCTTGTGTGTGTTATAATGTTTTTAAAACTAGAAATGGATAGGTGTTTGGTGTTCTAATTCTTGATCAACTTGTTTAGCTAAGTTTGCTATGCTTAGAGTAAAGTATGGTTTGCTTTATGATTAATTACTCTGCTTAATTAAGCTTAGTTTAATTGTTAAAGAATAAAAGTAATTCTTTTTCCTAAAAGGCTTAAATAAGTTTTTAATCCACAACCCTTGAACTAATGGTTTTCAGAATTTATGACCTACATGAAAAATGTAGAGAATAATATTCTGAACAACTTTGGTTTAAGTTTCAAAACTTAGTTTGGAGTTTTTGAAACTGTTTTGAAGCAAATTCAATTTGAATCAAATAAAAGAAAATGGAAAAGGGGATAGAGCTGAACTGGGTCAAGTCTCACCTGTTCGGCCCACTCGGCCTCTGCCCGCCGGCCCGCTCGCCCGCGCTCCTGCGCCGGCACGCGCAGCGCACATGCCCGCGCATGCGCTCCGAACGCGCTCACACCCGCGCCCGACCGCGCCTGCGCTGTACGCCGGCGTTGCCGCCACGTGGACGACGATGCCTGATCGCCGAGGCCGACAGCCGCGCTGCGCCACTCGCCTAGCGCCGCTCGCTGGCACTCTGCGCCGCACCGCGCCGTCAGCGCTGCCACCGCCTCTGCCGCGCAGAAGAGCAGCGATGAGCCGCGCCTACACCTCGCCGTCGCGTTGTCATAACGCCGCCGCAGCGCCTGTCGCCGACCAGCGCCCGCCTTGTCCTGTTCGCCATCAAGCGCGAATCCGCGCTAACGGCGCGAGGACCAAGCGCGCACCGGCACACCCCCTGCTCGCCTCTGCTTCGCACGCCTAACGCGCCGCGCGCTGCCGCTCTGCCGCTGCCACCCGCCGAGCCGTCGCATCGTCGTTACGCCACCGCAGTGCTGCGTTCGATCAGCCACTCGCCCCGTCGCAGTCGCGATCGAGTGCTGCATCCGCCCTAACGGCGCTAGGACCATGTAGCGCCCTGCCCCGCGCGCTGTCGTCCCTGCCCTGTGCGCCGCGGACACGCCACGCCATTGTCACTGCCACCGCCGCACCGTCGCGTCCAGGCCCCCACCGGTCACGCCGGTCGGCCATGACCGCGCAGAAGGATGCGCCTACATCTCCTCTGCCTCCCCCACTTGTCAGCACTCATCCGCGTTCACTCTCCCGCTCGCGCTGCCTCTGCTCTCACCGCGCCGAGCACCAAACGCACCGCAGCGCCCCCATTTCAAATTCACCACCATCCGAGCGCCTCTACTCGATCCCTCTCGCACTTGCACTTGCCTTCGCCTCGCACACGCCCTGCTCTCCTCGCTTTAGCCAGCCAAGCTTCACCGTTGCCAGACCACCGTCGCTGTTCCTTGGCTCGGAGTTTCCACCGCAACGACCAAACTGCGTTCACCCTTCTCCGACCCGCCTCCGTCGCCTCCATCTTCGTGGAAGCTTCATCGAGGGTAGTAGAGGTGAGAACACCTTTCCTCTAGCCCTAATTCACCCTCAGTCACCGCACCTCCGTTGGCCGTGCGCCATTGCCGCCGCCGCGGAGCTCACACGTGGCCGGACCTCCTCGGAGCTCTTCCGGTTCAACCAACACTTGTTGTACCCTCACTACACCACCGCGGTGCTCACGCGCACGCTCGTCGGGCAGCACGCCGCCGGTAATAGCTCGACCGCGTTACGCTGCCGTGCTGCTCTGCCACCGCACGTCGCCGGCCACTTCTAGGGTCGCGCTGGTTCAACCGACACCCCCAGTCGATGCGTGTTGTCACCCCGAGCATGCCAAACCTAGCCTCGCCGTCGGCGAGCTCGCCGTCGGCGAGAACGCGCCGGTCAGCGCCGGTGCCCTGCCTTGCACTCGCTGGCATGTGGACCCGAGTTGACCACGGGGTCCCACCTGTCAGCTCGGCCTCCCGCACGCTCTGGGCCGAGCCCAGTACTGTTCATCCATGGCCGAATGTAGAGATGCTTTTCCTTTTTCTATTTTCAGTAAATTTGTTAATGCTTGTCTATTTTGTACCTAGAGTTTGGTAAATCCAAAAATGGTGAATTAAATTGTGTTAGACTCTATAAATGATGATCTTTCTGTTAAAAATATAAAAGTAATATTTGGAGAATGTCTTCAGTACTAATGTTTAAATAATCCTTTTCGGCATTTATCAAAGTTAAATGTGTTACTGCATGTAATTAGCCAATAAAAATGTAAGGTTTTTATGCTAGCTCTGTGATCATGTGTAGAAGCTAGGAAAAATATAACATGTCATGTTTCTGTGTAAGTTTTATTTATCTCCTTTTAAAATGTGTTTCTGTTGTTTTCTTAGATTAATTCCTGTGATAAATTTGTACATGTATAAATCATGAAACTTTTTGTGTAGCCTCTATATGTCATGATCTATCTAGGAAAAATATAACATGAGGTATGTGGTATGGAAGAAAAGATACTTGTAGTTCAAGTGTCCTTTTCTAGGGTTTTCTTTGGAAAATCATATAGAGTACAATATGTTTGTGCTAATCATGGAATTTTCTTGATAAATATGCTTCTGAGTAAAGAACTTGTTATAAATAATATATAGCATGTTTCACCCTGTTAGCCAGTAGGTCTAGTTCAAAGTGTTTTTTCTACATTTAAATTCATCTTTTTGTATCTGCTAGCTGGTAGCTTTGTTATGGGTGAATTTTATGCAGTGGTACCCTTTGAGCATGCTCTGTCCCCTATAATTTTGATAGATTTTTCTGAGCAGTTTATAATAGGCTTGCTGTGTAAAGTGGTTTTGTGGTAATTAATGGGTAAAATGCTTAAGGCCACCTTTAGTGTTTTAATTCTTGCTCAAGCATCATCCCCGCACCATCAAATTTACTTATATGCATTGCAAACATTTAGGATTAGTGGAGGAACTTCAGGTGCCACCTCAAGAAGCAGAAGTCTAGGAGGTGCAGGAGCTGAACGAGGAGCACCACGAGCTCGACACTAACCTCCCCGAGTGCCCTGATCACCAGTCCTCCACCTTCACTCAAGGCAAGCCCCGGAGCATTTTTAAGCCTCCCAGTATTTACAATTAATCTACTTGAATATCTTATACTGTGATGCATTAGGTGCTAGGAGTTGATTGAATCCCAATTATTGCATTACCTTCCTTGATATTTCAATTACCTACCTTGTTAACCTGTTAAATAAAAGTAAAAACAACTGCTTAGCCTGCTTAGAATAATGGTTACATTTATATTTATATTCGCATTATCCCATGGGGGTAATACTATCACGGTTGGCTATATTTTGCTATCGTGGGAAAGAACCAATGGTAGTAATGGATGCGGTCAACTGGAAGGCAAGTGCACTAAGTGGTCAAGACTTGGGGGCAGTCCGTCCGTTGGATCGTATAGGTTTGTATACGATGGTGGCCCTCTTACATCTTTGAATGCGCCCTTTCACATAGGGGGTCATTGTGAGTATCGACCCCGAAGCCGAGTAAACACTGTCTGGGTCGCCGCTCAATTTGCTGTGAGCACCCTCTAGTTTGTAGATACGATCTGCCCCGTGGTGGCCAACAGATTTTTACAATTGGGTGGACCAATGCGAGCCCGCGACGTACTACCTGGACAGTGTTGAGCGGTAACCCAATGCATAGACCCGACGGGGAAAGTGTGGGCGTGTGTTAAAGGTAATCTTGCCAGCTGGTTATATATCGATTCAAGTCGCCACCTCCCACCGGATAGTGGGGGATTATGCTGAGCTTCACCACGGTACAACTTCATGTGACATCGGAATGGTTCTACTAAAATATTGATGAAGAAATTGAATATATATTATTATATTGATTGCTTAGATCAAGTGTGTGCTCTAGTACAAGTGCAAACTTAGAGATAATGATAGGATGAAAAATGGATGCTCTCTAAACCTCTAAGTTTCTTATTGTTCGCGTTTCCGCAAAAGCAAAGTTTATCCAGATCCACATAAATAGTCATGCATATCTTTGGAGTCTTTATTTTCAGTTAGACGGGTAAGTCTAGCTGAGTACATTCCCGTACTCAGGGTTTATCCCGTTTGTTGCAGATGGCCAAGTATACTTTGGCTATTGTAAGCACTGTCTCTATCCTGTCGAAGGAGAAGAGGAGTAGGCTTTGGGCAAGGTCTTCTACGAGCTCATCTTTTGCTGTTGTCGGACATGATCTCGTGGACACCCCTATCTTTTAAATGGTATTAGCGTGGAGTAAGATTTTGGGTTCAAGTTTCAAAACAATGTTTTATTTTGCCACGTGTGTTGTGACGTGAGTACTAGTTCTTTTGCAGCAAGTATTGTAATAAATTTATTTCGTGCTTTAAGTATTTTCGTTTAATTGTTGGTTCGTTCGAATGTGTATACCTGAGTTTGCGCGATCTGGGTTGGATATACGATTGTTAGAAATCCTTCGAGATTTCCAGACTACCGGGATTATATGGGCTCAAGTGCCTTAAGTGGCAGTTAAATCGACTACTTTGGTACTTAATCTCTTATAATTTGAACGATTCTGCCACAAATGAAGAACTGACTATACAGTTTTTAAGCCTTCTTTCAGCCTACCATAGAGTATTTACTTCTTCAAGACCTGTTTGGTTGGTCACCAAACTTACCATGTCTAACCTTCGGCAAACTGTGACTACCACAGAAGTGTGGCGAGCAAAATCAAAACCACACGTGTGAGAATGCTTGGTATAAAATTGAGTCTATGCCATAGCCATGGCAGTGAAATAAACAAGTGGCGAAGAAATATGGCATGATTAACTTTTGGCTGGCAAGTAGTCACCAACCAAACAACTCTCACGCGTGTGTATCTCTTTCTTGAGGTTTTTAGTTCATGTGACTCAGGGGCGGATCTAGAGTAGAAGCATGGGGTACAGCTGTATCCCCAATTTTTTTTAAAAAAAATCAAGTATATATACTTTTTAATACTTGTATATGTATAATATGTTGATAAATACAATTGCTAGTCTATTGATCTCGTACAACAGTCTCGACCGTCTAAAATCGTTACTTTTTAAAATCGTCGTAACTATTTTATCATCATTTAGTAATCTAATTATGTTATTTTGATGTTGGTGAATTATCGTTCGTACCCCGTAATTGAAATCCTAGATCCGCCACTGCTGTGACTCCGCTTCTCCTCTCATATTTTTACATCAACATTTAGCCGGTTTACAGTTTGCATTATACTTTCTCTGAACCAATGTTTACTTTCACCAACTCAACTATTTTAGAAACTTCGTAGAGCCATTATCAAACACGCTTAGATTCATCGGTTCTGCTCTAGAAAAATCCTGGATCAAGGGATAGCTTTAGCTCTAAGAATTCTGTAGAACTCCACTTCAGAATAGTGCACCCACGACGGGACGGAGTCATTTAGCTGATGCAACAGACAACAACATCTAAAAGAAAGTCAATCTTAGCTAGGACAAGTGGTTCATCTTGATTCGTCAAGCTCCCTATCCACAGTCCGGAGCAGTCGTCGCCAGATTTTCAGTCACTATCCCACGCGCGGCCGGCTGGCCGGCGTGCATTCACCAAGTCGTGAAAACGCAGCTCGCACAAATCTTTTAGGCTCCCTCCTGGTTCGTGAATAACTCTGGCGTGGTTCGTGAAAACGCACAGGCGTAGTCGCCCCGCCGAGTAGCCCGGTGGCGGTGATCCCTTTTTTTCTCCTCTGAATGTTTTGAACTTTCGATGAAGCCAGCAGACGGCCCGCCACGCAGACCCGGTGGTCTGTTTAGCATCTCACTCGTTGGCTCGCGCGTCACCTTCTGCATCGCGACATGGTTGGTGGTGGTGCATCACGAATTCACGATTCACCAGATCTGATCCGCTAAGACATAAAAATTGGAGCAGTATGAGGCGATGCATGCTGCTCGCGAAGATCTAGGGATGGTTGCCAGGTCATCCAACTAATCCACCTCCTGCTCGGCGTGCAGGGCAGTTTTATACTACCGGCATGGCTATGTTTTTTTTTTGACGAAAGAAGAATTATATTATATGAAACCTGGATACACCAATATATTAAAAGCACTTTGCAATACGAGATAGTACCCACGGCTATGAATAGCACAACTCAAATCATAACTTGTTAATCGCTTTGCAGTGTAGATGACCGCACAGGCAAACACTCGGCAAATGGTCTGAAAACAACTGCCCAACGAACGACGGCCAATATTCCTGTATGTGGAATTGAGGATCTTTTTCTTTTTGTTGGTGTCTTCCTTCTTCTTTCTGCCACTGAAGAATGAGGAAGACTGATCTGAAGGATATTCTCCCTAGTCTTTTATTGTGGCCAGATCTAACCTCAACAAAACGAAAAAAAGACTGGAGAAAATTATTCCACGGCGGCGACATCATCTCCGCCTTGATGCCGCCGTCCGGAAACAAAAATCTCCATGTCGTCATGTCGATGAAGATGGTGACGCCGAAGTTGTTGCCCTCGTCTTCAACAAAGCCGTCATGGAGAAGACGATTTCACCCTTCTTCTTCACCATTGCTAGAGAAGAGAAGATAAAACTCCAATACCAAGAACTGGCATGGAGAAACCCTAACCCTAAGGACTCGATCTACTGAGGAAACTTATTAAAAACAATTGATCTCCACTCCCTTTAGCCCCCGGGCGAGATGCCGGAGCAAAAGGAAACAATAGATCTCCACTCCCTTTAGCCCTCGGGCGAGATGCCGGAGCGGAAGGAAGGGGGACCAGCGACGACGGCGAAGGGAGGGAGGGCGGGGAGAGTATATATATGTACAAACCGATCAGATCTTTGATAAAAAAAAAATCAGATCACGTGGTGGTTTTAAATAAATATATAGATCAGGGGAAAAAGAATTTACCTAGACTACCGTAGCAATCTATTTTTTAGCTGGGTTTTCTGTTTAAGGCTAAAATCTTATAATTTGGAAAGTAGTTTTACCTAAAGCTCTTGGAGACCCTCATTTTAAGTAGTTTACTGAGATGCTTAAATTTTCAATAAAGAACTTTCAGAACCAAAACTATCCAGATTTTTCAGGAAAGCTTTCAAGAAAAACTTTGAAACGTTTCTTTGAAAGCTCTTTTTTACGAGACTTTCTGCCGGCCATATTAGTTCAGGCTGCCTAATTTATTCTCTAAAAAATGAGCACATCTCAACGATTTGGTGAATGTGCCACTATATAGGACCGTGCATACTGCTCAAGTGCTGAATCGAGACTTCACTCCCCATCTTGCATCTGCACGTACATTTTTCCTAGAAAAATGGACGCTTCAACACTGCTGTGGTTCCTCTACGTCTCGCTCGCCTCCTTTCTCCTCTACAAGCTCTTCGCTTCAAAATCCAAGACGAGCTCCGGCAAGGCGCGGCGGCGCGCACCGGGCCCGGCACCTCTGCCGCTCATCGGCAACATCCTGGAGCTCCGGGGCGAGCCGCACCACGCCCTCGCCAGGCTTGCAGAGACGCACGGCCCGGTGATGTCCCTAAGGCTGGGCACCACCGACGCCGTGGTGGTCTCCTCCGCCGCGGCGGCGCGCGACGTGCTGCAGAGGTACGACCACGTGCTGGCGGCGCGGTCGGTGACCGACGCCGGGCGCGCGCTGGGGAACCACGAGCACTCCATCATCTGGCTCCCGGGCACCAGCCCGCTGTGGAAGCGGCTCCGCGCCGTGTGCACCAGCCACCTCTTCTCGGCGCGCGCGCTGGACGCGACGCGCGCCGCGCGGGAGGAGGGAGTGAGGCAGCTGGTCGCCTGCCTGGGCCGCCGCCACCACGCCGTCCCCGGCGAGGCCGTGGACGTGGGCCGCGCCGTGTTCTCGTGAGTGCTCAACCTCGTCTCCCGCGCGCTCTTCTCCGAGGACGTCGTGGCCGACCTGAGCTCGGACCGCGCGCAGGAGCTGGAGATGCTGGTGAGAGACACCGTCGAGGAGGCCACCAAGCCCAACCTCTCGGACCTCTTCCCCGTGCTCGCCAGGCTCGACCTGCAGGGCCGCCGCCGTCGCAACGGTGAGTTCGTGGCGAGGTTCTACGACTTCTTCGACCCCATCATCGCCCGCCGTATCGAAGCGCGCGGCGGTGGTGAAAAGAAGATTGATGATGATTTCTTAGACGTGTTGCTTCAGCTTCACTCGATGGATCAACTCAGCCTGCAAACCATCAAGTCTTTTCTTTTGGTACGTTTCTGTCCTGCTGCTGTCCATTGGATCCAGCCGTATGGTCCATTCCATCGTGTTGACATATGCTTCTCTTTCGAACCGGCCAAAATGTATGGTCTGCAAATTTTGTGGTTGTGAATATACCAAAGACCGTATGATTTTTTCCCCAAAACTACTGCTACAAGATCCTGATGATATATTCTCAACCAATCAGGATCTGTTTGCTGCTGGAACCGACACGAACGCGATCACGGTGGAGTGGACGATGGCGGAGCTGCTCCGGCACCCGGACGTGATGTCCAAGGTCCGCGAAGAGCTACGGGACGCGCTGGGAACGAAGCCGCACCCGGACGAGTCAGACATGGGCAGGCTGCCCTATCTCCGCGCCGTGGTGATGGAGAGCATGCGGCTCCACCCGCCGAGCCCGATGCTGATGCCGCACCTGGCCATGGCCGACGGCGCGGAGGTGGGAGGCTTCGAGGTGCCCGCCGGCACCATGGTGATCATAAACCTCTGGGCGATCATGCGCGACCCGGCGTCGTGGGCGGAGCCCGCGGCGTTCGTGCCGGAGCAGTTCGTGGGCGCGACCGACGCCGACTTCCGTGGGAAGGACGGCCGGCTCGAGTTCATGCCGTTCGGGGCCGGGCGGAGGGCGTGCCCCGGCACGCCCATGGCCACGCGGGTCGTGACGCTGCTCCTGGCCTCCATCCTCCACGCGTTCGAGTGGAAGCTGCCCGAGGGGATGCAGCCGGGCGACGTGGACGTCAGGGACCGGTTCGGCACGTCCCTCAACATGGTCACGCCGCTCAAGGCCGTGCCGGTGCCGACGCGCCGGTGATGCACTGCTACGGCTTGTCGTGGGTCTCCCGGATATATCTCTGCTTGTGCCGTGTGTCAGTCTGAATGGGAGTTTTTGCGGAGGTTTATGAGTATATATTAATAAGCTGGCATGTCATAGTATAAAAGAAGAGATGGATACAAACTGTTTTAGGCCTTCGGTTGTGTGTGGTATTAAAAACAGACCTGTTTTTGTTTCCGGACTGGATCCAGTTAATTTTTCTGGTTCACTCAAACCTGCCTCTTTTCTATAGGCCTGTTTTTATTCCGGGTCAAATGAGGGAAGAAATGCCTCAAATCCATCAGTTTTCGTTCCAGGCCAAATCTAACCGAACGACCAATCTTGGCCCAACCTGACTTCAAACCGGGCCATGTAAATCCGGCTGGATCAGGCCACGTTCCGGGCCGTTCCTGTAGAAACGAATGAGCCCTTAGACTGTCTCCAACAAGAGACCCATATGACTACCCAAACCTAAAATAGATCCCCAATAGGATACCTATAGCCTCCAACAAATAACTCATACAGAAGACCTATTTTGGATGTTCAGGAAGGCATAACCCAAAGCTGAGTCTCCTCCCTCCTGAAAACTCATTTGCTGAGAGAGTTGTCTTTTGGGTCGTGTTGTTGGAGAAGATTAAAAATAGGTATAGAACATTTTACCTGTAGCGTTACCCAAAGTACAAATGGGTCTTATATTTGGGTTACCATTGTTGGAGATAGTCTTATGGGATATAAAATGAGTTTAATAGTTGTTTCCAATAGTCTTAAAATGTGGGACAGGAAACTCCGAGACAGATAGATTCTAGAAGAAGGCCTATATCCAACTACAGAATGAAAATCCAACTGTCCACCTCTACTGTACCCCTACTAATTAGAGATAATGGGTGTGAGACACCTTCAACTAGAGTTTTAAATTTGGGTTTACAAGTTTTTACCGGTAGCATCAAAACCAAAATTATTTACGAAATCCAACAATTCTAATCGAAGGACATCGAATAAATTGATCAGAAGTTGTTCATTTTATTAAAGAGAATGGCATGAGATTTTATCCCTGCATGCACCCCCTAGGAGGTAGAGGTAAAAGCTTTCTATTAGGCTAAATGCTAACCAGTGTATTGCTGATACAAATTCAAAATGTCTAGATATCGATATCTCTAATAGAACAATTGTTTTGCGCCTCCAAGAACACAAAAAATGTAAATTCCAGATAGAATTTCATTGAAACGGTGATCGAGCGAGTAGAACGGGAGCTCTGCAAGACTTGATGGTCGGGCGATCGAGGATGACGGTGGCACATGTCAGTTCGTGGGGCTAGCATATATAGAGTACGCTATCTACGAGCTTGCTTGGTGATTTGGTTGCTTCAAACGTAGCTGCTGCGTGATGAGCTTCATGTTTCTTGCTCGCTCGGTGATTTGGTTGCCTCAAGCGTAGCTGCTGCGTGGTGAGCTTCATGTTTCTTGCTCTTGAGGCTTGAGGCGTCGTGCGTTTGTATTTGCTTGCCTCAAGCGTAGCTGCTGCATGCTTCAGGCTTCATGTCTCTCCATACATGAACGGAGCAATCCCACGAAAAACTCGCCACACGTCGCATCCACCGGCTGATGTCTAAAAATGACGAAACCGCGACGTGCCACAGCTCAGGACATGCCAGCGCGTAGCGATCCCTCTCAATGCGCGCCACCCAAAAATAGCCACCAGCTCCACGTATAAAACCCACCGGGAATTACCCTCGCTCCCGTGACCACCGCAGTAAGAACGCAAGCGCCGGCACCGCACACGCACACGAACGCCACAGCTCACAGTACTCACCGCGCTAGCAACACACCAAGCTTGCCATGGCCCGTGCTCTCGCGCTCATCGTCATCCTCCTCGCCGCCGTGGCCGTGGCGCCCTTCACCGCCGCTTCCACCACCGACAGCACAGCGAGCTCAGAAGCGCCAAGCGGGTCGGCATCGGCGCCCAGCCTGGCCGGTGCTCCCGCGGACGCGCCAAGCTCCTCCAGCTCATCAGACGGCCCCAGCACGGCTGACGCATGAGAGACGATGGCGCGAAATGACTCTTCACGGCAACAGCGAACGATGTTGTCCTCTGTTCCTCCTTTTGTCGTTGGATACAATGAACGAATGATCCAATAAGCATTGAATAGAGATGGCGATACTTGATGCTACCGAAGCTTCTTTTTGTTGTTCTATCTGTTTGATGATTAATGGTGTTACCAATGCATTTTGCATACAAAAATGTTGTCATACCATTGTACTACTATGTTTGTTTTTGTTGAATTTTCTCACTGTTAACCAATGCCTCGGCGTGAATGAATAAACTTGTTCCCTGTGTTCTCTGATCATCAACATGGTCCATATTTCATTTCACAGTTTCCAAACATGGACTTTTGTCGGTCTGCTCCTCGCTCCCTTCGTTCCAGCCGTGTCAACGGAAGCGCTGACAAGGACGAAAGCTCAGCTTAGATCTGTTTGAGCCAATGACAAGCATCTCTTTCTTGAAGGCCTCATTGAAAAAAACTTTTGCTACCACCTCCTAGTTCGACCTACTCAACACCTTGGCATAAGGATCGAGCGAAAGCCTTGCCAAGCCACTGTGAAGTCTCTTCTTCCTGATTGGCTGACAATGATTACATTGCGGCGCTAATCACCTCCTTAGATGCATCGTTGAAGAGTTCATGTGCCTAGGCGTTATCCTTTCTTCTCTCTTTTTGGTGTATCTATGGTTGTGTCACCGTTCGCCCTTATGCCGGGGCGGAGCATGTTGTTTTCGTATTAGTGGATATGCTACAATCTAACCCTTATATTGGGGTTGTTGTATAGTTTTAAGTTTGATTTTCCAAATTAACTTGACGATAGGGTTTTTGTCTCGTTCTAAAAACAAGCTGCTGATGATAATCAATTCTATTCAGGTGGAATGCTCTTTCCCCATGATAGTTTTAAAAAAATAATCCTTAAAATTAGCCACAACCACCCGCAGTCAGTTAAAGAGTAGAAATGCGCTTGTAAAAGAAAGGAGAAATGATACTTCCATAGGATTAAAGGAGCGGTACTTCCACAGTAGACGATACATCTGCTTACGTCAATATAGACAGTCAATCCTCGAGCTCTGTTCGTCTGATCGTTTTGGTGACTGATAAGACGATTAATAGACGATTGATGTTGTTTTTTACTATTTTATTATAAGAGCAAAACATTGTTTTGGTGGCTGATAAATCGATGAACACGGTTGATGCTATCTAGGCCTCCCTCCCTTGCTTGCCTCAGGCGTAGCTGGTGCATGCTAAGCTTTATGTCTCTTGAGCTTAAAGCTTGAGGCGTCGTGCGTTTGTATTTGATCCATTATTTTCTTATAATGAAACACGCGTCAACCGATGTATTCTTGAAAAAAGAAAGGTAGATATGCATGTGTGGCAAAAACAGGACTACCGTGTCCATGTCCGGGTGAAAACTGTCTAGATAAATCCCAAATCATAGTGCCGATTTATCTTTTCAACATGTTTGAATTCACATTTACGAACATCTCAATCATTTTGAACTTTTTTATTTGGCAATTTTTTTTAAAAAAAACAGGCTGAAAGTAATATGGCCGGCTTGCTATTGCTTTCGTTTCTTCTGTTTGGCCAGGAGCAGTCACAAATAAAATCTAGCAATCACAAGCAGAAGCCTGCGCGCACAACCACGCTGCACAACACGTAACCCGAGACATGGACTCGGTACGGTGCGTCACGGGCGCGACGCCACCGGCACCGGCACCGGCACGGCCTTGAGCGGCGTGACCATGTTAAGCGACGTGCCGAACCGGTCCCTGACATCCACGTCGGCCGGCTGCATCCCCTCGGGCAGCCTCCACTCGAAGGCGTGCAGCATGGAGGCCAGGAACAGCGTCACCACCCTCGTCGCCATGGGCAAGCCCGGGCACGCCCTCCGGCCGGCCCCGAACGGCATGAACTCGAGCCGGTCCTTCCCACGGAAGTCGGCGTCGCTCGCGCCCACGAACCGCTCCGGCACGAACGCCTCGGGCTCCGCCCACGACGCCGGGTCGCGCATGATCGCCCAGAGGTTTATGATCACCACGGTGCCGGCGGGCACCTCGAAGCCTCCCACCTCCGCGCCGTCGGCCATGGCCAAGTGCGGCATCAGCATCGGGCTCGGCGGGTGGAGCCGCATGCTCTCCATCACCACGGCGCGGAGATAGGGCAGCCTGCCCATGTCCGACTCGTCCGGGTGCGGCTTCGATCCCAGCGCGTCCCGTAGCTCCGTAGGGCCGTGACGAATTTTTACCTTACTTGCCAGCCAGGCCCACAACACGCTGCAAACTGGAATCTGTATCTTGTACGGTGTACTGTCTACTACTACTACCCGTCAGATCGATCAGCGTCACATGTACTACGTACAGTACGTACAAGCTCACACTGGCCTGCAGGTACGGTACGATGCGGTAAACGGCCTGCAACAGCCAACAGCTACTGGCACTGGCTCGCGATGTCTGTCTCCCAATCCCATGCAGGCAAAAGGCATTCGATCGTTGGCACACCCTACGCTGCCTCCTGCCTCTCTATCGAGCACTAACCACAGTCAGTGTTGCCGATGGACACTATTGGAAACAGGTGTTTTGCCGAGTGCATGACCCAAAGGTCCACATCTACTCGACAAAGTCTTTATCAAGTGTGGCACTTGGCAAAGTCCACTCGACACAGAATCCGTCAGCAAAGCCCGCTTTGACGAGTGTCAAGTCAGCACTCGGCAACTGAAACGGCGACTGACGGTTGATGGATTTTTTTGCCGAGTGCTGACATGGCAGCCACTCGGCAAAGGATTTTTTTTTCAAATTTTTTTGCCGAGTGTTGACATGGCAGCCACTCGGCAAAGGATTTTTTATTTTTTGGAAATGCTTTGCCGAGTGCCACCTGTACAACACTCGGCAAAGGGAGCTGCTTTGCCGAGTGCCACCTGACCGGCACTCGGCAAAGTTGGCAAACTGGCCGAGTCTAGAAACATTTTTCCAGATTTGCCGAGTGTCATGGTCCCTTTGCCGAGTGCCATGACCCCAAAGCTGGGAAATTTCTAATTTTTTTTTATTTTTCTCTTTTCACCACAATAAACAACATATATATATATATATATATATATATATATATATATATATATATCACATATCTATTCATCCATCAGACAAACACAGTATATATCACATGGAGTACCACATTCAATCACAGAATACGCATAATATATCCATAATCCATCCATAGTCCATTCATCACAACATGTGTTCATAATTCATCCAACCATCACAAGTTCAACACAGAAAATCATCACATCACATCAGTCACTGCTCACAAACCCATCACTGCTCACCTTGGCCCCCATTCCCTAAACAGCTCCCACCTTAGCCACCTTGCGGCCACTCTTGCCATCCGCCGGTCGGTGGAGGACCACCTTGCCACTGGGGCGGCGCATTAGGGTCAGGAGACCACCCGGACCACCCGGACTGCGGAGGAGGTGCACCTTGCCACCCATAGTACGGAGGAGGGGCACGAGGGGGCCACCCGTACGGTGGCGAAGGCTGACCCTGAGGCGAAGGCGCCGAACCCTGTGACTGTGGCTGCACGAAGGAGAAGCGAATTCGTTAGTACCTGGATGACGGCCAAAGAAGTTAAAACAATAAACAACCATATATAAAAACTTACTGGAGTCCATGTAGGACCAACAAGATGCGGCACTTGTGGAGGAGCAAACGGAGCGAGCAGCGAGGGAGGCACGACCATACTAGGGACGTTCAGGCTCGCAAAGAAGGTAGCCATATCCGCCGACCTCTGGTCCCAGTCGCGGTTCCGAGCCTCCAACTGTAGGCGTTGGGCCTCCACCCGTGCCAACTCGCGCCTATGGGCCTCCTCTCGGGCCTGATCCCTTGCTTCCATGTCGACGTTGATCCTCTGAATCTCCTCCTCCATCTAGGTCTGCAATATTCATCCAACAAGGTTTAAACAATGCAAATGCAAGGTAAGAACTGATCGATTACTTGAACGGTACGTACCTGAAGCTGTGCCATGGTCGGCTGCCTTGGTCTGATGGGGATGGATCCGCTCATGCTTCTCGACCGAACCTCAGCGAGGTTGGGAAGGGAGGACGAGGAGACTGAGCTGCCGGCCATATACAACCGACCGTGCGGCCTCCCTCCTCCCAACCTCATCAGCAGGTCCGTGTCCAGGGGCTGGGTGGCCGGATCGAAGTCCTCCCCATGACGGGCACGAGCCGTCGTCCTGTACTCGGTGATCTTGGTGTAGGCGTTGGAGTTGCTGAAAGCTTCGGGGCTGTCGTCCGGGTTGTACTGGTTCTCCGGCTCGGTCGCCCTGCCCTTGTTCGCCAAGGTGTACGCCATGAACGGGTTACATGGCGCGCCACCATGCGACTGGTACTGCGAGAAAAAATCAAAGATGATTGCAACTAATGAGTATTGAGCGTTAGAATAAAAACATAAATCAATAGAACCTACCCATCTCTCAGCATATCGGTCAAGACTTTGGTTGCCTTGTCGGTGCGGCATCCCAGGCATCTGCAGGCGCCACTCTCGGCGATCTCTGTGCCTCTTGGCCCACTCGTCAGAGAGCCACCTATCCACAATAGCCGCCCAACAGTTCGACTGGGCCTGACATCAACCAGGACAGAAGTGCATGAGATCAAGTCAAGTCAAGTATTTAATATGTCAGAAGATCAATTGAAGCCTACATATTCTTCAAAAAACGAATCGGTATTAATGTTTTCTACTTACTTGGAGGTACTGGTCCCTGGTGAGGTCGGTCTCCCTGGATTGCATCTTCTCCCTCGCTTGCTTCTTCTTGACCTTCTCACCGTACAGCTCGGCGAAGGCGGTGACGATGCATTCAATCCTCGTCTCGTGGTACAGGTCCCAGAGCCGGGATCCTCGCCTCGTGGTACAGGTCTCCATCATACTCCTCGAGACGTCGTCTCACCACCTCATCTCTCACCCGATCGGCTTCACCATGGAAGACCCAGCAGGTATAGTTTTTAACGAAATCGAACTTGAAAAGATCTTGCCCCACGTCATTCTTATATTTTCTTTTCTTGTTCTCACACCTGCTACATGGACACGGCATCCGACTCGACCCTTTAGCAGCAGCGCCAAATGCATGCTCCAAGAAAGCATTGGTCTTGTTAACCCATTATGTGCTCTTACTCGTGTAGCCCGTGTACATCCAGTCACGATTTTCCATCATCTGGCATATACATACGTAAACGACAAATACAGCCAGCCCATGCATCTACACGGCGTCTCTATCATCTAGTAGGTGAAGGATAGGTCCTAATCCCACCCGAAGATGCGTAGATGAGGTCAGTTTTCATGCTCTACTCCTATCCAAGACGAAATTCCGGCAGCACCTCCCCGTTGTTCTCCCGATACACATCCCGCTAGGGAGAGTGTGTATCCGGAGAACAACGGGGAGGTGGTGCCGAAACTCCGACTAGGACAGGAGCAGAGCATGGAAATTAACCTCATCTACGCATCTACGGGCTGTCCAAATAACGTGGACAATCCGAAAGAGATACGGTCGGATACACACAGTGATCTGCGTGCCTCCAATCGTATCTCTTTTGGACAGGAGACGCCTAACTGGTTTACGCGGCCTACGACAAAGATACAAGCTTAGATGTTGTTTATACCTAAGGTGGCGGAGGAGTCAGGATAGCAGGGCAGTGGCGACTCGAGGCAGTGGCGAGTCGTGGCGGTGCAGGCAGACCCGCAACGCCGACGAAGTGGATCAACTACTCCGGAGCTTCTCTGACGTCCTCTACTCTGCAAAACCATAAAGCAACGCTCATAAGTTATAAATTTCGGCAGAACCTCCCCCGCACGGGGAGGTTCACAAAACCTGCAAGAAAACAATCGGCTCGATGGCCGACACCCACATTTGCGGCACGAAGGCTGACACATCAACAATGGGAGGCACGAAGACCATCCACATCCAAAACGACGCGATGGCCGAGAACCATGAGTTTTACCTTCTACTCGGCCGAGGGACGGGGACGTGAAGGCAAGGTCGTCGAGAGGAGGCCGTTATCCACAACCACCTGCATTGCATGCCCAAATCACAACTCACAACATATATAGATAATTAATTTGATTTTTCAAAGGTAAACCGTAGACGACTACTTCGGGTGAGGCTTGGAGCCCAGCGCGTTCCGCAGCTCTTCGCGGACCTTCGCCATCACCCTCGGGTGCCGGAGCAGCTCCGCCATTGTCCATTCCACCGAGATCGTGTTGGTGTCCGTGCCGGCCGCGTAGAGATCCTGCGCGTGGAAAACGATCCCTTTTTTTTTGAGCAGTTTGAATAGTATAATAAAAACAGTCTTAATTATATGGAAAATCTGCAAAAACAACGGAACTGATTGACAGTTGGTAGGAGTATGTCAGTCAGTGAGCTGCTACACTACACGTACGTACCAAAAGGAAAGATTTGATGGTTTCCAGGCTGAGTTGATCCGCCGAGTGAAGCTGAAGCAACACATCCAGGAAGTCATTTTTCCTGTCGCCGTCGGCAGCGCTCAGACGGCGGGCGATGATAGGGTCGAAGAAGTCGTAGAACTTGCTGACATGCTCGGCGGCGCGGCGGCGGCGGCCCTGCAAGTCGAGCACGGAGAGCGCAGGGAAGAGATCTGACAGGTTGGGCTTCACGACTTCCTCCACGGTGTTCCTGACGAGCAACTCCAGCTCCTGCACTCGGTCGGAGCTCAGGTCCACTATGTCCTCGGAGAAGAGCACGTTGGACACGAGGTTGAGCACCCCCGAGAACACCACGCGCCATACGCCCACGGCCTCGCCGGTGGCGGCGGCGCGGCGGCCGAGGCAGCAGACGAGCTCGCGGGCCTTCTCCTCCCGCACGGCGCGCGTCGCGCTGAGCCCGCGCGCGGAGAAGAGGTGGTTGGTGCACACGGCGCGGAGCCGCTTCCACAGCGGGCTGGTGCCGGGGAGCCACAGGATGGAGCGCTCGTGGTTGCCGAGCGCGCGCGCGGCGTCGGTGACCGACCGCCCGGACAGGAGGTGGTCGTACCTGTGCAGCACGTCGCGCGCGGCCGCGGCGGTGGAGGCCACCACCACGTGGGTGCTGCTGCCGAGCCGTAGGGACATGACGGGGCCGTGCGTCTCCGCGAGCCTGGAGAGCAACTGATGCAGCTCGCCGGTGAGGTTGTGTATGTTGCCGAGAAATGGCAGAGGCGCGGGGCCCGGCGGCCGCCGTGCCTTGCCGGAGATCCTCTTATTCTTCGGCTCGTTTCTGGTAGTAGAAACGAACAGTTTGTAGAGGACGCAGGTGGCGAGTGCTATGCTGATAAGGATGAGCCATGGTAGGGTGGGAGTCGGAGCTTCCATTTTCAAGGTACTCCTATGTTGGATAGACGATGGTGTTCGTTAATGCAAGGTCCTGTACATATATAGTGGCGTACAAATGACCGAGCCTTATTTGTACCTGTTTATCTTAACTTGGCCTGCTGCAGTGCCACACTTGCAGGCCACACTAAAAAAAATCAATACTAGTTTTTAAACTCATCGTGTAACCACGCGGACAGTATAGTATACGGCTTGCTCGGTGCTGGACTGCTGGTGCGACCTCCATGCGACAACACCTCAACTCCTGGAAGTACGCGTACAGCCATAGAGGGCTGGAGGTACCACCCGCGCTCCGTGTCGCGTTGCAGAAACGTGTAAACAAATGGGCCAGTGGCTTGGTCGAGCAGGGTGTGCATGTCCCACCGGCGGCACCACGCGGATGCTTTGGGCCGACGATGTGGGTGGACACGAAACTCGAGTTGCATCCGCTCAAGGCCGGCCACATGATACGACTGCCACCCATTCATGCACCATTCACGGGCTCTCCGCTAAGTGGGCCGGCCCGGTAAATATGTCAGGCCAGGATGCCCATCGGACAGATTACAATGAACGGGATTCTACTCAGTCTGTTCCAATTATAAGTGGTTCTAAGAATTTGGTGAGTTAAAACATCTCAAGTTTAACTAGAATTATAAAAAAAAATATAAATATTTTTTTAAAAAAATTCTTTGTATCTTTTTTATATTTTTAGTCAAATTTAAAGAGTTTTGACTCTTAAATATTTTAGAATAACTTATAATTTAGGATGAAGGAAGTAGCATACGCTTGCTATTAGTTGTGTTTATTAGTTGCCGCATTACAGTTTCTTGATTCAGCCTTGCGCAATTACAGTTTCTTGATTCAGCCGTAGGTATAGAAAAAAAAAGGTAGCGTGCGGCTGACTTTGAGGGTTATTAGACTAGGTGTTAATAATCGGTTAATGACCTTTCAGCAAGGACGCTCATACGGTATTGTCCTACAAATTACAAAACCTGTCTGACGGCCGAGGATTTCACCTCAGCTTTCTTCTAACGGCCTAGGTTGAGGCATGACTACATTGATTGAACACTCTCGGGTGCTAAAAATCAATTCCTGAAATTACGGTGGTTCTCATGCACGAAAAAAAGGTTAAACTAGTAATAACAAAAAAAAAGGGAACAAAGGTTACGCTAATGCACAGTAAAATGCAAGCAGTGATCTTGCCGATCGATCCAAAATTCAGTATTGCTGAGTCGACTGAAAATCTAAAATTTGCCGACTTCGGGCTGATTCTTTTGACCTGCGAAGGATCAAAAGAGCAGCGAGTTCGATCGCTGTCCGAAGAAATAATAATGTACGCGATCCTCTTTGTTTTTGTTTTTTTACGGGGAATTCCAAATTCTGAGGCGTTCATGCGTACGCATTTCACAAAAATGTGAAATCGCCAATAAGCAATATATTCCAGAAGCACATGGGCTGATTCTGAGATGAACTCTTGTGTTGTTGAGGCCCAGCCCTTGTGCTGTTGATACCGAGCCGATTATTTTCGGCCCTTCTAGCCTTCCAATATTGATTATGTATATAGCAAAAAGTCTAATATTCCTCCCATAACTTTGGACTCTGTCAGTTTTTTATACTCAAACTACGACACTAGAAATTTTCTCTCCTTCAATCTTAAAAACCGTTCATTTTACCACCTGACCTATTTTGAGCAGAGTGATTTTAGCGGAATAGCTGAAGTTAAGATAACACCAAATAAGATGCTTTGGAAACTCTTGTTTTTTTATAGGGCTGTTCTACTATAGAGTTTGAAAACGTATGATGGAGCAGTGAGTGAAAAAGAATATTTTGGGTATTGTCATAAATGGGCCTAGCCCAAGCGAGAACTTCCAATTATTTCAAATAAATCTCAATGTCCATTTATATGTGCACACGAAGGAAGTAGTGAAACTATATGACCTGTTTGAATCTGCTAGAAATTAGCAAGCTTTAGCTCATGCATATTTGATCCGTGGCTAATATATACATATATGTGCATACATCCTTAGTAATGAGCTATTGGCCCATCTTACTTAGTTATGCTGACTGATGGAATAACAAGTAGCTAAGAGCTTGACTAAAAATTAGTTTGTCCATTAGTCCTTGTGTTTGGATGAGCTGCTAGTTCTTAGCCATGAGATCCAAATAGGGCCTTAGATCTATCTTGCTAGTTTAAATGGAAAATGGCATGCTTAAATATGGAGTCTCTCTCTTTCACTAAGTCAGTGCGGGAGAGAAGGAAACCCCATACGCGCAAGCCCAACTCGTCTGATTGAGCCAATATAAGTAAAAAATATAACTAATTGCACAATTTGTCTGTAATTTGCAAGACGAATCTTTTGAACCTAATTACGTCATGGTTGGATAATAGTTACCAAATAAAAATGAAAGTACTACAGTGCCCAGATTCCAAAAGTTTTTGGAACTAAACATTAGATCAAAAAACTTTTGGAATCTGGACACTGTAGCACTTTCATTTTTATTTGGTATTATTGTCCAACCATAGAGTAACTATGTTCAAAATATTCGTCTCACAAATTACAGATAAACTGTGTAATTAGTTATATTTTTTTTATCTATATTTAATACTACATGTATACATTCAAAGATTCAATGTGACTGAGAATCTTATAAAGTTTTAGAATTTGAAGGGGGAAGTGAATAAGGACAACCTATTACAAAAATCGCATGTTCTACTCCCATTCCAGTTTCCAACTCCTAGGCTGTACTATTTCAATACTCTATTTTCTTTATATAATACTACTCTAGAAATATTATAGAATGGTTACAATTCTGCAAAATTGGAGATATGCCATTGGTATTACAATGACATGTGGGACTTACACAATTCAATGACATGTGGGTCAGGATGGCATATCTCCAATTTAGCAAAATTATAATGACAGTCTTCAAATTTTCCCTTCTAAAAATATGGGCTCTAACGCTAGCAACTGGCAAAAGGAAATGAAGAAACAAAGAAATAAGGAGATTCTAGTAGAGGTTTAAAAATTATAAAAATTTGTCTTTGTTTTCAACATACCACTGTTCAACTCATTTTTTCAAGCTTTCCTATGTTATTGTCTCATTCTATAGGGTAAATTTGAAGACTGATTCTCAAGTCGCAAAATCAAAGTTAGTTTCAACATTGTAAACTGAAAGTCTTTTCAAGATTAATTAGTATGAACACAAAACATTTCACTAGCTTATCTGTCGAAGCGTGTTACATGATAGATTTAGCATATTGTTTTCACACTGGTATTTTGCCAAGACAATTTGAAGTGGCATTTAGCCAAGATCCAACACACACTCTCTCATGATATTACTTGTCTGCGTGTGGCCGAAATTCAAAAAGTGCGGTGTCACCATGATTTCTCGCATGATTACTTGCTAAGCATGTGGACTTGCTCCGGGTGCACGACCGATCTTCCTTACTTCCTCTGTCTCAAATTAACTATTGTTTTTTCTATGCTGCAAGTTTTTAACTTGATTCGTAAAAAGTACGTGTAATATTTATATTTCCAAATAAATCTATTAAAATCCTATATTCAAAGATCTTTTCAATAATATTAATTATATATACTATAAATATTAATTTTTTTAATATATATTTTTTAAAGTTATTTTTTTGAGAAACGAAATCAATTTTTTGGGACCGAGGGAGAAGTGTATAACAAAGTCATCATCAGCGTTAGGTAGATGCAAAGGCGCCGGGCCTTTTGCGTGCCCAGATAAAGCCTTCTCCTCCGTTTTCTCCCATGGGAAAAGAAAAGTTGTTGTGGAGGGACGTAAGATTGCAACTGGCTAGCTGCCACAGTAGACTGCTACTAGCTCGGCGGCCAGCCCGGAGGACACACGGACTAGCACATGCGCACAGAGCAACGTTGCCGAGCCGGCCGAAACATTTTTCTCTGATGGAATGATGCAGCCCACAGAGTGACTGGTTTCTCTTGCTCTGCTTTTGCCACTAGTGGCTTCGTACGATGATATGCTCTGTGAGTTTTGTCTTATCAAGGGGTTCAAAGTGGCTAGCGAAGAAGCTTGTCAGGATTGTGAAATTAGTTAACTTGAGGCTTGGTAATTGGGCATGCAGTAGTATTTTTTTTCGTTCTGAAAAGAAAGGGGATACAATGAAGTGGTAAGAAAGAAAATCTGCATACTAAAAACATGATGAGAATGATCCTTCCGGTGTCCAATGGTCTTGCTACTGTCGTCGGTCAGCCACGGGCACTTATCTCAGATAATCTTAGATGTTGCTGAAAAACTTTTACTCGACTTGATTCTGAATCGTATCGACTATCGAGTAGTACTAGTAGGAGTATCAGCTTCCGAATCCTTAATTTCAACACCTAAAAGAAAAGGCTTTTTTCCAGAAAGAGAGAAAAGCAGGGTAAAGAAAGGGCAGCAAAGTGCAGCACACGCAGAGCTTTTAATTTACCCAGAAGGCAATGTAGCCATCACACTGGACCGGAAGCACGCCCGGCCCACGCCAAATCTTTGCACGCCGCCAAACGAAAAGGCCCGGCCGCGCGGTGGTGCGCCCCTGCTCCACACACGTCCGGAAGCTTTTCTCTCCTTCCCTCCCCGTCTCTGGTCAAAGACAAAGCTCGGACGGGCAGTACGTACGCATGGCACATGCATGCATGCATGGAGGAGAGTCTCGTAAGATGCAGATGATGGTCCAGCTAGCTAGGCCTCACTCACTACCATGGTGGAGTTCTCCTAATGTTTTAAGTAATAATAAAACACTACCATTAATTATAGCACATGAAAATTTTACTAGAAGATATTTAATAGAAAAATTTTATACTAAATTTTAACTATCAAAACATTAGGAGAAACTCACCTTACTAGAAAAAGTTTAATATTTTGGTAGTGACCGCTCACTTCCTTCCTCCTTGCACACTGTAGGTCATGTAGCCTGCTGCTGGTAAGATGCAGATGATGGTCCAGCTGCACGCCCGACATGCTGCGCACCCGATCCTCGGCCTTTGGCTTTTGCAATCATTTGTTTGTCATTGTTGTATGTTTTGCTTCTTTCGAGAGCTGCTTCCTTCCATGACGCCTTCCCTCCTCCGATGTTCGGTGGCAGTCGCCTTCTCATGCATCACCGGCCATTGTGTATGTATAAACGGAACACGGTGGGTCATGTCAAGCGCGGCGTGGATCTCATGCATGTCTGCACACGATTCATTCCATTTCCATTTCCATCCCGCAAGACCTAGCGTTTGTACGCGTTGAGGTATACTAGTACGGTAGTACTGTAGAACGGATCGGACGACGACATGAAATCCCAAAACACACCCATGCTTTAATTAATTTGGCACGATAATAAACACATGATGGCGCCAATGCAAGCCGGCCGGCCGGCGAGACGGATCGAAGACGTACCCCGACCGGTTATGAGCATGCATGTACACACCTCAACACCGTCACCGTTGCCGGCTAACCACCTCTCGATCGCTCGGCCTGGCGCGTGCTGCTGCTAATAATTGAGTGGTACAGCAAGTCATGGATCTATCATGATTGTATGATGGCCGCAACATCCTACTAGCTTGAACTTGGAGCCACCGCGTCCACGTCGTCGTCGCGCGTTAAAGTATGCCCCATCCGGCCGGGTCCGGGCCATAGCCCATGCATAGATAGATCCACATCGCCAGGCTTTAATTTTCCTTGCCCCCCGGCCGGTCCCGGTCCATCCCGGCATCATTAGAGCCATAATGGTGCGTGGACGAGCGCATTGCGCAACTAGTAGTAGCTTCCTTGCGGGAGTAGCCGACTCCAGGTGCTCTTCCGCTCTGCTAGAGCAGCTAGAGCTTGCTCATGTGCTCCCGCATTTTTTTTTCTTTTTTTATTTTTGCGGCCAACATTGCCTGACGCCGAGCAATCTAGCTAATTAAGAACGTCCGCAATTGTTAGCTATTTGGCTAGCTAGATGTGACATGATAAACAAAAAGTAGGAGAGAGTAGTCACTAGCTACAAGCAAATAGTCTATCTATTTCACGTAATCCAAGACTATGTGAGAGGAGCATGTGGGTGCAGTGATATAAAATAGTCTTTGTTTTTGTCTCTCACCTCCACATCAGCTCACCAAATAGCTAGTACTAGCTATTTCTATTGCGGATGCCCTAAGCAGCCGCGCGCAGGGGTAGGATAGGGCGTCATGATCATGCATGGTTGTTATTTATAATAATCTCCATTCTGTGGTTCGGCTTTACTTCTTTAGTGGAGTATTATGATAAAAAAATTACAGGGTATGATTTTACGTTTCTACAATTCTTATAAATATGTTTACAATTATTTTGTGGTTCGGTTTTACTTGGAGTACGCTGTTAACAGCCATGCCCTGACTGACTCGGTCGTGATTGCATGCTCCTACTTGCACATGCCTGCCCCTCCTCGTGATTTCCTAGGAGAATGAATAATTCAAGCAGGCGCCACTACACTGTTTCTTCCCTCACAATTGGTGTGTACTACAAGCTAGAACTGTGTATCTGGCATGTGGATAGGAGCTAGGACTAGGGCGCCCGTGACCGTGATTACTCGTACGTGATTAACAGTAACTAACAGTATGTTCGAACGTAACTGAAATATTTTACGCACAGTACTTACTTGTTGCGTGCAGGGACACACCATCGATCTAGTAATTCGGTCTGGCCGGGTTCCCTAGCTAGCTAGCGAGCTCCAACCTGCCTGACAGAGTGACAGTGACACTCACGTGCCACTACAGGAGAACGCTGCTTTGCCGAGTGTATGTGGCTTTGCGAGTGCCGAAAATCGGGCACTCGACGAAGGTCGGCTTTGCCTAGTGCTGCGCCATAGACACTCAGCAAAGAGGCGGCACTCGACAAAGAGGGGCTTCGTCGAGTGCCGCAGGATCCACAACACTCGACAAAGAGCGGTACTCGGCGAAGGCCCTCTTTCCCGAGTGCAACAATCGCCGAAGATTTGCGCCCGGCAAAAAAATTGCATACCTAACGACAGTGCCAACCGCGTCGTAATTTTTTTATAAAAAAAAAATTCGCCGAGCGCTGAGTTTGGCACTCGGCAAAGAGCTGCCTTTGCCGAGTGCCAGGATAATGCACTCGGCAAAGAGGCCTCTTTGCCTAGTGCCAGCCGCGACACTCGGCAAAGAATTTTTTTTTGAATTTTTAGTCCCAATTTTTTTAGGACTTCCCACATTATTTAAAAGTACATGTTCAAATTTAGGGAAATTTTGAATTTTTTTGCTATATTTGGTTTATTTTTTTATTTTCATTGTATTTTTTTCGAATATTTCAAATTTGAACTGTAGGTACATGAAATAATGGAATTTCTTCGTTCAAAAAATGATAGTCGTGATACTTGGTGTATGTTGAGGCCGTATCCATGAACCCATATGAAATATCGAAAATCTTGTAGAGGTAACATGGCGAGTTAATTGCGGAAAAAGTGTTTTAAAATTATATAAAATCCGAACGAAGTCTGAAAATCACGAAACTTGTCTAGGTGTCATGTTATCTCATGTGGAGGTTGTGGTAAAAAATTGAGAATGTTTCGAACAAGTTGCGATGTCGCATGCCTAAAACCTAGACATATCCAAATGTGATGTGATGACCACTTGATATGTCTAGGTTTTAAGTATCCGACGTCGCAACTTGCTCGAAATATTCTCAATTTTTTACCACAGCCTCCACATGCAATAACATGACACTCAGACAAGTTTTGTGATTTTCGGACTTTGTTTGGATTTTATATAATTTTAAAACATTTTTTTCGCAATTACCTCGCCATGTTATCTCTACATGATGCTCGTGAAATAGTTCCATTATTCCATGTACCTACAATTCAAATTTGAAATATTCAAAAAAATACAATGAAATTTAAAAAATAAACCAAATATAGAAAAAAGATCAAAATTGCCTCACATTTGAACATGTACTTTGAAATAATGTGGGAATTCCTCAAAAAATTATTGGGATAAAAAATTCAAAAAGAAAGGATTACTTTACCGGGTGCCGCAACAAGCACTCGACAAGCCTACTTCAAGGAACTCGGCAAAAAGTTTTGATAATATTAAAATAATTTTTTTTTGCCGAGTGCCTCCTCACGTGGCACTCGGCAAAGCCTCTTCGGCCATATGGGCTACAAACCGGCCCACACCGGCTCCCACGCTCCCTCTCCCCACTCAGCTCCCGCTCGCCCTCACCCGCCGCCGCCGCGCCGCCACCGGCGCCCGCCCGCCGGCCCCTCCCCGTCCCCGCCCCCACCCCCTCCACTGCTGGCGCCCTCACTCTCACCCCTCCCCCGCCGGCCCCTCCCCGTCCCCGCCCCCACCCCCTCCACTGCCGGCGCCCTCACTCTCACCCCTCCCCCGCCGGCCGGCCCACCACCTCTCCCCCCACACGCCCGCACTCCCCATTCGTCCGCACTCAGCTCACCCGCTCGCGCCGCCTTCTCCCTGCTGCCGCCGCGCGGCCACCACCACCGGAGCTCCGCCCGAGCTTCGCCCCCGCCCCGGCGCCCCGGGTCGGATGAGATGAGAAGGCGCTGCGGCTGGCTCTCGTCTCCGTTCCGTCCTCGCCGGGCCGGCTGCTCGCTCCCGCAACCAGATCCACGGGGTCCCGATTCCGAGCCCAAGGTATACGCATGCATTCCTTTCTTGCTGTGGTTGTTTGTTTGATTGTTTCGGTAGGCCTTACAATATATAGGATTGTTTGGTGGTTTCATTATAATAGCCAATTAGCTGTTGATTTGATTTCAATGGCGTGCACACTGCTCAGTTTTGACTTGGCCATGGTACTATGAGCTTCCCCCTCATATGTTTATCTTGTTGTTTGTATTAATCATTGTGTGAAGCTCTTGGTATATACCTGCTTAGCATATTCTTATAGATAATTTCCTTGTTGCTATATCATAAGAACATGTTTATTGTGATGGCCTAATTAAAGGCTTAGTCTTAGTGAGACCTTTTTATTTTTAGGCTTTTACCATACACGGGGTGAGTTTTTTTTTTTTTTGCAAGACTAAGATTTGTCGTAATAATTTTTTAAGCCCAATTCGACCCTGTGCTAGCTGGTGCTGGTGCTGTCGATCTGCTACTCCTCATATATGATATATCCATATATATTGCATTGCATTGCAGCTCTGAATCTATACTAACTCATGTCTGTCAACTATGCTAATTTCTATCAACCGCATGGACTGCTGCTAATTGCAAACGACTCCTCTGGATGAGGATGAGGAGGAGCAAGAAGGTAGCGAGGCAGTAGTCGTCGTCGTCCGGAGTGGCAAGAGTCAGGAGAGGAAGCTGAGAAGAATGAAAGCGTCAGAGAAAGGATCCATGATGTTGGTGAAGGTGAATCCACGAACACCCAAGAAATCACGGAAGGCGAGTAGCAGCCAGTTTATATCCGAGTGGAAAAGTCACCCTGGCCGAAGAAGGATCATTGTGCGTGAGCAATCAGCACTGCTAGCGACCATCAAGGTACTACTACTACTATGTAGTGTATGTCATGTCAATTGAGCAGCATTCTTATATCTTTATTACTGGTGAATTCGAATTACATACATTACAGCAGAGAACTGAATGTGAAACTAAATTCTCCATTCAGGCTCTTGGTTTGGTTTATTTTACAGAGAACTTATATATATATATATGTTTGTTGACCTGCATGCATGCATTATATTCAGGAATGTGCAAGCCGTGAGAAGATAAGGGAGAAGATGGTGAAGGAAGGGCAGGAGGAGGTGAGCTACCACAGGTGGGCAGAGACAGCAGGAGTGGAGGAGACAGAGCTGATGAGCAGGCTACAGGCAGGCTACTGCTGCCGAGAGAGGCTGCTGGTGACCACCGAGTGGCTCGTCAGGTGCATCGCAAGATCTTACACCGGCATGGGGACGGCCTTAGACGATCTTCTTCAGGTTAATTGGTTCATTCATTGAAACAAACATGCTCAACGCTACTGCATCATCTTCATCAGTCACCGTTCATTGATTCGCTGCATGAATTTTCAGGCTGGGAAGATGGGCGTTCTTGACGGCGCCGAGAAGTTCGACAGCCGGAAAGGGTGCAGGTTCTCCTCAAGCTGTTGTTTGCAATTCCGAGTATATTTCTGTGAACTTAATGTTTATTTTGCTGCTATGAACTTGTTTCTGTGATCTTTATTTTTTTTATCGCTATGAGCATGTTACATGTCCACAATATTTACAGATGTGCTGATTTTCTTATCTCCATTTACAGTGTGTCATTTTCTCAGAAACATGCAATGTGGCACTCAGCTTACAAATTAGTGTCTTTATTATGCTAGAGTTATATGCGAGTTAGTGAACCATAGAGGACCTTCATTTTTGCATGATATGACTGCTTGCTGGTTGTTCTCTAGTAGCACTTGTAAGCAGCTGAGTAGTATAATCTCTCCAGTAAGGTGGACATTGCAAACCCAACAGTAATAGAAAAATACTCACTCTTTTCAAAATATACTATATACTGTAAGATTTTATCCACTAGTAATTTCAATATGCTATTGATTTTATAAAATCAACAATATACTGTAAGATTTTATCATATCAAAATAGGCCTTATAAAAAGCAACCGAGGGAATGTTAACATAAGCTAGGCTCAGGGACTTGGGGAGAAAAGAAAACTGAAATGTGCACAGCTTTGTTCTGTCCTTTGGTTGTATTTTTTTTATGAATTAAGTGCTGCTTGGATTGATGTTTCTGTTGTTGCTTTACTAAAAGGGACTAGAATTTAGTGTGGTATCTGGTAATAATGGCACTACAAGATTTAATATTACTAGAAACCGAGGCAAATGAACTGTAAATATCTTAATATCACACCTATGGCGGTGAGCAGTTCTTTAGGAACATGTTTATTTAAATTTTAAACTATCTTTCAAGTGGAAAGCATAGCTAGAAACAATATCAGAATCTAAAGCTGAACAATGGTAAGCCTATTACTCTGGATATGTTATGTTTTTTATGGGGACATAATAACTACATAAGAGCAGTAAGTAGTATCGTTTCCTTTCATAACTCCAGTCGTGGCAACAAATCGAAACTGCTATGTTCCAAAGTTTTACTTATCTTTCCAAATACATGTGTCAGCTTTCTTTCTCTTGATGAATCTATCCTCAGTGTCAAAATCTTTCCTGTTGCACAGCCTGATGAAATTGCTAGTCGAAGAAGCTCAATTGAACTGGTTCGTGTATGGAACAAGGCAGTGGAGGAGACCCTTTGCGGAGTCGTTTTTATGTATTGAACTTGTGAACTTTAGATAGTGCGGACTTTGAACTTGTGGTTTGTAATATACTGTGTATTTTGGACAAATTTGGTGGTTTGTGATATATACATTTGGTCGTTTGCGATATATAAATGTGGTTTGTGATATATTATTGTTGAATTGGGGTTTCTATATATATATATATATATATATATGCATTGTTGTGGAAAAGCAAAAAAAAAAATCAGAGTTGTCTTTGCCGAGTGCCTAGTCTGCGGCCCTCGGTAAAGAGATTTTTTAAAAAACAAACATATTTTCTTTGCCGAGTGCTAGGAACGTGGCACTCGGCAAAGAAAAAAAAGAAGAGACGGCGTTTGAGGGAGCACACGGTGTTCAATCTTTGCTGAGTGCCCTCACGGCACTCGGCGAAGCCTTTGCCCAGTACCCGAGATTTGACACTCGGCAAAGCAGCCTTTGCCGGAGCCTCTTTGCCGAGTGTTATACTCGGCAAAGGCTTCGCCGAGTGCTGGCAAAGGCTTCGCCGAGTGCAATGCAGCCTTTGCCGAGTGCAAACGGCGAAGCCGCGACCTGCTGTAGTGTGCCGAGCCATGAGCCCGTACGTTATTGTTTGCATCATCATGGAACAAAGGGAAGTGGTTAGCGGGCGGGGCGGGCGCGCGTGTTCCGATCGGTGTCCAGCCGGTCCCCTGCACGTACGAACGACTGCAACTGTTCCGTGGGCCGTACAATGCATGCATGGCCATTGCGCGAAGAAGCAACAGTGGTACGACGAGATCGACCGACCGTGCTAGCTGCACATGACACAAACGCATCCGATGCGGCCAAAGACAAGCAGAAACGTCCGGCAACAAGCTGTCGAGATGCCCGCACACACGGCACTAGCTAGTTAGCGTCCGCCCGGCGACGAACTGGGGCTGCAGTGCTGGGGAACCAGGAACCACAAGACAAGACAAGAGAGCGCAGCGGCGAGAGCGAGCAGGCAACAACGGCGAGTGGATGGGTGGGAGTGGGATGATCAGGTGCGTGCGGCCGTGCAGCGCACACGTCGTTTTCCTATCCCAATCCCATGGCCGCTCGCTCGCCCTGACTAGGCACACACAGGCAGTCAGGCAGGCAGGCCATGCCGTTGCCGTGCGCTTCCTCCGTCGCCGGTGGTGGGGGGACCACGCTCGCGCAGTCGCGCGCGCGCCCTGGCAGTGGCAGCTAGCAGCCCTGCATGCAGCAGCTAGCGGCGCCATGCGCTTGGCCGCGCGCGACCCGGTCGGCCGGGGCCCGTACGTACGTACGTTCGTTCGTGCGCTGCGGCTGCCTGCGATGGTCCAACCGTCCAAGCAGTGCCTGGCGTTGGCCGGAACTAACCGGCCGGCGCTCCGCTCGCGAGACCCTGTGGATCCACGACGTGAGCACAGCCAGAAACGGGGACCACGCACGCTGAGTCAGTGGCCTGGGACAGGGGGAGAGACGAGAGAGACCCTGGGCCCTGGCGCGGTGGCGGTGGCGCTCCGGACCCGGCGGCAAAGGAGGAGGAGGCCAGTAGCTACCAGTAGGCCAGGCCACAGGCGGCAGGCCGGAGCACGCGGCGGGCGATGGTGGAGCCGGGGCAATCACGGGCAAATAATTGCGGGGCCCGGCGCGTGGGGGAAGGGGGACCGGGGGAGCCGTGAGCGCGACCGTACTAATGATTGCGCCTGGGGCGCTGTCGGCCCGACGCCGACCTGCGGGCCCCGCGCAGGGATATGATGATTGAACGGGGGTGGTCCGTCCGTGCTCGATCGGCCGGGGGTGGGGGCAATCGGGGGCTGGGCGGTTCACATGGGGCAAAGGACAAGTACGGCTAGGCAGGCACACGGGCTCAGAGGCTGGGTTTTGCGTTGTTTCTTCTGCCTCGCCTGGGTTCTGGTTCCGCCCCGACTCGGGCCCGTCCGCATCCGCTGCCTGCCTGCTGGTGTTCCCGCACCGTGAGGGGCGGTCCGATGAGCATGCAAGAACGTGAACGCCGTCTCCTTACACGTGGCCCGTACTTACACAGTACACACACATGGTCGCTATGTGAAGGCTACTTGTTCCCAACAGTAGTAGAGTATGTAGTAGTAGCTTACCGGAAGATGAAGCAAGAGCGCACGGACGTCACGCTGATCACGCCACGGTGATGTATGAAGTACTCCATGAACATACGCCACGGTGGGTATGTGACCCCGAAGATCTTCGCTTCACCGGTGTTTCATTGACCTTGGCTGACATAACTTCCCCGCAACGACGAACGGCACTGAGCGCAGACCATCATATCAAATGTCAGTGATCATTTATGCATGGTAGATAGAGTTACAGCAGCGCATATTGCGCACTCCATGCATCCCATCGTTACTCCTACGTACTACTCGTACTCGTACTCGCAGCGCATGAGCATGGTTAAAGAGCTGCTTGGCGTGGCCGTCATCGACGCGCCTGCACGTACGGAGATCACGCGACATGCAATGCCAGATCGGCCTGAGCCAGTACCTCGGAGGCTCGGACTCCGCCACATGCCCGCATTGCCCACGTATTTAAATGCTTCATTTTTTTTAATGCTTCATTCAGACACCGCTCGCGCGCGCTGCTCATCATACCGCGATCACGGACGACGTACCCACCCTCGTCCTTGCTGGCTCGGCTGCCAAGATACTAGTAGTAGGCCTCAGTAATGCAAGGGCGACTCTTGTTGTCCACCGTGCTACTACACTACTGCAGATTAAACCTACCGGGGTTTTCCTTCGGTTACTCCCTTGCACGTACGACCATGCATGGCGCGTCCGCATGCCCGTGGCGCCAGGCGGCATGCATGCCCGGCCGGCCTCTCTCTTCTGCTGCGCATCAATCATGCAAAGGCTGAGCGCTAAGCTAGCTACAGTAGCTAGCTGCAGCAGTCCCTGCGCGCCGGTCAGGCTTTACTGGTATACTGTACTGTACTACCGAGCTAGCTGCGCCAAGGAGAAAAAGTCGTCATCGCAGGGTGATCCCTGATCCGATCGATCATCCGTACAGTAGTATGCTCCGACCCGAGGAGTTTAATTGTAGTCCTACATCATCGAGCGTACTCTCCGTAGCGTCCAACTCCAACAGCTGTAGCTAGTAGTACGTACGTTGACAGTGTGCCGTTCCATCGGAGCGTACCCACACCAGTGCACCGGGCCACCTGCTAAGCTCAGGACTTGTACATATGTGCTTGCTCGAGTGTCCTACAGTACTCTGGTGGTATCGGTGGACGAACAACAAACTGCATCATGCATATCCAGTTGGAAACTGTTTGTCAACACGGGACAAGGGCATCATATCCTTGCACGGAAAAGAAGGATCAGAGATGCCACGAAAAGCAATAAAAAAAAAAAAAACAGCACACGCACATATATATGCACCAGGATTATTTGCTTCTGGACGAAACCTTCCGCCGGATGGTCTTTGCGATTTTGCCAAGCATGACATTTTTTGAGATACCAGTGTATATATTGTTTGTCAACGAGATCATTATTTGCCGCCGCGAGGAAGGCTTGTCGGGGATATAAATGGGAAAAGGATCAGGACTTTGTACTGTACGTACACCATCATTGAATAGAACAGGAAAATATTTTCTAGACAATATAGAATAGGAAGCAAATGGAGCAGAAATACGCGAAGATTATGCCTTTTTCACGAATATCTGCTGTGTTCACACACCGGTTCGCGATGGACGCCGCTTCTACTATTCCCGGCCTGATTCGGCAGTGTCGCGCGAAAATGAAATCGATCACATGGTGAACATTCTGACATATATCCTTGTCAAATACCACTACTGCTCGTACGACTGTAATAGTGCTGTTCCTGGAACCGAGACGTGCCTATCCCTCTGTACTTTGGAACCGGAGTATATCTTGGCCTTTTCAGATCAGATCAGATCATGTCGTAGCCGATCAGGATTTCCCAAAGATCAGGCCAGAGCTTTGTTTTTTTTGTCTGTTGTACTATAAAGTAAGATACTCCATAATTTAAAGGATACTGTGATTTCAGTCATATGTGACGTTACAGTTGACATAGAAATATTTTTTTTACTTCGTCAATCTCGATGATTTATCGACCTAGTCATCTCATCTAAGATGCTTATATAGGTAGAGTTTACCTACATGTGTCCATATAAATATGTACGTGCACTTGTGTTGTTAGTGTTTACATTGTATTGTGCATTTTGAAAAAAAAGATAGAAATGCTTCCTATAGACTATGGTTTGGTGACAAGATTTTTAATGAGCAAGGGTAAATGATATTAAGCCTTTCCGGGGGGGGGGGGGGGGGGGGGGGGACACTCGGATATTTTCCATTAGACATGACAACATTTTAGAGAGATGGTGCCAAGGCCGAGGGTGGGGATGTTTTGGTTGCAAAATGGCAACACCACATTGACATGGACTGGACAAGCAAGATAGTGTGGCACTGTGGCGCGAGGTGATTGACGATAATATAATGCATTCATAGATAGATCGAGAGATAGAAGAGGCGAGAGATACTATGATAGATTGAAAAAAATGGGAAATTGGGCTCTTCAATATTTGATATAGATAAAGAGTGATGAGTAATTATACCTCAGGTATCCGCAACAACTAGGGAGGGAGCACTCCAAGCTCAAAGAGAGACGGTTGAGAATTAGGGACATGCCAACAGTGTATAAAGAGACAGAAGGACGGAGAGGAGAGTGATGATGAAGGATGAGGGATGGAGAGGATCAGTGATAGATGGATGATGGGGGAGAGTGTGAGCGATGAAAGAAAGAAAGTTCACTATAGATACGATGCAACAAGTACCTACACCCCGGTTACTCTCATCGACTGTGGACCGGGTTGTTGTTTTTGCTATATGTCGCTTAGAAAGGCACATATGCCCACATCAGGATTGGTAGCGTAGGGAGACATTTCTCAGTCAAAAGTGTTCGCCTAGCCCCTTCCATCTGACAAAGAAATGGATTTGGGACCAAGTAACACTCCACTCCCAGACCTTGAAGTCGAAACACTCGCTTGGTTCCAGTCCGATCCGCCTGTGTCACCCGAGGACCAAGGGATACCCGCGCGAGTGGCTCCGTAGTTTAGCGAGTACGAATTTTTCAACGATGAGCTAGTGTGATGATAGTACAGTACCCATGATGGCATGGTAATGCCCTTAAGTACCACATGCATACTTCAAAAGCACATAGCAAATAGTGTGGCACACCTGCCATGTGGCAAACTTGTGAAAACAAGATAGGACAAACCTTGCCGACCACTGTGGTGACCTATTCACCAACAACAATGCGGCGTGTGGCCATCCGCAAGCGGATGCTGCTCCCACAATGTTCTTTGTGGTCGTGATAGCATGACGACCCTAAGGAAGACGAGATAAAGATGACACCAACCCCAAGAATCATAAGACCCCCGCTTTTTGTAACCATGCCCCACTATAAAAGAGGCAGCAGGGGCTCCCTTTTGTCATGAATGGATTCGATACCTTAGACTTCCTCAAAACCTTCTTATCAATGTAAGAAACCCCTCAAAGCCTTTCGACCTCCTCGACTAGGCTTTCAAGTCTATACTCCTTAACCTCCAAGCTTCACAGCCTTTCGTGTTGTAAACTTGAGCGCTTCCCTTAAGAAACACGATACTCATACCCTGACTGGATGAAGGACCTTTGACCGAACCATTGCCACTCCTGAGTCCACAAATGCTAAGCCATCTAGATGACATAAGATCACAAAACTACTAGTTGGCTGTATGAAACACTGATAAGGTGGGAGCAAACCATTTACTCAGACTCAAACACATGTTCGGGGTATCTTCACGAATGTGTTCTATATATAAGGTATCGACATATACATATACATATCCTCCGATATATTGGGGATATCATTGTAACAGGACTAGAAAATGGATCCAAATGTGAAAGGAAATCAACCTACAAGTCTATGGAGTGTGTAATGTATAGTTTATCCTACCACATAACTTCATATATTCATTATTGGTGGTTAAAACAACGACAATTGACGTCCAAGGTGGAGGCATGTGCGCAGATCCCATCTGCAAAGAAGCTAGGTTAATCTAAGCATCAATATCGTTATTTGACTTTGCTCATGGCCGGGCCTTGCTCTTTGTAAGCCTTGATTGCATCGTCACTCCTACGTCGATCTTGCTGCTAACAACGTCGCTGCCCTAAGTCGGTCATAATGGATCGGATTGTTCCTTCCAGTTCTTTAGTGAAATTGAGGTCCTTAAAAAACACGTGTTGAGTTTAGCGATATGGTATGCAAAATTCCTGTTGAAAAATTGAAGCTTTCACTACTATTGTGAAATTGAGGTGCTTATGATAAACACGAGTTGAGTTTAGCCACATATGTAAAATTCCTGTTCAAAAATACAAGCCTGTCTAGATAATTTTGGCATACTTCAAATTCGTAGCAAGTTTTGTACGATCAGATGCAAGTGAATGAGGATTGCATCCTTCTGCTAAAATCACTAGTTCTTGCTTGTTCTTGTCTCCAATGCAAGCTGAGCAACTATATTTCAAATCCTTCTATGTATATGGGCACACCCTTTGTTTTGGTTGTCGTGGTCCATAAGTTTGAATTCTGCATTGTAAATAACTAAATATGGTACTGTAGGGTGGAGGTGCACAACCTGCAGCTTATCCACAATTCAGAACTTTATACTTTGGTTGTTTGTATATGTGTAGTGAGAATGTGCGAGGTGGCACATGTTTTCAACCGATATAAGAAGCAAGATTTCAAGTATAAAAATCCATAGTTCTTGGTGATCTCTTGTATTTTGTAGGAAGTGTGGCTATATAGTTGTTTGTCCCTATTCCATGTAGATCTATTGTGTTCTTTCTGATAGTTGACTCCTATACCTATTAGGTCTGCGACTTGCCAAGAAGAAGCTCAGTGTGATACTTTTCTGGTTAATGCAAACTTATTTTGATCTATTTAATATTTTGTAGGTCGGTTTGTCGAACCAACTGTTTTCATTTATATACTCATATAGGCTTGCGGGCTGTGACTTTTTTGCAAAAAAAAATGGTGCAAAGTTATACAAATTCTACTATGTTCTTTTTTAAAGTAATTTTCTTCTTTATAAAAATTCTTTGTATATATGATTTTGATTTAAAAATCATTTGATTGATGCTGGTGATGTATAGGTTGATGTGAAGTGGGCAGAAAAGAAACAAGAGACAAGATCTACACAGGCTAGCACTACCTCTAATTCAAATGCTGATTTGAAGATCTTTGTGGGAGGGTTTGGGGATAATAATGTCACCAAAGACCATCTCATAGATTATTTTGAGAAGTTTAGCATGATAACTGATGCTGTCGTGATATCTCATAGAGAAACAAGAAAGCTAAGGGGTTTTGGTTGTCACATTTGATTCCAAGGAAGCTACAGTCAAGGTTTTAAAGGATAGGTTTCATTATTTGAATGGGATAGAAGTGGAAACTAAAAATGCTCAACCGAGGGATCGGTGCAGGTATCAAAATGCATGCCGTTATGATTCAATGGACATGGTCAAGAGAGGAATGTACTCTCCGCACAGTAGGTATCAATATGGACAACATTATGATTCAATGGGCATGGCAATGTTGGAATGTGCTCTCCGCACAGTTTACCCTATGTCCCTTACTACAATGGTCCTTATTTGGCTTAGCCATAACCATATCCCTATCATTACACACCTTTTGGCACAATAGACTATGGCTACATGGGGAACCAAATGGACAACTCATACTATGGCACATTGAGTCACGTGAAGGGAAGTCAGCTGAAAATTGGCACACCGGCTTCCACTGGCATGAAATCAGGCCTTGTGAAGTTAATTAGATTCCAACAACTTACTGGTAGGTGCTCCTTGATCACCTTCTGATTAAATTGTTTGATTACTCTTTTTCTCTTTTCAATATGTGGCTAGACTCACCTTTTTGCTATAATATAATATAATAACCTGAAGTATTTCTGTATGTGTATATAATAGTTAGGTTCACCTTTTCCAATTTGTCCTTAAGATTTTACTTTTTCAAATAGTATTATTGTTTCATGTGTATCTTCCATGATCAATTTGTTAAGCAGGTCAATTAACAATTGTATTACTGCTATACTAGTCACAATCTAGATTAGTCGTTTCGATCAGTGACTCATCAATTGTTCATTTTTATATCTGCATATCTTTATGACTAGAATGGTAGGTAGATGAAAAGTTTTTTAATCAGTTATTCCATAATTATTTTTACTACTCTCTTAGACTGTTGTCTCAACAAATGGGATCAACATTTCTACTAAGCTTGGCCTAGTGAATTTATCCGGCCCATATCATATGACAACATTCATGAATATCGTAGCTTGTGGGTTTTACAATATACTCCATCCGTTCCAAAATAAGTGTCGTTTTGGATTTTCGTGCCATAAGTTTGACTTAATTTATAGAAATATGTGCAATATTTATATATCTAAATAATTTTGTTAAACAACTAGACTTAAAGATCTTTTCGATAATACTAATTACTTAGCATAAATATTAATATATTTTAATATATAATTGTCGGTAGTTTTTTTCCCGGGAAACGAGAACGACACTTATTTTGGGACGGAGAGAGTATCAGATGATATCTATTTGGTTTTAAACTTTGAACTCAGGACCGAAGAATGGATACCGTATCCGACTATTAACATGTCTATTCTTCAAATTAAATATGGATTGACTATGACATAAAAGATTGACACATGTTTGCATGCATGAAACATTTGGATAGATTTATAAAGCATGATCTAGTTAACGGTGTCGATCAGGAATGTCTATTTTAAGAAAAAAATAAAAATGTATTATAGAAAAGCATGAAATATAGACAAGGAGAGTGAGGTGGTATGGGATGGGCCATAGGACCAAAGGTTGAGAAACTTTTACATCTTAATATATTATATACTAGTCCATCAATCCGTGCTCCCGCACGGGCTAAAATCTTAGAAGACATAATCATTAATATTGTTTAATATATTTGGTTGATAAAAGTTACTTAGATGAAATTGTACTTTTTTATTATGTTCATTTTCTAACACAATTAGCATCAAAATATAGGGTGCTTAAAATGGAATTAACATATTAATATGGCAGAATAGTTCAGTCCAAATGTATAAATTATTCAAAACAGTAACTTACCAAATTTAAAGTGAATTGTTAGTGTCAATACTATGTGCTTAGTTAAGACATTGATTTTTCATGCTTTTTAAGCTGTTAAAAATAAATATTTATCCTAATGTATATATCTTTATTTTGGTTGTATGGAGCATAACACTATGCTTATTCTTAACTTTGCAATGGTAAAAATGTGTAGTTTATAAATATATGTACCATAATTTATGGATATTTAAATATTATTTGTAATAAATTATAGTTGTATTTAGATGAGTTGAACAATATCTTAATTTTTTTTATAACAACTGAAGTGGATATTGCGACAAATTAAAAGATGTTGCTTTATGTTATCTTTCATAACAACATATATGGTAATTTGAATGCAAATTTATGTTAAATTATTTTTCATAATGGTAGAAGTGGGTATTTTTTTAATATAAATTTAGTTAACTTATTTGAATTATCTTTCACAATAACTGACCTATGTGATTTAGATAAAAATTTAGGGGTTTATTGAGAAATATCTTTCATAATGGCATAAGTGGGCAAAATAGATATAAATTTAGGGGTCATTTAGAATTATTTTCATAATGGAAGAGTGGGCAATTTCAATGTAAACTAAAGGGTTCACTTTATGCATTTTTTAATAATGACAGAAGTGGATAACTCTCTATAAAGCATAATAGATCCACTGGCTATTATCGATTATGATGATATTCTACCAAACTAAGGGCTAGATTTTTTTATTACTGTGAGACTTTCTAATATTTATTTATTTTTCTAATGCATCTAGTGAGAGATGATGTAGAGACTCTATTGGGCCTTTAATTAGTAATGGTAAGATGGTAGAGGTTGACAATTTTTTTATAGAATATAACAAATTCAACGATTATTTTTGGTAATGACCATAAGAGACTACCAAAATAATGACCAAATATTTTGAATATTGTAAAGTTTTTGATAATTTATTTTTTTCTAACGTGTTTAGTGAGAATAAACATGGGAGTGCAAAGAAAAAGGAAGGACAGATGTGGAACATATGATTCTTATTTCTTCATAGTTGAAAAATGCCTCCTCTTTTTTTATTTTTTATATATAATAATTGTAACCGGACACACTTGTGAGTTATTTCTTGGTGTGTTTCTATTAACCTTCAATATGATTTTATGGGTTAATAGATCAATTAAGGTTATGGATACTACCGCTAATTAATTAACTTAGTGTTTTTTGCCAAAAGAATAAATAACAACGTGAGGGTAGTTGGTGGCCCCCCATGGGATAGGAGTACTTTCTAATGTGTTAATATATCTAGCTTCTGTTAATAGATAAATAACAAACAATAAGATTTTGGCTATTTTTATCTATAATGGCATTGGTGCATAATTTCTTAGAAAAACAACATAGTTTCAATGGTTATTAATGGCTAGTCTTTTGATTTAATTGTTAGATATTTCTGATTAACATGAGTATTTCTAATATTTATCCTTTTTAACGTGTATAATATGAATTAACGTGAAGCTTTCATTGGGACCTCTAATTAGTAATAGTAAATTAACGTGAGAATTTATAATATTTATCTTTTTTCTTAGTAGAATTAACGTGAGTTCCCATTGGAACCTCTTAATTAGTAATAGTAAGATAACATAAGACATTTTCTTTGTTAAAATTTGGATGCAAACTTCATGAGTTTATTTTTGAAGTAGTTTATAACAGCTGGTGTAAAATTGGCATATGCGAATAGTTTTTCTTATAAAAAATATAATATATTGCATATCTCTTTATGCTTTTGTTTGATGAGCATGGGCTAATAGATGGTTGACTTGAGAGGGCAAAAAGAGATGCATTTTGTTGCTTGCGAATTTGTGTTCATACATTAAAGAATTAAAGAACGATTTTTTTTTTATCTTTTATATCCTTATGGCGGTGGCAATCAAGAGTAGTGTTCATTTTTGCTTTGTGCTCTTGCCACTTTTCCTGCCCACGCTTGTGTCACCTAAAAGAAAAAAAAAACCTTGCCAGAGGTGAGCAGTGTGCCATGGTGGAGGCCCCTGTGATCCATCTCGATGTAATCTGCGAGAGCTGTCACGTAGTCTGGCTCTTTATTAATTTTGTTGGCGTTTGTAGATTTCCTCCGGATTTTAAAAACCATTGATATGTTGCCGTCTTTTTATTAGTAACTAACTACTACCATTTTTCTCGGGACGGTCAAAGCATTTTCCTCTTCTCGTAAAAAAAAGCATTTTCCTCCTAAATAAATGTGTCTACTTTTTTAATCTATAATGGCAGTTGTGGATAATTATTTAGAAAATAAAATAGATCTAAAGGTTATAGATGGCTAGAGTATATTGAATTGATGGTTAGATGTTTCTGATTTATCTTTTTCTCTTAGCGCATCTGTTGAGAATTAACGTGAAGCCTGCAATTAGTAATAGTAAGATAGATATAGATATATATAACTGTTTTAGAAAATAAACATCATCTCATGATTGAGTAAACTTGAACCATTTTTAATTAAGTCATTTATTTTTATCATTGATACCGAAGACTTATCGAGCAACAAATCGACAAGATAGCACGAGCCATTGATGTCATTTCTCCTATATACGGCCACGCTGTAGAAGGTGTACAAGAATTTGTAGAAAAACCCTTTGTGCTTGATTGATCGGAGGCGAGGTTGAAGGTGTTACGGTCCTACCTTGTATGGCCACTGCCGACCCCTCACAGTCACAGGCTTTTGCCTTTGCAACTGACGTCGCCTGCCTTGCAGGAGCACACTACGCTGTCCGCCTGTCCGGCACTCCGGCGGCCGGCCGGTGGATTGAATGGCCGGCGAGCGAATCGTGGCCAAAAGATCTTGCCAATAAAAGCAACAGCGAGCGAGTCAGCGACGGGACCGCGCGGCGGCCCCGTCTCGTCTCGTCAGCAGGCCAGCCGGCAACGCCAGTGAACTACGGAGTACTCCTACGCTAGTACGCATGACGCGGGCACGGCAGCAACAACAGTGCCAGGATTCGGCAGAACGAGGCAGCCTGCCCTGCTGCTCCACAAAACCACTGTCGTTTCACTTTCACCCCTCGCGCGAGCGTCTGGTGCGTGAGGAGCCAACGGCCGACGCCCGGGATTAGCCGCGTACTGTGCGTTGCCGTTCCTCCGAGGCCCCGACCTCTAGGGTCCCGGCCCCCCGCTTGCTTCGGAGGCCGTGCCACGATGTGCGGCTGCCTTGTCGTTCGTATCACTTGAGCCCGTTGGATTAATTGCGATCTCTGTCTCTGATCTGGTCCGGATCGCGCGCGTCCCTCAGCTCCCTCCTCTCTCACGAATCCACGTCCGTCCGCGACCGTCCCCCAAGGGTCTTATCGATCGATCGGCATGCATTGAGAGCTGTTCGATTGCAGCATGACTTCAATAATTGCCCTGCCCAACCCCACCACCGCCGGTACCGCGGTCGGGCCCGTGCGTGGCCGGCCTGGACCCTAGCTTATTCCGATATTCTTGCAACGCTCAAACGATCGCGATCTCGACCTTCTTGTTCTTGTCGTCTGTGTCGTGTCTCCATTTTCGCAACCCGCTGTAGCTTTGCACGCTTCTTCTAGTCAGCACGTTTAGTTTGTTTCAGGAGCTAGCTTCGTCAAAGTTTTTCTATGGTCCATCAGATCGAACGACCGGACGTGTAGACATAGTAGTACTACGTACGTACTACGCTCCGTCGTCGTCTTCTAGAGACCTAACGGTAGCACTATCGTGGCCTCAGCTCCTCGCGTGCATGTCTATAGTCTAGCACTGCGTACGTATATACGTGCGTCTGGAACAACCACAAACAAACACTCGTACGTACGTCGGTACGTACGTACTAACACTGTATATGTATATCGATACAAATCATGGTACTTGGTACACACTACTACCGTTGACAACTTGGCACATACTGTACTCCGTATGACTATATGAGCCGGTATGACCATACTCATATGCGCGGTCACACCGTATAGACGATGACTGTAACATCTATCCGAGGACTACCCTGCCCGCCTGCTGCATTCGTGAATCACATGATCACATTTACACGGCCTGCCTAAGAAGCGTGGTTTGACTATAACTCGCTGCTCTACTAGTACAACGTTAATTTCTCACCGGGTTTGGTGCGGCCGGCCCCTCCCACTCCCAGACCCAGGTCGATCGTCGCAGCTAAAACCGAGCCAGCAGAGAGTCGCCAGTGGCGACTGGCGAGGAGTGAAGCCGACGAAATCGGACCACTGGTACGGTAGTTTCCTACACGCTTACTGGTATATCCATGTGACGTGAGGCTCGAGGCGGCTGGACACGGTGGGCTTCGCGGCCAGCGTCGTCGTCGTCGTCGCACAACTCGCAACGTGGGTAGGGACGGGGGCAAAATAGGAGGAGGCAGAGGCAGTGGCAGTGGCAGTGTGGCACACGTACAGGTCAGCTCCCCAGCGGCGTCTGCCAATGCGGGCCTGCCCTGCGGACTCGAGCATGCGCTGCGTCACTGCGTCCTCTCGCGCTACGCCGAGCGGTTAATGAGACGGACGCGAGTGCGTACTGCCATCACCGCCGATGAAATATCCGTGGGCCGAACCGAAGGGTGCCTGGCAGCAGCAATTACCGCGCTGCGGCCGCGGCACGAGACGCCGTCCTGCAGCACGGGCGAGGGCGCGGGTGGAAGCCGACGCACTGGCGAGTTCCGACGGCGCCAATCTGAGTCCTGGCCAGTGGTCGCGTGGCTCAGTCAACGGCCTACCGGCGGTGTGATTTTTAGCCCGTTCGTTTGGTTGTTTTTTTGCTGAAAAGTCGACTGTTGTTGTTTTTTGTTGTTTTCTTGTAAGAGGAAAATACTATTTCGATGGCTGTAAGCCAAATGAACAGGACATTTATTTCATGAAGAACAATTAGCCAATCTTATCTTTTAATCAACCAATCTCCTTTAAATCGTCATAGGTTTGTGTGATTTTATTTCATGAAGAATAATTTTGTCATCCAAATAACCAAAAAACTCTCGTCCCACCTTTTGTTTTCCACCTCGCCTCTCGACTCGCCTAGCGCCACGCCCTCGCCGCTGCTACCGTCGCTATCCACCACCGTTGGTCCCCCTTCCCCCTCCGGCATTTGGCTGGAGGTCAAGGAGAGTGGAGATCTATTTTTTTAGCAGGTTTTCTAGTAGATTGAGTTCTTAGGGTTAATTTTTTTTTCATGACAAGTTTCTTAGTATTGGATTGAAGATTTATTTTACCATCATCCTCCTCTCCGTCCACAACGAGGATGAAGGGTGAAATCATTTTCTTCATGGTGGTTCTATTGAAGACGAGGATCAAAGTGGAGATGATGTTGCCACCATGAAATATTTCCTCTGGTCTCTTCTCTGTTTTATTGTGGTTAGATCTGGCCGCGGTGAAGGACCAGGGAGAATAAGTTTCAGATCAGTCTTTCTCATTCTTCGGTGGCAGAAAAAAGGGAGACACAAGAAATAAGAAGTTTCTCAACTCTTTTTGCAGGAATGTTAGCTGTTATTCATTAGGTATATTTTCTCAAGGCTTTTCTGAGTGTTTTTTTTGCCTGTGTGGTCATCCTAGGGTGGGAACAATATAGATAAAAATCAGTTTTTGTATATATGTAGTGTATTACAGAGTGATTGTAATACGACAATGTAACCATCTATAATCTAATATAATTCTTATTTTGTCTAAAAAAATGTCATGTTAAGAAAGCTTTACTTATGCTTAGATGAAATCCTTTGCATTAATATGTTTCCCGATTAACAGTTACATTTTGCCTTATATTGTTTTTTACTTAGCTTCTATTTATTTTTAAAACTGAATTGAGTATGTAATTAGGTATAATAGAATGATAATATTTTTCCAATGGAGGCCAAAGAAGAACCATGTTTGGCCTATAGTGTTGCCACTAACACAATTCTTAGAGAGGCGTGCTATTGTTACACTTCATTTAGCAATGAGATACACATCCTCTTATAATTACCAATCCACAACTCCTTTCTAAAACTGAGTTAAATTTGTTTTCTCCCAAACACCTTATCCATATTCGTAGAGACATACCACAACTATAGAACCTGCAATCAGTGCCGGTTCAAAACCCCCCTACAGTGGCGATTTTTGAACTGACACTGGCAATTCGGCAGTGATGAGGCCAAGCCATCACTGCCAGTTTGTTTCACCAACCGACAGTGATGCTTGAGCCATCACTGTCGGTTTGGCACCCCAACCGGCAGTGATATTATTTTTTAAAATTGCATTTTTTAATTGTTTTATTTTCATTTGGGGTTTCTGGTTTAGGGTTTATGGTAGAGGTGGTGGGGTGGGAGGTCGTGGAGGTGTTTGCTATCGAACCATTTGATATCGATGTGAATTGAAGGTGGTTGTGGACTAGCGACAATACAAACCCATCACACATTTATAATAATTATTACAAAACATCCAAACAAAACTTAAAGTATCGAATTAATTGTCGCATTACAATAGCCTTTCGAGGCGGTCTTTTCCATAGTTTTTCTTGAAGTCCTTACTCTTTACAATGGATAGACATCCTTTTCTATACACTATATCGTCCAGAATAAGAGCTGCTATCTCCTCTTGAAATCCTCTTATCTCAAAATCCACCAACCTATTGTGGTCCTGATCTTTGCGTTGTAAATTGATACAAGATGATATTGAGATGCACATACGTAAGACAAAACAATAGAATTAAAATGCGACGCGTACTTACCATGCCATCTCCTATTCCTAGTTTTGTGCCAAAGTAGCAAAGCATTGCCCACATCACATAGAACCCGCATTTGTTGTTCCCCATTGGTTGATCTAGGGCCTTGACCTTCTTCATATACTCCACTCTGAATGGTTCTCTCCATTTCTTTTGCATCTTAGGCTCCACATTTCTCCAATCAGGTAACACCTTCATTCTATGTGACAATGTAAATGAAGTGTGAAGGCTCAGGACATTATTAATTACAATATCATATGTGATTGAAAAGTGTGGTGATATTGGACTCACTTACATATTTAGCACTTTGACTAGGGGTTCGACAAGTTTAAGTGGCTTCTTTTTTTAGTCCCACACCTCGATAGTTGAATTTTTAAGACTTATATCTATGAGGACGTAATGGTTGCTGCAATCACAAAGTTCATGTTATTGAATGATATATCAAGAAAAAAACACTTAAGTAAGGGTCGAGAACACATACTCGCAATTGTAGGTTAGCAATGCGTTTATTTTGCCGACTGAGAACATTCTTTCAAACTCTATCTTCAAACTTGCTGAGACATACGGATCTTGGAGACCGGCTTTGCATGTTGTCTCATTTCCCAAGATGGGGTCCAAGAAGTCAAAATTGCTATTTCGTTTTTGAAGGCAAAATTTTGCTACAGACCTGCAAAATAAACATGCATGGATATATTCAAATGCAGATCACGTAGTTTATTATAACGTTGTTAGGGTATGGTACTTACATAGTCCATAACATCATAATCTGCACATCTAGTGAGCGTCGTTGAAAGAGTTGAAAGAAGTCTTCATAATGAATAGTATGTACAACTTCTTCAGGATGATTAAAAATGAAACATGGAGGGATGCATACTTCAAAGGTTGCATTCTTGTCTTTGCTGTTGATACTATCTATGATGTAATAATCATGCAACTGTCGCATGTTTGTTGGCAAATTTCTATACTCTTCCTCCTTCTTCCTCCTTCTTCCTCCTTCCCTCTCCCTCCCTTCTTCCTCCATCTCCCTCCTTCCTCCTTCCTCCCTCTCCCTCCTTCCCTCTCCCTCCTTCCTCCCTCTCCCTCCTTCCTCTCCCTCCTTCTTCCTCCATCTTCCTCCTTCTTCCCTCTCCCTCCTTCCCTCTCCCTCCTTCCTCCCTCTCCCTCCTTCTCCTTTGAAGCTAGCAGTCCACTGCGGCATTCCCTCGAACACCTTGGTTGCATGGCGGTTAGACCTCACCATCTGTTGTGGGGGGCCGGATTCCGAGCTCCTAGGTGGCGGCGAGGTAGCTGGCGAGGTCGCTGGCCGTCGCGGTGGAGGTCCTGGGTGCCATCGCGGGCGAGCTCGCTGGCCGGCGTCGAGCAGAGCGGGCGGCGGCGGCAGGCAGTGGCGGCGGCATGCAGCGATGGCGGTGTGCAGTGGTGGGAGCTCCTCATGGCGTCGAGGGCGTCGAGGTCGAGGGGGCGGTGGCGGCGTGCAGTGGTGAGCTCGGGCGGCGTCGAGCCAGAGCGGCAAGGTCGAGCAGAAATGGCTAAGTGTGGAACGGGCGCGAGTCTGAAAATTTCAGACCGCACCCTTTCCTTATATACGCGGGCACATCAGTGCCGGTTCTTGTTACAAACCGGCAGTGATGTACCCTATCACTGCCGGTTTGTAACAAGAACCGACAGTGATGTGGAGGTATCAGTGCCGGTTAGTTTAAACCGACAGTGATTAGAGGATATCACTACCGGTTGGTAGATAGAACCGGCAATGATAGGGTAACATCACTGTCGGTTCCTCACAAACCGGCAGTGATTTGTAATTTTTTTTAATCTGCCTTTTGCCTTAAAATTTAAATTACTCCTGATTTTTTACTAGAACTTGAAAAACTCCAAACATAGAAGTTGCATAATTTTTAATTCTCTACAACTTTTGCTAAAGGAGCATATTCAAATTATGTTTAGTTTTTTAATTCCATTTTGAATTTGAATAAGGGTTTAAAATTCAAATACCCCCTTTGTAATTACTCCAAAAATTTGAATAGAAGTTGAAAATCTTCCAACATCGCTTTTGCTAGTTTTGAGGAGCTCTACATTATTGCTTATACACTCAAGGTCTAATTCTTTATAGTTTTTAAATTCCATTTTGAATTTGAATAAGGGTTTAAAATTCAATTACCCCCTTTGTAATTACTCCAAAAATTTGAATAGAAGTTGAAAATCTTCCAACATAGCTTTTGCTCGTTTTGAGGAGATCTACCTTATTTCTTATACACTCAAGGTCTAATTCTTTATAGTTTTGGAATTCCTTTTGACATGGCATACATCAATCAACAACGTGGTACAACTCAACAATCTCTAGAACTCCATATGATCTCAAATTACTAAAACAAAATTTCATTAAGGATTACATAGTTTATGATACTCTAACAATTCACGGTGCAGGCACGATGATGGCCTCATCATGATCACTCCGGAGGTAAGCAGGTTCGTCACCCTCTTCAAGGACATGTAGGGTAACGCCCGCCCCAAAAGGAGCCATTTCTTCATAACCTTTGTACTCTTCTTCGTCTGTCACTCCGTCGACACCTACAGTCTTCCTTTTGCCTTGCAATACTACATGTCGTCTTCCATTTGTATTGTTATCCCTTGCATAGAAGATTTGCAAAACATCCTTTGGCGGTCTTGTAAAGATCAATGGTAGTGAACCCATCCTTGTCGGTGTTGATTTCATTCAGCCGGACCCACAGACAATGGAAAAGAGCAACTTTCAGCTGATGTCCATAGTCTAGCTCCCATATCTCATCTATGAAACCATAATATGTTGCCACCACCGTGCCATACTCATCGTGGGCGTCGAAATGAACACCACTGTTTTGGTTGGTGCTCTTTCCGTCCTGTTTTTTTGTGTAAAATGTAAAACCATTTATTTGATATCCTTGGTACTTCATTAGCGTAGTTGAAGGTCCGGGGGCTAAGAGATCTAACTGACATCCGTCACCTTTCCTAGCCTTTGGCGTCGAAACCAGTCACCGAATTCTTCCTTATGTTTTTTCTCAAGCCAAGCCTGTGACCTCCCTATGTGCTTACTTTGCAGAAACTGCTTGTGCTCATCAATGTATGCCATCACACCGTCGACTTGCTGGAGAACAGCGAAGTGTGTTTGTCTGAAGGAGACAACTTCGTCTATTTTGACACCTTTCTCACCTATTGTTCCTTTGCCCCTAGTCTTCCATCGTGATGAGATACTGAAACTCCAACCCGCTTGATGTCCAGATAATATGTGGAGAACTCAATAGCCTCCTCTGTTGACCATCCTTCTACCATGCTCCTTTCTGGTCTGAATTTATTCCTAACATACCGCCTAAAAACTTTCATCAGCCTCTCGAAAGGAAACATTTGGTGTAGGTACATTGGGCCAAGGGCTTTTATTTGACCCACAAGATGAACAAGTAGATGCACTGAAATGTCGAAGTAAGTCGGTGGGAAATGCATCTCAAGCCTGCATATAATCTCGGATATCTCCTGCTTCAGGTGGTCTAGCCTGCCCACTTCAATGACCTTTTCAGAGATCACGTTGAAGAACGAACACAACTTTATGATTGGAGCGCGGACCTTGTCAGGGAGGATACCTCGTAGGGCAACTGGGAGCAGCTGAGTCATTATGACATGACAGTCATGGGCCTTCATAGAACCATAGTTAAACTTAAGTTCTCTCATGTTAACTAGCCTCCTTGGGTTTCCACAGTAGCCACTCGGTACTTTGAGATCATTGAAGAAAGAAATAAGTATTTCTTTTTCCTCCTTTTTCAGTGTCCATGATGCCACCGGAAGTTTCAAGTGGCCATTCTCAAGACTTACTGGGTGTAATTCCTTCTTGAGGCCCAGGTGTTGCATGTTCAAGCATGGCGCGAGAGAATCCTTGCTTGTTCCCCCGGTGTTCATCAACGTGTTAAGTGTGTTACCGCACACGTTTTTAGTTATGTGCATTGGATCAAGACAGTGACGTACACTCAAAAGTGGCCAATAAGGTAGTTTCCAGAAGATTGATTTTTTCTTCCAGATACTATCGGTTGGTGCTGCTACTGCCCCATCCCCCTTCCCAAAGACAACATTTGTGAGTTTGCTTAATTGTTGAAGCATCTGTTTCCCGTCTCGATACTTTGGAGGTCCACGTTTCTCAGTAGTCCCATTAAAATCTTTTGTATTCCTACGGTAAGGGTGATCACGATGTAGGAACCTACGGTGTCCCATGTAGACCATCTTCCTGTTTTCTGGTAGATGTGTAGCATCAGTCTCGTCCAAGCACTCGACACACCCAGTGTATCCTTTTGTCTTCTCTCCAGACAAGGAACCTCGCCCTGGTAGATCGGTGATTGTAACGATAAGTACAGCCTTTACCGTGACATGTTATTTCTTGTACTCATCCCAAACATCCTTCACACCCGTCTCCCACATCTGTAGTAGTTCATCGATCACTGGTTCTAGAAGCACATAAATATCATTACCAGATAGTTTTGGTCCTTGGATTAGTAATGACATCTGGACGTATGACCGTTTCATACAAAGCCAGGGTGGAAGGTTGTATATACATAGCGTCACTGGCCAAGTGCTATGATTAGTTCTAACCTGGTCAAACGGGTTCATCCCATCCGTGCTCAAAGCTAACCACAGATGCCTCACCTCTCCACCGATGTTCTTATAGAACATAGTGTTGATAGTCCTCCAGTCCGAACCATCGGCGGGGTGCCTCATCATTGAATCTTTCTTTCGCTCTTCGCCGTGCCAACGCAACAGCTTGGCCGACTTTTCATTTGCAAACAACCTATGCACTCATGGAGCTATAGGAAAATACCACACGGACTTTACGGGCCCTCCTCTGGTCTTGCTTCCATCATTTGATGGCCCTTGCTTGTATCGGAGAGTTTTACACTTGGGACATGCATCCAAGTCTTTGTATTTCTCTCCACGGTACAATATGTAGTCGTTGAAACACACATGGATTTTCTCAACCTCGAGGCCAATTGGGAAAATCATTTGCTTCGCAAGGTAAGTCTTTTCTGCTAATTCGGTATCCTTCGGGAACAGTTTATGTAGTATACCTAACAAGTTATCGAAGCCTTTATCACTTAACCCATTCGTTGATTTGAACTCCAATAGCATGATGTTGGCTTCCAGTTTGCTTATTGGGCAGCCCGGATACAATGGTGTTTTTGCATCATTTCTCATCATCTCCATTTTTTTCAACTGTGAAGCACTAAGGAATCCCCCATGCACATCATGTAGAAGCTGTGAAATGCCATCATTTTCCTCTGTGTCGTCAGCTAATGTATTCACAAACACATCATCATTGGTAGGCACATCTTCTGTGTAATCATGAACAAACAATAATGCTACAATAGGCATGAGCACATCATCATTAACATTTTGACCAACCTCCCCATGCAAAGTCCAAATCGTGTAGTTTCTCATGAACCCCCTTGTGATCAAGTGCAAACGTATATGCTCCACGTCGCCCCATTTTCTCGTATTCTTGTAGTCTTTGCATGGACAGAATACAAGATGTGAGTCCCCAACATTGGCTCTAGCTCGCTTGATGAAATCGTCGATGTCCGTCAAGTACCGTGGGTCTGTATGTGACAGATCGTACATCCACCTTCGAGCCATGTTTGCACTGATAAAATAAAATGGGCAGAGCAGATAAAACATAGGAACATATTAATAGGAGCATTTTTGAACAATATTCTTCGATATAATTTAAATTTGGTCGCGCTATAAAAAGTGAGACAATAAATAGATAACAATGGATGCATGGAGTATTAAATGTAAGTATTAAATGTATACATGGAGTATTAAATGTAAGTAATAAATACCGAATCTATTCCACATCCCATCAAATCTTTAAATGCATGCATGGAGTATTAAATATAAGTAATAAATATAACTAATTATAATTTTTATTCATAATTTTGAGACAAATCTTTCGAACCTAGCTACTCAATGATTGGATAATAATTACCCAATAAAAACAAAGTGCAACAATTTTTCTAAGTAATTTAGGATCTAAAAGCTACAAAAAATGGACACAAATTGCAACAACCCTCTTCTTGATCATGAAAAATAGCATAGCTCTAAACTATGGATTTACACACAAAAACAATGTAAACCAACAATTCTAAAGAAATATGCTTGTTACTAACCAAGAGCAAGAAGATATGAGGATCCAAGAGTAAAGAGGAGCCAACAATGGAGTTCAAGAAATCCACCAGCCGCAACAATGGAGAGAGGGAGCTCCTCACGCACTGTTCTGTACTGTTGGGGCAGAGGTGGGAGAGGAGATCGTGTGCTTTATACTGTACACAACATCACTGTCGGTTTTAGCCACGAACGGGCAGTGAAATTCCTCATCACTGCCGGTTGGTGGCTTGAACCGGCAGTGATAGGGCCGAGAAGCATCACTGCCGGTTCAAGCCACGAACCGGCAGTGATAATAAGTTTCACTGTCGGTTCAACCCCTGTCCCCAATAATTGAGGGCCTGTCAGAGCATGAACCGGCAGTGATGAAGCATCACTGTCGGCCCAAACAAAACCGACAGTGATGGGCCGGCAGTGAATGCCTATTCTGTAGTAGTGTATCTTAGTTTTAGAAAACTATACCTAATCATACTCATACACTAGATAATTATAGTTCATATAATGATATGACTGATATTTCTAGTTATATTTCAGCCTTCTAACCAGATGATTGCCTCTAGGATCTACCACTCTAGCACTTCTTAGAATGGCACTATGCCACTATGGCATAGGAAACCTAGCCATGTCACTATAAAAATTGTGGAGTTTTCATAGTGCACTAATTATTGTAATAAAAACACTATCACCTGATATATGATAATTCTTACTAGGAGATATTTCAAAGTGAAAAGCTTATACTAAATATTGAATGCTAAACACTAGCTAGGAGAACCCCACATCACTAGGAGAAGTTGCAAATTCTGGTTGTGTGTGGCGGCCCCTAGTTGCGATTAGGATCAAACAAGGTGACGACATATAGACATAGGTAGTTGCGTTGACGTTATGGCCGAGCGTGGCCACGACGAATCAAAATCAAAACTGAAATAGAGGACAAATCAACACATGACACATGATTTGGGCTATAGAGATCAGTGAAGCATTTTTTGCGAGCAATATTAGTGAAAAATTAGGGCCCACCACATATCTTTAGATGTAGATTTCTTAATGAATCCATCCTGGAAAATGTTTTTTCAGGGGTGGTTAGATATCTAAAGCTACAAAGGTCCTATCTTTACCATCGGTGGTATAGTGGTGGTTTTGGGAACTAGCCCATGAGAAAGTTCGTTTTTGCCTGTAAGCAAAAAAAATGTTTCTGTTATAGTGGACACCAATATGCAATTTTGTCTCATTATAATGTTGTTAAAGGGCATTCTTAGTGTTTTAGGTGGAACTTAGCCAAATTGCTCGAGAACGATGAGTATGATCTGCAAAATACGTTGGGCATACCAAACTTATAGAGGAACATCCCATTTGTCTGAACGCCATGTGGTCTCTCAAGTCATTTTCTATTATCATCTTTCTATGATGTTCCTCATGAAAAATGATCCCTGCAGGATTTTCTCTTAGTTCTCAATAGTTTACTCGTCTGAAAGGAAGCTAAAATTTAGACATCTACTTTTGAACAAGTCCCTACATCAAACATTAAATGTTAGTGAGCCAAGTCCCGCTCGTGGATATTTGTTCCTTAAATTCACATGGAACATTTGAACATCCGGTGCAGCAATCAATTTAGTTTTTGGATAGATAATGTACACCTCATATTCTTAATTAATGCCTTATGATAAAACGTTACTAAATGCACTTTATAGATCATCATTCGGTGATTGCTTTGGATATTTCGCTAATAACTACAATCCACCAAATGTAGTATGAATTCATGTCAAGACAATAGAGTCGGTCATCCTCAATGGGAGTTTCATGACTCAGTTTTGAATACAGTAATATTTTGGTAACTGTGCAGAAGAGTTTTATGGGGATGAAACTCTCTCTACTCCCATGAAACTCTTATCATCTCTCCTTTATCAATATATTGTCACATTAGCATATTTAATGTCCATGAAACTTTGATGAAACTCCATTGAGACTGGCCTAAGGATTTGTTTAGATCGGCTAAATCTAATTATTAGCCGTGTCTAAAAATAGCTAGCTAAAATTACCATTACTTTCTCTGTCCATGAATAAATTCAAACAAATTTAGAATAAATTAGTAGGATAGAGAAAAAAAAATCATATTGCCCTGATTGTTCCAATTGCACACCAATTATAACATTTACTAAACCTATCAAACCATAGAAACCCAACAATATATTGAAGAATTTGTGGGCGGCAACAGTGGGAAAGAGATAGATAGGAGACAATAGTGCAGTAAATGTGAATAGACTCCAAGAAAAATAAATGGGTCGGTGCATCGTTCAACCTCCTAGCGATTGGTTTATTTTTAGACAAATTCTTGAACTAGAAATCTATTTATTGAAGTATTCCCTCCGTACTAAAAAAATTTGTTGTTTTAGAAAATGACACTCCAAAGTGTAACATTGACCGCTTATTTTTTGAAAAATATTTATTGAAACATAATATATATATATATATTGAAACATAATATATATATATATATATATATATATATATATATTATGAAAGTATTTTTTAAAACAAATCATTGATATGATTTTCACATTTTCAAACTCAACAACTTAAAAGTTATTCATGATTATATTTCCAATGTTTGACTAAAACTTTTTCCTAAACAACAAGTTATTTTAGTATGGAGGGAGTATGGAGGACGCACTAATCCATGCATGTTTGGACCTCTCAGGCCAAAAGATGCACATATTTCTAGCAATGATCCATACAAAGGTCCTATCTTTAGCCAAGCCAAATAGAACTAGCTACAAAAGTTTAGTCTATCATTTGACATGTTGGTTTTTCTGTTTAGATAGACTATATAGTACTATTTTTAAGCTACTACCCGTAGTTGTTAGCCCATAAAATCATAACAGACTCTCCGCAACGGAAGATTGTTGATTCGCCATTAAATTGGTTTGAAAACTTGACGGGCATTGATGTCTCCACACATCGGATTCTTAGCGTCTCATGATAACATAGCTAAAAACCGCTTTTATACGGAGTACAACATCATTTCTTTTGGAATGTTTAAACTACCTCGATAATAATTGCACCATGGCGCAATAAAAAACAAAATTTACAGTAATTGCAATAAACGGGACAAACTCTCCCCATGGGCCATGGCAAAAAGAATAGAAATCTCATTTTCTGTGGAGCCAAACAATCATGAGTTTAACTAATGACAAATGGTACCAACTTATATTGTATCTTCAAATCAGTCTATTAATTATAAAAAAATATTCTATTATAAAAATATATTATAATGATACTTAATATCGTACATACTAGTTACATATTTATTTAACTTATCGAGAAGCGATTTTTTTTAAAAAGAAAACATTGTTGAGACAGGAGAGTATACAACGCAAGTAAAAGAAAGCGGTGTGCTTGTCTTTCCCCACCTCCCCAAACGTAACACAACAATTGCACCGCGTCGTTGAGAGAGACATGTGTGCATAATTCCTGCTTTACACACTTGCGGAAAACAAAAGGCGTTACTTTCCGCGGAGAAAAGGACCGGCCTGGGTCCTGCGGGGCAGGGTGGGGGTATGGTACTCTCCGCGTACAAACAGGGATGATTGCATCCTGATGTGCGCCTGTGTAGTGTTGGGCTCCAAGCATCCATCCATCACGTACGCATCACCCAACCGCAGGCCATCCTCACCGCATTGGGCATGACGGAGCAAGCGGACGACAGGGCAGTCAGGGTCAGGCAGCATGCTCCCTCCCTTGGTTCCCTGGCTCGACCCGGCCTCGTCGCCCTCGGCCACACGCTGCCCCGGCCGGCCGTATGCCGCCATCATGCGGCATGATTGCGGCGAGCGAACGGTGCAATCGGCCCTTGTCCCCATTCTACACATCAACAGGATTGCTTCATGTATCACGCAGGTAGGCAGGCAGCCCTAGCTCACTATACAGTACATGATGATGAGGATGCATGCATGGATCATGGATGGCGGTGGATCAGGAATTGATGGCCGTAATCATGCCTGCATGCAAATTCTCTTCTCGCGCCTATCCTATCCTAGCTCACCACCAAAGCATGGGCATGTCATTCTTTCCCCTCTCAAGACTTGCTCATTCCATGCAATTATACTAGCTAGAGGATCTGGCAAACCATCATGAGCTTCCATGCAGGCCGAGAGAGAAGTGCTGCTAGCTGCTACCGTACCTGCATGCTACCAGGAGTTTGATGACAAATGCAGCACAGAACAATTCTATTCTATATATACCTACTGGTACATCACATTCGATCATTAATATTTCCACATGAAATGCATCATTAATATTTAGGGAGTATATGTATTTTTTTTAGAAAAAATAGATGCACACAGGCCCCTCAAAAGAATACAACTCTAGCTTAGCCACAAGTCAAACTATTGAAGTTCATTGCATTTACAAAAAAAATTGACATGGATATTTGTGGTAAAAGTAAGTACCATGGAATTTATTATGAATAAATATTTTAAAAATATATTTATTTGGAGGCTATTTTCTTCACTCACGAAATACTCTATCCTGTTTGGTTCTCACAAATTTAGTGCATCTCAAATAGTTCAAAAAGTTAGTTGGTAAATCAATGAGTTTTAGTAGTATTTAAGGCTACAAAAAAAATGGGAGCATATTTGTTGACCTCCTCCAATAGTTTTTTTCTTAAAAAAACTCACTACTATAATATAGAGGCAATTTTTTACATCAGCAATCCAAACTTTTTCTAAAATAGCCTGACCATTGTTATATTTTCTTCTCTCTTGTAAAAAACCTTCAACCAAGAGAGGTTTTTGGGTACTCTTAGAGATGCTTTTAGAAGAACTGGAAAGTAATTTAGTTATAAAATAAATATTATGATGAGATCGAAACAGGCTCCACTAGTACCAAAATCTATCTATACACTACACATCTTACACAAACGATGCACAACAATTCCAACACGCACGGCACGACCCTGGGCTGTAACTACACACACGCCTACGGCCCACAAATGCCAAAGAAAAACGAAAAAAAAAAGCAGGCTGCTGCTGCATGGGCAACTTTCTTGTAAAGTTGCGGGTGCCATTTACAAAAGGGGAAAGATACGTACCCAGTGATACAATAATGATTAAGCTCATTATTATCGCCTGCCATTGCCACCCAGCCCTTTGCCCATTTTACGAAAAAAGCCCCTGTGAAGCCTCCAAATTGCTTGCAACTCCCCAACCTAGCTCTCCTTTTCCGGGTCACGTGCGGCCGCGTCAACTGGTCAAACCCGCCATTATCACTCAGGCGGAAACGCACCGGGAAGGAGGGAGGGAGGAGGGGCGTGGGCGTGGGCGGTGGGCCGGGCCGGGCGACGGGTCCTCCGGCTCGGCTGCTGCTATAAAGCCCCTCAGGCCTGGCGCGTCCCGACGGTTCCATTACTGGTCCCTGGCACTGGCAGGAATGGAGTTGGGGCTCAGCTTAGGGGAGACCATGGCGGATGCCGGGAGGGACCTGGTGCTTGGGCTTGGGATGGGGGTCGTGGTGCGGAGGGAGGAGGAAGCAGCGGAGAGGGGGAGGAGGGATAGGGAAGCGAGGAGGGAGCTGGAGTTCGGGACGGGGAGGTGCGGCCGGCCATCGCCGGAGCCGCCGGCGGTGCAGCTCACGCTCCTGCCCGGCCTGGTGCCCCGCCTCGGCCTCCCGTGGCCGCCGCCGCCGTCGTCGTCGTCAGAGACCAACCGTGAGTGATACTATGATACGCATGCACCATCGCCGCCTTATTTTTGTGCCTCCTGGATTCGTTTGTTTCCTTTCCCCCTTGTATTTTCCGCGCGCGTGCGCGGTGAGATCGCTGAACTGAAATGGCGATTCGCGTTGGGCAGGGCATTTGGAGGCGGCGTCGACGCGTGGCTTCGACGTGAACCGGGCGCCGTCGCTGTCCGTGGCCACCGCCGGTGCCGCCGCCGGGGAGGAGGACGAGGAGCAGGACGAGGCGGGCGCGGCGGCGGCGGCATCGTCGTCGCCCAACAACAGCGCGGGCTCGTTCCCGACCGACTTCTCGGCGTCCGCGCAGGGCCAGGTGGCGCCCGGCGCCTTAGACCGCGCGTGCTCCCGCGCCAGCGATGACGACGACGGCGGGTCGGCGCGCAAGAAGCTCCGCCTCTCCAAGGAGCAGTCCGCGTTCCTGGAGGACAGCTTCAAGGAGCACGCCACGCTGAACCCGGTAAGCAACCGTCAGCCAGCCGATCAGTAGGCAGAAATAATCGAGTGTGGAGGAGTTCCTCCGCCGATTGCTCGATCCTGACGTTCGTTGCGTTCCGTGGCGCGCAGAAGCAGAAGCTGGCGCTAGCGAAGCAGCTCAACCTCCGGCCGCGTCAGGTGGAGGTGTGGTTCCAGAACCGCAGAGCCAGGTGCGCACGGTTGCATCCGCGACCTTTGTTCTTCTTCTTTGATTAATTAGCCTGCACGGGCAATCACCATCGACTCTATAAATAAAGAGACCATATATATATATATAACCCGGCCGTGCCGTGGCGCGTGCAGGACGAAGCTGAAGCAGACGGAGGTGGACTGCGAGTACCTGAAGCGCTGCTGCGAGACGCTAACGGAGGAGAACCGGCGGCTGCAGAAGGAGCTAGCCGAGCTCCGCGCGCTCAAGACGGTGCACCCATTCTACATGCACCTCCCGGCCACCACCCTGTCCATGTGCCCGTCCTGCGAGCGCGTCGCCTCCAACTCCGCGCCGGCGCCCGCGACCGCGTCGCCCTCCCCTGCTACTACTGGCATTGCGGCGGCGGCGGCGGCCCCGGAGCAGAGGCCGTCGTCGTTCGCGGCTCTGTTCTCGTCCCCCCTCAACCGCCCGCTGGCCGCCCGGGCGCAGCCGCAACCGCAGGCGCCGGCCAGCTCGTGAGGCCCTCCTCTGCTTCGCCTCCGGCGACGCGAATAGATGGAGGAGGATCTGGCTGTAAATACGCTCACCTTTTTTTTTGTTTCCTCCCTTGTTTTCACTTTCATGCGGTTCCTGGGTTTTTTTTTTTAATATGGGTTGCCAATGGATTGGTTTAGAGAGGGATCCGAGAGTGTAGCGCGTCGTCTGGCCGTCGGACTGGACTGCAGACGGCCGGGGTGCAGAAAGAAAGTGAACGCAATAGAGTTCATTAACCTCAGTAACGTCGAACCGTCGATCATGTTTTTGTTTCCTTGCAATATTGGCGTCAATACAGAACCTTGAAATCCGAAGTTACAAAAAGTCGTTCTGATGATGAACACCCCCGGCCCATCACGGGGAGGGAGAAATGGGTGGGGTCTCACTTTTGAGTTTTGACTGTTGTTGAAGTAACGCTGTTGGTTCCGAGGTGGCAAACCAGTTTGGTCTCGAGAGTTTGCACACGCAGATTTCTGAAATCATGATTCCCGTTCCCGTCGAGTGCTCTACTACTATTCTCGCTGGTTTCTTCGCCATACGACTAGCGGCTTGTGGAAACTGGAAACGTCGGTCAGCATATTCGCTTGTATTTTCAGCCGGCTTAAATCAATCCAGTTAGAATAGTGTTTTTCTTTCAAAAAAAACAAAAAATTAACCAGCAATGTATAATCCTGCCAGAATAGTATATAATCTTGCCAAACGAACAGGCAGATGGTGGAAAGACTCTATCTACTCTCTCAAACAAAACAAACAATATGTAGGTAAATGAATAAAAAAAGAAACAAGGCGAAAACTGGTTGGTGTTTCTCCAACACAATACAATCGGTAGTAGTATGGATAATAATAAACGAGGAAATGAATGCTCCTAAACTAAATTCCTAGTACTAATTGCCATGTGCACCTTTGAGAAAAATGCTCGCGCAGCAGCAGCACCACCGACCGCGACAGTTGTCTGCCTGCCTGTGTGCTTGTTCGTGCCTGCTCCCGACCAAAATGCACAAACGGTGGACCTGTCAAAGGTATGGAAACAAACGTTGTACAGGACGGGCGGTGGTCCTCGTAGAGCAGATTAGCAGTACTGCCTGCTGCTATTAGTAGTAGTAGTCGTCGTCGTGTTCCGTCCCATCCCATCCCATCGGAGTACCGATCTGCTAGCGGCGGTGCTGGACAACGCACGTAGTGAGAACATGATTGCAATATGAGTGCTGGACGCTTCCCGTTCGTTCGCACTCGAGTGTGTGTGTGCGCTCCGGCACGCTTTTCTTTCCTCGGATCCTGCCTGCTTTCATGGTGTGAAACCAATTACTAGTAGTCGTAGTACCATCAAAACACCTTTTACTAGTAGCGCTACTCCTAATTACTGTACTGGAGTGGAGTATACATGGCAGCAGTGACACACAGAGGAGGAATCGGTATACTCCGTAGACGTATAGTATCTTCCGAGACGGCGGCTGGATTTGAAATGGGGATTTGGACATTGCAGTAGTACTCTACAGTACTCCAAACCGCGCATGACTAGTCGTGGGGGGAGGTCATGACTCATGAATGCTGGTGCTGCTGGGCAACCCACAATTTCCAAGCGTCCATGTCGTGCGTGACTACGAGGGCACCGCAGCCTAGATAGCCGGCTGGGAGGGAGCGGGAGCGAGCGAGCCATGGATCGCATCGCATCGTTGGCGCGGAGACCAGAGACCAGAGTCCGGCGTGCCCCGTGCGGGGACGGATCCGAGCTCTGACCCGGCAAAATCTTTTCTCCCCGGATGGCCGGATGCGGTGCGCCTCTTGCGACTTTTTCCTCTAGACTACGCGCCGCCATCAATGCCCGCGCGCCTCGACCTGACCCCGTGCAGTACGTGGCCAGAGCGCGCAGAGGCAGCCGTCCCGTCGTCGCCGCGGGTGACCCGGGAGGGGGCAGGGCAGGGCAGAGACCTCGCTGCGGATCGAACACCCGAGAGTTTATTGTGCCTGCCCAGTGCCCACAGCCAGCCTACTGCCTAGGTACATGCGGATGCGGTCGGCGTCTGTGGGAGAGTTCGCTCTCCGGTGTCCACCACTCCACCCTGATCTGATGAATCTTTCTTTCCATCCGTGGGCTCGTGACGGATCCCTTTTTTTGCTTTGGGGATTGTTAAGGATTCGGCAATGATGCAGCAGAGGTCTCCCTCCGTCCCACAGTGGCCGCTCTGCGTGCTTTGATGCTGACGGCGTGGCCTTTTGCTCTTCGGTGTTTTTCTTTGGGTTGTTGCGAAATGGCATGTACTCGTACGTAATTGTAATAATAATAATAATAATAATAATACTAATAATCATCATAATAATAATAACGTTACAATAAGTGCTTCCCCGCTAGTGCTAGCTATCGATTTGTTTGGATGATCGTTTCTGTTGTTTTTACTTTTTAACTATGAGAAAAACATTGCGTCATAGGAGTAACTGATAAGTTGGACTGTAAACTCAAGCGAACAAGTAGTAGCAAGTCCAGGCACATAGCAGGTGAGGGCCGGGGCGTCGGTACAGGCCGGGTTCCTTCCTCTAAAATGTTCGCAAAACGTCACGCGCCTCGCATGCTGTTGACCTCTGCAGATCGAGAACCTGCCAGCCAAATTAGTTACCTGTTGGTGTCTACAACTCGTGAGTCAAACTTCAGAACCAGTTCGTTTGAAATCTAATTATGGCTTGTTTGGTACAGCTCTACTTCACTAGTGAATCTGTTTTTTTTAGAAAATAGCTTCATGAGCAACTCTCTAGGTGAAGCTGGACTATTTTGAAAAAAGTATTTGGCAAAACAGTTTCACCAACTACTTTATGTATAGATATGAGAGAGAAAGAGGAAGAGAGCTATGATAAGCTACTATTTTCAGCTTCATTCCAGTTCATATCTTTGTGAGAGGGAAAGAAAAACAGCTTTATAGGTGAAGCTATTTTGAAAAGAGGTGTTTGGTAAAAAAAACAACTTACAACAGCTTTATGAAGCTACTATAAGCTGTACCAAACAGACCCTTAGTTTTCTTTTTTCCTTTTTCTTTTTTGGGGTGAAAATCTATTTAGTTTTCTGGCGGACCATCAATATCAATATAATGTGGAAAGAAAATTAAAAGGTCAGAACATTTACGGTCAGTCCCCGGAGTCAAAATTTAGACCAGTTGCGCAAACTGACTGACTCAGCAAAAATTGACCTCTAGTAGGCTTTAGCGTTAGGCTCGGTGCTAATATTTCGGCACATCTTTATTCTGTGGAGGACAATATGCTAGAACCACTGTAGGTAATACAGTACTTCCTCTATTTTAAATTAAAAAGCATAAGTTACTTCAGGAATCTTACCGCGCGGGAGATGATTAGTTAGTTAGCAAGGAGCCGCGCCATGTCTCATTTCGTACCAATCAAAGACCCATGCCAACTTCACACGGACGGAGCAAAAAGAAAGAAATGTGCAGTTCGGCGCCAATAATCAGTGCATGTCTCATGAAACGGGACGAGGACACGATCGACATGCATCCAGTGGACTGATCGGGAACCATCACATATACAGTAGCAAACACACATGCTCGCGCCGGCCTGTTCAGTTCACTCACGAGGCCGAGCAAGCTGTGGGCTGGTGGGGCCGGTTCGGCAGGCACGCACCCGTCCCCGTCTTCCCCTACGCGGGAGGCAGGCAGGCTGATGAGGGGAAGTTGCGTCGTGTCCCCTTGCATTGCCCGCCGAGGCGCCGGCCAAGGACGAGACCTCCCCCGGTCCCCCGGTTCCCGGGGTCCCGCTCGCCACCACCTCCGGCCTGCTGCTGCCCCGCCCCACTTCCAGCTGCCTGCCTCCCAATCTGCTGCTGGCCTGCCTGCCTGCCTCTTCCGGCCACCTCATGCCCGACGTGACGTCCCTTTCTCACGTCTATGCATGCATGGGGTTGGTTGGTGGTCGATCAAGCGGCCGATTTATCGCATCGAGCCACGGTTTCTCCCTCCTTCAGTCTTTCTACGCCATATATATATATACACTCTGTCGTCTCACCGCTCACGTGCCAATGAACTTAAGAAGAAATATACTTGTGCATGCATGCACGGAGAGTAGATAGAAGAAAAACCGATCTTTAAACTTATTTCATTGTTGCGTCTATAACCATCATATAAGCTAGTACTAGCTTTAAACTAACATATATAATGAAGAGATATTGTCCTAAATATCATACTATGGGGAAAGAATGTATCACGAAGTGTCAAAGAGTATCTCTTAAGTCCACACTAGTATTTTATCTTTTACGTTATTTAATAATTAAATAATTCATGAGCTAGCTCTAAGCTAGGCTATTGGAGACGCACTGCACTTAATTAGGTACCTCCCCGGTAAGTACGATCGAGTATGTATGAAAAGAGAACATTTTTTTTAATTAGGCCAAACCAGAGACCGACGATTTGTTTAATAACCGGCCGTGCAAATCCCGATCTTTTGCTTTGATCTGCCCGCCCGTGACTAATAGTATAGAAAACAGCTTAGCGCCTATAGGGAGGGCGAGGATTAGTTTAAGACCGGAGACAGCGTGCAGCCGTGCAATCAAGCCTCCACGCATAAACAACATGAGCTACCTGATGATGATGAGTACCTCTGTCGATGCATGTGCTCCTATATTCTTCATTTTTCTTGCACTACTTTTTCTGGGACGTACGTACCCTTTTGCATTTTCTGTTGGTTTATTAGACGGACTTTCACTTGTGTTCAAATAAAAGGGGAAAGAGCTAGAAGAAATTAAAGAAGGACGCTGAAACAGATTAGAGTCCGCAGGAATGATGTTTACAATTGATAATAAAAAAAAATCCCCACGAGCACGAGGGCATGCAAGCTAGCTAGCCAGTCAACCTTGGCGAGTAAGCGCCGTTTCTAGACGACATCCGAAATTAAAATTGAACGTACCACTCGCGCGCCGAGGGAGAGAAGGAAATAAACCAGGGCAGGTCACATGCGCCGTACTGTAACTTGGAGAAAAAACGTACTTCGTCGCCGTTCAAATAGGAACGTTCTCATGGAAATGCGATTCATGCATGACCATCCGGCATGGATGATGACTGACGCCAAGTCCACAAATGCATGCACTCATTACGTGACTGAGCAGTAGTTGATCGACGAGAGCAGTGCTGCAGCGAGATACTTAGGACTTGTTTAGTTCCAAAATTATTTGGAATTTTGAAACTGTAGCACTTTCGTTTGTATGTGGTAATTATTGTCCAATCATAAAGTAATTAGACTCAAAAGATTCGTCTCGTAAATTACAGATAAATTGTGTAATAAACTGTGTAATTAGTTATACTAGTCCATCAACCCGTGCTCTCACACGGGTTAGAATTTTAGGAGATATAAGTATTAGGTAGTGTATAATAGTCCTTTCATTTTAAATTATAAGATATTTTAAGTTTTCTAAATATATTATTTTTATGATATTTTAAGTTTTCTAAATATATTATTTTTATTATGTATCCAGGTACTATATCTATGTGTATAGCAAAAACTGTGTATTTGAAAACTCAAAACATCTTATGATTTGGAATGGATAGAGTACATCTTAATAATAAAGAATTACTTATATTAAATTATATATTTTTATTTATTTTCTAACATTATAGATATAATACATATTATGTAGTCTATATCTACTTATCTTAACCTATTAATTATATTTTTTCAAGGAACTAATCAATATATTTTTGAATTTTTTTTGTGTGGTAACTTGTATACTTTAAATATGCAGTTACTATGAAACTTCATCATTAATCATGGTGGCTCTTGTTGCATCATGTATCTTATAAAGTCATTAATCTAATTTTTGTTTTTTTAAAAAATTTATTCTTCTAGGCTTCTATACAATTTTTTTCTCTCTTCTTAAGTTAAGTTAAAACTCTCATGCTTATTGTATATTTCGTTAACCCTCTTCTTGCAATTTTAAAAATAAGAATTTTTATCATGGAGTTTGTTCTTCAGTACTACAATAGCATCACCAATTATTTGAACCATACATGATATCTTATAAGTCATGGAGCATAGTGTAAGATCTAGACACGATAGTAGTCCTAATCTCAATAGAATTTTAATGCTTAAACCTTATAATGATTGACTGTTTACTCTAAGGTATTCTTAATAAAGCCAAAACAATATAGAAATAAGTGTTCTCCCACACTTCATGTGATGATTAAATTTTACTATCAAATAATTGTATTTGTTGTTATGATTATACTATCAATACATACATATCAAATAATTTAGCTAAAATACATAAATATCTCTAAAGTAACAACCTATATAAATTATATGTTATGGTTACTAATATGGTTTTAAATAATTTGTTAGTATCATTAGTATATGAGTTATCTACAATTTTTTTAAGTGAAGAAATACAAATATGTATTTTATTGCTTATGCATGTTGTCATTATGCATATATTTACTTTAACCAATCTTACTATACTAATAATGACAGAGGAGGGGTTGATAATTTACATATTCTATTTGTTCTCTTAACATTTTTTTATAAAATGAGATGTTGATAATTTAAATGTTATTTGAGGGGTATTTAAGTTTTCTAATAATGAGATAAAAATTGAGTTATGTAAATTATCCATTATAACATGAGGATGTCCGTACTTCAATGTAAATTTATGTCTACTTTAGATCATGTTTCTTAACAACATATGAGGCCTTGGGCCATGAGTTAGTTCATATTGTTTTACACAATGACAGAAATGTGTAGTTATTTAGAAAACATAATAGATCTAATAACTACCTCCTTCATCCCAAATTGTAAGTCATTCCTAAGATTTTGGAGAGTCAAAGCATCTCAAGTTTGATCAAAGTTATATAATAATATAATAACATTTATAATGCTAACTAAGTTTCATTAGATTTCTCACCAATTATATTTTCATAGTATATCTATTTTATGTCACAAATCTTTATAATTTTTTTTATAATTTTGGTCAAACTTGAGATGCTTTGACGCTCCAAGATTCTTAAAATGACTTATAATTTGGAATAGAGGGAGTATTATTATCATCAATGATGGTTATGTCATATTGAATTGATGGTAAGATTTTTTCTATGAGAATTTTGATGTTGTGTCTTTTGTTTCTAATCAAATCTTCTAAGGATTAACATGCATGCTCAAGTGAGGACATCTAGTTAAAGTTTATAGTACTTATATTTTTTCTAGTGTGATATATATTTAGTTACAATCTAGTCTTAAGATACATAATATTTTGATATAACATATTTTGTGTTTTTCGTAAATCTATAATTTATCTTTTATTTTTTAATCAAATTGTTATATTTTTTATGTTAATTAGATATTCTAGTATTCTTTATCTTTTATTAAAAATCATTAAAAAAAGAGTCTATATCCAAGTAGTATTGTTTCCACATAAGTTAAAACTCAAGATGCATCCTCAAACTAAACATGTTGAATTTGTTATATCATAATTAAAATTATATGTGTGTAGTATTAGTTATATATCATAGAGTTCATAAAATTAGTAATATTGATATGACATAATATTTCAGTAAAAATAAATAAAATTATTTAAAATAATTGCTTATAAAACTAAACATGGTTGATCAATATTTTCTTTCAATATGATTTTTTAGTTTAATAGATTAATAAACGTGATATCTACTGTCATTAATGCTAAAAAGGAATAATTAACAAAGTAGACGATAGTTGGTGGGCTCAATGATGGGTGTACTTCTTAACCTATTGTGAACGTGGCTGCTCAAGATTTTTTGCGTGCTATTAATATATCTAGCTTGTTGTTAATAATAGATTAATCGACCATACATGCAATTTAGACATAATGTTAGGGGATTATTTTAAATGCAAATTTAGGGGGTTATTTTTAATTATTTTTCATAATAGTAGATGTGAATACTTTATATATAAATCTAGGGGATTATTTTGAATATCTATTATAATGGCAGAGGTGGGTAATTTACATGCAAAATTAGGGGGTTACTTTATGTATTTTTCATAATGGCAGTGGTGGGTAATTTTTTTAATAAACTATAATAGATCTAATGGCTAATATCGATGATGAGGATTAGAGTCTAACAAATCAAAGGCCGGATGTTTCTGATTATTGTGAGAATTTGTAGGATTTATCTTTTTTCTTATCGCGTCTTGTCAGAATTAACGTGGTGCCTCCGTTGGGGCAAAAACATTTTATCTATATTTAATACTGCATGCATGCGTCTAAAGATTTGATGTGAAGGAGATGTGACAGAAAATTTGAAATTTTGAAGGGATCTAATCAAGGCCTTGGTAGTATTAGATGGATCACATAAAATGATGACGCTGATGATGCCAGCGCAAAGCATGCGAGAGCGTCCACTCATTGCCATGCACACAGCAAAATGCACGGAGACCATGCATGACCAGCTAGCAGGCCGGCCGGCCTCCTGTCCTGATTGTGGTTGTGGCCCCATCTACCAGTCCCAGTACAGTACGTGCATTGCATGCAGCATCGATGATAGGCACGCGACGCCCGCGCGCGAAGCACAGCGTTATGCATGCATGGTAGGTCCAACGCATTTAGCGCGCGACGGAAAAGGCGGCCGGCCGGTGCTCAGAGATTCACGTCGCGTCAAGCAATGATCGATGCCGGCCCGCGCATGAGATCTCGCTGTTATGCTGTACTACTAGCCATTGGTGACTGGTGAGTGATTGCCTGATGCCTGATGGCGCATGCAGCAGTTCTTGTACCCTTATTTGAATATCAATGCTACTCACGGTCTGATGAGTACTCTAGAGATGCATGCTTACTCATTGGCCCAATGCGGGGGTGTGCAGGTAAGCAAAGCCATAAAACTGTCTTAAACCGCTTCCAGAGTGTTTGTTTTGAACTAGTACTACGTACAGGAGTATTTGAAATGCACGACGTATGAATCCAGAAGATCGAGAATCAATATGCTCTTGCCATTCATTCTTAGGCTGCTTGTCTCGATAACCGCAGGGGCAGGGCTACTGCTTATTACTGTAGCTTAGAGCTTTTATGGTTTGCCTAATGGTTTTTGCGGCTGCTAAACCTACCGATGCTATTTTGTTAGAAGAAGAAAGTTATTTTACCATGACTGATAAGTTAGACTAATATATTCAAACAAATAAAGTCGTCGGTGATTGCCTGATGGTGTACCTAAATCTAACAAGTAATCCTAGCTAGATTGATGATTACCGGGCACGCACGCCACGCCAAAAGTGTAAAATTGCCTTACAACGGTTCACTGTGTTCTGTAACTATTTGAGGGGTGTACACTCGCACGGTATTGCAGTGTCAAGATTCAGAAGAGAGAATTTGATGTTTATTGGTATTCTTTGCATATAAATTGGATCAGTGGAGGTTCATGACTTTTGGAAGCACTGAGAACTTAGAATCTGACTGTAGTTTGAGCATTTGCGTTGCATGGGCTGAAGGGAATACGACTGGAATAGGTGTTCCCCCATGATCAGGGTAAGATTAAAAGCGTGTCATATATTTCTACGAGTCAGTAATCATATGTGTCCATTCAGTGTACTTAGACTGGATGATCTGATGAAAGTTGGTTTACCAGGTTGAATTATTCTTTTGTATCAGTCTCACGAAAATTGTTGAGGCTGCAGTATTCTCTCAAGTCCATACAAGAGCACTACTGTACATATTTTCTTTATACAGTAAACACCACTCCAAATCGTACAGTACAGATTCTAGGCTCAAGATTCTTGGGCACGTTGCAGAATATTTGTCTGATAGTCGTATTACCTTTCATCATAAATGGAACAGCACTGCCTGCCGGTGGCATATCGTCTGACGGATTCAAACTCTCACTCTTCCAAGCTTGATTGAGTACCCCTTTTTTCCCCCTGTGGACTGCCCAATAATTTCGTTGCATAGCTGGACTAGTCAGGTGTTCCCCGCACGCACCGACCTGTCGTGGAGGGAAAAGCGTCTCCCCGGCATTCCTAATTCCATCTTGGATTGACAGCAACAGGATCCTGCTCGGCTGCTCGTGACAGCTACCCAGACCTGTTCTACTTCCAGGAAACAGGGCAAGCAGCCATACAGTATGATGTGAGCTCAGTCAGGTCAATTCGCCCGGCCCGGGGAAAAGGAGCTGCCGGTGCCCTCGCGGCGAGGGCTTGACTCTCTTGCCGGACTCCAGCCGCCTCCCGTGGCTCGTTCGTTCCGTGCCGCGTCGGCGATTCGCTCGTTGACTTGTCGCGGCTACCAGCTACCACCAACATTAGTACTCATGCCTACAAGGGCCTTTTCGTCGTTGTGGGTGCGTTACTGGCTGCAGAATTACACAGTTTACAGGTGCCCGGCGCGACCTGATGCTGCAATTCTGGACGATGGTCTCCAACAGCCATATCTGATGGCGGATTTTCTATAAATAAAAATACATGTGAATTGAATTGTAAATATGATCCAGCTTTCTATGCCTGGATTATTTTCTGTGAAATTTAGATTTCTCTGCGATTTTGAATGTACAGGCCCAAACTAACAAGATGGACCAAGAGGCCTACCACAAGTAGAAATGCTAGGCCGTGTCATGAACTCGATCTGGCTGCCTACTTTATTCATTTATGGGCCGCACTGCAGGCAGAGTCCTTATGTTCTTGGGCCAACGAACACTTGGCGCCATTCATCAATTAATTAAAAAAAAGGAAACTGGCGTGCGATTTGGCCGAACAGGCAGCAATCTCAATCACTAATCAATCGGTTCAAAGGCAATTCTTTGAGAATACAACTACTATAGTTTACTGAACGCAGGATTTGAAGCATGGGAGTCTAAACAGCACGGTTCGACAACATTTACAGTCTCCGGGTAACAAAACCAAGTAAAGAAGCACTTGCAGGAAGCCAGGAACGGCTATTATTATCACTATCACTATTCACTGTTACTATTATTCAACTCCAGGACTGCCCCGAATAGCTACACAGTGACGCTCCAACGAATGTGAAATAAATCTGGTATATCAACAACACCATCAGAACTTGAACTCAATTCATGACAGCCCCATGACCTTCCCGGTGGCAGTGTCGACATCGATCTCGTAGAAGCAGGGCCTTGTGGGAAGGCCAGGCATCGTGCTCATGGTGCCCACGAGTGGGTAGATGAACCCAGCTCCGATACTGGCCCTCACATCTCTTATTGGTAGAACAAAACCAGTCGGGGCGCCCTTCATGGATGGGACGTGTGAGAATGAGTATTGGGTCTTCGCCATGCAGATGGGGAGGTTGCAGAACCCTTGCTTGGTGTACATCTCAATCTGCTTCTCAGCCTGTTGGGAGGTCAAGAAAAGTTAATAGAGTGAAGCAACATTTTGTGCGCTGTGCATATAATTTTCTAGACACAGAAAGCATTGAAGGAAATTTGGTACAAGATTTTTAGTTCTGTTTCAAATTATGCTTTCCTGGAATGTAACTCAGCCTCTCAGATGACAATCGACGTGATTCAATCTTAAAACTAGGTGTCTGGTAATCTTGGTGGGTAAGTGTTTTATCTTCTATATAGGTGATGGCAATGAGGACCAGAAAGATCAAACACACAGCATGATTACAAGAAAATACCTGCTCGGAATATTCAACGCCACTAGCACCATAGAACTTAGCAATTGACTCAATCTTCTCCTTTATGCTAGATTCCAAAGGATACAAAAACTTCAGAGGTTCTGCCTGGCTTTCGCATGCTCGTTGAACAGCAAGTCCAAGCTCAACCTGAGAATAAGTTAAATGGTTTAATAGGATCAGGTTAAATTATTACAATTATGTTATTCACACTGTTCTTGTTCTAGTACTGAAGAAATAAATAAAGAGTTCATTTGAGAATAGGTAACAGTGAACTAGAAGGGATAATTAAAAACAAGTACAGTAACATATATTTAATAAACAATAAGAGCTAAAAATATGTCCCTGTTTAGGAAAAAATCATATGTGCTATGTTGTTACAAAAGTCAAAAGGTATTCTCTCCGTTCCAAATTACAAGACATTTTTGCTTTTCTAGTCTAGATACATCTATTTTACTATGCATCTAAACATAATGTATATCTAAGTGAGGGAGTACCCCATAACAGATTATAAGATTAAGTTTTCCCACTAACCTATAATTGACCAAATTAAACAAAAATTGATAGGGAAAGAGAACTAACCGCTCCTTTACCACCATGGGCATGGTGTGTGCAGACGACAGCGTCAAAAGCACCAGCAGCCATAGCTGCATTACGCACTGCATTCATTTCTGCTTCAGTATCTGATGCAAATTTGTTGATTGCAACTACAACATTAACTCCATAACTCTCGTGTTTGATATATGTTTAGCAAGATTTACACATCCAGCTTCAACAAGGGCCACATTTTCACTCACATATGCATGATCCAGAGGCTTTCCAGCCACCACCTCAGGCCCCCCTCCATGCATTTTAAGAGCTCTAATTGTGGCCACAATAATAGCACACTGCGGCACCAATCCACTATACCTACATTTGATGTCCATAAACTTCTCAGTTCCAATATCAGCACCAAAACCTGCCTCAGTAACAACAAAGCCACCGTTCCCAACCAACTTCAAAGCAATCTTATCAGCAACAATTGAAGAGTTTCCATGAGCAATGTTAGCAAATGGTCCAGCATGTACTAAAACTGGTGTGCCTTCAAGAGTTTGCATGAGGGTAGGATGAATAGCATCTTTCATTAGGACAGTCAAAGCACCTCCAACACCAAGATCATCAGCAGTTATCGGCTCACCTGACTTGCTGTTCCCTATCACCATTCTTCCAAGCCTTTCTCTCATGTCAGCGAGGGAAGTTGTAAGAGCTAATACAGCCATTATCTCACTAGCTACTGATATGTCAAAGCCTGTTTCTCGCACCATACCTTTTTCTTCAGGGCCCTGTCCAATAGTGATTTTTCTCAGGAAACGATCATTGACATCCATCACCCGTCTCCATGTAATGGACTCAGGGTCAATATCAAGCCTTGCAAAACGCCTGATTTCATCTGGTGTAAGCTCATTGGGGTCAGTTTTTGAAATGCCCAGCTTTGTCAGACGTCTGAGCATTACGTCAGCAAAGTGTCTCTTGCCTTCCTTGTTTGCCGGACACAATCTGTTGAACAGTCCTTTATCTGACTGAGAATTTTCATGGAAGATTCTTGTATCAATAGCAGCAGCAAGAAGATTGTTTGCGGCCGTAATTGCATGGATATCGCCTGTCAGATGAAGATTGAACTCATCCATGGGAATAACTTGGCTGTAGCCACCTCCAGCTGCACCTCCTTTGATTCCAAAGGTAGGTCCTTGTGATGGTTGACGGAGGCAAGTGACAACCTATAACAGAAACAATAGATTAATATATGAAACAACTTCGCATGATCTGGAGCAGATACTTACAAGACAGTCTGAAGTTATTTTATCACACATATGATTGTCTTTTAATACTAGAAAGTATAATGTAAACACAAAAGAAAGTTGCAGCTTATGAATTGCATGAAATGTAAATAAAAGACTCAAAGGTTTACACAAGACAGATAAGCATGCCAAACAGTATTTTGTTAGTCCCTCTGTCACAAAAAGAGTGCACTCCTTCTTTTCAAAAGAAGACAAACAATTTCAAGTTTGGCTAAATCTATACAATGACGTACTAACATTTATGATACCGAATAAGTGCCATTAGATTAATCATGGAATATATTTTCATAATAAACCTATTTGGAGACATAAGTGTCTATACAATTTTCTTTAAACTTAGTCAAACTTAAGAAAACTTGATTTAGCCCCAAACTAGAAGTGCATTATTTTTGGGAAGGAGGGAATACAAATGATAAACAAAGAAAATGTTTTTTTTTGAAGATACAGATTTTCTCGAAGGACTCAACACATCAAATAGGTTCCGAGAAAGTCAGTGAATATGACTCCCGCGAGCAAATACATATACATAAAGATGAATTATACTATATAAGCTCTGGAAATTTGTACAGCCCCATGAAGTACATAGAACTTAGAAGAGCATAAATAATTAATATTTTCTCCGAAAGTACCTGTACTAATCTTGATGCAATATTCCCTTGGCAAATCTCAAAGAGTAACTAAATCCTATCCAGATCAAGAGAATAGATTGTTCCAAATGTTTGGACAAAGCATACTCAACAAAATCACACCATTTCCATAACATCAATCTTACGATTTTTCTTATGTATGATTCCACGCCCCCGCGTCGCTCCCCCACGCGGGGCGACTCGGCCGGCTCCAGGCCGCCGCCTCTCTCCCTCTCCTCCCCTCCTCTCCCGCCGCGCCGCCGCCGGAGCCGGTCGACGGCATGGCTGTTCAGCTGGCCGGGATGGTGGCGGCGGGGCTCTCCCTCCATTCGTGTTGGCAGCGCGTGCTGCAGCGGCCGGCGGACCGTCCCTCCGCGGCTGGCGTGGAGCTCGACGGGATGGCTGCCGCAGCTGTGGCGGCGCTGGCTGGTGCCCGCGCAGGCGCAGGGGCCGCGTGCACAGGCGAGGCAGGTCCTCTTCCTCTACGCGTTCTCCTCCTCAACTCTTGACGGCGGCGGTGGCGCTGGCTGGGGCTGCCTGCCCCGGGCCTGGACGGCCAGATCCAATCCCTGGGAGGCCGGATCCGGTCCCTAGGCGGCCGGCGGTGGCGGTTGTCGGGGCTTGTGCAGGCGCTGGGGGGCGGCGCTCTCTTCTCTGCCGCCCCTCCCCTCACGGCCTTGGCTGCTGTGGCCACGGTCGGGTACTCGGGCCAGGGCGGCGAGCTCGGCCCAAGGCGGTGCTGCAGCTGGGTCAAGACGGAGGCTGCGGCGTCGCCAGGGAGCGACGGGTTCTGCGCTTGGCGTCCGGATTCGGCGGTCCCAGGGCAAGGGGCGGCGCCCGAGATGGTGGAGGCACACGTCCTGTGGCTACTGGCGGCTAGGTCGGCAGTGACATCGGCGGGTGCCAGGTGCGTGTGGTGGTGTGACGCGAGCGGCGGATTCTCGTCCGGCTCTGCGTGGCCCAGTCAGAGGGGGTGGCGAACGACGCAGCTGTGCGGCTGCTGTGCGCAGCCGGCGCGTCGATGCCCCTCTGAAGAGGCTTCCACAGGGCGGCGGGACAACGACAATGGCAGTGAAGGCTGAGAGGGGGTCTGACTTCGGCGATCGTGGTCAGGGGTACTTGGGCGAAAGCCTTGGCGACGGCGACGCTGTTTGGCGCTGCTTCCGTGTTGGGGGTGTCTTGTTTTCCCATCGAACATGTCTTCGGGGTGAAAACCACGTCCAGTTTGGACGTGCGATGGTGGGGCTATCCGCGTCACTCTCTTCTGAAGCGTCGCATTGATCATCACGGTTCGAAGTCGTTGAAGGCCGGCGTTCTCTTCCTGAAGGCGTCGCATTTGGATCATCGCGGTTTCGAAGTCGGTTGAAGGCTCACGTTTGGAAGACGGAGCTGCTCTTCCGTGGTCGAGCTTGGCAAACGATGACGGTTACGGCCATTAGCTTTGGACCTGTTGGGTGACGGGTGCCTTACATGGAGTCGAGCTTGGCTACATGCTCGGCAACATGACCCATTGGATGTTGTGTCTGTTTGTGTTGCCGCATGCGAGTCGGGTGGTTAAGCCTCTTGGGTGTCGTTCGTGTTTGGCTAACCTTCTTGTAACATTTTACTCTTTCGTCTTAATTTCAAAAATAAATAAATAACATCAATCTTACTCAATGCTACTCCATATTGCAATAGAGAAATAGGTACCATAACCAATGTAAAGGCAAAAATCACTGCACAAGTGGCAGCAAACAAGACTGCATTCAACAATCAGTTCAGAATTGCATCAAACAGTTTCAGTTTCTTAGAATACCCATGGATCAAAACAGGTCGTCACGCCTCAGGGCTGAATTCATCAGCTGAGGGCGGCACTGGGACAGCAATTCAGTACTAGTAACAAATTTGCCCCGATAATAAAAAGCTAATCTTCTCATCGGCGAACGGACTGTGTCAAGCAAAATTAGCAGTAAGCATCTCACCTTTTTATCAAGGAAAGCGCCGAGAGCCTGACACAGACCGACAGTGGTGGTTGACTTGCCCTCCCCAAGCGGCGTCGGCGTGATGCCGCCGACCACGACGTAGTACCCGTCCTGCTGAGCCTTGAGCTCATCCAGAACCGACAGCAAGACCTGCGAACATGAGAGAGGAAGGTCGCCTCAAGATCCGACCGAACCGCACCCGGCCGCCAGGACCCAGGAAGGACCAATCAGAAACGTACCTTGGCCTTGTACTTGCCGTAGAGATCGTAGTGCTCGGGCCGGAGCCCGAGCTCGGCCGCGATGTCGGCGATCGGGAGCGACTCGACGGAGTTGGCGACGTCGATGTCCACCGGCACCGGCGAGGCCACGTCCAGCCTCCGGATCGTCGGGCTCGGCATCTCAGGCAGCAGCGTCGGCGGCGGCAGCGGCGCGACGACGGCGCTGGATCTCGCTACGACGGCTCGTTCGCGATCGCGGCCGAGTGCGGGCCGCTGCAGCGAGTGGTGGTGGTCGTGGACTGATGAGGCTCGTGGAGGCGATGTGATTGGACGGGAGAGGAGCCTCCGGCTGGCGCGATTGTTTATTGATTCCGGCCTCCTCGCCGCCCCCGCGTCAGGACGACGACGCCATAGGATAATGGAGGATAAAGTTTTGGGATAATTGGTTGGTGGGGCACGCAGATCCATGACACAGTTCCCCAGTAGTGGATCAAGCGAGATAAAAAAAAATAGTGGATCAAGATTCCGCAATCTCTTTTTTTATTTGGCAAAATATAACTATTAGTTTAGTATTAGGGGAAAAAGAACGCGAAAGTTTAATACACCGCGCTCAACCTGAAAACTTCGGGGGGTTTCAGAAATCCCAACCCCAGAACTATAATACGGTGTTGAGATGCGTAGCAGTGTGCAGCATCGGGGGTTTCAGATCGGTATGTAGTAGTAGGAGAAATTTTGGGAGGGTTTTTGCCTCGGTCTGGTGGTGCTCCTCATCGTAATGTAGGCGGCTATTGCGTGTTCTCATTGCATCAGTTCATGAGCACTCCGCGTGAAATTCAGTAGGCGCGTCCGGCGGATTAACAAACTCGTGTATTTCTGCGTGCATAGGATTAACAAACTTGTGTGTTTCTGCGTGCATAGCCGCCGGAGGAATCTTTTTCGAAGCAAAAAGAAACCTTTTTAATCTTACCTTTTTGCTGGCAGCGCAAAACATCGTGGGCCTGCTGGCTTCTAATCTTTGTACGGTTGTTCGGCTGCATGCATAGCACAGCGCATTCACTGTTTGTTCTTGTTACAAAAGTTCCTCTTGTTTTGTCTTTTTTTTCCACATGGGCCTCTTCCTGGTGGGCCTGAGATCCATCCTAGGCCGAGTGGGCTGAAGCTGGCCCATGGCGGGCCTTTTTTATTTTCATTTCGTTTTTTCTTTTTGGCAGAATTGGCTGGCACACATTGAAAGTGGCGGACAGCGTCAGTTTCACGTTTTGCCAAGACACTCTGGTTTAGTGAAATACTGCCAGTGGATACCGCTGCCCAGTCCACGTGGTCAAACCTGTGGAAAATGACTTCTGGTGCCCCTGAGCCGCATCGTCCGCCACGCGCGACATGGTCTGGTTCGACCAAATATAGACGGCCCGGAGCCGGCCGTTAGGGTTGCAGCCCCAGTCGCCGCGTCATTTCTCCGTCTCATATCCCGTCCCCGTCCCCGTCCCCTTCCCCTTCGCCACGAGCCGAATCTAGCAAGCGTCGGCGGCGTCTTCGCAGGCGGAGGTCGGCTGGGCTTGGCGGGCGCGGCGCGGTGCGGCTCGGCGTAGGGATGGCCACAGGCTCACGCGCTTCATCATCAACAGGATCACGTGGAGCGAGTAGGCAGGCGTCTGCGGGTGGGCAACCCTTGTGCTCTTTCTGCCGGACGCCAACCGTCGTGGAGCGGACGTCGAGGACCCCTAAGAACCCGGACAAGCAGTTCTATACTTGCACGAATCGGGATTGGGTGAGTTCATGTTTCTGAATTCTGAATCCCGATCTAGGGTTCATCGTATTCATCTTGGGTTTCAATTTCGTGAACAGGGCAACAGCAAGTGCGAGTTCTTCATGTGGAAGCCAGTCGGTGATGGCGTGGATTTGGCAACAATGATGGCCGGATTTCAGGCTCTGCAGAACAGTGTGCAGTTGTTGAGCAATGTTGTTCTAGCTGTTAGTGTCGATATTAGAAGGTTAGCAGGCCAACAGAGTTTCAATAGGTGGTTGCATGTGGCTAGTTTGTTTGTAGGAGTTGTCCCGTGCATTTTCAACAAACAAACTCCTATTGAAACTCCTACACTACGATGGCGTTGCTGCACACCAGAGTTCCAGCTTCACGCCGGAAGCATATCCGGTGAAGTGGGAGTGGGACGGACGCCACAGCCCATTCCCACCTATGTGTTGTGCACAACAGAACTCCTTCACGCCGGAGGAATACGCATATCCGAGGGCGACACGTAGAATTTTTTACCATAGTGAAATTCTTCAAGTTAATTTCTTATAGATCATATCTTGTGGCGACTTACATGCCACCATGCATCTTTGCTGCAGCATACTCTGTTGCTGAGACGACGACACTGGCAGCCGGCCATGACGACGACCTGCATGTCGAGACTGGGATGCTCTTCACGAGGAATAGCTTGTTTCCGGGTGCAATCCTACCGGAAGGCACCAAGTTCGCCAGCAATGGCTTCCCAGATCCCCGGAGGTTTTTCGGGAGGACGCGGACGCCATCCCCTTCAGCTACAATCAGCTTGGTGCCATTCTGAGGACATTTGGGATTCCTCGTGGATCCAGGAAGGCAGATCAAGTCGCCGCCACCCTCCGGACTTGCGAGGCCAAGTCCCCGGAGCCTCACGCTTGCGCCACCTCCAAGCAAGCGGAGGTCGATTTCGCTGCCTCCTCGCTGGCGACCAGGACCAGCGAGCTGCGCGCCATCGTCACCGTCGTCCGTGGGAAGAAGGACGCTGCCAGGTACACGGTGGCACCGAACGGGGTGGTGCGCATCGGTAAGGCAGGAGGCGCCATGGTGCCGTGCCACCTGATGGCCTATCCGTACATGGTCCACTACTGCCACCGGTCGGCGGACGTGGAAGCTCTCCGCGTTGAGCTGATGGGGCTCGGAGACGAAGACGACCACGCGGCCGCGGCCAGCGGCGCAATCGCGATCGCGATGTGCCACGCCAACACGACGAGCTGGGATGCCCGCTACTTCCAAATGCTGAACGCGACGCGCGGGGAGGAGATCTGTCACTTCATGCCGCGCAGCTACGTGTTGTGGCTGCCTGCTGCCGCTCTGTCCGTAGAGGGGAAAGCTAAAATTGCCCAGCCATAGGCACACGAGAAGATTGACTGCTACTAGCTTGCTGCCTTGCTTTGCTTATGACTTATGAGGTGACTGTGTCAGGAGCAAGTTTGTCTATACATGTCTCACATCTCTGATGATCATCGAGTGGACAATGAAATGATAATAAATAAATAAATTTTTCAACCTTGCATATGCCTTACACTCAAATCCAGTATGCCAACTTCGCATATATATATATATATATATATATATATATATATATATATATATATATATATATATATATATATATATATACCGATGAAATGTTCAGGTCCGCTTGCGCCTGCCACAACAATTCCCTTTAAAAAAAGATAAAGTAAATTGATTGTTCGGAGCTACATTGAATGTTTAAACATTAATTTAGAGTATTAAATATAAACTAATTGCATAAATTGAGGTTAATTTATAAAATAAAACTATTTCTTTAAATAAAGGAAAAATATATTTCCGGCTTCAGTCCCGTTAGGCTAAATTATTATAGCAAAAAGTCAGTGTTACAGGTACGACAAAAGGTCACCTGATAACAATGCACCTAAAAATAAAACTGGGAACATCATCATTGGAGACTCCGGATCCAGTAATCTGACAACAGCACAGGGCACCAGATGCATGTGCAATGTACGACCATCTCAATGGGCAACCCAAGGGATCTTCCAAAAGCGACGTCTCCAACGAGAAAATGCCATCCAGAGACGCCATCGTCGCCCAACCAGAGACTGCTGTTGGTTTTCGCCTGGAGAGATCCACTTAAGAACGAGATGACGCCTCCAGCGAGGAAAGTGGCGCCCACAGGCGTCACTGCCGTCGAAACATGGTAGTCAGCACCCTTGCCACATCCCACCAAGGACCATGCCGTTACGCCAAACACCAACGACGTGCACCATCGCCGAATCCGGCCACAAAGGCCACCATTGCCGGCTCTAACTGACGCCGACGTCGTCATTGTCGTTCCACCGCCAGTAGAAACAAGGCGAGAACCTCGCCGCCCCTAGCCCCAGGGGCTCAGGATCCAGCCGTAAGCCAGACCCGGTGCCCCATGCCGACTTCTCCATCTTGACGATCACCGCTATTGAGGCTCTAGCTAGGGCCGGCCACCGGGGCTCTGAATCCGCCGAATCGCCGCTGGGTCCCGATACAGCTGCCCAGGCCACTGCTCCGCCGCCGCCGCCGCCCAGATTCCGGAGGGCCACATCTTCCCTCCTCGCCGTCACGCCACACGGGCCGCCCACGCCGTCGGTCGTCCCTCTAGTGGACGCGCCCGCGAGGCTCGCATCCGCCCCCGCCGTCGGCCGTCACGCCCGCACGGACGCGCCCGCGAGGCTCGCCTGGGAGGATCCTCACCGCCACCTTCATGGGGAGCCGCGCGGGCCTCCCGGCAGCACCCTCTGGCGGCGGCGAGGGGAGGGAAGGGGTGGAAGACGCCAGGCGGCGGCTAGGGTTTGGTGCTGCCCGAGCCGTCCGTGCGGGAGGACGACCCAAACAACACCCCTAAAATAAAACTATTAAGTCTAATTAGTCCATTAGCCCATTAGTACATGATTTAATAATGTGGAGTAAATAGTTGTTAATTATAAATTAATTAGACTTAATATATTAATTTTGTAAATTAGACTTAGTTTTTTTTAATACGCAAAAAGGTTTGTGTATCTTTTGTATTAATGTAGAAAAAAATTGATTATATACGACGCGCCGCATTACCGACACACCAAGGGGTCATGATGATATACAATGTGCTCGCTCCGCTCTAGCATACTAAGGTTAACACGATTCTCACGAACTAAACAACCGAGATGTCGCGCGTCTACGCCAATCCACATATTGGCGAAGTGTCGGATGACGACGAGGAGTTGCGTTGTGTTTGCTCATGTGTTTCAGAAGCATCTTGCGTTACACTCCTTCCAAAGCTCCCAAGCCACGAGTGTGAAAAGCGAGTCGACACCCTTTCGCTTGATTCCAGTCCACCTGCGCCGCCATAATCGCCGCCAAGCAATGATGGTTGTTCCTCCGATCTGTGAAGCATCGACGCCGAGCACATCGACGCCGAGCACAGAGAGGATGCTCCACCAAATTTGCTTCGAGGAAGAGCATGGCATGACGATGTGGTATTGGGTGTAGTTCCTGGTGCATATCGAGGCGTAGGCATGTTCGTTTGACCGTTTCTATGGCTGATAAGCCGGCAGATGTCGTTTTGGCTGTTTTTCTGTGAGACAAAAACACTGTTTCGGTGGCTGATAAGCCAAGCGAACAGTACGTTCCATCTGTTATCCATCGTCAAACTAGCCGGTCTTCGTGATCGACTAGTTGCAGGTGCCCCACTTGCTCCCAGATGCTGAGGTACTCCTGGATAGCCGGCATCGTGATTCCATCATGTCCGATCCAAGTTCCATTCGGCAAAGTTGAAGCAACTATCACCGGTTGGATGTGCCTACGGCTGACAAAGGTGTTGAGCAACGCTAAGACTAGCCACAACGTGTGAATTGTGCGATGTTTGAAACAAGAAAGAGAGTGTTTGAGCATCGGACTCCACACTGCAGCTGCCGATGCTGAGAGAAAAAATGCTGGCATGGAGGATTGTTGGTGAGTGGGTGCTGAGAAAATGAGCAGAGGAAAAAAGTGAATTATGTATCTCTGTTTGCTTTTTAATGGACTCCACTTTGATGCTTGCACATTGTATGATTTTAGAACAATGCTGAATACAGGATGTGTCAGTGAACGTCGATGCTCCACTGTGGGTAGTCTAAGTCTTCTATTGCCTGGCCATGTACCCAATGGTCGCTCCAAAACAATGTTTTCTTGCCATTACCGAGGACGGTGTAGGTGGATGCTCTGAAGAACATCTGGACTTTGTTTGTGGTTTTGATTGGCAGATCGAACCATGCCCTTTGTTCATCTGTGTGCTGCAGCCACAACCATCTGGACTACATCATGATTTCTGTGAGCTTTAGGTCTAGCACACTAAGGCCTCCCAGGTCCTTCGTCCGTCAAACGTTGGCCATGCGACCATACATTTCCCTCAGACCAAGCCTTCTTTTTCAGTCCATAGAAATCGCCTGCATATGGCGTCAATTTTCTTTCGTGCCCATGGTGGTAGGTCGTCTGCGATCAGGCAGTAGATGGGAATTGCCATTAGGACCGACTTCATCCATATGACCATATCAATCGTTCGCTTCTCGCCATCAGTGGTCCGTGACATGTGGGGCATGTGCCTGGCCACCTTGTCGATGGTAGACTGGATCTTGGCTTTGGGCACGTTCCTAATGCTTAGCGGCAAGCCAAGGTAGTTGATGGGAAACTCTGAAGCGAATGGTTTGCAGTTGTGGCAAAACTTTGTTGACTCCAAAGATGGGGTCCACATCCCCTACGCGTCACCGAACGTCTAATGTAATCTAGACTAAACTTTAGCCTCTAGAACTAAACAGCGCCTGAGATACCGTAAACGGTCAATTTTGTTGCACCGCAAGTTCATGAGAAATCCATTCTCAACAATGCAGCTTTTGACTTTTTGAGGGAGTCATGAGTAGTGCTCTGCATATATTTGGGTTTATATTAAGCTGTTTTTCCTTATCAATCCAAAACAAAGGGCCTGGAGACCCCAAAAATCTTGTATAATTTAATAAGATGCTAAAAGTCAAGCAAAACCTATTTTGTTTGTATTTAGCATCATAACTTTTTTTGTTTTGGAATTAAAACTCGTTCCGGAATGCTATACTTTAGTTCTCACTTACGTTGTTTAGCACCAAAATGGATTCTAAAAATGCTAGAAAAAAACATATAAATTATTGGTCCGGACTATAATATGTAGGAATGTAAGTGGGCTACCTCGCGAACCCATATATAGGCTTAATTTTTGCGGGTTCAAGCGACAACCCGCAAAATTAAGCCTATATGATGTGACTTACTACTCTGAGGAAGGTGGTCTGATTTTGCATGTGACGTGACTGTAGTGGAGTCGCACCATTGTCTTTGGGCTAGTTTTCGCCTATTTAGTTTGGGAGATGCGAAATTAACAAAACTGCAATTGGGGCGCAACACCCGAAGCTCTCGTGGTGGTGACATTGGGAAGCACTTTGCTGCACAAATTGAAGCTCTGAATTCTGGGCATGAAAGAAGTTTATAAGCTATTAAATTGGTATAAAATCCCTCCAAAAACCATACGAGACCATGAATATGCCAATAAACAACATGGCACAAACGTAGGTCCATGGGTCAGACGAATGACAACCTCATTTTTTTTCGAAGAACAGGAGGGGCAAGGAGCCCCTACTAGAAATAAATCAATTAACAAAAGAGGGAGCCAAAAAGTTGAGAACAGGTAACCCCATTGCAAGTGCTAAGCATCTTTGGTTAATCTTTGCCATGGCTGCAGAGTGCAATCGTAGGTACAATCCTAGTGTGTAGAAATTAACAGCATGAAAGAAGTATGCAAGCTTGTTACACACACACACAGAGACGAGGGTGTGGAGTATGTATGCGCAGCGCACCTGATTACCGTGTTGGTTGCGACTGTCTGTGCGCTTCCGATGGATGTGCCCAAAGGGAAAAAGTGAAACTGTCACAGCATGACAGCAGGAACATCATTTACTCTGTTAGTCTGTTCACATGAACATATCCCCAAACCCCAACACACAGTAAATTATTGTTCGCTTGGCTTATCAGTCATGGTACATTGTTTTTATCTCATAACAAAATAGCCAAAAAATATCACCAGTCGGCTTATCAGCCGCAGAAACGATTAGCCGAACATGTCGATCATCTGTAGAGTATTGATTTAGTTGTTTTCTTGCATTCCCTACTTATAGTCGGACCCCATTGTATACTCAGATACAAGTTTGGAAAATAGGGATGAACTGTCCTCTAGCAGTTTTGTTGGGGCGTCATGCTCTGCAATGTCACCTGTTTTACAACATGAACAGTGTTCAAGCGTGAGGAGTAAGTAAATGTGAACATAGGTTTGGCTCCTAAGTCAGGGGCATACTAACCGTTGTCCAGGACCAAGACTTTGTCGCTATCAAGAACTGATGTTATACGATGAGTTATTGCGATCATTGTGCATTCGCAAAATTTTTGTTTTAAGGTTTTTTGAATCAAACTGTCTGTAATTGGATCCACAGATGAAGTTGCCTCATCCAAAACCAAGATCTTTCTCCGTTTCAGAATCACCCTTCCCAAACACACAAGTTGGCGTTGACCTGTGCTCCAGTTTTTTTCCCTTTTCTGTCACTGCATTTGAAAAATCAAAGAACAAGTTAGGGTTTTGACATCACAGAGCAGTGTCCCCAGACCTTCTGGCAGATACCAAACCTGTTGAGTCAAGCTTAAGCTCATTCTTTCTAACTTCATCCCCAAGATGACAAGAATCCAATGCCTAGAGAGCACATGTATTAGGTGCAGAATAGAACCGTTGAGAGAAACGAAATAAATTGTGATTGGAATGTACCTCCCAGATTTTCTCATCACTATACTCCCAAGGGGGTCAATATTGGTTCGCAGGGTCCCCTCAAACATAACAGGATCTTGTGGAATGATGCTCAATCTTGTTCGAAGGTCATGTAGTCCAATGGTGCAGATGTCAGTGCCATCTATCAACACTTGGCCAATACATGGATCCACAATGCGAAATAGTGCCTGAATCAAGGTTGATTTGCCACCACCTGTTCTACCAACAATACCCGTCTTCTTTCCTCCAAGTAAGGTGCATGTCAGGCCTTTCAAAACAAAAGGCAATTGCGGTGCATATCGAACCTGCATCACATAACAGGCTCTTAAGGGCCATTAGCTACTAAGTCAGTTATCAGTTACACTTGGTTTACACCTTAAGACACATTTTATTTTTCTAGAATATTCTGGGAATATGTTAAGAATTAAAGGCTATAGTTTTATTAACAACAGGAACATAAAATCAAAAGGACATGTTAATATTGGAATAATGCCTTATCAAATTGATTGTTTTACAACAGTTAGAATTTACTATACCTAAAACTGTCTAGTTTCATAAATACTGATGTGAGCACAATAACAATTATACAAATTGAACATGCATTGGGCATAAAGTTGAAGAGACAAACATGGAGGTTACGAAACTCAATTTCACCCTTTGTTGGCCACTGTCCATTTGGTTGGTGCTCTGATATTGTAAGTTGTGGTTCAGAAGGAATAATCGTATACTGCAAAATTCTTTCCACTGATATCATTCTATTTTCCAAACTGCAGAGGACAGCAATAGCCCACCCTTGTAGCATATTGAGACTTAGTCCATAAGTAACTGCAAGACCAGCAGTCTCTGTACAAAATATTATCAGCATGTTAGTACACTAAGATGTAAGACAATACTAAACTTTCAGAGAAATGATATGCTTACTTGGGTCAATTAAATCGGCTGGTGAAGAGACCAAAAGTATCAATGTGAAGGAAAAAACAAAGGATGAAAGCATATCCAAACGGAAGCACAACCATTCCATTGCGGCTGCATTATACAAACTTGGTCGAGATAAATTATCCACCAAATGTCCAATATAACTGATAAATTGCCTTTCCTTTTGAAAGCATCTAATTATATTTGAGCCAGCCATTGATTCTGAAAAATGTTGCAGCACGGGGGCTCTGCAAACTCCAACCAACCTTTGCAACTCTCTAGCAGCATCTATGTAGTATTGCTAAAAGTTGGGAGTGTATGATCAGGAATCAAATAATAACAAACACAAAACTGTAATTCACATACAACTAATGAGCATTTATGAGAAAACTGGCACCATCATTTTTAAAAATAGAAAACCAATGCAATTATAATTTATATATAATCTACCTGATACCACAGCGATGAGATAATAATGGGGAAAAAAACTATGAAGACTTGCCATGCAACATGTGACATCAGAATAACTGTTCCTAAAATCTCAATGGCAGGAAATAGAAGATAGCCCATCAGGTCAAAAATTCTTGTATCCACTGTGCTTTGGTCTGTAGAAGCCTACAAATTGTTTCAGCTTTCAGCATTAACATAATAAAAAAGCAAATAGCATTCAAAGGACACACTAATTCCATATGTCCTTAAAAAGAATATTATGAATGTACTTACTCTGTTCAAGATTCGCCCACTAGGAGTGGAGTCAAAGAAAGACATTGGTGCTCGGAAAATGCAGTTGTGCATTTTATCAAATAATATAGTAGCAGTCTTACATCCGGTCATGACAAGAAGATGTGATCGCAAGAAGATGCACAATGAGCTAACAATTGCTAATGCAAAATACACATTTACCATCTGCAAACTACTGACTGGAGGATTCACATTTTTAGATATTGGTGCCGCCCAAGCCATCCAGAAATTGCATCCAATTTGAAGAACTCGGAAAATTATCTGAGTTAGCAAAATAAGTGGCACAAGTGCTCCATTATATGCCATCATAATATATTTCCAATAGACAATAAATCCAACCCGGCATTTCTCCCTCTCTTCTTCTTGTACTACCTGACCATTTTGAAAAACTCCTTCCTCGTTACCATCTTTCTTATCCCCCTCTATAAATAGGTTACGTCCGTCGCCACCAGGATGATATGTACTCTCAAAATTTCCACTAGGGCGCTCCAGCATGTTTAGAGTTGATAAGGCATCTTTATGGGACGCAACTAATTCCATGAGCTCTTCTCCAGATTTCAGAATTTCAGTGTAATCCCCTGACTGTGTTATTTTTCCATCTCTCATGACCTGAAAGATAAGGAGAAAATTGGAAAGAAGAAAAAAAATTTGTTGCATGCATCATAAAAGGAAACACTAGACAATTGTTACTAGCTTACCAGGATAAGATCAGCTGAAGGCAAAAATTCAACATGATGGGTAACGTATATAACAGTTTTTGAAGCTAAAAATTTTAGCAAACACTCCTGCAATATACAAGTTATAGCCGTATAAGTTTAACATAATAGAAAAAAGTAATCTTTTGAACCCTAAAATAATGCTCAAGGACACTATATCCAAGTTAAAAGGGGTAATTGCACCAATGCCCCCACTTTGTAGGCTAACTGCTGTTTTGCCCTCCTTTTTCTGACTTTGAGCGTCTACCTCAGAGTGCACCTTGTGTTCTATGCCTTCTAAGTTCTAACACCAGAACTTTCACTCACACCTAAGTTACAGTTAGTTGTAATAAAGGTCAATTAGCTTGTGTAGTCATTATGTGGTTCATTTCTCAAAAATTGTTGGTGTAAACAAAAAAAAAAGGTGCTGGTGTCCCTAACAAAACTTGATATTTTGCTAGTAGAAAGGTAGATCAAATATGAGCCATGTAGGCAACCCCTTAAAAGAACTATGAAACCATCAGCTATAACCAGAAACAAGAAATAATTAACAACTCTCATTCAAGATGAATTAAAAATAAACTTACTACCCCAAGACTAAAATAGATATTCATAATAAGTAAGAATCATACAATTACTGAATTGGAAAATAGAATAGGGAAATGTGTAAAAAAAACACTTTATATGATCAGGATTATTAAGTACCAAATGTCATAACTAAGACTAGTTTCGATACAATGCATTAAATGTGAAAACATACCTTGAACAAGTGCAGTCCAGTGTGAGCATCAACCGCACTAAATGGATCATCAAATAGAAAGATATCAGCATCCTGATACAAAGCACAGGCAATTTGTATCCTCTGTTTTTGTCCACCACTTAAGTTGATTCCTCTTTCTCCTATAATTGTTTGGTCACCCAAAGGTAATATATCCAAATCGTTATTTAAAGAGCATGCCTCAAGGACATTTTTGTACCTTTCCCTGTTCATTTGTGTACCAAAACGTATGTTTTCTTCAATTGTCCCACTTTGTATCCATGGTGATTGGGTAACACAAGCAATTGCACCACAAGTTTGAACCTCTCCAGATAACTTTGGTATCTCGCCAAGTATGCAAGACAATAAGCTTGATTTACCCGATCCAACAGTTCCACAGATAGCAACTCTAGTTCCTTGTTGCACACAAAAGTCCAGATCTTGGAGAGTAGGCACCTGAGAGGATTTTTTCCCAGGAGAAGCTACCATTTCTCACCTTAATGGCTATATCGGTGCTACCACTCGGAAGCTTAGTTACCACATCACTTGCTAATTCCTCAAGGCAGAGAAATGAACATATCCTGTCAAGTGATATTTTTGCCTGAATGATTGATGAGATCGTGTCCGGCAGACTGTGGATAGGACCTTGCAACTGCCTAAATGTTGCCAGAGCAGATAATACTTTCCCTGTTTCTAATGGGATGCCAAAAATTATGCATGTTCCAAAAGTTATCATAGCAACAAATGCCGGGGCACAAAAAAATACAGATATAAGCATTGATGAGGCGTACACATATTTCTTTACCCAGTTCATCTCAACCTTCCTTAACTCTTTAATCTTGGACAAGAAAACAAATTCCCAACCTTGAAGCTTGAGAATATGCATGTTCTGTAATATCTCAGACATAGCACTCGTTCTAGCATCCTTGGCATTCATAGTTTTCTCTTGGTAATTTTGCTCAATCCTCCCCAAAGGTATGTTAGCCAACATTGTCAAAACACAGGCAGCAAGGGCAGCGAATGCTGCCAAGCCAAGAGTAGAATATAAGATAATCATTGCTAGACTAATTTGCACTGGGAGCAGCCAAAGTTCAGGCAAAGACCAATTGAAATCTCCTACTCGCTCAGCATCAATGTTCAAAACATTGATCAGCTCCCCGCTTGAACTACCTTTCTTGGAATGGCTAGAGAGGACAAGACCCTTTTGATAAATAATTGCAATAAGAGCAGAATGCACACGCAAGCCTAATTGTTGAGATCTGAAGAGCAAATGCCTTGATAAGAGACCTTCCATCAGCTGTGAAACCACAAATGCCAACACCAAAAGGTATCCTCTTTTAATAGATCGTGTGCTTTCATTTAAGTAGTCAACAAAGTGCTCAATGAGATAAGGGCCAGCATATGAAGCGACGGTACGGAGTAGGGCTCAAACTGCAGTTATAATAATTAGCTTCCATGTTGTGAGCACAAGAGATTTGACTAACTTAACTGTTGTAACACAAGTGCATTGCCCTGTAGCAGAAATCGAGGCAATCTTTGATTTAAACTTAGGGGTGACTCCATGGACACTGTCACTGTTATCCAAGAATGGCACATCATTAAGGTCTAGTGTTTTCCTCTTACCAAGATCAAGTAAAGGACCCATCCAAGAAAAGGTGATATTACTAAACAATCCAGCATTTGAGAAAAGTGATCTATGGCCTGTTGGCTCATCAGATAAGGACGAAGATTCATGGTCCAAAAGTGGTTCCTTCATGGTACTGTAATGGCTTCTGAATAGAAAACAATAATAAAATAAAAAATATAAAAGTTTTATTAACTTTGACATGCACAAGCATGCATAAGGGCAGGAGCTCTAAGAAAACAAAACACGAGACATCAGACATCATTATCAGAACTTGAAGTCTGCATCTGCATGGCTGGACAATTATAAAAAGGATAAATAGACTTGAACCACGGGTACTTGCTCACACTTATGCACTGTATTATTATTAAGGACAACAGATGGTGATCTACAGTAAAAAAACATTGGACAAAGCAAATTACGGGATGCAGGATGCAGAAGTGCAGAACTACATCCTACAACAGGTCAGCAGCCCGCCTGAACCTAGAAGCAGTACCATCCCAAGACGTGCATTGTTTTGTAGTTCTACATGCGTCGCAACTCGCAACGCGAAACCCATGATTTGCATTCACTACGTCGACCACGGGGTGGATCCACCCGATAAATTTAGAGGGAAAAATTGAAAGTTATTAGTAGGCATATACATGCAAACACTGGTGAGTGCCAGAGGTTACGCACACCAGCGAAGGGAATAGAAGGGCCCCGCCGCCCCGTTACCTGGTGGAGGATGCTCGTCGCAGGCGAAGGGCCCGACGAAGAACTGGAGAAGGGCGGCGCCGCTCGCCCAGTCGTCGCCGCCGCCAGGAAAGAAAGGCCAGGAGAGAAGCGCGCGACTTACACGGGCTCAAAACCAGGGATGCGAAAGGAAAACGTCTACTTGACTGAACGGGTTTAACTATTTACCACTTATAAAGACCCATTTAACTAGTATTAGCCACTCGAAAGTCACTTATTTGATTGCCAGTTTTACCAAAATTAAATATAAATTTATAATCAAATACAATAGACATACTATATTATGTCACTTTTACTAATGTGGCACTAGATTGTCTCGACACCATACCATACGAAAAAGACATATTTGTCCTCGATGGCCTCTCCCTCCATTATTTCTTCTTTTTTCTTTCAACATCCTGGTTTCTTCTTTCTTCACGCCTCCAAAAATCGTTGGCGCTGGAGCGCACCTCCATGCTCTAAAATCGTAGTCCAGCCCTCCCAAGTCCTCCGCGCTCGAGCCACCCCATTAGCACTTAACATTAGGAGATTGTCCTCTTTGGCAACATGACCACGCCACTGGCCACCGTGAGGTCTCAGACATGCGATACACCACCCCATAGCTTGACGGTGCGTGTCTACGCACTTCACGAGCATGCACATCCTACCCATGATCGTATTCCGATCCTCCCCTCCTTGTTGCATGGATCCTTAAACAACATGGTCTGCTGCCGCTGGAGCAGGTCGATGACCAACCACATCGGGATGGCGAGGGTGCAGGCGGGTAATTATGGTGTGGGGTCCTCCGGACATCGCAGCTCTACCCTATTTTTTTTTTAGAATTTGGTCCTTTTTTGAACTATTTTTACATTTGAACCTCTGGAGAAATTAATTACAGATTTAAACCCTGGGGTCGGCGCCATGCCCCACGGCGCCGAGGTAACACAGCTCGGCGCCATATCCCACGGCGTCGAGTTTTGCGACCAGAACCAACGTGGCAGCCGACGTGGCAGGAAGGTCGGCGCCGCGGAGCACGACGCCGAGGTATGTAATACAGAAATGCATGTGCAGTTCAGTTGATCGAGGCTTGAGGTGTTGAGCCTTTGGTCGTGGGTTCGAACACAGATCTATACATTTTGCTATGTTTTTAAGCAATATTTTTTATAGAATACATTTTGTTTATAATTATGAATTAATTTTAATTATAAGTAAGTATAATATTTTTATATGATGTATTTATTTAATTATAATTATGGAGTAACTATTTATTTATTTATTTATTAGTTTATATATCTAGCCTTTGTAAATAGAACAAGTAATATTTGTTTCTAGTTTTCTTCAAAACCACATGTGTAGTTCAATTAATCAAGGCATGTGGTGTTTTAGCCTTTGGTCATAGGTTCAAAGTAATGAATTGACACAATTTTTGCTACTTTTTATAATTTGTTTTTATTTAATTTCAAAATAAGAATTATTTAATTTATTTTTATAAGCTCTTGAAACATTCCGTTTTATAATTTATTTTTTATTTGATGTTTGAAACAATGAGTTTGGTTGTTCTAATGCTTTGATTTTGAAATAACTTTTTATCCATCAATAAATTTTAGTCGAGATATATAAACTAATAAATAAATAAATAGTTACTCCATAATTATAATTAAATAAATACATCATATAAAAAATATTATACTTACTTATAATTAAAATTAATTCATAATTATAAACAAAATGTATTCTATAAAAAATATTGCTTAAAAATATAGCAAAATGTATAGATCTATGTTTGAACCCACAACCAAAGGTTCAACACCTCAAGCCCTGACCAACTGAACTACACATATGTTTCTATATTACATACTTCGGCGCCGTGATCTATGGCGCCGAGCTCGGTGCCGTGCTCCGCGGCGTCGACCTTCCTACCACGTTGGTTCTGGTCGCAAAGCTCGGCGCCGTGGGACATGGCGCCGAGCTGTGTTACCTCGGCGCCGTGGGGCATGGCGCCGACCTCAGGGTCCAAATCTGCAATTAGTTTCTCCAGGGGTCCAAATGTGAAAATAGTTAAAAAAAAAGGACCAAATTCTAAAAAATTGGGCTGCTCTAGCCTCCACTTGGTAGAGGCGGTTGACACGTCGTTCGACATGCTTCGAGGGTTTTTTCTTCTCTGTGCCTCCGTTGAAGCTCTACATGAAGGTTGTGCATGGCTCTGAAGGATCTCTCGAGGAGCTCCACCTAAATCATGATTGTGACCCTCTAGATCCACATTCTGGTGAATCCAGAATTTGTTGATCTAGGTAAAATTTTGTAAAGTGAAAATATCTTTATTGAATCTAGAGTGGAGCTATGTCAAACAAACCGTGTACTAGGCCCCGTTTAACGAGAGTCAACATCCCACCGGTAATCACAGAGAAATGCCCATTCGAGCCTCGAGGCATGTCGTCGGCATTCATTCAGAGAAACGAACTTTAAGCGAGCGTGCGTGCAGAATGGCCATATAAACATGCGCTGATACGTACCAATCAATCGAAACTTGATGGAATTCGGACATCCAAGCCGCTTACAAAAACAGACGGGACACTGGGACAGTGAAGAACTAAATCGGCTATGGAACCAACAGATCGAGCTACAGATCGGCTTCAGTCCTCCTCCTTCCGGTCGGCGGGGAGCATGGGCGACAAGGGGGACCGCGTCCGGGCGAAGGCGGTGACGAGCGAGGGCTCCCCGGCGATCGGCAGGTCGGAGAGCAGCGCGAGCATGCGGCGCGCGCTGAGCGACCGCGCGGGGTGGAGGCCGAGGCTCTTGGTTCGCGAGAACACGGTGGAGGACTGCGACAGGATGAGGTACACCAGCGCCTGCACCAGCACGAACACTCCCGCCTTGATCACCGCCGCCTGCATCTCCGGCTCCATCTCTATGGCTACTCTTGCCCTTGTTGAGGAGCTTCCGGTCAAATTCAGAACCGACTCTTGCGCGTTACCTTGGATCAGTCTCCCGAGCTCGAGCGAGAAATGGGTCGCTTGTGATTTGTGAGGCGAAGAGGTGGGAGCAGCTAGCGCGCGTTTTTATAGGGAAGGACAGCGACCGGGCCGCCGGCTTGACCGTGGCCAAGTACCCGGAGGGCTCGGGGCTTCGGGCGTGCAGTGATGCTTCGTCGCCGACCCGCCGTGGTCTACTGGTCAGGTTCAGTTGATGTCAAATTGTCTAAGCTTAAACTACTCCCACTGGTTGAAACAGAAGCTTCAGAGAGCTCGGTGTCTCAATTTGCTTGCATCGACGCTTGCGCCAAAATATGCTCCAGTCGCCGTCACTGCTGAGTGCTGCCTGAAGGTTTCGTCCGCCGACTGCCGAGCCGTGACGTATGGAGGTCAATGGAACAGTTAGAGTTCTTGGCATTTCAAACGATACATTCGGCCATTTTATTGTCATGGACTCACTCTCGGAGAGAGATATTTTGAGGTGAAAGAAATATAGATGCAATGTCGCAGATGAACGCCTCGCGTCTGTGAGGACACATCCATCTCCCCTCGTCCTTATTAGAAGTTTATTTAGAACCAAACGTCTGAAACGTCCACAGATTTGGGCTGTCCCAACTTCCAGATAGTTCGAGGCTTCTAGCAACCAAATACATATACTGAAGTATTTCCTCTTTTTTCTAGGTAGATCAATTCTTAGAGTTTTTGTCTTAAATTAAAACTTTTTATGTTAACCATTTTTTTTAAAAAAAAGATAAAAATATTTATAGCGCCAAATAATATATTATAAAAACATAGTCTAATTAATATGTACTAATTTGGTATCATAAACACTATCGTCTTTTTTATAAATTGGGCTGAATTTAAAAAATTGACTCAAAATAATTTTACAAATTAATTTATTTAAAGACAGAGGAGTAGCATAAACAAGTGTTTTAGCCAACACCAAAGTCTCTAAGATGTTGAATATTCTCTGTCAAAAAGTTGTGTCCGTATATATATTTTGCAAAAAAAAAAAATTGGAGTCCTTACAACAGTTGTGCACACGCCATGATATTGCAACCAAAGTATAGTGAGTAAAATGATACGAATTGGTTCTGAAACTCCTAGCTTTGCACGTTTAAACTACCACGGTATAAACGCTTTGTTGCATACGTCCATGATATGTGAAAAAGAAGAAGCAAAACAAAAAATGAGAGAAAAAAGGGAAAGTTAAAAAAAAGTGAATATATATTTTTTTAGAAAATAATTTAAAAATATTGTATTAGTCATAGTGTTCAAACACTGCATGAGGGCCTGATTGGCCTCCATTTTATGGACGGTTGAAAGAGTGTCATGTTAGTAGCTTCGTAGAGTAAACTAAATAATTTTCAAATACTTAATTAATTAATCCCTACATTGAACAGTCAAGATTACAAATCAATACATTCATGTTCAAAATAATTTTATGCGAGCAGCCATATCAACTCGAAGCTTAAACTTAGGTTTCTAGATTTATTTTAGGATTTAACGTTATTGGCTTTTAGTGGTAGACGACGTTCCCATATCGATATAAATACGGTAAACAGGACCTGTTTGATGTAGAGGGTTAAGTTAGCCAAAATTAGCTATAGACTATCAAAATAGGGGGGCTATACGTCGATTAATATTTAGCCTAGTCTTAATAAAGTAGTTATTAGCCAACTAGTTAGGCCATAGCATATAATTTAGACTAATATTTACAAACTATTAAGTAGCCCTAACTTATCTCAACAGACTCTAAATTATATTTGACGTTGTCTTCGTAGTAAAGTTCCACTCAATTTGAGGGCAAATATTAAATTGGCTGATGGCCTTCGGTGAAATGGAAAGAAGATGATCGTCCCTAATAATCCTTTCGCACGAGAAGATCCTAATAATTCTGATCGATCAGAAGTGGTACTGTGAGATACTGAGATGGCGCGTCAGCACTCAGCAGTCACATTCAGGCATTCAGCGTGCACGAGTAGGACCTGTTTTCGCATTCAGCGTGCAGTCACGACTTGTCATGGGCGCTCACATATAGAACTATTTTGAACATGAGCGTATTGATTTGTAATCTTGACTATCAGCATGCAGTTCAATTCACAAATTCGACGAGACACCTTTGACAAATGTCCACAGTGGACTGTAACGATGCAGCACAAAAGCAGTAGTGAGATGCGCGAATCAAAATTCCATGAAATTTTGGAAGCTGTACTTGATTACAACAAAACCAAACTGACACATATCGATCGATCAAATCTCCCACAACTAAAAAGCACAAAAAAGTCATATGAATGGTACGGCAAAGGCTTCGCCTCGCAAGAGGCCGCCGTGCGACCAAAGGACCGCGCCCGACATGTGGATCCGCAACCTCTCACGTCCGCATGCTAAATGAAAAAAAGGAAACCCTCTCCCGTCACTACACACGGCATAATTACAGCAATCAAATCAAATAGGATATTACAGTGAACAAATAGGACATTACAAAAATCATAGGCAAGTTTACAGCAATCAAATAAATAGAAGATTACAGCGTACAAAAGGAATCAAATAGAAGATTACAGCAATCAATTCAAATAAAAGATTACCGAAATTACAGGCATGGGGACCATCCATGCGACAGAAACAAAATTCCAGGATAAATTGAAAAGGAAACTAGATTACAGGACCACCGATACAATCAAACACCCAAATCGCCCAGATATTACAGGAGCACAAATACCAAACAAGTAATACAGAGGACTACCAGAACACCCAAATCGCCCAGATCGCCAAAACACCAACCCCAGAGCGCCGGACATCCTTGGCTTTGCTCTTCGTCAACTCTTCCAACGCTGTTATCAATCAAACGTCCGCTCTGGGGCAACTCTGGAATCGCTGCTATCAATCAAACATCCGGGAAACATATGTAAGTGTCCGGTTCTCACCACAGCTCTGACGGCTTTCATCGAATTCAACTTTGATTACAAAATAGTTCTCACCTCCCATCCTAACCGTTGAGGCGTGGAAGCACGACGGCTACCGTCCCCTAAGACAACTACCGTGAACAGATTGTAAAGGTAATCGACTTTTTGACTGATTTATCTCTATAATAGTTTTCTGGTTGAGTTTTTCCCCGAACTTGAGTGTTTTTTACATGTCTTTGTAATTTTTAGACTGTATGACAGAAATCATAACCTAATACTAACAGAAATGTATGTGATTTTGGTTGGCTAATGACTGCATGGTTGAGGTGAAGTTAGAAAAACTAGGCTAGGATCATAACCTAATACTAACAGAAAAACTAGGCTAATGACTGCATGGTTGCATCTAACAGTATAGAAGAGGATCAGATTCATCAATTCCTCCACACAGTACACAGTTTCAAGGAGCGGAAAACAGGGCCTTATTGATAATTAAAAGTATAGAAGCTAATGAACTTATCTGCATATAATATTCTTGAGTGGCGACAAAATCTTTGCTCTGGAAACATCATGTGAAGTACCAATATCATATACTTTTAGACCATATGCAATACAAATCCAACTTCTCATCTTGCCAAATACAGCTACCACAACTCTCTGATCACATAAATAAAAACATAAAGTTAGTTTTCATATCTACTATATTACAAGATTGAATCATATAGTGAAATAAGAACATCACAGGCCACAAATTATGGTAGAGGGAAAAGGACCAAGCTTAGACCAAGTTCAAGAGACCTTGAAAAATTATGACACATGCCAAACAGTTTAAGAGACATTGATTAAGATTAAAGCACCATCCATTTCTATACATGTAGAAGAACATATAGCCTCTGTAATATGGAGATCACACCAAGCACAATCAACTAATAGCACAGTCACACCAAGCACAATCAACTAATAGCCTATCTATACATGTAGAAGAACATATATAGAAAAATAATTCGAGTCTTATCTTTTGTGTCCCTGGAGATCATCTGTATGATCTAAGATCAGCTTTCCCAGATTAAAATCCTCTGTAAAAAGGTGCATCAGACAAAAGGGTATTAAAACAACTAATAGGTAGTTGTTCTAAGTATAAATAGTATTTAAACAAGTAATTGGTAGCTGCTCCAAGCTGAACCAACTAAACCCCAGTGGCTAAACCGAAATCCACTATTAAATCAACACACACAAAGCAAACTAGCAAAATGGAAGGCTACATAAACATGTCAATTATAACTAGAATCATGTAGAATTGTTACTATCAGCCCAAAATTTTGCTTAGTTCTGCTTGCATCTAACAGATATATAACATAGCAGATTATATAAATCCTTGAAAAAGTGCAGTTTCAGGCTCTGAAAATAGGTCCTTATTGATAATAAAGTCAACAAGCTTCACAAGGAGACAACTAGGACTGTAAATAGTTGTGTAACACCACACAAGATCATGCATACACCGAGAAAAAAATATTTGTTTTCTTAGGTACCTTTGCTTCAGGGCTCCTTACTTAGTCCTTGAGCAGCTATCTAAGTCTGCCCTTCCTTTAGGCCTCTTGCTCAAGCAGCATCTCATCAAAGTGCCACACCCCTGCATGCAAATAACATCTCAACAATATCAGCTAGAGGTGTAACTTAAGGTATGAGACATGGTAATGCGCCGGAGACCATGGTGACGGGCCGCGCTGGAGCTGTTTGGCCTGGTCGTGCAGTTGCCGATGCGCCGTGTCTCGCGGTCGCCGGCTGCGCTCGCGCAGAGAATGCTCCGTGCAGCTGAGAAATGGTGCGGTGGATGGAATGGGGAGACTCGAGTGCGGGTGCAGGGCTAGGGATACGAGGAGATGAGTGTGGGGGACGGAGACGACGAGATGAGTGCGGGCGAGGGGAGACGAGTGGGGATCGGACCGAGCGGCGTGAACCGGATAAGAACTGCGGTCATTTTGCATCCAAGCCCTCGAACTTCAGTTTAATCAATCCGCAGTACGCCTTCTCTCTTTGTTACGTTTAAAAAAAAACTCACATCCTACCGAAAACGGTCAGGACTCGGATTTTTCATGGGTCCGTGCGTCCTCCCGGTTGTTGAGCTTAATTGGCCCTTTTTTTCTTATCTATTAGTGTATTCATCTATTTCTTTTATTAATAAATACTTTCTCCATCCTAAATTATAAGTCATTCCAAGAATCTTGGAGAATCAAAGTATCTCAAGTTTGACCAAAAATTATAGATAAAACTATAAAGATTTATAACATCAAATAGGTATACTATAAAAATATAATTGATAACAAATCTAATAATACTTATTTGACATCATAAATATTATTATATTATTATATAAGTTTGGTCAAACTTAAGAAACTTTGACTCTCCAAGATTCTTGGAATGACTTATAATTTGGGATGGAGGGAGTATGTTGTAACTTTAAATTTGTGTAGTAAATCATCAAAAAATTCAAAAATAAAAAAATAAAATTATTTCGAAATCCAGATGAATAGATATATTCAATGGAAATATAATAAAACATGTTTTACTAGGTCTTTTATATTGTATATTTTTCCCTATTTTTATAGATATAAATATGAAAGACGAATAAAAAAATAAAAGTTACCAAATTTAAACACAGATCTAGGATTTCATACCTCTTTCTATCCTTTAGGCATTTGGGACGTGATTTGCCCATCTAGATGGAACAGTAGAACTCCATTCAAGTTTAGGTTCATATAAGTAATTTATTGATTTTTCAGATGATAATAGTATGATAGCTTTTTACAGTAGTGTTTATGGATTTTTTGAAACAATGCATTTTTCATTCCATTTGTATTGTATAATAAATATTATTTATGTAACGCTATATTTATTATTATTTTTAGGTATTTTAATGTATTTTATCATACTCTACATGGAGATAATATATACGCTACATGCATAATGAAAAACCATTTGTACATGTTTGATTCTAATGTCAACCATTGACATGTAACACGTTTATATTTACATGAATCAATGTTGCATACTTTTATGGAGAACATTATTATATTATCATACGATCTATGTCTTTTTAATACAAATACGTTATCCGGTAGACACATGAGCATTCTAACTAGTCAAACCAAAGAATAAAACAATACGACTAGCAACGAAGAGCTAGCTTAGCTACGCGGCCGCCGCACGGTCGCGGCCTGAGACCTCAGTCCTGCTTCCGGTGGGCGGGGGCGGCGGCAAGCATTGGCGACGCCGCGGACCGCGTCCGGGCGAAGGAGGCGGCGACGGGCGAGGGCTCCCGGCGGCGAGCGGCAGGTCGGAGAGCAGCGCGACCATGCGGCGCGCGCTGAGCGATCGCGCGGGGCGGAGGCCGAGACTCTTGGTGCGGGAGAACACGGCGGAGGACTGCGACAGGATGAGGTACACCAGCGCCTGCACCAGCACGAACACGCCGACCTTGATCAGCGCCGCCTGCATCCCCGGCTCCATGGCGGCAGGCAACACAACAGTGGGCGCGCTCTCTTGCCTTGAACGAGGCCGGCGGACGAGGCTGCTTCGATCCGATCGAATTCAGAACCGAACGACGCTGCGTGCGTTGAGCTTTCCGAATCGCACGAGGAATGTACTGTACTGTATGGATCGCGAGCTCGTGGCTTGTGAGATGTGAGGCGAAGCGGCGGGGGCAGACGCGCGCCTTTTATAGGCCACGGACGGCGACCGGTTTGACGGACGGCAGGAGCAGAAGGTGACGAGGTGTATCTGTGCGTGCGAGCAGCGGAGATGCTTCGTCGCCAACTTGCGCCGGCTTGCGGCGAAACTGATGACGAGCGAGGCGAGTGCGTCCGAATCTGCTTGCGTCGCCGCGTGCGCGAGGTCATTTGTCGCGTTGCTGTTGGCGTGGTGGATCATGGGCGGCTGCTGGCTGCGCAAAACGCTGGATGTTTCGTGTTGCCGTGATGATGGGCTGATGGCTCGCGGTCAATGGAGAGCAGGTAAAAAGGGCAACGCCTTCCGTTATGGCCGGTCGGCAGGCACACATCACTGTTTTAAATTAGATGAACAGAACGGGTCGGGCGTTCGTGTTGAAACTTCAAGTGTTCAGAGTTTTGCAGTGCACGAGCGTTTCTCCGGGGTCCGGTCCGGGCGCCTCGGCAGAGAGCACGAGCACGACCACTAGTTTGTTACCGTCTTTTACCCAAGAATTGATAACGGGAATGGGCGAACCTAACAGGGAAGACAGGCACACAGCTTTCTGAGTCAGCTCGGCCTTATCCAGAGAAGCATTGTCGGATGACCGGACCGGAACAACAAAGCTTTTCAAACCCCAAACAGGTGCTGGGTATATTTGCTTCAGAACAGGTAAGATATACGTACGTGAAAGTGTGAAACATGAGTTGTGCGTGCTCGGTTTCTTGATCCACAGTGGTGCTGTGCACATGCTGCGCTCATATCCTTCTCTGCCCCGAAGAAGGACGCCTGCCTGTATTTCTTTTTTTTTTTAAAAAAAAAAAACAGAAATGGCCACCACCACATTCTTCGGTCGTGGGCTGGCTGGCACCGTGGCACGCATTAGCTTGGAAAATTTACACCATTTGCCATTTCAAATGCAATAGCAAGCGTACTTCAGCTCTCTCAATAAAATGGAACAAGCGTACATAAAAAATCGTCAACCTTTGCTCAGTTGATCCTATATAACCAATATTAAATGTTCCAGGTTTTATAACATTTCAAAAAAAAACATCAATGTGTTTTCTCTACATGCAAAACTCAAAATGCTACTAGAATATCAAAGATTTGCCCTCATTTAACCTTTCAGAAATATAGCAAATGTGCTACTCTCTTCGTCCCAAATTATAAGACGTTTCAAGGATCTTGGAGAGTCAAATTATCTCAACTTTGACCAAACTTATATACCAATCTAATAACATTTATGATATCAACTAAGTATTATTATATTCGTTATTAATTATATTTTTATAACATGTCTATTTAATGTCATAAATCTTTATAGTATTCTCTATAATTATTAGTCAAACTTGAGATGCTTTGACTCTCTAAGATTCTTGGAATGTCTTATAATTTGGGACGGAGGGAGTACAAAATTTACTTTAACTTTGCAACCATGTTATTTAAATAATCAGTATTATTCAGTATAATGCTTAAGTATTTTCTCTACGTGCATATGTCAAGTAAGGTGCACTTTTGTATTTGACAAAAGGCTTGAACATCAACACATTCCCACAGATTTCTCAAGTCTCCTTTTTCGCCTTCATTCAGTTGCACCTTGCTACCTTCATTCAGTTGCACCTTGCTCCCAGCAGCTCACAAGCCTCTGGACACCAGATTCCTTCAACCGCAGTCAAACCAGCTGAATGATTACAGAACAGAAGGGAAACGAAATGACCGAGTCACGACCGCTTTGTTCTACACTTCTCGTTTACATGAGCAATTATATGTACTTTCATTAGTTGTTCACAACACAGCATGCTATCCAGAGTTCCAGACAGCAGACACTTTAACCCCAATAGAAATTTCAGTAATCCAAGAAAGAGCAGCAACCAGCGTAATGAGATACCCATCGCTATTGTAAAACTGGCAATACAAACTGGTAAGGGCAAATCTTCAAGAACTCCAATTTCTCAATAAATAAATCAAACAAAACAAATACATGAAATTTACACCAGACCATCCATAAAAATCAAGACCAAAACAAACTTACATCAATTTTGTACAGAGTTGTATGGAATGCATGGCTTTAGCCTCAGTTGAAGCCGCACATAACCATCAGCAGGCGAACAGCTGACAGAATCAATACAGATTCTAGCATTGGCAATCCTCAGTGGGTGCAAGGAAAATGGAAGTGACCATGCCAATCAAGCGACCAAGCATCAATCTACAGGAATATGGTGCAAAAGTAATACCTCCCAAGTCCCAACCAAACAGTCAATCTAACTCCTATGTTTCCACATTAGCAGCTAACATTCATTTGTTGGAGGAAACGCGGCTGTAATATTCAGTGAAGTCGAGGCGGAAGAGAAGGAACTTCAAATCCACATGCTGCTGCATGGGCAGCTGAGTAATAAAAGCATCAAGAGAAGCTGTATAATCTTTTGCGATGCTATCCAGGTCTTCACCCATTTTCCGGAAAAGTTCTCCAGCTAGTTGGATCATGGCTTTTCTGCCACCATCAAGCCATGAACCTGTATCCTTGGATTTTGGTTTTGGTTTACCCTTTCCCCTGCAGTAAAAATGAAGCTTTGGAGTAAATCAAACAATAGATATGAAATGAGATTTTAAAGTAAAGATGGAATCACAATATCTGATTCCGCAATAATCTAACCTTAGCTGCAACTCATATATACGTTCAAACCATCGATCAGCATGGCTCCGAAACTGTAAGATGATGTCAAACAATTCAAACAGATTTCTCAGAAGTCCTTGTGAACGTTCACCAAGCAGGGCCTTCTCCAGTATCGAGTTGAGATACTTATCGTGTGCCAAGAGAAGGTCATCTAGATCCTTTGCTGCATCCATTTCATCAGAGAAACGGGCCCATGAAATCTCCAGGACCTCAAACATAATGTAGTATTGGAAATTGGTCACAAAGTGATTCATCTCATTGAACAGAACTTGGCATTTACGAAGAACTGAAACAAACTGAGCTCTGATGTTTGTTCCTTCCTTGTAAAATGGAGAAGAAACAATGCAGTTAGGTTTCATTGTCTTCCACACTCCAGTAAGGGAGTGATCTACACGCTTGAGCTTCCACAAGAAGTTGAAAACCTTGAGATACATCTTCATAACTGAAGCTGTGAACACTGTGTCTAGGGGACCCTGGCATCATACTCCAAAGAGAAGACATCCCAGCCACGATCGCCATCTCCATGATCCATCATCTTTACCTTTATCCGATCCAAAATATCACGGTCATCATATTGTGCATTGGATGCACGGATTGCAGTCTCAAGCAAGCCAGCCAACTGGAAGGAGCTAATCCTGTTTGCTGGCTCTGATAACTCAGGGCCAACAACGTCCATAAGATACTGGACAAAATCACCCTGCCCAAGAAGCAAGTATCGCTTGATAGCAAGGCAGTGGTCCTTAAATCGGTACCGCTTATGAATGACATCCATCAAATGCTGATCGATCCTCTTGGCAGCCTCAACCACCAATGCCTCCAAAGCATCAGTCTCCCCATAACCAAGGCCACCCCGAGATGTCGTGGTGCCAACATATGCAGCAGCCTCGGCAGCAGCATCAGCCCAGCCACTATCGTCACAGCATACTCTAAGAAAGTTGATTGACTTGCCAGTTCTAAGAATCCGTTGCGCCAGCACTGGAGAAATGAAAGCTGGAAGCATATCAGATTGAATAAGGTAGCCCTCCCGCCACAAAGATTCTGCTTTCACTGGCTGCCCAACGATAAAGAACTCTGCAAATACATCCTCCAATTCCCCTTCTAGCACCCAGCTCCTGACCATCTCAAACAATGGCGAGCACACCCGGCGCAGCAATCGGCCCATAAACTCCTGAAACATAGGATCTCCATGCTGTGCGTGCCCATGGATCGCACCAGCCATCGCGCCACCCCTCAGTCCCCGGCACCCATCCACAAGAACAGCCATTAGGCGCATTCTCACTGCAGGCTCAGCAAGCCACACTGCAAGACGACGCAGTGAGAGGTAATTACTGGAGACACCTGAATCAGATCCAGGTGTGGGAATTGGATTCAAAGAGTACGATTCCAGAACAGCCAGCAGCTTGTAATAATCAGAGAGCTCCTCCTGGAGCGCCGAGCAGAATGCCTGGGCAACAGTGCCCACCTCAGTGGCAGCATCTGAGGGCGAGCGGCTTATGTTGTCAGAAATGAAGCCCCGCACCTTGCGGAACAGCCAGCCAAGCTCGCACAGCTTGCGAACGAGGGTCCGCGTGGATCGCGGCACCCGGACACCGTCTGGAAGGTCGTAGGCGTCGATGGACTTGTCGTAGCGCAAGTAGCGGCCGTCGATGCCCTGGCAGGCGTACAGCACGTCACGCACAAGCGCGGCCTCCGACACCTCGGTCTCGTCGATCACCAGCTCGGTGTACTCACGCAGCGCGATCTCGCGGATGTTGTCCGGATCCTTGGAGACCAGCACCACGCCGCCCGGTGGCGCCCCGTGCGCCCGCGAGACCGGCCTGCCACCGGCGCCGGGCGCCGTCCCCGAGGTGGCATTCCGCGGCGGGGCGGCGCTGGGAAGGTTCGGAAGGCACGAAGCCGCGGCGGCGGCGCGGCGCTGCGAAGAGAGCGAGTCGAGCAGGTAGAGGAGCGGCCACAGCGACGCCGGGCGGGCACGGACGGAGAGCTTGGAGTGGAGGTCGGCGAATGCGAGCGCATCGTCGGGGCGGCCCGAGGCGGCGAGGCGGCGCTTGATGGACTCCGCGAGCGCGTGCTCATCGGGGAGGACCGCGGGGGCGAGGCGGCTGGAGAGGAGCCGGTGCGCGAACCGCAGCGCGCCGCCCGTGTCGCGCCCACCGCCGCCCCCGCCAGATTCGGCGGCGGAGAGGAGGCGGTGGACGAGCTCCTTGACGAGATCCTGGGTTTGTTGGTCGTCCATTGGTGTGGGCGGGGAGGGTGGAGCTAGGGTTCCAGCAACTGTGTGCGGGGTTTGGGGAATTTTGCGGGTGCGGTGGCTGGTTCTGAGGAGGGAAAAAAAAATTGGTTACAACCCGCTTGGTTCGTTTCGTTTAGATTCAAATTTTTATAAAATTTTTAACTACAGTTTTGCTTGTATTTGATAATTAGTATCAACCATGGAGTAACTAGATTTAAAAGATTCATCTCGTAAATTATAGATAAACTATATAATTTGTTACTTTTCTTATTTATTAAATATTTAATTAATAATTAATGCTCAATACATACATTTAAAGATTCTATATGGCATGAATCTTGTAAAGTTTTAAAATTTTGAATGGAACTAAACATGACCTTATTTTGTTCTTTCTCAATCGCTCTCTGGATCAAGGGACTGCAATACCGCGGTTTGCGGTGCTGCACCCGCACCGCTAACCTTTCTTCTCTGCCTCCCCACCTCTCCCGCTCAGACTCAGCCTGGCCGTTCGGGTTACCCAACTTTTTTCAGGTCGGGTAATTCGGGTAATTTAAAATTTGGGTAATGAAAACTGTTATCCGATATTAACCCTGGAAAAACACTACCGTAATTTTGGATACCCGATAATTCGGGTTCGGGTTCGGTATTACCCGATATACTCGAATTTACAGAAATCAACAAACTAGATAAAAATTTAGTAGCAATTCATACATGATTTCAACATAAAATATATAGAATTTCAACAACAATTTATAGAGAATAATACTCCCTCCATCTCAAATTGTAAGTCATTCCAAGAATCTTGGAGAGTCAAAGTTTCTCAAGTTTGACCAAACTTATATAACAATATAATAATATTTATGATGCCAAATAAGTATTATTAGATTTATTATCAATTATATTTTCATAGTATACCTATTTGATGTTATAAATCTTTATAGTTTTGTCTATAATTCTTGGTCAAACTTAAAATGTTTTGACTCTCCAAGATTTTTGAATGACTTACATTTTGGGATGGAGGGAATATATTATAGTCATTTGTTCAAGAAGAGAGAATTATATTTTAATAAAGTGATAAGTTAAAGTGTTCAACTAACAATTCAAGATAAATATAAAGACACGGTACAAAACTTTGGGTAGTTTGAGTAATTTAGATACCGGGAGCGAATTACCCAAATTAATTTTGAGTAATCAAAATTACTAGGATTGGGTACCTCGGTACAGGTAATTCGGATCTGGGTTCAGCTAATTTGGATTCGGCTAATGCGTATCGGGTATTTTGCCGAGGCCAAGCCTCAGACTACTACTACCGCTCCACACCTCCCGTCGCTCCGCCCCTCATCGCCGCCTCGCCTACCTCCTCCGTCGTTCCTGGCCGCCGGCCTTCTTCTCCGTCGTCGGCTACGCGCGTGAGGAGGGAGGAGGGGCGGCAGCGCGTGGTCCAGGGGGCAGCGGCGTCCATCCCGCGTGAGAAGGGAGAAAGAGCCGGTGAGATCTACTTTTTTCAGCTTCTCCATCTCTCGCAGCTCTTAGGCGTCAGCGGCTCCCCCTCCCGCCTCTCGCCAGTCACCTAGCGCCCTCGCCTCGGTCCTCCGCACACCGGCCGGCGACCCTGCGTGCGCGCCTCCCGCTCCCCTCCGGCCTCCGGTGGACCGTCGACGGCGCCCGACCCCGGCGGCTGCGCTGCTCCACCAAGGCGGTCGCGCCGCTTTGGAAGCGCTTATGCCCCAAAGCCAAGCCTTACCTGTCCGCTTAGCGCTTCAGCGCGCGGAAGCGTGCGAGTTCCGCTTTTTGGAATCCTGCTGCAACGAATCTAGTTTCTTCATGTCTTCATTCTGTATTTATTACTTCCTTTCCCTTTTTGATTTACTTGATTCCAAACTCTGGTTTTGTCTTTTTAAATCCAATCTGAACTTAGAAATATTAGATGTAATCCTTAATTATTTTGTTACATCTACAATGCCTCTGAAAGTTTAGTGCTATTTTTTCGCTTTATTGTAGTGTTTGACTTCAGTTACTCCGTACCTCTGATGTTGATTCAGAATGTTATTGCATCACCTTTTTGTTTCATATAAAAAAAAATCATTGTCAAAATGCTTTAAGTTTCAGCGTCAAATTAAACATTATCCTATTTTCTAAGGAGCCGATGTCTTTTGATTTGTCATGTTCAGTCCAAATTTGCTCATTCGGTAATTTTGGCAGTTGAATAGCAATAAATTGGAGTCTCTGGTGCGCTTCTTCCTTTACCGTTTTCAATGATGTATGATGCTTAGATTAACCCCTTGGGCCATGGTTCAAGATTGGTCAACTGGCTTGCTGGTTGGTGTCGGCATGGGTCACAGATTTTTAAAAACAATGGTTGGAGCGCGCGGGGGGGGGGGGGGGGGGGGGGGGGGGGGTATAGAAGGACTGACCTCAATCCTCTCTGGTTGATGAAGTGATGACTGATGAGCTATGATGTCCCATGCATAAGTAGTTATAGATGATTAATACAGATAATCTAAGCAAAAACTAAATAAGAACAGCAACTTGGGCATTGTATGCTGTCCCATCTAGGTCAATGCCGTCTGGGCTTGGATGTTGTGGAAAAACTGCATGTTCAATGGTGTCCCCCATAATGTCCAGCCGACTATTAGGTTTATCTAGTAGGAGAGTGGGCTATGGAGTCTTGCTTGTTCTATTAGCTTGTGGGGGTTTTGATCATCCTCCCTGTTTTCCCCTTTGTTACCAGGAAGATGAGATGATAGATCACTTCTTGGTGGCTTGTGTTTTTACTCCTCAGTTCTGGTTCCTGTTGTTGCACAATGTTGGGCTTCGGAACCTTTCCCCTCAGAAAGGGGAAACATCCTTTGATGAATGGTAGTGAGGTGCTAGTGTGGCTTTGGCTGGTCAAGCTCGGCAAGGTGTCAATTCGATTGTCATCCTGGTTGCTTGGTCTATGTGGAACCTTCATAACTGTTATGTGTTTGATGGGGTTTGCCCAATCTTTCAAACCTCCTCTCAGCTACAAAGGAGGAGATGAGGTTGTGGAGTTTGACAGGGGCCAAGGGGATTTCATACCTGCTGCCCTGTCTCGCAATGTGAGTAGCCAATCATCTATAGGCCATTATCCACCAAATCTAATTATCAACAAAAAACAAAACATATTTTCTAGTTATTTTCTATTCCAAAATTCCAGTTACTTAATCTTGCTCTTGGAGGATTTATCAATAAAAAACAAAAAATTGGAGTCTCTAGTGCCCTTTTCCCTATAGTGTTTTCAGTGCTGTTGGTTGCTGAGATGGTGAGATTTGACCCCCTTGGCTGTGATTATGGCACACCACCATCCATGTGGCCTGTGCATTCTTCATGCCCAACAAGATTTTGAGCTCTTTATGATGAGATATGTATCCACTACAAATACTTAAACCCAATGTGCATAAATCTTACTATTGCTGGATTCTTATTGTGCAGCAAGGATTATGGATCCGAAAGAGAAGCCAGAGGCAACCAGCACTACACCACCACCACGGCTGGACTGCATAAAATGCTTTGATATGCTCTGGTTCTGCTACTCGCCATTCCACCAGATGCAGAACTATTACCGGCATGGGGAATTCGACAACTGCTTCGGCAAGTGGGCTGATCTTGTGGACTGCCTTACTCTCAAGACAAAGCGGGTGGCAGAGGTGGAGGAGATCCTCATCGCGCGGGAGAAGGCCAAGCCACATATCTGGACCTACCGGACAGTCGATGAGGCCAAAGAGAATTGGTGGCGAATGTACAAGCATTTTGTGCTGGTGACATCAGCACTGTCGGGTTCTGTGCAGCCGCAGCGTCGTCCCAAGTCTAATGAATCCTGATAGTGGAGGGGATTTATGCTAGTCTTTTGTTTGCGTTTGCATTATGGACTAGCGATCATTTCTGTTGAAAATCTTATTGTAACCTACAAACCAAAGGGATGGAATCATTGAGGTAGGCAAACAATGTACTGCTGAAAAATGAGAATTTGATTACCGTTTTGAATTCAGAAGCAAAAAAATGAGCAAAGTTTCCTTTGTGTTTTGTTTCATGTTTGCAATCAGAATTCAGAAGAATGGGAAATGGTTTCATTTTGTAAAGGAAGCAGTAGTTGTACATTGGAAGAGTGCATGTGTGATCCCAGTTCTCACCCTGTGGTGTTTCCTTTGCAAACATGCAACACTTGTGCTACGAAATCACAATGACCGACCAGTTTTTGGGTACCCTAGTAACCCTACGGACCAAAGTAATGGAATCATGGAGCGAATGATGTGTGGATCTGAGGCTGAGTTAAGACATCAGAGAGAGAGAGAGAGGGGGGGGGGGGGGGGGGGGGGGATGTTGCAGCTTTTGTGATTAATAGTCATGACTCCATGAGATTATTGTTAGTTATTAGTTTGTTTAAAAAATTGTTAGTTACGTATTAGAGATTCTATACATGCATGATGCAGCAAGTTAAATTGGTAGTTGCTCTTGCTCGGTGAAAGTCTAGTTTTCATACCGAAGATGCTGGCTAATTTTTTCGGGAACGCCGCTGCACTGCACAGTACGTCGGACTGAAATAATTCCGTTATTTCTCGAGGAAGCAAATGAAGGGTCTGGGTCACAGCTCACAACAGTTTTTATGAAACTGTTATGAGCTGATTTTTTTATCAAATATTTTTTTTAAAAATAGTTTCATCTTGTTTTTTTCCCTCTTACAAAGATATGAGGGTCTGTTTGGTACAACTCTGCTTCATTAGTGAAGCTGTTTTTTTAAAAATAGTTTTATGAGCAACTCTCTAGGTGAAGAACATTCTTTTTCGTGGCATAAGCAAGGATGTCTTCAACCGAGTGCGTAATGCCAAAGACGCATTTGAGTTGTGGACCACTATTTGTGCTCTTCACAAAGGCACAAAGAGTGAGCGTGAAGAACACTATCACTTGGTCATGGCTAAGCTCAATTCTTTTTCCATGCATGCAAATGAAAATGCAAATGAAATGTACTCACGACTTAACATTATTGTAGAGGAATTGAATGGGCTCGGTCTCAACCAAATGACACCGGCCGATGTGGTGCGCAAGATCCTTTGTGTCTTTCCATTGAGAAGTATGGCCACATCGTCACGGTTCTTCACCAAGGAGATCTCTCCGCCACTACACCAACACAAATCTTGGGCAAGATCAATACCCATGAGATGTACATGAAGATTGGTGATGGTGGCTCTTCTTCCTCCTCCAAGAAGAAAGAAAAAGAGAAGGAGGAGAAGGACTCGGCACTCAAGGCATCCTCCTCGGAGAAGTACAAGATGCAAGTCATGTATGAGAGTGCAAGCGATGATGAGGATGATGATGACCTCGCTCTCATGGTGAAGAAAACAACCAAGTTGTTGTAGAAGCTAAACAAGAATAGAGTCAAGTTTGACTCAAAGAAGAAAAAATTCTTCACAAGCTCTTCAAGAAAGCCCCTCTCCAAGATGGATTGTTACAATTGTGGCAAACTTGGACACTTGGCTCATGCTTGCTCCGAAGAGAAGAAAGACAAGTATAAGAACAAAAAAGTAAACAACAAGTTCAAGTACAACAAGGGCAACAAAGATGAGTCAAGTGATGAGGAGAAGAAGGATGGCAAGTCATTCAAGAAGAAGAAGAACTTCAACTTCCACAAGAAGAAGAAGAATGGCAAAGCCTACATTATTGGTGATTGACTCACCGACATTGAAGACACAAGTGACTTATCGGAGATGAAAGTGAAGAAGAGAAGGTGGCCGCCTTGGTGATTGGGTCATCTACTCCACCGCCACCCCCTCCATCATCTTCGGGCTCATCCTCTACACACCTATGCCTCATGGCTAAAGGTGACAAAAAGGTACAAAAAGAGGATAGTGATGATGAGGCTAGCTCTAGTGATGATAGTGATGATAGTGATGATGAGTTTGAGACACCTTCCTATGATGAGCTAATTGTAATTTACAACAAATATACTAAGCTCATTAGGAAGTATAAAGCTAAAAGTGAATCACTAGAGAAAGCCAACGATAACTTGCATGCTAAACTTGATGACTTGTCTAGTGCTAATGATGAATTGAAGCTTGAGAACAAAACTCTCTCATCTAGCACTAGGGAGCTCAAAGCCTCACTCAAGCAAGCTAATGAGAAACATGATAAGCTTGAGAGGTCAACACAAGAGCTCCATACAAGATACAACTTGTTAAAAGATGACTACAACCAAATTAAGAATGAACATGGTACACTTGTAATAGCTAATGAATTTCTTTCAAATGATCTTGCTACACATGTTAAGTGTCATATAGCTACTTCTTGTGAGGACTTGCTTGATGAAGTTGCTAGTGAGCAAAATGCTAAGTGTAAGGGCAAGAAGGTAGTTGAGGCCGAAAAGCATGATGACTATGTGAAGATGAGGCAAGAAAACTCCAAGCTCAAGGAAGAGCTAATCAACCTTAAGGCAAGCAAACCATTCACTATCAAGTCGGCCAAGCAAGATGACAAAGATACAATGACCTTGATTAACTCTCTCAAAGAGGAAAATGCAAAGCTCAAGGTTGAGAAGATCAAGTTTGTAAGTGGATTGGAGAAGTTCACGAAGGGCCACAACCTCCAAAGTGAGCTCTTGATGAACACTATCATGAAGACCGACAAGTCCGGCATTGAGTTCAAGGAGAACCAAATCATGAAGGCCAATGTCAAGATAGAAGCTAAGAACTACTACAAGAACAAGGCCATGAGAAACAACTATGACACACCAAAGCCCAAGCCCAAGAAGTGCTTTGGATGTGGTCAAGAGGGTCACTTTGAATCCCAATGCAAGACTCCACCTCCCAAGACCTTGCCTAAGCACATAAGACCTTTCGCTCATGATGCACACTTCATCATCAACAAGGACTCCAAGGGTAGACCCCAAGTTGTGTTTCTCGGTCCTAAGATGAAGAACAAGCCCAAAGTGCTATGAGTTGCTAAGGAGTTGGTGGACAAGGCTATGGGACCTCGCCAAGTGTGGGTTCCCAAACAACAAGCTTAACTTCAAATTGCTTGTGTGTAGGTGAACTACAAGATCGGTGGAAGTCATTGGGTGATTGATAGTGGATGCACTCAACATATGACCGGTGACTCCTGGATGTTCACCACATTTGAGGAAGATTGTGAAGGGCAAGACAAGATTACCTTTGGGGACAATTCAAAAGGCAAAGTGCTAGGCCTAGGCAAAGTGGCAATCTCAAATGATCAATCAATATCAAATGTCTTGCTAGTACAATCTTTGAGCTTCAACTTGCTATCGGTGGGACAACTATGTGATCTTGGTTTCCATTGTCTCTTCACTCCAAATGAGGTAGTTGTGTCCAAGATTGAAGATTCATTATTGATATTCAAAGGGTTTCGGCACAACAATCTCTACCTAGTGGACTTCACCTCAAATAAAGCTAGTTTGCAAACATGTCTTTTCTCCAAGAGTTCTTTGGGTTGGCTATGGCATAGAAGATTAGCTCATGTGGGAATGTTAACTTTGAAGAAGCTTGTCAAGAAAAAGTTGGTTAGAGGTGTGAAGGATATTGTGTTTGAGAAGGACAAACTTTGTAGTGCATGTCAAGCCGTCAAGCAAGTGGCAAACACTCATCCAACAAAAACTTTCATGTCAACCTCAAGAGTCCTAGAGCTACTTCACATGGATCTATTTGGACCTACCACCTATGCTAGCCTTGGTGGCAATCTCTTTTGCTTGGTGGTAGTTGATGACTACTCTAGGTACACTTGGGTGTTCTTTTCTTCAAGACAAGGGAGAAACTCAATCAATATTCAAGAAGTTTGCAACTAGAGCCCAAAATAAGTTTGATGTGAAGATCAAGAAGATAAAAAGTGACAATGGGACCGAGTTTGTAAACACCAAAATTGAAGATTATTGTGATGAAGTTGGGATCAAGCATGAAGTATCCGCCACCTATACTCCTCAACAAAATGGTGTAGTAGAGAGGAAGAACCGGACACTCATTACTCTTGCAAGATCAATGCTTGATGAATACAACATCCCGAGAAGTTTTGGGCCGAAGCAATCAACACTGCATGCTATGCGGCCAACCGACTATTTGTCCAAAGGCTTCTCAAGAAGACACCCTATGAGCTTGTGAATGGGAAGAAACCGGATATATCCTTTTTCTGAGTGTTTGGATGCAAAGTGTATATCTACAAGAAGCTCCAACACTTGGGCAAGTTCCAAAGAAGATGTGACATTGGTTTCTTACTTGGTTATTCTCTTAAATCCAAGGCATATCGAGTATTTAACAAAGCCTCCGGCCTAGTTGAAGAAACATATGACTTGGAGTTTGATGAAACTAATGGCTCTCAAGAAGAGCATGAAAATCTTGATGATGTAGGTGATGAACCCTTGAGGGAGGCTATGAAGAATATGCCTGTCGGTGCAATCAACCCACAAGAGGTGGAAGAAGTTGAAGATGATGCAAATCAAGTACCCTCTCCACCTCACACGCCTCAAGTTGATGAAGAACAAGTGAGGGAAGCACAAGAAGATACCTTCATCCCTCAAGATCAAGCCGAGGCTCAAGCTAGTGATGTGGATGCACCATAACCCCTCCCCAAGTGATTAATAGAAGATCTACACCTATGCTTCAAGCTCATCCACAAGACCTCATCATAGGGAGTCCATCAAGGGGGGTAACAACTCGATCTAAACTTACTTCTTATGTTGAACATCACTCCTTTGTTTCCTTTGTTGAGCCTTCTAGTGTGGAGGATGCACTTGCGGATCTGGATTGGGTGAATGCCATGCACGAAGAGTTGAACAACTTCACCCGGAACGAAGTGTGGACACTAGTAGAAAAGCCCAAAGGAGCAAGAATCATTGGCACCAAGTGGGTGTTTAGGAACAAGAAAGATGATCAAGGCGTGGTTGTGAGAAACAAGGCAAGATTGGTGGCAAAGGGGTTCTCCCAAGTTGAAGGCTTGGATTTTGGGGAGACCTTTGCACCGGTTGCAATACTAGAAGCCATTCGTATCCTTTTGTCATATGCTTCACATCATAAAATGAAACTTTTTCAAATGGATGTGAAGAGTGCCTTTCTAAATGGCTTCATCAATGAACTTGTTTTTGTCTCACAACCTCCCGGGTTTGAAGACCCAAATTGTCCTAATCATGTGTATAGGTTGTCCAAGGCACTCTATGGATTGAAGCAAGCTCCAAGAGCTTGGTATGAGAGGCTAAGGGACTTCCTACTCAAGAAGGGCTTCAAGATCGGGAAAGTGGATACCACACTCTTCACCAAGGTGCTAGATGGAGAAATCTTTGTTTGCCAAGTGTATGTCGATGACATCATATTTGGGTCAACAAACCAAGATCATAGCAAGGAATTTGGTGCATTGATGTCCAAGGAGTTCGAGACGTCGATGATTGGCGAGCTGACCTTCTTTCTTGGTTTCCATGTGAAGCAATTGAGGGAGGGCACCTTCATATCTCAAAAGAAGTACACTTATGATGTGCTCAAGAAATTCAAGATGTTGAAGCACCACATCCTCCTCCTCAAGAGACAATTAGAAAATCAACATCCATTCTTCAAGCTCACCCCATGATCAAATCATAGGGAGTCCATCAAAGGGAGTAATGACTCGCTCTAGACTTGCATCTTATGTTGAACATCACTCGTTTGTTTCCTTTGTTGAGCCTACTAGTGTAGAAGAAGCACTTGCGGATCCGGATTGGGTGAATGCCATGCATGAAGAACTCAACAACTTCACCCGGAACCAAGTGTGGACACTTGAAGAGAAGCCAAAGGATGCAAGAATCATTGGCACCAAGTGGGTGTTTAGGAACAAGCAAGATGATCAAGGCATGGTTGTGAGGAACAAAGCAAGATTGGTGGCAAAGGGGTTCTCTCAAGTAGAAGGACTCGATTTTGGAGAGACCTTTGCTCCGGTTGCAAGACTTGAAGTCATTCATATCCTTTTGGCGTATGCTTCACATCACAAAATGAAACTCTTTCAAATGGATGTGAAGAGCGCCTTCTTAAATGGTTTCATTAATGAACTTGTTTATGTCTCACAACCTCCCGGGTTTGAAGACCTAAACTTGCCTAATCATGTGTATAGGTTGTCCAAGGCACTCTACGGATTGAAGCAAGCTCCAAGAGCTTGGTATGAGAGGCTAAGGGACTTCCTAATCAAGAAGGGCTTCAAGATCGGGATCGTCAACACTTCACTATTCACCAAGAAGCTTAATGGAGAGATCTTTGTTTGCCAAGTATATGTCGATGAAATTATATTTGGGTCAACAAACCAAGACCATTGCAAGGAGTTTGGTGACTTGATGTCCAAGGAGTTCGAGATGTCAATGATTGGCGAGCTAACCTTCTTCCTCGGCTTTCAAGTGAAGCAAATGAGAGAAGGGACATTCATCTCTCAAGAAAAGTACACTTATGATCTACTTAAGAAGTTCAAGATGGAGGATTGCAAGCCAATCAAGACCCCAATGCCTACTAATGGGCATCTCGATCTCGATGAGGGAGGTAAACCGATTGACCAAACTCTCTATCGCTCTATGATCGGTAGTTTACTTTACCTCACCGCATCTAGGCCGGATATCATGTTTAGTGTGTGTATGTGTGCTAGGTTTCAAGCAAACCCTAAGGAGTCACATCTTTGTGCGGTTAAAAGAATCCTTAGGTACTTAAGGCACACCCCTAGCATGGGTCTTTGGTATCTCAAAGGAGCTCCCTTCCAACTAGTTGGCTATTCCGATTTGGATTATGTCGGGTGTAAGGTTGATAGGAAGAGTACCTCCGGCGGGTGCCACATGCTAGGAAGATCACTTGTTTCTTGGTCCTCAAAGAAGCAAAATAGTGTGGCATTGTCAACCGCTGAGGTGGAATACATTGCCATGGGAGCAAGTTGTGCACAAATCTTATACATGACCCAAACACTCTTTGATTACGGCGTGTTTTTAAAAGAAGTTCCACTTTTGTGTGATAATGAAAGCGCCGTAAAGCTTGCAAACAACACGGTTTAACACTCTCGCACCAAGCACATAGATATTCGCCATCACTTTCTTAGAGATCATGTGGCTAGGAAAGACATAACACTAGTTGGAGTTAAGAGCGAAGATCAATTGGCGGCACTCTCGCACCAAGCACATAGATATTCGTCATCACTTTCTTAGAGATCATGTGGCTAGGAAAGACATAACACTAGTTGGAGTTAAGAGTGAAGATCAATTGGCGGGTATCTTCACTAAACCACTCGATGAAACAACCTTTTGTAGGTTGAGAAGCGAGTTAAATGTGCTTGATCACTCCAATTTCACTAAAAGATGAGTTTGTGTGAACCATGCATTCATATGTAATATAACATGTTTAAATTGGTAATGCACATAGGCTTGGCTAACGCAGTTAAGATAACCGCCCTCAAAGCGTGTGACAAAGCTTAACCGCGGTTCAAACTTGCAAGCAACCTAAATTCAAATTTCGCATTGCATAGCATATGCATGTGTGTTGTTTGCCGTTCGTTTTCGGTTAAGTTTGAGCATCCTCTGTGTTCATCCACTTAGGGGGAGCATTCCAAGATCAAGACACTTCTATACCCCTCTTGTGGCCATATGATGTCTCCTTGGTGCTTCCATTCAAATATTTTGAGCTAAAACTAAATTTAAGCCTATGGCAAACTATTTGAAAATGAGAGTTTGAGAGATGGTTCTCATATCAAGTCCAATCAGGTGTTATTTGGATCTTATTGGGATTGGAACTTGGTTGGAAGAAAGACGCAAAAACAAAATTTGAAACATTCCATTTAAAAGGCGTCGGACGCTGCCGACGGACGCTCGGTGTCAATTGCCTCAGCGTCCGTCGCGATCGTCCGGAGAGTAATTTTGCCCGCTTACAGGGCGACGGACGCTCCCCCAGCGTCCGTCGCGGTCAATGCGCTCGGGCGTTTCAAATCTGTTCTGGAAGCCCGACGGACGATGCCGTCGGACGCTCAGTCCGACGGAGCGTCCGTCGCTCCGCGTTGGAGCGTCTGTCGCTCCGCGTCGGAGCGTCCGTCGCGAACTTAAGGCGCAATTTTTTTTTTGAAAAAAACCCCGACTCTTCCTCTGTTCTCTCGGTCACCGTTCCACCGCAGTTCCAAACCCTAACCGCCGCCGTTTCTCCCTGCGCCGCCGCGGGACCCTCCCTGCGCCGCCATTCCCTGCGCCGCCACTCCCTCCAGCGCCATCTCCCTGCGCCGCCGCCTGCCCCTGCACCGCCGCCACGCTAGGCCCTTTCCACCCTGCACCGCCGCTGCGCCTGGGCCTTTCCCTCCAGCGTCGCTGCTCCCCTGCGTGCTTCAAGCTGTGCAGGACTCTCTTTGCCGAGGGGCTCTCCTCCAAGGCTCTGTTGGAGGTTGATCGATCTCAGTTGCGGGTCAAGGTGAAACTCAACTCCTGTGACTTTCCCTCTAGATTGCAAATCACCTCGCCATTCTCTCTCACCACCCTAAAACCATCATCCTACATTGCTTTGTTAGATTGCGGATTGCAGATTGCGGATAATCGATCGGGGGATCTCAACCCTTCTCTTATCTTGGTCAGTGTCTGAGGTATGAAATGGCAGAAACGATCTCTAATTCTCATCCACTTCATTTCATTCTCTAGTTTCTCTCATCTCTAGCTTATATGCTTATGGTGTTATACTCCTATCTATCTAACGAGCAGGGTCAGTTGATCAGTGGGCAGTGTCAGTGAACTCGGGGCAAAGCCCGCGAGTACGGAACGAGGCAAAGCCTCGAAAGGACAGTCCAGGGTCGGCGTGCCACTCTTGTAGATTGGTTGTTCTATGGATTGTCAGTGGGCAGTGAGCTTGTGGTTTGATTGTTGAGGATCCTTGTCAGCGGTTTGATTGCAAAAGTTTGATCAATGGCAAGAACGAAGAATGCCGGTCCCGTTCCCGGTAGTGGTGGTGACCCTCCACCTCCACCGCGTCCACCCACTGACCGGGGAAAGGGCAAGCAAAAGGTCGTGTCACGGAAGCGCAAGAGGCCATTGATGGATCCTAATTCAGTAGCAGCGCTTGCAGTGGCAGAGGCCGCTGAGATAGCGGAGCGAGGAGGACGTTGCGCCGGTTTGAGGCTCTTGCCTCGCCGTGGAGCGCGTCGTGAGTCCCCTATGCGTCCAGAGACAGAGCCCGTCAAGGCTACTGAGGCAGAGGAAACAGAGCCAGTCCCAGAGACTGAGCAGACAGAGGCCGCGGGCCACTCTTCCATTGGTGAGTTGATGAGCCGCCGAGTTACCCGATCCAGAGGCTCTGGTGCACCACCTAGTCCTCCAGGACCTCAGCTCCCAAACCCAGTGAGGCACCAGGTACGAGCTTTTACAACGAAGCAAGTCCAGTTACTCCGCTTCGTGGACTTTCAGTCCTGGTTCCCACCTCAGAGGGATCCTCGTGCCGGACGAGACTTCTACACCACGGTACACGAGGATTTCTACAGAGCTTACGTCGACACTGACACTCCTCTCAGGGCTCACAGAGTGTGCCCATCTGCCCATATAGAGGGGATCGGTGGTCCAGAGATCCTACAACACCTTCAGTACATTCAGGGTCTATCAGATTTGATGGGACGATCAGGAGCATATCAGAAGGATTGGGTGTATCAGTTTTACGCATCTCTATGGATCTCCCCTGATCACGAGTTCCTACACTTTGGATTCTAGGGACGTGACTTCAGGGTTACAGCTGCTAGGTTCAGAGAGCTTTTCCACCTCGAGTCCTCTCCTACGAGGATTCACAGCTTGTGCTATGGGGATCAGGAGGCCCCTCGCCGACCTCACGATGGTATAGTGCCATCTACAGACTTCGTGAGGCCGTGCTTTCAGCAGCCGTTCACTGAGGGTTCGAGCCGCACACCACGTGACCTCACTCCACTTGCTCGGATCCTCCACGAGGTACTCAGGCGTACCATTCTCCCTCAGATTGGAGCTCGGGATACTATTACACGTTTACAACTTTGGCTCCTTGCTCATGTTGTCCGGAAAGAGAAGTTTGACCTCTGGGATTTGATTGTGAGCGAGCTTGAGGATATCATAGCCGCTGGGTTCAGGGGTCACTGGCAGCTGCAGTTTGCTCATTGGATTTCATATATGATAGTTGCCAAGACCAGGTCAGGAGCCATGAGAGTCACTCTCACCAGGTCAGCTACTAAGTTTCCAGTATATTCTATGAGTCAGCTCGTGATGCATGGAAACCTGCCTCGCCCCAACAGAGCTTACAAACCAGGCACCAGGCAGGCCGATGTGCCACCTCAGTCAGCAGAGGTCACAGATGCTACAGTTGAGTAGATTGCTCAGGCAGAGTTGGCAGATCTAGATGCAGAGATAGATACAACTGCCGAGACAGTCTATCGAGAGGACCTAGACTCTGACAGTTCCGACGAGGACTACCAGCCAGTGCGCGAGTACGCGCCGATGACTCATGACCATGAGGCAGGAGGGTCAGGCACAGCCGCAACAGCTCCAGCTCCAGGTTCCAGCACCTCAGAGGCTACACTACTTACGATTCTTTCGAGGATGCAGGAGGAGCAGTCACGCCAGGCAGAAGAGCAGAGGTGACAGGCTGCCGATTTACAGAGGCTTACAGAGCAGCAGCTGGCAGCTCAGGCACAGACACAGGCTAGGCAGGATGAGTTCCAGCGCCAATTCTTAGCCTATCAGCTGCAGCAGGCAGAGATTCAGAAGACACAAACGTTGTTACTTGAGCGCCTTCTAGCCTCTAGCTCCGGGCAGACTTTCACTCCTCAGTTTCAGTTGCCCGGAGTCTCGCAGCAGCAGCAGTTCACCTCACCTCCACAGCAGCCTCCAGTAGTAGTGGTTCCGACTCCAGCGTTACCATCCGGAGGACAGCAGAGTCAGGCACCAGCTACTCCTCCGTTCTAGGCTCCAGTCCCTTCCGAGTACCAGTCTCCGAGGACCCAGGTGTCCTCTTGGTTAGCTTCGCCCGGAGAGTTTCAGACAAGATTTACTCCTATCTGGGGAACTACCATATCAGAGGCCTCACGAGATCTGTCAGCCTCTTACCTGGAGATCACGGGAGAAGACTCCCCAGGAGCAGCTCAGCTCGTCTCACCAGCTCCAGAGGTTGTAGTGGATCCTCCGGCGACGGGCACCCATCTGTCTTCAGTTGCCTCGTCGGAGATCGCTCCCGAGCAGTCCGCATAGACTGTCACCACTCCTCCAGCTGCAGTTCAGACAGATGCCATCTCACTAGCTGATGAGGCAGTTATAGTGGCAGTCTCCTCTCCAGCTCAGACTCAGCTAGAGAGGTTGCAGCAGCAGTATCACTCGTTGCACTAGCAGTGACACCTTCCCCTTCGTCTCGAGTATTCACTCGTCGGGTTCACAGACCCGCTACTACAGAGGCAGGACCGTCAGAGGCACCAGCTGAGCCTCAAGGGGAGTCCGTTGAGACACCAGCTCTAGAGCTTCTAGTGTCAGCTCCAGAGGTCACTCCAGCTACACCTGCAGAGGCCGAGGCAGATGATGAGTCAAACGAGTCAGACCTTCAGGACTTCATCATGCTCGATCGCAAGGCTGCAGCTCCTCCACCTTCTTCTCCAGCCCCAGACGCTTAGTTTTTGGTGCTAGACGCCAAAGGGGGAGAGAGGGTCGAGTATAGAGATAGGGGGAGGGATTTGGATCTTTGTATGCTTAATTTCCCCGTACTCTTTCATCATGTCTACTTTTATGCATTTGTTTATATGTGTGATGTGATGATTACTTTGGTTGATGTTTATATGGTTGGATGTGATAAACTCTTGATTATCACTAATATATCTTGTGAGTTGTCTCATGTTTCATGATATATCTCTATGTCTAAATGATAATTGAGCTTCCGCGCTATACTCCGATACATCATTTGAGAATATCATGAGGTACTCCTTTTACATTCATATCTATGAGTACCATGATTTGTGATTTGGTTTGGGTGAGCAAGTATGCTTCATTACAAATTCACTAACCCTTGCTCAACCATTCCAAGTCACCATAAACTCTAAACTATAACTCTTATCCATACTCGAGGTTTTATTGTCGTCAATCACCAAAAAGGGGGAGATTGAAAAATCATGACCCTAGTTGGTTTCGGTGATTAACGACAATTAGAGATTATTATGGCTAACGTGTGTTTTGCAGAGGCTATGCGTAGCTTAGCCATAGTGATCAACAAGAATGGGCATTAATGGTCATCACTTAGCCCCCAAGATGGATATCGTTTTGGATTTCAAGGAGACATGATGAAGACCCTAGAATGATAGGCTAAGTGCCATAAGGTGATGAAGGGCACTTAGAAATAGATAGGGCTTCTCTTTTTATCTTTGATCGTACTATTAAGAGGGGTTGAGACTAGTAGCTTGACTTAGGAAAGCTTCATGACTTAGGTGTGGTGCACACTTGACTTCCTTAGCTCTAAGCAAGCCTACGTTGACCGTAAGATAGCCTAGAACAACTTCCATATTCATCGCGACGAAAAACGAAGTTGACAGAACTATTTTCTGGGCGTCGGACGCTCCTGACGGAGGCGTCGGACGCTGTCCGTCGCGTCGGACAAAGGCGTCGGACGCTGGGTGGTTGAGTCCACAACGTCCGTCGACCTTCCAGTGGAGATGTTTTCTGGCTAAGTTTTTCAGGGTCCGTCGGACGCTGTCCGTCGGTCAGGCGTCGGACGCTTGGGAGAGCGTCCGTCGACCTTCCAGAGAGGGTGTTTTTCAGCCCGAGCCAGAGTGCAGCGTCGGACGCTGGGATGAGCGTCCGTCGCCCCTGTGACGGAGCGTCCGTCGCTAGGAAAAGTGTGTCAGAACTAGCCGTTGGGCAGGGCGTCGGAGCGTCCGTCGCCTAGGCGTCGGAGCGTCCGTCACCCAAACTATGAACAGAACTAGCCGTTGGGGCATGCGACGGACCGTCCGTCGCCTAGTCGACAGAGCGTCCGTCGCCAACTTAAGTTGCCAGCCCGAGGCAGTTTTCTGAGGGGTTATTTATAGCCCCTCCCACTTCTCTCCCACCTTGCCTTTGCTCATTTGAGTTGCTGAGTTTGTTGAGAAGAGAGCAAGAGCCCTAGAGAGAGAGAGAGAGAGAGAGAGTGATTCGCGAATCCATCCATCCTCTCCTCTAGGCGTTTGGTGGTGCTCGGAGGAAGGTGATCGCCGGAGGCTTGTCGGCGGCCCTTCTCCATCGACGTTTGTGATCGGTTGTGGGCGATTCACCGAGCCGGAGTGGCGAAGAATCAGCCCGTAGAGAGCACTCATCCCTTGCGCGGGATTGAGGGGGAGCTATACCTTGCGAGGTGCTCCAACGAGGACTAGGGGGGAGTGTCGACTCCTCGATACCTCGGCAAAACATCGCCGTGTCAAGCATCTCTTTCCCTAGCTCTTTATTACCGCATTACTTTCCGCACTTGTCTTTCAATTCATACTAGAATTGTGTAGGAAGTTTTCGCTTTCTATTGACTTGCTACCGCTTTCTAGCTAGGACACACAAGCGGTAGGCACTAGGGGGTTAATTGGCTCTTTATAGGTTTAATTCTTGTCTAGAAATTAAAAAGAGCCCAATTCACCCCCCCTCTTGGGCATCTTGATCCTTTCACCATCAATATGAAAGGAGTAGCAAAAGCTACATAGCACTATGGACTGTCTATTAGATAAAAAATGTTATTTTTACTGTACAATTGACACAACACATTAAACAAACAAAGTTGAATGTTGACCTCCTCTTTGGCCTCCTCTTCCATGACTCCTTGCTGAACACTCCCACGGAGAGTTGATGGCATAGGATTTTTTCTATGAGACCTAGCATTATGGAAAACTAAATTGGTTATTTTTAACAGTATTTCCTATATGAAACCGTAGCGTTAGCACGAGCAAATATACTAGTTTGTTGGAATCAGGTAAAGTTCCTTACCTGCTACATTGTGTTTTCGAGTTTATGATTTAAGATCCCCTGGCCAAGTAGTTTTCAGCCCTGCTGCAAGATTCCAAATTAGTTTGTATCTGTAATAGTTTGTATCTGTAGATTATATATATCCTACTGTGAATCAGAAATGCTGAATGTTGCATCTGTTACTATGATTTATCATGGATGAGTCTTTGAAACATTTTACAGACCTAAATGAAATCTGTGAAGATAAGTTTTGATTGGAAAAGAAAGATTACCTCCACCCATCAGCCGTAAATGCCAATGCTCATGTATTAATAATCACTTACAAATAGATCAAATATTTGAAACACGCAATTCGAAATAAAGGTTAAGTTCCGTAATTGCTAGATTGTGTTTTGTAGTTTTCATCCATGAGCAAGTAATCTTATCGCTTTGCCACACATAGTTAGATCATGTAAACAATTATGTTCCAAATCTTATCCAGTTGCCTACTGTGAATCAGAAATGGTGAATGTGGCATTTGTATCTATGATTATCAGGGCTGAGTCCTTGAAAAACGTGTAAGACCAACACTCTATACTCAAATAGCTAAACCATTTGTGTAACCCCATCCCTTTCTCATCATAATGAAATCTGTGAAACACACCCAACTCAATCAAACAATTGAAGAAGAGGCTATTAAATAACTTGCATCGACGAATTACAGTCATTCACCTATTTAACACACGATCATCATTCTTGTAAATGCATGGACCTCGTGCGCTTTGCCTATGATTTAATACGAGTCTTAATGCTCGATAGAACTTGTGAGGGTGAAATTGCCTGGCTTCATGTTCATGGAGTGCCACGATTCTTTTTTTTCTCAAACTATTTGTTTTTAATTTTCCCCATATTTTCTGATTGAGTTTTATCAAAACATAGGATTGTCATTCATAGAGAAAAACGTGTGGACATATGAATCATTGCACTAAATGAGAAAAGCACACTTGCATTTTGCGAAATGAATAAATTAGCAGTTTTTGAAATTTAAACATCACTATAAATTCAGTTGCAGTAATAAGAGAATAAAGTTCAATCTAAATATGCACGAAAAAAGGAGTTTCAGAACTTATCTTTGTACAACTGCCGTTTTGAAAAGACAACTTCATTGCTCATTTATATTGTGGAATAACAGTATAAGTTGCAGAGACCACCAAAGAGTGATAAATCTAGCTGCCCAGATACCCAATGACAGCTCCCAACAACTCTCTGAGAGCTAATAAAAAAATAGTTTTAAGCAAATATATTAACACTGTGGTATATATGGAGTGTGAACAATTAAGAGGTATGCATATTAAGCAGGCTTGTTATACAGACTAAAGCACTAGCCAAAAATATCTACCTACTTGTTGGTAGCTGAAAGGTTCTAGATGGCTAGAGGGGGGGGGTGAATAGCCTATAAAAATTCTACAAACCACTAGAGCAAAGGTTAGAAAAACACTTAAACGAAGCTTTTTGCTCTAGCTCTACTAGGGGAGTGAAGCCACCTATCCAAGCAATTCTAGTTAACTAAGTGCCTACACACAATAGCAAGAACCTAAGGCACTTAGCTCAAGCAAGCTAGAACAACTAAACAAGAACTAACTAGCAAGCTAACTAGGCAAGATATGAAGAGGTAAATACAAGAGAGGTGATGATTGTTATACCGATGCCTTGTGATGTATGGATGTCAATGTAGAGAACCAATCACAAGAATACCAATGAGTAGCCAGGAGACAAGATGACAATCGATTTTTCTCCCGAGGTTCACTTGGTTGCCACCAAGCTAGTCCCCGTTGTGTCGACTACTCAAATGGTGTTTCGGTGGCTAATTGGCAATTCACAAGCCAAGCCCACTACCCTGGCGCCACAAGAAACCACCCAAATGAGAGTAACTCAATGACACGAGCAATCCACTAGAGTTACCCTTTGACGCTCCGTCGAGGTGGGTACAAGCCCTCTCACAAGTCGATGAAGCCGGCCGCGAACAATCACCAACACGCGTCAAAGCTTCTCCACAATCGCCAAGCCGTCTAGGTGTTGGCAAACACCAAGAATAACAAGAAATCCCACGACGATGACGATGACCAAGTGCCACTAAGATGCAATGCAATAATCAAAGCACTTGGATCACTCAAACTCTCAAGAATTAGCAACACAAGCAAAGAGAGATGAGTTGGGGGCTATCTCAAGCAAGCACAATGAGTGAGAATGAATGAGAGGTGCAAGAATGTGCTCCTTGAGCCAGCCAAAACATATATATAGCAACCCCAAAGTCACTAGCCATTTTGCCCCCTTACCTTGCTTTCCTGCGTAGCTCCGGACGCTGTTTTTGCCTAGGGTCCGGACGTGCCTCTGTCTCCAGTCCGGACGCACCGTTCCGACGCGCGCAAAGCGCTGTCCGGACCAATGCGCATGCGTCCGGTCACCCTGCGGTTTGAATCAGCTCGTTCGCGCCTTCACAGGGAGCCGCCACGTCGCCTCCGGACGCGGCCAACAATAGTGTCCGGTGCTTCTTTTTCTTGCGTCCGGATCCAACTCAGAGAGCATCCAGAGAGCACATTTACTCTGGACGCGCATCCGGTGCTCTGCGTCCGGACCATACTCAGCGTTCGGACCTCCTGTCCAGAGAAGCCGAGAGAGAGGGTTTGCCACCGGACGCAGTTCCATTTGTCCGGAGTGTAGCCTGTCAGCGTCCGGACCCTGCGTCCGGACCTTGTCTCTTTGTCCAAACGAGTTGCTTCTTCTTCTCCAAGCTTCCATATGCTAACACCTTATGATCCAACACTTGTTCACCTGTGTTAGCCTTTTACAAGTATTTTGCTTGGATTTGTTTCAAGTTTTATGTCACGTAGGTTCATTTTAATTATGCATGCAATGCAAACCTAGTGGCACATGATAACCGCAATCGAAACGACTTTTCCCTTCTTGATAGTACGACTATCAATCCTAAATGTGATCACACACTCTATAGTGTCTTGATCACTAAACCAAAAATGCCCTTATGATATACCTTTGCCTTGGGCCATTTTTGTTTTTCTCTTTCTTCTTTTCCTTAGCCATGGAGCACTTGATTCATCATGATCCTTCATCTAGGTCCACTTATCAACTTGGATCACCCTATCTAGATCATGCACTTAGCAATAGGGTTAGTCCATAGGTTTCATCAATTAATTTGACACACACTATGTGTTAACACATCAAAAAAATGTGTGTCAAGCAACATGGTGTAACTAAGCACCATTGCATGTTTTAGCAAAGAAAAATTAGTTTTAACTAAGCATCACTTTGATAAAGAAACAGAGGCAGTATCAAAACCACATGCACGGCCTACATCCCGCATTCAGACACAGAATGACTTCAAAAAACAGATTATGACTAACACAGAAAATGAGCTAACAATTTAGATAAAAACAATAAATTACAACCCTGATGGTGCAGATTGCAACACGCTGTAGGCCGTACATAGAAGAGTAGCCTAACTGAACTGGTATGAAGAAACGGACACACAGAGCCAGACATATATGGCCCATATCCGCGAACAGACACACAAATCTATACACATCCGGCCCAGATCCACGTACAAGCACTACAAAATCGCACACAAACATGACCCAGATCCACGAACACACACTAGAAAATCACACACAGACAGACCTAGATCCACGAATGATCCATCACCACTAGAAATACGCACTAGAAAATCTGGAGTACATAAGATCCGAAAACACAGAAGCATTTATTTAGTTAGGGTTTGAAAGGTGTAGCTGTACCTGGTGGGTTCACGTCGCCGTGAAGGGATCTGATCTGAGTTGGCAACGATTGGGATCGGAGGGGGTGGGCGCCAGGGACTAGGGTTGACGCCGGGACAACCCTCTGCACACCAAGCTCGTCGGTCGGGTTCGGAGCTTCACGTCCTAGCCTCCTCGCCGCTAGAGCGGAGGCCGGCTGAGGAGAGCGACGATCGACGTTGAGGCCTCGCAGGAAGAGGCGAGGCTGACACTACGCTAGGTCGCCGGGTCGCGCGTACTCCGAGTCGCCTTTTCGCAATGAACTGGCCGCCTTTTGCGAGCTCGGCGCGGTGGTGCACGTGAGAGATGGGAGCGGTGGAGCTTAGGAGAGTACGGAGACGAGCTCGGTGGGTTTAGGGTTTGAGGAAGACGAAGGAATGGCGGGCGCGGACGCCGATACGACGGGTCGCGCGGATGCGGAGAGGCCTAGCCGCTCAGATATGGTCTGGGCGGCGACCTCGGCGCGGTGGTGCAGCGGAGCAGGTGTGGAATGGCAGCTGTGGAGGGAGAGGAGTGGTGTGTCCGTGGTCGGGCCGATGAAGACGAGTGGGCGAAGGAAGACGAAAGCCGTGCGTTGAGTGGATTGAGACTGGGTGTTAAATTTGCAAAAAGGACCTCAGACTTCATCTGAATCCACTCACAGTTCTTGTACTCTCTCAATTGTGTTTCCAAAAAAAACCTCACGTTTTCGCGAAAATGATCGCGCTACTCCTTAGGAATGGGCCGGCCTGCTGTCTTGTGCTCTGCTTAATGGGCCGAATTCGGTATCAACCTATTTTTTCCTTATCTATTGTTTTTCTTTTATGAATAAATTTGCTTTGACTTTTAAATTCTGTAGGAAGCCACCAAAAATTATAAAATAAAATAAAAAATTCTAACAAAACTCTCATAAATATATAGGTGTGTAGAGATATAATAAAATATATTTTTTAGTAAGTATATTCTTGTCTATTTTTTACTATATAAATAATATGAAAATCAAATAAAACTTGAATAATAGAAAATCGAATATAAGCATAACTATGACATTCAGATATTTTATCTAATTTTTTCATGTGCTACTAAATGTGTATCTTTTTACAGGTAGTGATTATGGATACGCCAAGGCCAATAGGTAAAAGGGTAGAGTTTGTGAGGCCGTACTATTTGTAACTATGTTAATTTTATGAATTTAATTTATTTTTTTTATTTATCATTTTGACATATGTATTTAATTTTATAATATTATTATATTATCATGCGATCCATATATTTTTAGTAAAAAATTTTTATTATCCCGTAGCAACGTACGAACACGATACTAGTGTATGTATAAAGTTGTTGATGAAGCTATTTTGTTAAATATTTTTTCCTTTTTCTAAAATAGCTCAGCTCCAGCTTGTGAATGTATCAAACGGCGTTGGGCTCGAATAGGGACTTTTGCGACTGCTGTGTACGACTTGCTGAAGCAGGTAGTAGTGCTGAACTGCTGAAGACGGTTGTGCTCAGCCACCCAAATCTTCGGATCTCTGAAACCTTAAACGGAAGTGAGGCGGCCAATCGGCGATCCACCACTTCCCCGTCGGTATCATGTCCGCCGGAAGCGAGAGGCCGTACACCTTCGCAACCCCTCGGTGGTCCCAGGTCCCTTCTCCCGCGGCTCCGGCTCCGGCTCCGGCTCCGCTCCCACCGCGGCCGCGACAGATAGCACTGGGAGGAGCTCGTCCTCCGGGGCGCCGACGAAGAGCCGAAAGCCGCCGTTCCGGCCCGCCGTTGACGACACAAAGCCCGTCCTCCGCGATCCGGTTCGTATCCCACTTGGCTAGTACGAGGAAACTAGGAACTGTTCCTCGTCGCATCTCCTGTTCGTGCAAAGTTGCTGATTTAGGGGTTCTGTTTCTGTGATTTTTGTGGCCGTTGTTGCAGATATCCCGGTCGGACCTAGCGGACACCGAGCAGGTCGTGCTGCGGCTGCCGCCCTTCCCCTAAGATCGCGCCACCCAGTGGTATGCAGTTCTAGCTACTATTGTGTGTGTCGGGGTCCTGGACTCCTGGTTGCGCTTCTGTGAAATCATTTTTAGTTATGTAGCTTTGGCAACGACTATGCATGCTTTGATTCATCTGTCGTTTAATGCTAGCTACAGAACAGAAGTTCTTCACTACCCTGCCAACAATATTCAGTTGAATGCTTCGATTTGTAATCAGCACAAGACCTTGTGGGTGGGTCTTTTCTTGGTTTGGAATGAATTAACACAGCCCCATCCTCTAGTCTTTCGATGCAGTGCACATACCACTGCACTAAATATTGCTAATTTGCTCAAGGATATAGACGGAGATCCTGATTTGGCAGAAATAGAGTTACACCTTCATCCACAGTTCTTCTTAAGTAGTTAAGTGGATTGGGTGTTCTCGTTAGTTGTACCCTTTTTGTGGAAAGCATTCTTGTTCCAGACTCTGTAGTAATGCTTAAAATAATGATTTTCTTTATGAGATTGGCATATGAAAATAAAGAAGAAGAAAATAATGTTGAGGATTGAGAACAATCAAACTAGTATATTAGGTGGTGAGATTTGAAATCCACAGGTACAGCCAAAAATTGAATTCAAAAGATAAAAAAACTCTGTTATCACAAAAACTAGTTTCATCCTGTAGTGGCACACAAGGAATGTACTAGTGTTAAACCTGTGCTGACTTATTAGTAGTGTCAGTTGCTACCTCACTTGCTATTCTTTATGATTCATTTGTGACTATGAATCTATTCTTATCAATAGCCTAATTCATAGATTTTTTAAGTCTTCCCCACATTTAACCATTTACAATGTCACGGAGAAATGGCCGAGCAACTGACTTGTGATTTGTGAAGGTAACATGTATAAGTGCTGCAACATTGGAGTGGGTGTGGTAAGAAGTAAGAACTAATAATGTTTGTTTTGTTTATGGCATGTAATCTTTAGAAGCTACGACAATACGATATTGAACGTACTTAGCAGCATCTGACTCTGGCAGCATGAAATTGTTTTTTTTTTTTTTTGTTGCAATAAGAAGCCCAAAGGAGCTGTAGTTTATTGTTCTGGAGTGATTATGCTTAATGAAATCATGAACATATGTACATAGAAGTAATATGGAACAATAAATTACAGCAAAAAGTAGTTTATGTACATAAGAAGCAAGAATGTGGAACATTGAAGTTTAGTGCTTGACCAGTTCGATTAATGTAACTGTACAGTTCTGTCCAGTAAAAGTAGGATAATCAGTACTTTATTTTTCAAATTTTCTGTTTAGCTAATCAGACCTTTTATTTATCATTATGTGCTACACTTCTACTCATGGCACGCATCTTACCATATTTGCTGCCCTAATGATCAAGCTATGTGCTTTCTTTGTTCTTGCAATCTTATTGTGAGTTCTGAGTTTATTTATGAGCATAATTGCTTATTTTCTTCTTTACTCAGAATGTAGAAGATTGTCATAATCTGCTGAAATGCTGCTACCTGTTTGTTTTTACAGCTAAGTCTGTTATTTGTTACTTCTCTAATTTGCTCCGTTGGTGATGCTTGCAGTTCTTTGCACTTCCTGTGCATGTTCATCAACTGGTCAGTTTGTTAATTGGAAACTTTGCTCATCTAATTATGGCTCTGGACCATTAATTGGTAAACTGAGTTATGTAGAAGTAATGATAATTGGTGATCTTGCATCATGTAATTGTGTATCTAGATGTCTTGCAGCATGTGTGCTGCCTGGGCCAATTCTGGCTATGTTATAAGCGTAGTCATGATTTGCGTGTTCTAAACGCTTGTGTGAATGTTGTTTTGTTTCCTGGATTTGGCACTTGGCAGGTCGTGTTTGGCTAATTGGGGTGAACGTGTTTGGTTAATTGGGGTGAACCCTTGGTGTTCACACAAGGTGGCTGCAAATTAGATTGACACGGTGTTATATTTTGGGCGCTACAAACTCTTGTAATTTTGTTGCTCTTTTAAGTAATGAAATTCGGCTTCGGCCGTTGTGGAAAAAAAGTAGAAGTCATGATTTAGTTACGGACTATAGTTCAGGCCTTTTTGATATGTAGTATTAAGAAACTTCAGAACCATAGATATGCAAAACCATGGTTTAGAAGAAAAAAAGGTCTACACTGAGGTTTAACACCCCCCCCCCCCCCCCCCCCCCCCCCCCCCACACACACACACACAAAAAGACAGTATTATTGTCTATGGTTTTCAGAAGTATAAAATTTGTTGCATCCTAGCACTTCATAGTACTGTAAAACTAGATTTCACGAAACCATGGCCCTGTTCAGCAGGTAGAAAGGATGGCCGATTCAAATAGTGTTATGTGAGTAAGAATAAACTGAAATAAGGAGTAAATAGGGCTAGTATTTTTCTAAACCTAAAAAAACATTATCAACCGGTCTAGTTCTAAGTAGTAGTCTCTCCATCCCAAATTATAAGACATCCCAAAAATCTTGGAGGGTCAAACCATCTCAAGTTTGACCAAACTTATATGACAATATAATAATATTTATGATACTAAATAAGTATCATTAGATTCGTTATCAGTTATATTTTCATATAGTATACCTATTTGAGACCATAAATTTTTTATAGTTTTTTTTCATAATTGTCAGTCAAACTTAAGATGTTTTGACTTGATTCTTGAAATGTCTTATAATTTAGGGATGAAGGTGGTACTTTTAGGACTTAGCCTAAGCAAAGCCGAGCAACCTTTGATTTTTATATTAAAAAATGGTGGTTGGTGTGTGTGTGTGTGTGTGGGCGTTGGGGGGGGGGGGGGGGGGGGTTGGTGGGTGGGGGACGAGCCTGAAAGCGTTTGGTGATGATTTGCGGGAGATTTCGAAAGAGCCATAAACGCCCGTATTTTTCAGCGACACACGTTTGGACGGAAAATTTGGTGGCAAAAGTCAAAGAGGAGCTATGCATGGTGTGTTGCTAGCGCCAGATGCCTATAAAGTTACTCCGTACTCCACGGATTATGATGGAGTTTATAGAATAAAGTTCGTGAAGTAGTCTAAAATGTCACTAAAATTTGTTATGTTTTGTTAGGAGTACTTAATAATAAAGGACATGTCATGCCAGTTTATCTTAAAAACAATTGGTGAGGCAACTTGATCAATGGCAATGCCATCTTCCTAAAAACTGCGCAGACACTGGTCAGCGCGAGCACGATAGGCATTATTGCTGTATGGGTCGACGACTCCGTGGCGCCTACCTCCGAAGCAGGGACACAAACGGTGGCAGTGAACCACGGGAGTTGGAGAGGAGTGGCGGCCGTGAGCCTCTCCTTGGGGTTACACGTCAGGAGCCCCTTCAAGACATCGTATCCATCCTGCGACAGCACATCACCGGGGAAAAGCTCGTGCAGTCGGCTGTCGCGGCGCGGTCGTGGCTGCTGGGCTCGCCGCTGCAGCACCATGCTGGCCATGAACGGCGACATGAATGTCTCAAACGTTTCCTCGGCCGGTGCGCCGAGCAAGTCGAAGATCTTGTCGATCTGTTGTTGCGCGGCGCCGTCGTCGCCGATCTTGAACAGCACCTCGCCGGACAGCAGCTCCGCCATGACGCACCCGATGGACCACAGGTCCACGCGCTCGTCGTAGTCGGTTCTATACATGAGCACCTCCGGCGCCATGTAGGCTACCGTGCCTGCCCTGGTGTACGACGGCGGCCTGGAGACGGAGTTGGCCGCCGTGGACACCGCCAGCCCGTAGTCGCAGATCTTCACGGCGCTGCCGTCCTCTCTGACGAGGACGTTCCCGGTCTTGATGTCGCGGTGGATGACGCCGCGCGAGCGCATCGCCTCGGCGGCGGTTAACAGTTGCCTCGTGACCAGGCGCACGTCTGCCTCCGGGAACGGGGCGCCGTGGGCGCGCAGGCGCTCCTTCAGGGCGTGGCGCAGGCTCGGCCCGACGTATTCCATGACGACGGAGTACTCCTTGGTGCCCGGGTCGCGTGCCACGGTGTGGAGGCCGACGAGGTTGGGGTGGCTGCCGCAGGCCGCCAGGAAGCAGGCCTCACGCAACAACATTTTGTGGATGTCGGGGGATCTCTTGCCGTCTCGCCGCCTTCGGAATTTCTTGATGGCCACGGTCTGACCGGTCTTGCGGTGGCGTGCCTTGATGACGACGCCGAAATTGCCTCTGCCGATCTCGCCTATCTGCTTGTAGTTGCGGGTGCTGTCCACGCACAACCGCTTCCTCCTCCTCTTCCTGCGGTGCTTCCGAGCGGTGGCGTCGTCGTCGATCATAGCGCAGATGGCCGCGATTCTGTTACCGCTCATGGGTGCTCCCCCGGCGGCGTACTCGTCGATCTTGGCGTAGACTGCGACGAGTCGTGTGGCGTCCATGATGATGATCCCGACGCGATGAGCTCGTTGCCCGTCATGCACCGTGGCACCGTGCCCTGGCGGGTGGAACTCATCGCTTGGCGACCATGGAGATCGAGGCAGCGTTCAAGGCCGCGACGCGACAGGAGTACACCGTTCACGTGACCTAAGTAGAGCTGGATTCGGCCCAGGCCGAGCAGTGTTCGGATTCGGCTCGGTTATCCTATGAACATCATTATTGCAAGCATTAAGCTGTTAGTAAAGTAGGACTCAGGATTGTTTCTGCTAGGGCCTCACCCGCCTCTAGTCTTTGTATCTCTTTATATAAACAGGAGCTCAACAAAGCTTTCGTAGGATACAAGTTTGCTTCAAAAGCATATTCCTAATGCAGTACAAGTAAAGCTAGTCTAAAGCAAAAACAAACTGCAAATGTCCAAAACTGAAAAGGACTAATAACTAAAGTGTAACAAACTAAAGTACACTAGAAGCCAAGGCTTATCTATCAATTCTCCCCATAAGCCTTGTTTCAACCAGTCTTGATGATCTTCTTGAGCCCGATCTTGCTTCTCATGGTTTCAAACTTGGTTCTTCCAAGTGACTTGGTGAGGATATCGGCAAGCTGCTCATTTGTGCTGATGTGATCGGCCTTGATGCTCCTTTCTTCCACGCAGTCTCTGATGAAGTGGAACTTGGTCCTTATGTGCTTGCTCCTGTCACGGAACACTGGGTTCTTGGCAAGTGCAAGTGTCGATTTGTTGTCCACCTTCAACTCCACAGTTTTCACTTTCCTTCCTAGCAAATCGGTAAGCAACCTTGATAGCCATAGCGCCTGAGTTGCTGCTGTAGTCATGATCACATACTCAACCTCATAGCTAGAGAGTGTCACTACCTTCTGCTTGACCGATTGCCAGCTGACCAAGCTGTTGCCTAGGAAGAAAAGACAGCCAGTTGTGCTCTTGCTGGAATCAATGTCTCCAGCTAAGTCTGAGTCACAATAGCCCAAGAACCTTGCCGATGAGAATCTTGCCGATGAGAGACTTGCCGATGAGGACCCTGCCGATAAGGGTGTTTTGGTGAAGTGGGGGCCATAGTCAAGAGTACCAGCCAAGTACCTGAGAATTCTCTTGACTGCCATTTGATGTTCAGTGGTTGGTCTCTCCAAGAACCTGCTCACAAATCCCACTGGAAAAGCTAGGTCCGGTCTAGTGTGGACCAAGTACCCCAAGCTTCCAACCAACCTTCTGTATTGTGTTGGATCCACTTCTTCTGCTGTGCTCTCCTTGCTCAGCCTCAATCTTTCCTCCATCGGTGTGGCAGCAGGGTTGCAATCGGCCATGCTCCCCAACTCCACAATCCTCTTGGCATAGTGGCTCTGCCTTAGAGTGATCCCACTACTGTCTTGCTGCACTTCTACTCCAAGATAGAAGCTAAGTAACCCAAGGTCACTCATCTCAAAGATGGACTGCATCTCTATCTTGAAAGCCTTCACTTCCTCTTCCTTGACTCCAGTGATGATCAAGTCATTCACATAGACTCCGACTAGTAGAACAGAGTCATCTGAGCCTCTTCTATAGATGGCAGCTTCATGCTTGCTCTGAACGAACCCCATCTTCTTCAAGGTTGAGTTCAGTTTTGCATTCCAGGCCCTGGGTGCCTGCCTCAGCCCATACAGTGCCTTGTGGAGCCGATAGACTTTGTCTTCTTGTAGAATCATGGACCCTTGTGTTTAGGCGATTAACGACAATACTAGATCACTATGACTAACGTGTGTTTTGCAGAGACAAAGTCATTTATGTTAGGTCATGAGTGATGCATTTTGAATGGGCTTAATGGATATTCATGCCCCCAAGATGGAAATCTTTTCGGTTGCAAAGGATGGAGATACACGACGAAGACTAGGCTAGTTCTTAGTGCCATAAGGTTGAGAAGGGCACTAAGTATAGCTAGGGCTTTTGTTTTTCCTTTGACCGTACTATAAAGGGGGGTATGAGGTTAGTAGCTTGACCTAGGAGAGTTTAGGAAAGTGGGTATATGCACACTTGTCACAACTAGTCCTAGAGACCTTGCTTTCAGCCCTTGGTAAACCCTAGAAATGGTAGGAGCAAAATCCCTTAAGAAACCTCAGCGAAAACGGTTGAAAAAGAGGGAGAAAGAGGCTCCGGACCACTCTGTTTAGTGGGCGTCGGACCATAGGAGAGTGGTCCGACGGTCCCTGACTTAGGCAGATTCTCAGCTCGAGGAGCTCCGGACCACCTGTCTGGAAAGCACCGGACCATAGGAGAGTGGTCCGGTGGCTTGGTTCAGAGAGACAGAAGGCTCCGGACTAGTCCGACGGCTAGTCCGACGCCTCAGTCAGGAGTTTGGGTCTATGCAGAGAGCTCCCTGGCTCTGGACCAGAGCGTCGGACCAGGGCACCGGACCAAGGAGAGTGGTCCGGTGGTGTGTAAAAGAGAGAAAGGATTTCACTCAGATAGCACCGAGGCTCCGGACCAGAGCGTCGGACCAAGCAGAGTAGTCCGACGGTGCCTGAGTTTGAAATCAGAGTGATCTCCGGACCAGTGTGCATGGTCCGGTGGCTACGCAGAGAGAAGAAAAAGTAAAAAACGGCTAGTTTTGGAGGTGGAGACTATTTATAGTTGCCCCCTTGGTCCTTAGAGGGACTCTTGGCCATTGTTTCAGCTGGTGACACCTTGAGAAATCTTTTGGAGAGCCAAGAGGCTAGTGAGGGAGAGATTAGAGAGAGTTCATCTTGTTCTTCCCTCCTAGAGTGATTAGGAGTGACTTGTGTGCATCCATCCACCTTCCTAGCCTTGAGTGGGTCAAGTGAAGGTCTTGTGCTTGTTACTCTTGGTGTTCGACAACACCTAAACGGTTTGGTGGTGTTCGGAGGAAGTGACCGCCGGGAGATTGTTGGCGGCTCTTCTCCAAGCTTTTGTGATCGGTTGTGGGCGATTCACGGAGCCGGAGTGGCGAAGAATCAGCTCGTAGAGAGCACTCTACCCTTGCGCGGGTAGAGGGGGAGCGATACCTTGCGAGGTGCTCCAACGAGGACTAGGGGGTGTGTCGACACCTCGATACCTCGGGAAAAAAAATCACTGCGTCAATGAGATTTTCTTTTCCCTAGCTCTTTACATTTCCGCATTACTTTCCGTCTTGTTTTTACATTTCCTACTAGAATTGCTTAGGTTGTTTTTAATTCCTATGAACTGCTACCGCTTTCTAGCTAGGACACACGGACGGTTGCCGATGGAGCCGTTGCCGATGGAGCGGTTGCCGATGGTGCCGCTGCCGATGGAGCGGTTACCGATGGCGCGGTACCTTGTGACGGCTCCGGTGTAGTGAAGCGCGGTGCCGATGGCGATGGTGATGCCGATCTGGGAGCTCCAGGCACCGCCTCTTCCCAGGGGTACTCGACGGTGAAGTCGCTGCTCCCTTCTGCTGATGTGCTTGTCGATGCCGATGTCCAGTCCCAGCCGCGGCTCTCGTCGAACACGACGTCGCAGCTGATGCGCACGCGCTGGGACACTGGATCGTAGACTTTGTAAGCCTTCGCGCCCTCCGCATAGTCGATGAACACGCCGGCCTCGCCGCGGTCATCCAACTTGCGAAGCTGAGTCAGGCGCCTGGTGTAGGCGACGCAGCCAAACACCTTGAGATGACCCAGCGTCGGCGATCGGCCATGCCATGCCTCGTAGGGGGTGATGCCCTCCAGTGCACGCGTCAGGGCACGGTTCATGAGGTGCACCGCCGTCATCACTGCCTCCCCCAAAATCTTGCCAGTAGATCGCGCTGCTTGAGCAGAGCTCGCGCCATGGCCACCACCGTCTGGTTTCTGCGCTCAACAACACCATTCTGCTGAGGGGAGTGAGGGGCACTGAAGTGCCTTTTGATACCTTGATCGACACAGTAGGAGCTGAACTCGGCGACGGTGAACTCGCCGCCGTTGTCGGTGCGCAGAACCTTGAGCTGGCAGCCACTCTCCACCTCTACTGCAGCCTTGTTGCGCTTGATTGCCTCCCCGGCAGCATCCTTGGTCGGTAGTAGCGCCGCCCACATGAATCGGGTGGCGTCGTCCACCAATAGGAGGATGTATCGGTTGCCTGCCGATGTCGGTGGTGTCACAGGCCCGCAGAGATCGCCGTGCACCAACTCCAGATGCTCCTGGGCACGGTATGCCGATGCCGATGGGAAAGATCGCCGCTTCTGCTTGGTGGTGACGCAGATGTCGCAGACCTGCTCTGCGTGGTCGATCTTGGGGATCCCACGAGCCATCTCTCCTCTGCTCAGGCGTCGTAGTGCATCAAAGTGCAAATGGCCGAGCCTCTCGTGCCATTGCCATGCCTTGTCGTCCTTGCGCATGGCGAGACAGCAAGGCTGCACAGCTTCTAAGTGAAGGATGTAGAGGCAGTTAGGCTGCCGATATACCTTGGCAAGCAGGCAGCGACTGCGATCCTAGATGCGCAGCACGCCATCGGCAATCTCCACCTTGGAACCTCCTTCGTCCAACTGCCCGAGGCTCATGATCGAGTTCTTGAGGGCAGGGATGAAGTACACGCCTTGCAGCATCCGATGCTCGCCGGTCTTGCCTTGGAACACGATGGTGCCGATGCTGCGGATGTCCACCTTGGACGCATCCCCGAAACGCACAGTGCCGCGGACATCGGTATTCAGATCGGCAAAGAGCTCGCGGCGCCCCGTCATGTGATGCGTTGCTCCGCTGTCAAGGTACCAGCCTCCCATCTTCTCTTCTTCTTCTTCATCGGTACCGAGGAAAGCTCGAGCCCTTGGCTCCTCCAAAGCGACTTCTTGCGCAGCCATAGAGGATGCCGATGCACCCTTGTCAAGCTCGACGAACGCGTGCGCCATGAACAGTCCGTCGTCTTCTTTGCACTCGGCGTACTGGGCACGCCCAGCGTATCCACCAACACCGCCATCGCGGCCTCCACCTCGATCACCTCCTCGGCCGCCACGATTACCTCCACCGCCGCGCTCTCATCGTGGCAGTCGGCAATCGCGCGCCCAGTGGCCCTTCAAGCCACAGTTGAGGCAGGTGTTCGGCCCACAGTTGTCACCCGGGGGGCCGCGAACACCGCCGCCATCTCCGCAGCCAGCGCCGCGCTCTCGGCCACACGCGCTGCCACGGCCCCGATGGTTCCTTCCTCCGCGGCCTCGCTGCTGCCTGGGAGCCGATCCATCGGTATCGGCAGAACCATCGACATCGGCAGCGCCCTTCTTCTCCTTCCTGCAGCGCTCTCTCCACTGCTCCTCAGTATACATCAGCTTTCCTCCGACGGCCATCGGACCGATCGGTGCTTTCTTCTCGTACTCATCCACCGCCTTGAGCCTCCCAGTCACCTCCTCGAGTGTGAGCGCCTCAAAGTCGAGGAATTGCTCGATGGCGACGACGATCTGCGCGTACTTCGCCGGTACCGATCGAAGGTACTTCTCCACCACGCGCTCCTCGGTGATGTCCCGATCGCCGTGGCTGACGAGTTGCTGATGCAGAGTCGACAGTCGGATGGCAAAGTCATCGACTTGCTCATCGGGCTGGATGCCGATGTTCTCCCAGTCTCGGCGAAGTCGCTGCAGCGTCGCCCGTCGGACCCTGTCCACGCCGATCCTTGCTGCAGCGATGGCGTCCCACGCCTCCTTTGCCGATGCCTTGTCCATGAGCGGGATGCCCATCTCCTTGGGCACAACAGCCACTATCACCTCGAGCGCCCGCCGATCGTCGCGGTACTGGACCGGACCTCCCTCGACGGCCTCCCACATGTCGCGCGCCTGCATCCGCAACTTCATGAGCTGTGACCACTCATGGTAGTTGGTCTTGTTCAGCATCGGCCATGCCGTGCTGCTGCCGGAGTCGCGGTAGACCACCCTGTCCCGCGACTCATGGCGCCCGCCGCCGCGGCCTCGCCTGCGGTCGCGCGGGGACTGAGAGCGGCGCCGATCCCTCCGATCGCGCGGGCTCTCAGAGCGCCTGGCGTCCTTCTCCACCTGCTCCTCCTCCGCAGCGATCTCCGCTCGCAGCGCCTGCGCGGTCCTCGCCGCCTGCTGTGCTGCTGCTGCCGCCTGCCTCGCCGCTTGGATCGCCGCCGCTGCTGCTGCCTCTGCAGCCAGCAGTCGCGCGACCCGGGTGTTGGAGCCGCCCTGCGCCCCCTCACCGGTGACAGATGCACCATCCTCGATGACCACGACCTTGGCCTTGATGGCAGCCGCGGCAGCGTGCTCTGCTGAGGAAGACATGGCTGGGAGAGTGGGAAGGTGGTGTTCTTGGCTCTCTAGCAACCTCGCTCCGATACCAATTGTTAGTAAAGTAGGACGCAAGATTGTTTCTGCTAGGGTCTCACCCGCCTCTAGTCTTTGTATCCATTTATATAAACAGGAGCTCAACAGAGCTTTCGTAGGATACAAGTTTGCTTCAAGAGCATATTCCTAATGCAGTACAAGTAAAACTAGTTTAAAGCAAAAACAAACTGCAAATGTCCAAAACTGAAAAGGACTAACAACTAAAGTGTAACAAACTAAAGTACACTAGAAGCCAAGGCTTATCTATCATAAGCATCCAATCCAAACCAAATTACAGAGGCTACAAAAGCATCTAAACCAAGCAAGAACTTCTAGTTAATCCGACGAATACGTGACCTAAAACAAAGTCGTCAAACTAGCCAGCTCATCGCCGGCCCGATTCCGACTTGGTGAGGCTTCTCAGCCTTCCGAGGATCCTGACCTTGCCCTCCCACCCCAACCCCTTCCTCCCCTTTTTCGTCGGCGACCCATCGGAGAGCTCGGCCGCGGAGTCCTCCCACTGGTGGAGATCGTCAGCCGCGCTTCTCCTCGCCTTGAGCTCGGCGGCGAGCTCTGTCACCGCCGCCTCCGGTTCGTCTCTGTTCCTAAGCAGCACCTCCCCGACCTCGGCCGGCGTCATCTCGGCGCCGCCCCTGATGGAGTTGTCGGCGGCGTCGAGCATGTCGTGGTCACCAACGCCGACGTAGCGCTGCACCAGCTCGCGCATGGCGTGCGTGCCGCACGCGTCGAGGCGGACGTGGACGTCCATCCTCCCCGGGCGAAGCAGCGCGGGGTCGATGCCGTCCACGTGGTTCGTCGTGAACACTATGATGCGCTCCTCGCCGCAGCACGACCACAGGCCGTCGGTGAAGTTGAGGAGACCGGACAGCGTCACCTTGCCCCGGTGGTTGTCGGCGGCATCGTCCGAGTCGGATGAGTCGTCGTCGTTGTAGGAAGAAGTGGCGTGGAGCTTGCGTCTCTTGTGCATCCTCTCGCGATCGCCAGTGAGGTGGAGGGAGCAGTCGATGTCCTCGATGACAATGAGCGACCGGTTGGTGGTCTGGATTAGGAGCGCGCGGAGGTCGGCGTTGGTGGTCACACGGGTGAGCTCGAGGTCGAACACGTCGTAGCGGAGGTGGTTCGCCATGGCCGCGATGAGCGAAGACTTTCCGGAGCCGGGCGGGCCGTGCAGGAGGTAGCCGCGCTTCCACGGCCTCCCTGTCCGGCGGTAGAACTCCCTCCCTTGGGAGAAGGCCGTGAGGTCGGCGAGGAGGCGCGCCTTGAGTCCCGGGTCGAGCGCGAGCGTGTCGAAGGTGGCCGGGTGGCAGAACGGCACCGACGCCCACGCCGCGGCGCCACGCGGGGACGCGGCGTTCGTGTGCAGCCTCCGCGCCCGTGACGAGCGCTCCAGGTGGTCCGCGGCGTCGGCCAGGTGGGCGAGGTACGCCGGGAGCACCGCCGCGGCGTGCCGCTTCGGGAGGCGCAGCGAGAAGGACCGGCGCTCCTCTAGCGAGTCCTGGAGCGTGTCGGCGTGGTGCGTCCACACGGCGCGGTGGCCCTTGAAGGTGTCCGCGACCGAGTGGTTCGGGGAGAGCGACACGGACGGCGCGCCGTGGGCGTGGCCGCCGGAGGAGCGCGGCAGCGAGAGCGTAAGGCGGGGCGGCGGAGGCGAGGAGGACAGGAGGAGGGAGCGGTGGAGGTAGAGCTGGACGTGGCGGTACAGTGCGTTGGGCTCGACGGCGGCAGAGCCCAGGAACTCGGGCACGTCGAAGTAGGAGTAGGGCGTGAGCGAGTCCTGGAGCGACTGCCACAGCGAGTGGAGCAGGGAGAGCAGCTGCGTGGGGAGGACGTTCTGCAGGATGGTCAGCAGGCCCAGGAGCGACCACATCTGCGACAGGAACTCCATCTCTGACGACTCTGAGCAACGCTTCTTGCCACCTGCAACCCTTGCTCCCCTTGCTCTACTTGGTGTATTGTATTGTATTGTGGTGTAATGCAGCTTGGTGATTGACTGGCCGTGGCATCTTCTCCTTGTTATATGGAGGCAAAGTCCGGTGAAAAGAGGGGGGAAGGAGAAAAGGTACCCACTGCGCTTGAATGTACGTATGCTTGCATGCATGCTACAAAAGGTAGATAAGAATGATGGATATGTATACTATTTGACGATCACAACACCGTCAGTCGTAGCCTCTGTCTAATGTGCTGACATATTATTTTCATCAGAATTAACAACTGTAGGATCGAACTAAGAGGAATTACTCCCTCCGTATCCTAATTAGATGACGTTTTGGACAGCGACACGGTCTCCCAAACACAATTTTGATCTCTTGTTTTTATAAAAATATTTATGGAATAATCATATATGTATACTTTTATGCAAGTATTTTTTAAGACAAATCTATTCATATAACTTTCACATTTGGAATCTCAACAATTTAAAAGTTATTGATGATTTACATTCCCAATGTTTGACTCAAAATTTGTCCAAAACGTCATCTAATTATGATACGGAAGGAGTATGTGACAAGGATTACAACTTGCACTAAAGATTTAGGAAAGCTCCATAAACTGCACCAGGATGTCAATGGAAAAGGCTGATTGCTAAATCAGACATTGTTTTCCTTCTTCTTTTAAAGAAGTCTTGGGTTCATCCGAATGCCACGGATTACTGAAATAAACCGACCAACATTATGTATGCTATGAAAGTAGCTTCAATCTGCTTTTCCGGAGTAAAGATCCTGAGCTGTGTATGCAGTAATCTCTGGATGAAGAATTTTTTTTGCTGTGGCTCAGCGTCAGATGAAGGAAAGAGGCTGAAAAAGATCTGAAAGGGGGCAGGGAGCAAGAGCTGCAGCTTCTCTTTTGCACACGTTATTTCGTCATCTTTTGCACAGGGAGGGTGGAGGCACCTCGGCAGCTGGGAAAGGACACGGTGGTGCACTGGCGCCACTGCTGGCGGCCGGCCCTTGCGCTTGGCACTTGTTGCCGCCGAGAAAAGCAGGGCTGTCCTGTGCGCACGGAGAAGGCATGAGCTGCCGCATAGAATGTTCTCTCCAGTATTGCTGACACTCCACAAGTGTCCTCACTTCTTCTCAATCGGACTGACACTGACAGCGAGGTGCTCTGGCGCCTGACTGTGATTGACTTCGAAACTCCACTTCGTTTGAAAGTGACAGGCAAAACACACATCGTTTACAAAACCACACGAACTTTCCACAGAGTTCGAAACTGAACGCACTGGCCACTAGCTAGGCACTGGTTACTGAACATTTTTGCACGAACCCTTCTTTCTTCAGTGAAATTGGCAGTTTGGCAGTATCTTGTGCTAGTATGGCTACACTCGAGATATAGCTTGCAGCTACTTTCTTCTACAGTACACAACACATGTGGATGTCACATGGGAATCAAAACTCGCACGAAGCATTGGATTCTTACGTCCAGACGAAAGTTCAATCTGCTATCATCTCCCTATCTTTGTTGCCAAAGCAGGGTAGATTAGTTTTACCAAAGGCTGGGATTAAAGGCCCTAATTGTCCTTTGTAGCTAGCTCACTGACGGACGCTGGATGGAGGTGCCTTTTGTGAGCAAGGAATATATGCCAAAACGAAAATCCATCATTGCGAGACGGGCCTTTCCGTCGCGTGCAAGTGCGTGCAAACACCCTTCTTTTTTTCTTTCGACACGGGTGATGGGCCGAAATTGCAGTAGAGCAGCTCGGCTCAGCAGACACCATGCATGGCAGCATGTGAATCAGTGAATGTGAAAGAACAGGGGCTTTATCTGATTATTATATCATGCTCTCTTGCAATCATCCGGTCTGCTGTCTCTCTTCTGATTTCCAAACTCGGCGATGTTTATGCTAGAATTGTGAACATAAAATAAGGTGAAGTATTCTTGATTCCCTGTACGGTTTTACGTGATAATTACTGCTGACGGCTCATGGGCAATCTGAAATTTTACTGAAAGCATTTGAATTTAGAGACTCAGATACTGGCTGTTAAGGAAGAGCAGCAGTATTGCTATTGCTAGAAATAAAAGGCCTAGGATACTTCCTTGCTTTTGTGCTCACTTTCCCTGATAAAAACATTTGGTACTTTCCTCCAAAGGAATTTTCCTTGCATTTGGCATCTATCCGGCCGCAGTATTCTCAATAGTCCATACACATGGCTGGGAATCTGATTTTGAGTCCCGAAAAAACTACACTTTTTTCTGAGCGTGCAAACTTTAACCTTTGTTTGAGGGGGGCCTTTTGCGTTGCGTCTTTCGTGGAAACTTTTCTTTTTTCCTTTATTTCAAGTGCATTGAGCTACCTTTGGCGTAAGATAAATTAATCACTAGACTAGTCTGGCCTTTCATGTACAGTCTTTTCCCCATCAGTGGGTTGTTCCATTTTGAGGTTAAAATTGCTCTAAGAAGTATGGACAAATTCAACTTGCTACACTAGCCAGCTCGTCGCTGCGCCTGCAGATGTTGAGATGAAAGGCCGAGGATGCAAGAGTATTAATTGTGCTAGTCCAGTTTATACGTACTGAAATTTACCTAGTCACTGTCAGGTGGCCCAGAGGTTCAAAGAGAGTTTTCACGTTAATAATTAAGAGTGTGAGGATAAAAGACTAGAACTCTTATAATTATTAAAAACATCTGCTCCCTCCATTTCAAATTATAAACATTTTAACTTTTGTAGATACATAAGACATTTTAACTTTTCTAAATACATTACTTTAACTATGTACTCCCTCTGTCCATGAAAGAATATATTTCTGGGTTTGTCCTAAGTCAAACTTTTTAAACTTTGACCAAATTTCTAGAATAAAATATTAAATGTTATGATATCAAACTAGTATCATTAGATTTATCTAAGAACATATTTTTGTATGGTGCTCATTTTAAGTCATATGTGTTGTTGTAATTTTCTATAAAGTTAGTCAAAGTTAAAAAAAGTTTGACTGTCACGGATTATAAGAATTGATTCTTTCGTGGACGGAGGGAGTATCCAAACATAATATATGTCTAAGTTCATAGCAAAATCTATGTATCTAAAAAAGTCAAAACGTCTTGTAATTTGGAATGAGAGGAGTATTTGCTAGATACATAGATATACACTATCTCTATGTACATAGTAAAAGCATTGTATTTAGAAAAACCAAAACTTATAATTTGAAATGTATTTAGTAGCATTTAATTTAGTAGACTCTAATCAGTATCGCTAGACAGACAAATTTTAATTATTTTGGATCATTGGATCGAGCCAAAAACTTGCTCAAATAAATTAGAATGACAGTTTACGTTATTCGAATGAGGGGGAGAGATGAACTAGAATGACATTTGACTGTAGTTTCATATTTATATTGGTGGTATAATTATAAGAACTCTATTTTTCCTTGATACAAAATTTAAAAATTCTTTAGAAGTAGAGAGGATAGTGCAGATCAAAGGTATTATACCTTCCTACTCATTGAGATTCCTTTGGATTGATAATGATTATAAACTTAAAATATTAATTTTCTTTTTAGATTAGCACCACTATACCGTATCCTACTCCACCACCCGTCTTGAGTGACGGTGCATGCTTAAATTACCATTTATTTTATTGTAGTAATTAATAGTTGATAATTTATCACAATTGGATAGATATTGCAGAGTAAATGTATCCATTGTTAAAAATAGAAAGTAGAAAAAATAGTTTAATAGAAGCAATTTTTTTATTCACAAATCTTAAACATTAACACATAGTGCTTATATGTATCCTAAGGTTCTAACCCATGCGGGAGCATGGGCCGATGGCCTAGTTAGCAAAACTATGAACAACTATCACCTACACTACACAAGGTTAATGGTTACATATCACAAGTTGAGAACTCGTTACCAAGAATACATTGAAGGTTGAGATACATCAATAATCTCTACACTTGGCACTTCTTCCCATACAACATGATAATTCAATTTTTGAAGAATCTTGAGATGAAATATCAACACCTCTATACACTTCTTGATCTTAGCCCTAATGTGCTCCCTATGCTGATCATAGATTTTTAGAAATTCATCAATTGGCTTAACATCCATGGATGGGTTCAAAGGAGTGCTACAGTTTTCAAAATCTAAGATCTTGCGAACAAGAGGATGAGCGAAAGCAATGACCTTATCCGAAGCCTAAATTCACTCAACAAAGGATATGTATGCTTCATAATCCATATGACTAGCTTAACAGGGATAGAAAACTTTGACATATAGAGCAGAGCACCATGATGAGATTCAGTGATCCATTTCTTTTGCTCATTATCCAAATCAAGGAGAAGCTCAAGAATCCTATAAACTAAAAACCTTATCTTAAAATGTTCAATTGGACCTCTATTTTTACCTACCAACAAACAAACTACTAGATAAAAACATGCATAAATGAAGCCCATGTTGTAACAAAAGCAAAGAAAAAATTATAAATCTGATAGAGACTTGCAATATGAGCATTTAGAATATCGTCAACAATAAATTCATGAAGATTCGCAAAACAAATGTAGCAATGACTCATATTGATGAACCAAGCAAACAATTCAAACACATGAATGGTATTGAAACTGGCAAATAGAAACTACATCACAAACCCTAACATAATCTACAACTACACATGAATAATAGTCAAAATTTTAAAATGTAGCAACTACATCACAAACCCAGCAAACATAGTAGAGAACATAGAAGTAGTCATACCTTGTAGCTTAGGGACCTTCTTTGCTAGCTCATAGTTTGCTTGCCTTGCATAGTTGGAGGGACCTTCCTTAGTACATGCAAATGAGCACAAGTCCGCCGAATTGAATCTCCTTGCCAATTTGGTAATATGCTAGGTCGACCGCATCACTAGCGACCTTTGCCGAGGGAGGAAGGTGACCGAGCGTGGAAGACATACACACACATCCTGCTTGCTTGCCACCCTCCAGAAGAGAGAGAGAGAGAGAGAGAGAGAGAGAGAGAGAGAGAGAGAGAGAGAGAGAGAGAGAGAGAGGAAAGATGGCAAGCGAGCACAGTGGAGAGAAAGGAAGGTGTGTGATAGGAGGGCATGGTGGAGAGGGAGGAAGGCAGGCAGTGATGGTCGGACACGGTGGAGAAGATGGGCAGCGCTAGATGGACAAATTGGAGAGAAAGCCGGCAAGCAGAGTTAGGGCCTGTTTGGTACAACTCTGCTTCACTAGTGAAACTATTTTTTTTTTATAAAATAGCCTCATGAGCAACTCTCTATGTGAAGCTGAGCTATTTTGGAAAAAGTGTTTGACAAAAGAGCTTCACTAACAACTTTATGCATGTATATGAGAGAGCAAATGGGAGAGAAAGCTGAGATAAGTTACTTTTTTAACTTCATCTCACTTCATATCTTTGTGAGAGGAGAAGAAAAATAACTTCACCCATGAAGCTGTTTTAAAAAGAGGTGTTTGAAAAAAAAAATAGCTCACAACAGGTCCCTTAATCTCAAAGAGATCAGAGTATAGTGGAAGTGCAGTGGAGTGGCTGTTGGGCCATTCGGCCCAGCCATGTGAGCATTCGATAGAAATTGATCAATATGATAATATGATGCACTGTCCCAATTAATTCTGGAAGCACAAGAAAAGGGCAATGTCCTTTTTGCCCTCTATTAAATTGCCGGAGGTTTATGTTCATGGTAAATTATGGAGTTCATCCCTTCTAATCGTGTGTATTATTGCTCATGGGTAGGAAAATTACCTAGACTAGATAGAGGCGGTGTCAACATGATATAAATAATTAAATAGCTACTCCCTCCGTACTTAAAAAGGTTGTCGTTTAGAATAATGTTTTAGTTAAACATTAGAAATATAAATGATGAATAATTTTTAAGTTGTTGAGTTTGAAAATGTAAAAATCATATCAATAGATTTATCTTGAAAAATACTTTGATAAAAATATACATATATTATATTTTCAATAAATATTTTTCAAAAAATAAGTGGTTAAAGTTACACTTTGGAGACCGTGTCGTTTTCTAAAACGACAACCTTTTTGAGTATGGAGGAAGTATGTATTAGTCTGTGGTTGTAATCACGATTGCATTGCTTAGGAAACCATTATATGCATATTGCTGTAACTTTTTCACCAAGATAATACAAGAAACCCTGTTGCTTACTCTTTGGAGCGAGCACAAAATGTCTTCAGAAAGGAGCATGGACGCATGGTTATCCATCGGGCCAAACAGAATACTTCCCTCATATTATTTTATGAGTAGAATCTGTGTTGTCAAATTTTTCATTTTTATCTCTTTCTTCGTCTCTTAAACTCTTTTTGTACACCTGTTTTTCTTTCGTAAAGTTTTGTAGGGGCTTGCCCTTCCTGTTTGCTTCAAAAAAGAAACAATATGGTGCTGGACGTAGGTGAGATGAACCAAGATGACAACCTTGTCTATTCTATATTTCATTTATTTATGGTCCATCTTCATTGATACACGGATTTCTATCGAGCCATAACTTATGCTGGTACAAAGTAGTGGAGCATGTTGTAGTAAATTGATTGGAGAACCTTATACAAGAACAACATATAGGGGCTAATTTGCCCTCCCTCTGTAGGCACTAAGATGCTTTTAGATCTATTTCTACTTGCCTTGTGGCTTCCTTTATAGACCAGGGACCTAATAAATCTCCTAACAAATCTTATCTAAGTAACAAATCAATTCTAGTACGTATCTGCTAACAAATCAAACAAACCGTGAAGTATCCTAGGCTGTTAATGAAGCGCATCACGACTAGAATCGCTCTACTCGCCATAACACTTCACCACCCTTCTAATGAAGCACATACAGTCAGGTAGAGAGGCTGTCACGGTATGGGGTCAAGACTCCAAGAAAAGGCATGAAGAGTTGAAGACCAAGCGGCCCAAGAATCTAAACCTGTGCATCGTCGGCCCATATGGAAGCAGTAGGACTTAGCCGAGCCCAGCTATGCCTGGTGTACGCTGGTTCACAGCTGTAAGCCTGTAACAGGGAGAGAGCTATTTAGGAAAGGGAGGAAAGCGAACTGGAACTCGACTTGGTTGTTGCCGGAATTGTTGGCAGCGAGCTGCGGCTCGGCAACCTTGCTCACCGAATCTTGTAAACTCCAGATTATCCAGTTCTAAACTATATCCCTCGTAGTGTCGTAACAGAGACTTGCACCTCCGAAGCGGATGAATGGATGTTTTCAGTGCTGCAGTAGGTTGTTGCACTAATTAACCCCTATCTCTTTGCGTGGCGACTGGAACAATTCAGAACAAGGTGGAAGAGCTTCACGTCCTTTTGACTAGTGCACATAAGATCAGCGAACCATGCAGCTATGTGCCCAACACTCCTTAGTTTTTCTTCTTGATTTTGTTTGGCAACCCCCCTAGTTTCTTGCATAACTGTATGCAGTTCGATTGTAATTTTTCACCTTAATGAATGAAATGTTTGTTCCAAGAAAAATTAACCCGTATCAGCTAACAAAGTAATCCCTATTCCCTAAACAGTTGTGATGCAGCACGTCAAGCCGCGAAGCAGCACACCTAACAATGAATGCATTATCCCAGGGACCAGATGAAAATAGGCACATGTGTGTTGCAACAGAAGTTCCTAAAAAAATGTGTGTTGCAATTGCAACAGACCGAGGCCAGGCCTTCTGTTGTTTCCCTTAAGACTTTTTATGTCATTGTTTATTGGTTCGGTTTAATATTCAGAGCCGTCAGGCAATAATAAACCTCAGAAATTCAATGCCAAGACTAGTCAACAATCTACATTGTGGGTGCCGCCGAGAACTCATGCATCACACTTACAGTTACAGACAAGGAAGACGTAAAAGCGTCAAGAGCACAGTGGCCGCGACAATCGGCAAAGCGTCTGTTTACATGGACGGATGCCGCGGCACCAAGCGGGGCCATGGTTCAGCTCAGCCGCTTACTATACGAGCGGGAACCACTTCTCCCGGAAGTTGGACTGGTAGGAGACCATGACGAGGAGAAGCAGGAGCAGGAGGCCGACGCCCCACGGCGAGCCGCCGGCGCGGTGGATGGAGTCCCGCTCAGGCATGGGCACCGCCAGCAGGTCGCCCACGGCGTCGCCAGCAGAGACGCTGGACAGCAGCCGCACGGCCAGCAGCAGCGCGAACGGCGACGCCATGAGCACGATGCGCGCCTGGTAGGCGAACGACTCCGCAGCCGACTCGTAGCTCGTGTACCACGAGAAGCCCAGGAAGAGGAGCAGCACCAGCAGGAAGAAGCACAGGTGCAGCGGCACTTCCAGTGCCGCCGACGCCGACGCTGAGCCACCGCCGCTATATGAGTTCCCCATGGATCTCGGTGGTGGTGGTGGTGGTTTCAGAGTTCAGGCCGGCCTTCAGCTGGCGGTTTTAATTGTGAATGGTTTGGTCTTTCAGGTTAGCAATAGCAGGTGGTGTTTCTTGGATCGAAGTAATTACTCAAGCTTGATGCAATGGAGTGGAGGAGGCCGCTGGGCTCGATCTGGGTCAGCTCATTTATACGGCCTGCGCGGCACACGCCGCAACGAACACGCCACCAGCCAATGCGCGCTCGCCACGACTGACCGACTACACATGGCGAGCTCGAGCGCTGGCCACTCGCCGCACGACACGTACGCACCGCACGCGACATGGGCGGCGAGCCGGCGAGCAGCGGCATGCACGCACGCAAGCCCCCGCGCGCGCACGTGGGGCCGGCCGGCCGGCTCTCGGGGAAGAGGAGCTGGAAGCGGGCGCCTTTGCTTAGCCCAAGCACCAAGCGGCCCTTGGCGTGCGAGTTGACGCGAAGCAAAGCGCGCGGGCGCGGCGGGGCCGGGCCGTCAGCGGGTGCGCGCGCGGCGATGGAGCTGGGGTGGCGTCTGGCGTGGGTCTGCTAGCTGCCGTTGCCGCGCTCTGGCCGGTGCCGTGCGTGAACTCCCGTGAAGTGCAGCAAGCTGCCTTGGTCAGGCAGCCGGATCTGTACTTTTCTTAGCGGCGGTGTTCCCTACAGGCTACCGCTCAAGCATCTGCGTGGTTTGAGATCTAAAAGCTGTGGTTAACTGGAGACGACGAGGCAAAAGCATGTCTGCTAGCGATTTGGTTTGGATGGGGAGACCAGTGTTACTGTCTTGGTGGTCACGCGACACGTGACTTGCCACCAGATTTGCTTGTACGGAGCAGTTCTTTTTTCAGATATATAATACGTGGTGCTCCCCCCTTCTCTTAGCATATGTGGTCGATCCAGCATCTATTTTTTTTAACATAAAACTCACGCAAACCCTATTTCGTATGAGGATCACTAAGAGTCTGACCAATATATATACCGTGATATTAAAATATATATCAACAAATCACTTGAGGCTCGGACTGAGTCAAGTAGAGTGTCCCTTTTTCTCAAAATTTTATTATTTATTAACTAATAGCAACATATTATAAGAGAAATTAACAATTAAAATAAATTTTGTTTCACTTTTTCTTATAAAAATATGCTCATCATCTCAGACAAGGTTAGAAAAGGAGCTAGACGGTCTCTGGATGGTGCCCTACCGTCTAGAGTCTAAGCGTTCCTAAACGCACCTAAGGTTTTTTAGTTGTCTATACACATACTGTATCCGTTCTGAAAAGAATCAATTTCTAGAATCCGTGTTAGTAAAACTTTTTTAACTTTGACTAACTTTATAAAAATATGTAACAATATTTATGACTTAAAATGAACACCATGTAAAAATATGTTTTTAGATAAATCTAATGATACTAGTTTGATATCGTAACTTTTAATACTTTATTCTAGAAATTTAGTCAAAGTTTAAAAAATTTGACTTAGGACAAACCCAAAAATTCATTCTTTCATGGACGGAGGGAGTATATGATATCTTAAATAAAAGGAATTAATAGAAGACAGTTGCAACGGGTGTTCGCGCCTACCAACGTTTGCAGCACTGAACTTCGCCTAAGAGCAAGTTTAATAGATACAGCCCACTGCTGGCTGCAAGGGTTCTTCCGGTCTTCTTACAACCCACTCATATAATAGTTGCTTCTTCATAATTAATACACGGCCCACATGTCTCTCTCACAACTTTTCTTGGTTCTTGTGCCCAAGCAGCCCACCTCTCTTCTCTCTCCTCTCCTCTCTCCTCCACCTCAACATTCAGCCCTCTTGCAGCCCACCATAATAATTGCTCTAAACAACTGCAAGCAGTCCACCGTACATGCCTCCTTCACCATGGTTGGCGGCAGCGGCTGTTCCCACCTCCTTCCTCACCACTCTGACATCTTAATAAATTCAATTTGCACCTACATTACTAAAAAATGATTTTACAAGGATCTATCCAAATATTAATTGAGGTTTTTACAAAAATCCAACTACCTCGACTAATGCCTAGCAATGAACAGCCGATGTATCAAAAAATAACCATCTTAAATCAGTTTATGGAGACAAACATTTTATTTACGTAGGGGTTGAAAAAATGCCTATCTTCGTAAACTGCGGTGACAATCGTCTTTAAAAATATTCCAATTTTTTTACGGTCGTCTTAATAATCATTTCTATAAATCGATTTACGCTGACATTTTAAAATCAATTTACTAAGGCTTGTATTTTAAGAGGAAAAGTCTAATTTTCCTCAACAAAATTTGGTGTGCATTCATTTTTCCTTCCTAAACTATAAAATCGGTAATTTTTCTCATCCAACTTTGAAAACTATTCATTTTACTTTCATGACCGGTTTTGGAAAGTGATTTTGCTACAGTGACGATGATTTTATTTTTTTATTTCAACTAAACCTTTAAAAAATCATAGTAAATTCTCCACATGAGTATATCTATACATTGAACATATATTGTGGTATTCTATAGTATAATCTTTTTATTGTATATGGATTTTTTTGTTGGTCAGGTTATGGCTAGCAAAAAAAATACTAAAGCATATTATATTATATGTTCACTGTATAGATCTACTCATGTGGAGTTCAAAAAATTGGAATTTTTTATTTATGATTTTTTTTATAATTTTCTATGATATTTTAAAGATTCAGACAAAACAAATAAAAAATAAAAAAGACAAAACCATCTATTTTGACATGGCCGCGACTTTTGTCGTCCTCGAGCTCTCAGCCTATGTGGCCGGAAATAAATTGGATGGACACCGGGTGCACCAGTGTTACTATAAGCCTCCGCCTAGATGTTTGACACGTGAACAAACAATCTAATCAAATGGATATAAATTTGAGTCGTGCAGGGTCCCACCCATGCATGCACAACAAGTTAGTTACATGCAGTTGTAGTTAGACGTTCGATTTTCTCCACCAGCCACGTGTCAAACATCTAGGCGGGGGATCATAGTAACACTGGTCCACTTGGTGTCCATCCAACTTATTTCCATGTGGCCCGGCTGGCCCAGCCAGCAAACCCAGCCCCCGCCGCATCTGTAATACCTCTGGTGTTTTATCTTAATTAAAAATTGATCATATCATCATATGCATTAAGCATCATTCAATTGATTGATAACCTCGTTATGCATTGAACTAAAATGAGTTTATTTGATTGAGTGTGGTTCAATTGTTTGAATGCTGGTCATCTTTTCAAATTCAAACTTTCAATTAAATCAAACCCTAATTCCCAGAGGGGTTAAATCAAACCCTAAACATGAATTTCAAAATCTAAAAAGAATTTGCATATGGTTGTTTAAGCAAAGTTGTAGAGCTCTGTTTGTATTGCATTTGTTGCAGTTTTTCAAGTGTTATTCAAGTCTTTAGAGTAATTGCAAAGGGGGTAAATTCTTTTTAAAAGGTTTTCAAATTTCAAAAATGCATTTTCATTTCTAGGCCAAATTTGAAAATGTGTGTATTGACAAAAGTGTAGATCATGAAATTCTGAGCAACTTTGGTATTCAAAGTTTTTCATGAAAACCCTTGGAAGCTTGAGCAATTTGCAAATTAGTACCAAGGGTTGTTCAGTCATTTCCTCGAGCAGTTGCATGGCAACGAAGAACTCGACGCCGACACCTGGCCGGCCACCTGCCGACGCCATCGTGCGACTTCTGGCGTGCACGAGCGTCCCATCGGATGCGTGGCATCACCACAGTCACGTTGCCGCCTTCAAAACGCGACGACACCCCTCCCTCCGTCCTCTTTCACGCTCGCAACGCCGCGCTCTCGCTCTGCTCTGCTCCGCCGAGCGTGCGCTCCGCATCGACGAGCTCGCCCGAGCTCGTTATCCACTACCAAGTCTCCAATCCACTGCCATTGTCTTCGCCTGGACCTTGCGCATTCTCGGGGTGAGTTGGTTGAAGCAGTCGAGTACTGGTTTGCTCGGCGCGGCTTCGTCTTCTTCAACTCCGGCGAGAGCGCCGCCGCTCTGGTTTGTAGTCGACCCGGCTATCCAGGAGCCACATTGCTCTTTGAACTTTTGTTTCTTGTTCTTGGTTCATCACAGATTCTTGTCGGTCTCTCCGTTTCTCCTTTGGTGAACCACAACTCCGGGAACGCTATTGTTGTCGCTCGTCTCCAGTTTTCGTCGGCACGGTCTTCGTCGATCGACCGTTCTGCTTCATCTCCGGTCGCGTTTGTGAGAGCTTCGCGACCAGGGTGGGCTCCTCGAGCTCTCCGCGCGCTTAGTTGAACTTGTTGTGAGCCCTAGTGCTCTGTCCGCGAGCTCCGCCGTCGTTCATGGCCGTCGCGGCGGTGCGCTCGTCGGTGGGACGCGTCTGTCCATCGTTTTCCAATCCGAGTCTTGCGTTAGCTTCGCCTAGCCGTCGTGAGTCCGTCCGCGGTGTTGGTTGTTCCAGCGCGTGCTCAGTTTCGTCGGAGCACGTCGCGTAGATCTCCGCCGTCCGCCATGGCTGCCAGCGGGGTCGTTTCGTTAGGGTTTCAGTTTGTCTCGCGTGTGCTTCGCGTTGTTTGGGGGCCGCTGAGTCTAGTAGAGTGCTTGGTTGAGCCGATTATGGCTTGTTTACGCTGGCATATGTGCGGTCGCACGCAGGGTGCCGCCATTGCCGTCGGTGAGGTCTCTGCGGTAGGTTTTAGCCTCGTTTCGGTTGTGCGTTATGCTCGTGGTTGCTTCTTGAATCCATCGCAGTGCTTGGTTGCTTCTGGCGCAAGCTTGTACTCGCCGGCGTACGTGCGGCCGAGCTTGGGTCGCCGCCATCGTCGCCGGTGAGGCGTTTCTGAGGGATGGAAATGGACGTGTCGCACCTCGTTGGGTTCGGGGTGAAGTGCCGAGTCCAGCGCACGAGTCAGTTGAGCAGTTGGTTCGCCGTCGGCGACGCACCGCCGTGTTTCTTGGTCGTCGGCGCCGCTGCTCTACGTCTGGGTCGCTGACGGGCGGGACCCAGCCGTCAGCGAGTTAAATCAAAGGTTTTTTTTTCTTTTTTGTTTGAACAGTAGCAACTTTTGTTATTTTCACATGTTTATTTCTGTGCATATTTAAATTCTGAAAAAATTTGGGTATGCTCTCTGTGATGTGTAGTATTTAAGAAAAATATAACATGTGCATGTTCATTATGTTTTTAATCCTGTAAAAATGCTCAAAGTAATTAAAAAATGGCTTTTCCATGATTTTTCATGATCTGTATATTGTTCCAAAAATTCTGGAAATTTTTGTGTAACCTTTATACACTGTTACCTTACTGTTCAAAAAGTTTGGAAATTTTTGGATGAACTGTTATACATGGCTATTTGTATAATTTGTAATAAAATGATTAGTAACCCTAAGTACTTTAGGTTTTGTGTGATTTTGGGTTGATTGGTGTTAATGGTCATTAGTCCAGTGACAACCACAAGTTGGACATGCTTGATGTAACGTTGTTTGCTCAGTTCTTTTAGATGTAATTATTAACTTAGATAATCAATTTAATTAAAGTTAATTAAATTATTTTATAATCTGGTTTTGTTTTTCTTCATGAAGGGAAGTTGTACTCAAGGTTTAATCTGTTTTAATCATCTCTTAAGTGCATGCTTGTGTGTTGCAAAGTATCATGTCTATCATTCAAGCATCATCTAAGCATAACATTATATCGTGTAGATATCTCGTCAGTTGGGTTGGATAACCACCCTAATGAAGGGGGTTTCTCTGTGATTGAATCTGAGCCCGAGATCGTTTATCCCTCCAACCAAGGCAAGCCCCGGTGCATTCAAACATTTCCTTGTATTAAAAATGATTGCTTTAAATCCACTTATAATTATCCTATTGCATTATGGTACTTGATTAAATTCCTATTTGATGCATAGCTTTGTCCTTGGATTAATGTTACCCTTTACCTTGACACTTGTTTAAAGATGTAAAGTTTTTGCTAAAATGCTTAGTTTGCTTAGAACTTTGATGGTAGGTGATTTCCGGTCACCTATGCATAGAGTATTGCTTCGGCAAATGGTTATGTTTTGATGAAAAAGGGATGTTGTCGGAAGTAATAATCTGAGACTGGACGGACACGGTGTTTGGGAGCCATCAGTGGTTACTGGTGTCACACCCAATTTTAAGAATAAAATTGAATGCGAATAACTCATGTGTGCCCAGAGATCAATCACACACATAAGCCGACAAATCTTTAAATAGTACCATCACTGAGTGCTTATTACATAACGAATAATATTCTTAAACATAACAGCGGAAAATAAAGATAACTCTCGCGACGAAGCTCCACTTCACAGGGAACGCCGACTGGTTGACCACTAGCCTAGTACTCCTCACGGTAGTCTTCATAGCCATCTGAAGGGGTTGAGAAAGCAAGAGTGAGCACTTAAAGTACTCAGCAAGAGTAACATAGGGTTATGAAGCTCAAAGGCTGACACTGTCTGAACTGCGATCGCTTTTAACTTGGTCAAGTTTTACCAACACTTAGCTTTAGTTATGCATAACCCAATTAATAACCACATGATAAGATTAATAACCAACATTAATAATTAAAAAACATGATCATCTACACTGTGAGTTTTTTAGGCCGCTCGTGACCGTGAGCACGGCTATCATGATAGATTTACACTCTGCAGAGGTTATACACTTTACCCACAAGTCATGTTGCCCATATGCTCGGGATAGCTAGTCCCATAACACTGCCAAGGTGAGCGGGCAGGGAACACTATGAAGTCTTTCAAAAGCCCTTTCTAACATGTAGCAGACCCTACGGACCCAATGCAAAGGGGAATATGGGACACCCTGATGGTACCACCCGCAGCGGTCCCCACCAAGCTATACCCCATAACCAGCTCGGCAAAGGTGTCTTTCACGAACCACAAGCATGCTAGTCTAAACTTCATACTTAACTAAAGCCAGAGCCATTATAGCACTCATGGTTGCATTTAAATCCCAGCTTTTGCCCTACAGTGGGTCTTGTTCCATGTTGCTACAAAAGCTAATTTTATCTCATTGTTGCATATATCATTAATCAATATTCGATTCAATATTCATCATGTAAAGCATAGCAAAGCTACCCATATGCATAGAAACCCATGGTAACAAGGTAAAAGGATAACAAAGCTATGGTAAAGATCTAAATAGGAATCAAATTAGACACATGCAATCATGACTAGATGAATTAGGGTGAATAGGTAACAAGGATGATCCCATGTTAAACTTGCCTTGATCACAAAGCTCCTGGTGGTCCTGATCAGCTGCAAAGAACTCTTGCTCACCGAAGATCTCACCGGCTGTACTCGATCAACATCACCACACAATCATCCGAACAATCATACACGAAGCAATAAAGATATAATCAGAACATTACACCAAAATAATAAAGAGATTTTGAAAAGGTTATAAAACAGATCTATACTTTACTACGGTCACAAAGACGCAAAAATCACGCTAATCGGATCTAAAACGAATAAACTATAGATTAAACAAGATTTTGAAAAGGGTAAGATTAAAGCATTAAAAGAATTAATTTACTTTGATTTTCAAAAGTAATTAACATAGATGAAATCTATACTACTGGATAGAGCATAAAATTACGGATCTAACGCAACTTGAACGGATCGATTTGGATTAAAAACAAGCAAGATATAAGCATTTGAAGTTCAGTGGCAAAACTGTAAATAGAGATTTTCTTTTAAAATCGAATTAAAACAGATCTGGAAAGGAAATACGTTTTCCAGAGAGGAAAGCGTAAAGATGAAAGGTGCTTTGGGACTGCGGGTTGAGACCCAGAAACTCGAGGGTTTCTTTAGCAAAATGCCAGGACGAAGGGGTATCGGTGGCCTTGGGCCACTGGATCTGATCTGAACGGCTTAGATTAGAAGGAGGGAGGGAGAGAGCGGCGCACGGCGGCGCCACGGCCGAACAGAGCCCGTGCTCGTCGGCGTAGGTCGATCGGGAGCTCTGGTGCTCGGTTTCCAAATCCGAGAGCACCGGGAGAAAGAGGAGAGGGAGGCGAACACACCTGGCAACAGTAGGGCTCGAAGACGGACGGGAAGGGCCGACGGCGGTGAACCGCGGCGGCGGATCCCCTGTGTACGGCGGCGGGATCAACCGGAGTGCAACAGAGAGGGAAAAGAGAGAGATAGGGCGTTCGGCGGCTTCGCGAAGAGGATGCGAGGCTCGGAGAGGCTTACCACGGTCGGAGGTGCACGGAACGGCGACTCGATGACGAGAGCAGAGCGGCGGCAATGGTGGCGCTGCTACTGCTGCGTGCGAGGCGAGACGAGGACGGGGAGAGGCGGCGCGGAGGCGGTGCTATTTATAGGAGTAGAGGGGAGGAGCCCCATGCGGTTACGCGCGAGGAACGCGCGCGCAGCGGTTACGGCGCACGCGGCGCGGCGTCGTGTCCGGCTCGGACTCAAGGAAGGAGAAGGGAGGAGGCGTTGACGGCGGGCCCGTGCTGTCAGCGAGAGGGAGGAGGGAGGAAGGAGCGCCCGCGCGCGGCTGGGCCGAGGCCAAGATGGAGCTGGGCCGAGGGGAGAGATGGCCGACCCACGCGGGAAAATGAGGGAGAGAGGGAGCATGCCGGGAGCTGGGCCAGGCAGGGCGAAAGAGAGAGAGGGAGGAGAAAAGAGTTTTTCTTTTTATTTTCTTTTGCAAATGATTTCCCAAATTGATTTCTAAATTGATTTTGAAATATTTTCCTTGAGTTTTGTAAACCAAGCACACAAGAAAATGCAGAGGCATGATATGCACAACATATTGAACCCTAACATGTGATATTTAATTTAGTTTTATTTATTTAATTCTATGATCAAAGAAAATTATTTGAAATAAATCAAATTTAAGCAAATTCACATCTAATTTCTATTTCAAATTTTTAGGGTGTTACAACTGGTGAGCGGGTTCTTTACGCCTGTGTCGTTTATGAACCGTCCGTTGTAGATGTCCAAGGGTTGTGACTTTTGAGTACTGATCACATACTTTGGGGAAGCTGGCTGGCTATTCCCGTCTTAAGAACGGTTAATCCGCACTGGGAGTGAAGAGATGGCGATAGTAGTGTGTACCCTCCAAGTTAGCGAACTGAATGGAGGTGTACTGTGCTCTCGGGTGGCGGAACCCCGGTTTTGACGGGAGGATCCAGAGAAAGGTAGTCATGTGTGTGCTTTAGTGCTATATATGTCGTGTGATTGGGAAGTTCTCAGCTGGGTTTAACCGGTTTGAATCGTCGTGTTCCTCGGAAATGGAAACATAACCCTGTCCTCTACCGCGTAGTAATATACTTAAACTAGATACTTGTTGGTTCCGTTTTATGGATGTCTTATTACCTTGTTATCGATCATACATCTAGATCGGTACCTGAGTAATCTTATGAATGAAATAAATGAATATCAATTCTTTTTATAAATGCTCATTTATGCAAAATACTTGATTCTTGTAAAACCCAACCTTGAATCCTATGACTTGCATACCTCTTTGTCCACCAAATATTTTTATTTTTGTCGGATAAGTCATGTTGAGTACTCCCGTACTTAGGGTTTATTAACCCCTGTTGCAGATGAGGGCCACATTCCAGTCTGTGTGGCTTCGTGCTGCATGACTGTGGTCAATGTGGATGAAGATTAGACTGTCTTTGCTTGACTCTTGGGCAGGAGTACTTTAGTTGTTTGTCTTTACTCTATCAGCGGCTTGATGTAATTTTATCGTACGACAATATGTTATGTTTCAAAAACCTATGGTTTGTAATATGACTTTAAATTCCGCTACTTTGATGTAAATTAAATTATTGTGTTACTTCTGCAATGTTTGTAATGAGGAGATCTTGTTCGAAAAGAGGTGAATGACCCGCTGTAAAGTGGCGACACTTAACGGTGGGATTAAATCGGATGGACTATTAATCTTGTCAAGTGGGCCCTATCTTAAGAGGTTCTGTCACAGCATCCCTCTCTTTTTGCTCAAAAAAAAATCTCTCACTCTCCCTCTATTTCTCATCTCCCGCAAGATCCAAGTTGGACGATGCCAAAATCGCCGTCGACTGCTCCGACCTCCGAGATACCCTAGCGGGCACGCACGCGGCACACCGAAGTCCCCTTCCGCCAGCACCCGGGTCCGCTTCTCCTCTTCCTCTGCACGGAACTCGGGCGCCCGTCTCCTCTTCCGACCTCACACGCCGCCGCCAATTTCTTGGCCGCTGTCATTGATTCCATCAGCCCGCCTTTTCCCCATCGTCCAAAGGTCTGCCGGGTTCTAGTGAAGGTGAGGAACGTGTAGGAAATCATCAGTGGTGCATCCCTCTCCGTCGCACTTGTTTGCCATCCACGAGCTCCCTGCGTAGCGGTCAGATCTCGCGCGGCCGGCGCGCTACCTACTGTAGCAGTCTGATCGTGCCCAGCCGCACGCCTCCCTTAGCAGGCCGGCCGAGCCCCCGATCTCGAGAAAGACGATAACAATTTTTTTGCAAAGAGACCCCTGCCTTTCCCTATTTACGAAGAAAGATATTTGTGTTATGACTAATTTACAAACCCTGAAAACTAAGAGTCTGTTTGACACGACTCAGTTTTACTAGTGAAACTATTTGTTTACACAGCTCGAAATCACTAGTGAATCTATTTTTCTAAAAATAGTTTTTATTAACAACTATCTATTTGAAGATGAACTGTTTTGAAAAAAAATTGTTTGACAAAACAACTTCATGTATAGAGAAATAAGAGCAACTCTAAGAAGAATAATATTTTTGGCTTGAAACCTATCTTAGAATTTTTTTGCCATAAAATAGCCTCCAATAGACTTTCTATCTAAGATTGTAAAATAACAAGTTGTATATCCTGTCGAATCCGCTGGCTAAAGAAAGTAAGCGGAGGCCGCCCGCCAAAGGTCCTCCTGTGCTGTTTCCCGTCCTCCTTCTCAAGCGTCGTTGTCACCTTCGTTGTGTGGTTCGCTATGGGGCACTTCTCCCACATGGGTCCTTCCTGCACCTCGTTCTCGATGGCGTGGGAGAGGGACTCGTTAGAGAGGGGATGGAGAAAGGCTCCAGGTGCCGGAGCCACTGTCAGGATCCGTCCTCGCCACTGCCGTTGGTCCAGTCACAGGGCGCTCGTGTGGCAGCTCCCCGTGGTGGCCGGCCAAACTCAAGTTGGAGTCCTTCGAGCACCTTGCGTGGCACTTGGATCAGCTGATCTGTTGAAGTATTGGCAGCAGTGAGTTCGCTAGGAGATGGGCAGTCACGCACTGCTCCCTGCCTGCTGCAGGCCGTACACAATGGTCTGTCTTTGTGCGTTGGCCGTCCAACCGTGTAACATAGTCTCGGCGGACGATGAATGAAAGCTACCGTTGTGATAGGATATTTGACATGGCACTTTCAAATATAGAGGAAATAAATATACCTAGGTTGTTGGGAAACACTAGATGACTTTTCTATTTTACATAATATCTAAATTGTAATTTAAAAGCTAATTTTTGCTAGTCTCTTCGAGATGCTCTAAGAAGGAGAACTGAGATAAGCTATATATTTTTGAGTTCCATCCTAACTCATATCTTTATGAGCGTAGAAGAAAAACAACTTCACCCATAAAGTTATTTTAAAAATAGGGTTTACCAAAAAAAACAACTCACTAGCATTTTTCTTCTCTTTATTTATTAATGATTGATTACTTCACTAATTTTATTTTTATTTTATATTCTATATATATATATATATATGATGTTGTATGTTGTTTTGTGCTATGTTTGAATATTGTTAATTAATATGATGTTCAATTATCATCTTTAAATATAGGTTCATCATGAGATAAATATTTTTTTGAAATATATCCATGTAGTGTCTTATTTTGAAGAGTTTATTGCAAGAAACATGTTGGTGTAATCGGATTTTAGTTATATACTTGGTTTAGATCTATGTCTTTAATTACTTCAAAAGGTATGGAATATGTGTCGATGTCAATAATTTTTGCTTTTACTGCATGGCTGTTATCTGCTCTACTGTTTGGGCCAAAAAAAAGCAATTGAATTAGACCCAACTTGACAAAGGAAGTGAGGAAGTGTGTTTTTTTTGGGAGAGGGCCGACGGAATTCACCAGGTGAGGGGGTCGGTAGCCAGCCAGCCCTCGATTTGGTGATCAACCATGGCCTCTGCTGTCCTCGTGCCTCCGGCCTCCGCCATTGAGGCACTGACATGTGCCACAATGCGGCAATGCCAGCCATTGAGGCGCTGATATATATGGCACGTGCATGTGTACAACAGCAGAGTATGAGTCTACACAAAGGGTGAGCTACAACTTTCACGTAGTGCTTAGTTTGTGTTGTCGCTAGCTCACCTTAGCACGTTGGATATGACCTGCAGTAGCTAGCGCATACAAGAGCGGGGCAAGCACTCATATCTTTGTTCAACTACCCTCCTCCAATTCATGTGTCCTTGTGCACCGCCATCATCTACCGCACTTGGCAAGTGCCTAAATTCTTCATTTTAAGTTTGGTTTCAATGAAATTTGCCGTTGTGATTGTTGTGACAAGTACTACTTTATACTTGATGTAATGCATGTTGTATTGTTTTAATTTATTATATATGTTTGCTTGTATATGCCTATGTGTTATTGATGGTGCGACCTTTAGAAGGCGAGGAAGAGGTGGTTTGTCAAAAGCAGTTTTTGATGATCTCAAGCAGTAACAATAGCAGCAACAATACCATTTCGAAGAAGGCAAGTGTTACCTTGATCATTATTACCTAGTCACATTAACTACACTAATTGCATACATACTCCTACATTATAGCTTAAGCATTTTTAAGGATTAGAGTTATCTCCCTCTCTTTTGTTATTATTATTCTGGATAGTTGTGCTCTTGTCTCCACATGTTTTATAGAGATGAACAGAAACAAGTGTGAGGGAAAGCCACAATAATATATTAAGGAACCCCGATCGCAAAAATTGGAGAAAATATAAGCAATGAACGACAAGACCATGCACGACAAAGCATGCCAAGGAAGGCCACGGAGTCAGGCCGCCCGGCCTCCTACACCTTCCTCATGCTTTCTCTTTCGTCCACGGTCAAATACGTATCTCATACCTCATACTTTCATATATGTTGCTCTCTGTTTTGAATTAAAATTGAAAAACCATTGAATAATCCAATTTTAACTAGTCTCAATTCAAAGAAAGTTTGCTCTGCAATAACTTAGAGATAGATTCACACAACACTTTTCCTAGAAGTCTATTATTGTTGGGAACTATTATGATAGGGTTCCCGTATCACTTAAGTTGTTGTGGAATGTGATATAGTAGAATAATGAGAACTTGCTTCTTTACGTTATGTCATTGGAGAATTTTATTTCTAAAAAGGTTTAAATTATAGTTATGCTTCTCCTTCATGGTAAATGATTATTGCCTACCAAAGCCAAATTGTTAGATATGTGTATATCTAGGGGGTTATTTGTATATAACTTACTTCTAACTCAAGTCATTATTGACTATATATATCAAAGCCACCCAACCTAAGGGGTATGAGATGTTTTCCATAATTCTACATGGTATCAGCAGACCGGGCCTATCCTCGCCCGTCTCCCACCATGCCGCTGCCCTAATTTTTGGCCGCCACCTCCCTAGCCGCTGCCTACACAACCGTTGTGCCCTAGGGTGCCGCTGATCCTTCAGCCGTCGCCTCTCTCAGGCCGCCGCTCACCCTCCCCAGCGCTCCATCTCATTGTTGCAGCGTCGTGTCCTCCTCTGCCGCTACCTTTGTGAAAGGTCCTAGATGGCTAGAGGGGGGGTGAATAGCCTAATAAAAAAATCTATAAATCACTAGAGAAAAGGTTAGAATAACACTTAAGCGAAGCTTTTGCTCTAGCTCTACTTAGGGATGCAAAGCCACCTATCCAAGCAATTCTAGTTAACTAAGTGCCTATCACACAATAGCAAAAACCTAAGGCACTTAGCTCAAGCTAGCAATAACAACTAACAAGAGAAACTAACTAGCAAGCTAACAAAGCAAGATATGAAGAAAGTAAATGCAAGGGATAGAGGTGATTGTTATACCGATGCCTTGTGAAGAGAATATACCAATGTGAAGACCAATCACAATAAGATCACCAAGAGTGGCCGGGAGACAAGATGAACACAATGATTTTTCTCCCGAGGTTCACTTGGTTGCCACCAAGCTAGTCCCCGTTGTGTCGACTACTCAAATGGTGATTCGGTGGCTAATAGGCAATCACAAGCCTAGCCCACAACCCGGGCGCCACAAGAATCCACCCAAATGAGAGTAACTCAATGACACGAGCAATCCACTAGAGTTACCCTTTGACGCTCCGTCAGGTGGGTACAAGCCCTCTCACAAGTCGATGAAGCCGGCCACGAACAATCACCAAAATGTGTTGAAGCTTCTCCACAATCGCCAAGCCGTCTAGGTGTTGGCAAACACCAAGAATAACAAGAAAATCCGCGGCGATGACGATGACCAAGTGCCACTAAGATGAAATGTAATGATCAAGCACTTGGTTCACTCAAACTCTCATGAATTAGCAAGCAAAGCAAAGAGAGATGAGTTGGGGCCTTCTGAAGCAAGCACAAAGAGTGGGAAAGAATGGGAGGTTCTAGAGTTTCCCCTAGAGGCTGGTCAAAACATATAAATAGCCCACACACAAGAGCTAACTGTTTGCCTCCTCTTCCTTGCTTTCCTGCATGCCTCCGGATGCTGTTTACACTTGGGGTCCGGACCATTGGGAGCGTCCAGACCCTTTATCCACTGAGATGCAGAGCCTCTGTGAGAGTGTCCGAACGTGGCCTCCAGACGCTCGCAAAGCACCGTCCGGACTAATGGTTGTGTGTCCGGTCAGCCTACCATTTGAATCTGCTCGTTCCCGCCCTGCTCTGCTGCTGCCACGTCGCCTCCAGACGCACTCAACAGTAGCGTCCGGACTCCTTGTCTTCTGCGTCCGGACCTCAGCAGAGAGGGTCCAGAGAGCTCCCGAGCTCCGGACAATTGTCCGGTGTCCACTGTCCGGACACAACCTTGCATCCGGATCAAGTTGCAGAGAAGAACAGAGAGCTCAGAGCCTCCGGACGCGCGTCCGGGAGACCTACGTCCGGTCCTTCATTAGCGTCCGGACCTCCTATCCAGAGAGGCCGAGAGCTAGGGTCTGCTTCCGGACGCATCCGCGTTAGTTCGGACCGAGCAACCCTAGCGTCCGGACTCTGCGGAGCACTATCTCGTGTCCAATTGAGTTGCTTCTTCTTCTCCAAGTCTTCATGCGCTAACACTTTGTGATCTAACACTTGCTCACCTGTGTTAGCCTTTTACAAGGTATTTTCTTGGATTTGTTTCATGTTTTATGTCACGTAGGTTCATTTTATATGAATGCAATGCAAACCTAGTGGCACATGATAACCGCAATCGAAACAAATTTTCCCTTCTTAATAGTACGACTATCTATCCTAAATGTGATCACACTCTCTATAGTGTCTTGATCACTAAACCAAAAATGGCCCTATGATATACCTTTGCCTTGTGTCCATTTTTGTTTTTCTCTTTCTTCTTTTCCTTAGTTCATGAAGCACTTGATCAATGCACCATTGTCATCCTTCTAGCTCCATGTGTCAAGGTGGATACCCTAGCTAGATAAAAAACTTAGCACACGGGTTAGTCCATAGGTTTCATCAATTAACCAAAACCAAACTTGGGCTTTCACTTTGGCACTATGGGGTCTGACGACTCCACCTCCGTTGGTTGTGGTGGAGGTGCCCCCATCGTCACCCCTCCCTATGCCATCGTCAACGTGAAGCACCATGTTCCCATCACGTTGGAGTTGGCTCATCCCAACTACAACAAGTGGGCTGCCTTCTTCCCCCGCGCTCTGCGGCAAGTTCTTCCTCCGCGGCCACATCGACGGTACTCTGGAACCCGCTCCCGCTCCCACTAATGCAACATGGGATGCTGCGGACTGCTCTATTCGTGGATGGATCTATGGCTCCGCCACCGCCGACGTCCTCGACCTCGCCATGGCTCCCGAACAGACCACTTGCGACCTATGGGTTGCGATTGCTGCCCTGTTCCAAGCCAACAAGGCGCCACGTGTTGTTTTCCTTGCGGAACAGTTCCATTCGATGACTCAGGGCAACCTCTCCATCAACTAGTTCTGTCAACGCATGAAGCAGACTATCATTTCTCTCCGCGACATCGGCCCACACCATCCTCGACTCCTAGCTCGTGCTGAACCTCGTGCGTGGCCTCAACCCCCGCTACTCCAGCACCGTAGATGACATCGTCAACAAGGACATGCTGCCATCTTTTGCTCCTGCTTGCAACATGCTTGTTCTCAAGGAGCTTCGCCTCGCCAATGAATCTCAGGTGCAGACTGGTACATCCCTTATTGTAGGCACCCCATCTTCGTCTGCCTGCTCCAATGCAGACTACCGCTCCTCCACCTCTGGTTCTCTTGCTGCCCCTCCTCAGAAACGCGCGGGCAACACAAGTTCAGGAGGAGGTGGCACTGGTGGTGGCCGTAATACTAGCAACCGCCACGGTGGCCATTGTGGCCACGGCCAGCAGCAGCAACAGCCGCCCGCCGGTGGGTAGCGGTAGCAGTCTGTCCTGCCTGCTGGTCCCTGGTTTTCTTCAATCCAGGAGGCTTTCTGGCTGGGCAGCGCCCTAGTTGGCGTCCCCCTGGTGGCCCTAGCTTGCTCTGCCAGGCACCCTAGGCATATACCGCCTACGTGCCCCTGCAGTACTCCATGCCGGCACCCCCACAATAGCAGCAGTGGGATTCCTCCACTCTGGTTGTAGCCTTGAACCAAATGTCCATGAACCAAGGCGACGCACCTTGGGTCATGGACACCGGCGCTACCGCCCACATGAACTCCAACGATGGTATACACACCTTCTGCTCCCTGTTGACACCAGAAGTGGCAAACGGGAAAAGACCGCAAGCGTACGGCTGTCAAGTGTAGCTTTCACCGGGAGTATTCTAGGTATCGTATTTTCCACAAGGAACGACAAGTGAGTTAACTAGGATTATGGATATGTCCTATGATGGATCAAGGGAGACTATGATAACTGGGTTGAGAGGTTTTATATATCAAAGATATCTAACAAGGTATAGCTAGTTATACTGGCTTTATCAACCCTTCTCTTGCGGGAGGCGATGGGATAGATCAGAAAGAGGGCAAAACTCTAACTGGACCGCGCCATCATGTTGTATTGAGACCCTACCTTTTAAGAACTTATCTTACAAACGGGGTGGAATACGAAGACTAGATAGGGCTGTCACTTCCTACTAGCATCCACTGACTTTCCGTGCGATAAGCGGTTTGCAAAGGCAAGATCTAGTCTAGACACCACGTCTATACTATTCTTACTACTTTAACCCTATTAAAGCACTCTACTTAAAGTAAAGCGATGAACAAGTGTGAAAAGATGTATAACAGCTATGCTAGAAGTAGAATATCAAATGCTATAAAGAACTCGGATGTATCACTTACAAGAGCTGAACTTACAAGAGAATCGCATCCGCTGAGGCGCAACTCAGAGAAGACACCAGACAAGCCCGGCTCTCCTCCAGGCTCTCCTCACTCTCTTCTAGCTAGCATAACACTACAGCAGAGCTACGCTAAGCTAAGTAGTTTCTCCAATCAGGCATGAGTGAGAGTGAAGGCCTAGGGGTATTTATAGCTAGAGGTGGAGTAGGGGCTACTCTGATGCCACATCAGCGATCTGCGCCACCTCCATCAGCCACCCTAGGATCAAACCGTCATTGTAATCGTCTTAAATCAATGGTGGAGATCAAGTGGATGCATGGCGGCATGCAAGAAGGCGGTGGAGAACTCGGGGCAGCTTTTAGGCACATGGGCAAGGTCGGCCGACCTCCCTCTGGCAGGTGGGACCTACCCCTTCCTTCTAAAAGGTGTTCTCAGTAGTCAGGGGGTCTGTGGGTGGCCTCTAGGCCCAAACTTGAGGTCGGTCGACCTCCTTTAGAGAGCTCTGGGCCTTCCCTTCGGCGTGGGACCTCCTTGATAGGTGTGGATTCTACTGTCCAAAATTGGGCCCAAAGTGAGGTCGGCTGACCTCCGTTTGTGGCCAAATAAGCTCATCTTTTGCAGGTAGCTTCTAGAGGTAATGTCCATCATGATGGTATATTGGATTTGCACATTTGCCATACTTGGAAATATGTCATGTTGGGCCCCCAATCATGACGTTTTGTGCCTATATTCAAATGGAGGACATATACATGTGGAACCAAGTTAATTGAACTAAATCATTTCTCCTTTGCTTATTAGGTTCCCAAAATGGTCCTTTGTTGACGATTTTGAGTATGTAAAAGTATGTCATTCTTACCGTCAACAAGATCCCCCATACTTACCTCTTTGCTCATCCTCGAGTAAAGGATAAAAGTAAACATAACTATGATATTCTCAAAGTATAAAGCAAGCATAAAGATTTACTCAAGACACTTTGTTATACAAGCGGGATATGTGGTATTGTCTAGCATATATCCTTGAGAGGTTGATAAATGGAATAGTTCTCAAGGCAAAGTCATCTCCTCAAATCATATTTTAGTACTTGGAGTTTTTGATAAGTTTTTCAAAAGAAAGCACATAAGTCAACTTACTCCTCATATAGCACTCTAGATCACTCACAAGGTGTATGATTCCTTACCAAGGCATAACATGAGATTGCCTTCTATGTGTCCTCCTACTTCTAAATGGCTTATGTGGAGCTTAGGTAGGGATAAATAATGTAGCATACTTGCATTGCTTATATTGTAAAGTCAAAACAAGGATCTAAGGAGAAAAATGTCATAATCCTAGATCAAGATGTGCATGTGTATGAAAAATGATAGTGGACTTTATTGTACTCCTTTACTATGTATGATCTCTCTAACTTTATGATTTGTTTGAGATACGGCTATCTTTCTTTTTTTTGCTGAGCTTTTGCTCATCATCATTTTGGTTAGCCATATCTTTTTTTGAAGAATTTGAGATAGATCATAACATATTTCTGGAGTATTTATTAGATGATCATGGAACAAGTAAATGAAAGGCATGTTTTGCGTACTTCTAGTGTAGAAGCAGCGTTTATATGTGGTGTGTACGTGATCTTGATCTTTGAACTATGAAAAAATTCTCAACAAGGGTCAACAAGGTTTGACCAAACTCAAAGCAAATACAAGAAGCATATGAGGAAGGTTTTTGATCATATATAAACATATATGGCTTTGGTAGGAATTTCTCACTATAGAGGAGTAGTGACATTATGGTTTTATGACGTTTTCAAAAATTAATCTCCAAGTACTTTAAATAGACAGGGTATGAATCATGAGCTGAGAACGTATATCTCATTGATCAACAACTTAGTCAATATGGTTTCCTATCAAGATATTTTCCCACTAGCATAAGCAAAAGCAAGAATTCATTTTTATGATGCTTTTACCCTTAGAACGTCATAGATCATGTCACTTTTCAAATTTTAATTTCAAATGGGATCTTCTTGTTTTTATTCAATATTAAAAGGGAAATAAACTAAGCAATTAATTTCATGAAGAAATAAAATTTTATTTTTATTTTTATTTTTATAAGAGAAATGAGTTAAGCAAATAAAAACATAAAAGAAAAAGGGAATGAGATGTGGCAAACCAGTCAGAGTTGATAACAATGTTGCATGGATGCTGGCTGGTGGGCCTGGGGATACTTGGTGGGGTCGGTCGACCCCACCTCGGAGGCTTTTGGCCACTTCGGTCCCTGAAATAAATATCTTACCTTCTGAATGTTCTTCTGCCGTGTCAGTTTTGCTGTTTGGCCCCGAACGTGCATCGGGCGATGCACAAAAGTGGCCGATGAGGTCCAATTTTTTCGTGGGACGTGTCATGACCGTGTACATCATGATTCCATGGTCGATCTGGTCAAAATGTATGTTGGGGTGTCGACTGATATCCCCCCATACATGTTTCACTGCATACTGGAGCACAGAACAGAAAGAGATCAAATGTAGGGGTTCTGCTGGGGTAAGATACCAGCAGAGCCAAGAGTTTCATTTGTCACTGATAGCTTAGGCATGTGTTCATTGATTCATGAGTGATAGACTATCAAGCCTAAGTATCTTGTTTCTATGAAGGGCTAAGGTGTGCCAAGGGAGAAAGTAGAGAGAGAAAGTCATGTGGCCTTAGCATAAGGGATGACAAGGATCTTGTCATGCTCTCTTCTATCAGAGGCTTGATATAAGTTGTGTTGATGGCTCTAGAGGATGGCTAAGGAGAGGGAGAGGTAAGGAGATCCTCTCTCTCAATGGCTTTAGATAAGCGCTTGAGCTTTGCATTAATGATAATGTGAAGATCATTAAAGCTATCTTTAAGACCTAGACGCACCATTCTCTCCTCAGAAACCCTTTCTTCTAAGTTGGTAATGCTCTCTTTAGAAACAACACGTAGGAGAATTTCCATATCGCTCTTTTGATCTTCTTCTTGGTGGAGCCACAGTGAGGTCAAGGAAGGTGAGAAGGGAAGCAAGAGGAGATGAAATTTCTACTGGTGGTGAAGAAGAACAAGGTAAGAGGAAGAAGAAGGAGAGGGAGAGGTTAAGAAGAGAGAATCCAACGTCCTTCGCCTCTATTTTCACTTGGATCGTGCTGGAAATAGGATAGGAATGTTGGTCCAGTGCTCAGGAGCAATGTGCATGTCTGAAGGGCAAAAACCCCGGTCGGCCGACCTCACTTTGGTGAGTTTTGGCTCGACCAAGCCAAGATTTAAGGTCCCACAGGTCAAGTTCTACGATGTCGGGCCCTGAAGCTCCTAGAGGAGGTCGGCCGACCTCCTTTTGGGCCAAATGGGCCCAACTTTTTTGTGGTGAAAGATAAGGCTAAGTATAGGCTATGTCTAAGGTCAAACACGAAAAATGATCTGGAAATTAAAACATGTAGATTTTAGTTCTCAATTGGATTAAGGACAAAATATATCATGTCAATTTCATGCTCAGGTGATTCATGTTGTATTGAGGTCCTACCTTTTAAGAACTTATCTTACACATGGGGTGGAATACGAAGACTAGATAGGGCTGTCACTTCCCACTAGCATCCACTGACTTTCCGTGCGATAAGCGGTTTACAAAGGCAAGATCTAGTCTAGACACCACGTCTACACTATTCTTACTACGTTAACCCTTGCATAAGATTAAAGCACTCTACTTAAAGTAAAGCGATGAACAAGCGTGAAAAGATGTATAACAGCTATGCCAGAAGTAGAATATCAAATGCTATAAAGAACTCGGATGTATCACTTACAAGTGCTGATCTTACAAGAGAATCACATCCGCTGAGGCGTAGCTCGGAGAAGACACCAGACAGACTCGGCTCTCCTCCAGGCTCTCCTCACTCTCTTCCAGCTAGCATAACACTATAGCAGAGCAACGCTAAGCTAAGTAGTTTCTCCAATGAGGCATGAGTGAGAGTGAAGGCCTAGGGGTATTTATAGCTAGAGGTGGAGTAGGGGCTACTCCGATGCCACACGTCAGCGATCCACGCCACCCCCATCAGCCACCGTAGGATCAAACCATCATTGTGACCGTCTTAAATCAACGGTGGAGATCAAGTGGATGCATGGCGGCATGCAGGAAGGCGGTGGAGAACTTGGGGCAGCTTTTAGGCACATGGGCAAGGTCGGCCGACCTCCCTCTGGCAGGTGGGACCCGCCCCTTCCTTCTAGAAGGTGTCCCCACTAGTCAGGGGGTCTGTGGGTGGCCTCTGGGCCCACACTTGAGGTCGGCCACCTCCTTTAGAGAGCTTTAGGCCTCCCCTTCGGCGTGGGGCCTCCTTGATAGGTGTGGATTCTACTGTCCAAAATTGGGCCCAAAGTGACGTCGGTCGACCTCCTTTTGTGGTCAAATAAGCTCATCTTTTGTAGGTAGCTTCTAGAGGTAATGTCCATCATGATGGTGTATTGGATTTGCACATTTTCCATACCTGGAAATATGTCATGTTGGGCCTCCAATCATGATGTTTTGTGCCTATATTCAAATAGAGGACATATACATGTGGAACCAAGTTATTTGAACCAAATCATTTCTCCTTTGCTTATTCGGTTCCCGAAATGGTCCTTTGTTGACGGCTTTGAGTATGTAAAAGTATGTCATTCTTACCATCAACACTCCCCTCCCTCCTCTCCGTCCATTGTTGTTGGTGATGGCAACTCCCTCTCTATCACTGGGCAGGGCGACTCTTCTCTCTCTCCTTCCTCCATCTTTGCACTCAATAAAGTTCTTATTGTGTCATCTCCTTTCCACACGTCAATTCACTCGTCAAAACAATTGTTCTATTGAATTTGACGCTCTCGGCTTTTCTATTAAGGATCCATGGACCAATCGGGTGATGCTTCGTTGCAATAGCTCTGGCGACCTCTACACCTTCCCTGTCGCCACCCATCAAGCTTATGTCGCCTCATCCGACGTCGCTTCTCTGTGGCATGATCGTCTGGGTCATCGTAGTCCAGCAGTTTCCACTCGTCTCCAGCATTTAGTTCCATGTAATAAGAGTCTCACTAGCATCTGCCACGCGTGTCAGCTAGGCAAACATGTTCGTCTTCCTTTTAGTAGTTCCTCTTCATGTACCTCGTCACCTTTTGAACTACTGCAATGTGATGTTTGGACACCTCCTATTTCTAGTGTATCTGTCAACTCTTATTACCTGGTCATATTAGATGATTATACCCATTACTGCTGGACTTTTACCCTTAAGGGCAAATCTGATGTTCATCAGCATCTCGTTCAGTTTTGTGCCTTTGCTCGCACCTAGTTCTCGCTACATGTTAAGTGCTTCCAAGCCGATAACGACACTGAGTTTGTGAACAATGCCATAGCTAACTTCCTCGCCTCTAATGGGATTATTCTTTGTCTCTCTTGCCCCTGCACTTCAGCCTAGAATGGCAAGGCTGAACGTGTTCTGCGTACTCTCAATAATATAGTACACACCCTTCTTCTCCACTCCTCAATGCCTTCAGCCATTGGGCTGAAGCCCTCGCCAGAACCACCTACCTCTTAACTCATCGCCCAAGCTCTGCTATTTCTCATGACATTCTTTTTTCTCGTCTCTATGGATAGCTACCTGATCTGTCCAATCTTTGGGTTTTCAGGTGTCTCTGCTACCCTAACCTTTCTGCTACCTCTGCACACAAGCTCGCACCATATTCCACTGCTTGTGTGTTACTCGGCTACATAACATCTCACAAAGGCTATCGCTACCTTGATTTGTCTTCTCTCCGTATCATCATCTCTCGCCACCTTGTGTTCGATGAAACAATACTTCCCTTTTTAGCTAACCCTGCAGGGCTCACCTCTCTGGTGTCACTCGACTTTCTTGTTGATGACATCGACGACATTGTGCCACTTCTTACAAGTGTCGCACCCCTTCATCCTGGCGGGCGTGGTCTTGTGCCCCCATCCGGCTCACCAACTTAGCTTGGCGTCCGTGGTCTCGTGCCCTCATCCAGCTCACCGACTCAGCCTGACGGGCATGGTCTCGTGCCCCCATCTGGCTCCATGCCACTTGATGACCCTACGGTCATCTCCTGCGGCTGCGGTGTTCCTGCGGCAACACCGACGCCACCGCCAGTGCGTTTTGGCCAGGTGTACGTCCGCCGTCCTCCAAAAGCTCATACACTTGTGTCTACATCTTCTTCAGAACCTGCGCCGACTCCTGCAACCACCGTGGCTGCTTCTAGTGCAGTGCCCACGGGTGCCTCTGCTGCAGCACCAGCGCATGCTCCTACTGTAGCGCCTGCACTTGTTGCGCGTGCCACTACTAGGGTACAATCCAACACCATTCATCCCATCGATTACAACGGCGCATTCCTATCTACAGCCGTCGCCTTGCCTATACCAACTAACTATCGCAGTGCGCTGGTTGACCCTTAGTGGCGCACGACTATGGCAGAGGAGTTTCAGGCACTCATTGACAACGGTACATGGTGCCTAGTTCCTCGACCACCCTGTGCCAATATCGTCACCGATAAGTGGATTTTCAAACATAAATATACTGCGGATGGATCCCTTGCTTGGCATAAGGAACGTTGGGTTGTGCGGGGGCTTCTCCCAGCAGTACGGCATCGACTACGACGAGACTTTTAGTCAGGTTGTCAAACCGGCCACAATCTGCGTCGTCCTTAGCATTGTTGCCTCGCGATTGTGGATGATTCATCAGCTCAACGTGAAGAACACGTTTCTTCATGGTCGTCTTCAGGAGACCGTATACTGCTAGCAGCCTCCCGGCTTCATCGATCCATCTGCTCCTGATCATGTTTGTTTGTTGTAGATGCCTCTATATGGTCTAAGCAGGCACCTCGAGCTTGCCACCAATGGTTTTCCACGTACCTTCGTCAGCTCGGGTTCAAGCCTTCGGCCACCGATGCGTCTCTCTTTATTTATAAAGATGGAGATAACATCGTCTATTTGTTGCTCCATGTCGATGACATCATACTCACTGTGTCTTCTTCGACTCTCCATCGCATTACTGAGCGTCTAAGCTCGGAGTTTGCGATGACGGACCTCGGCGCGCTTCACCACTTCCTCGGCATCTCCGTCACGCGCTCGACTGATGGATTGTTCCTCTCCCAATGCCAGTATGTTGTTGAGCTTCTCCAGCGTGCTGGCATGTCGGAGTGTCATCCCAGCTGTCCAAACTATCCGTCGAAGATGCTACACCCATCGCCGACCCCTCTCACTACCGCAGACTCACTGGTGCGCTGCAGTATCTGACCCTCACACGGCCGGACTTGGCTTATGCGGTCCAGCAAGTGTGTCTGTTCATGCATGATCCACGTGAGGTGCACCTCGCCCTCGTCAAGCGTATTCTTCGCTATGTCAAGGGAACGCTCTCGACAGGTCTGCATATCGGCACTGATCCTATCCGATCTCTCACGGCGTACCCTGATGCGAGCTGGGCCGGTTGTCCTGACTCCCGGCATTCTACGTCAGGTTACTTTGTCTTCCTTTATGACACACTAGTGTCTTGGTCTTCCAAGCGCCAGACCACTGTCTCTCGCTCCAGTGCGGAAGCAGCTCATGCTATTGCCGAGTGTTGTTGGCTGCGCCAACTTCTTCAGGAGCTTCATCTGCCGCTCCAATCTGCTACTGTTGTCTTATGTGACAATGTTAGCGCTGTATATATGACAACTAACCCTGTTCATCATCGCCGAACCAAGCATATTGAGATCGACATTCACTTCATCTGAAAGAAGGTGGCTCTTTGCGAATTTTGGGTCCTGCATGTACCATCATCTCACCAGTTCGCTGACATAATGACTAAAGGTCTCCCTATACAAATGTTCGGTGATTTTTGGTCCAGTCTGTGCGTCCGTGACCCTCCCGCTTTGACTGCGGGGGAGTGTTAGATATGTGTATATCTAGGGGGTTATTTGTATATAGCTTACTTGTAACTTAAGTCATTATTGACTATATATATCAAAACCACTCAACCCAAGGGGTATGAGGCATTTGCAATAATTCTACACAAATAGATGAATTTTAAACTTTCTCATAGGCTACTTGCTTTGTTTTGAGTTTTGTCAACGCTTGTGATCCTTGTTGAGAAGATTATCATGCACTCAAGATCAAGTTCACGTATACTCCACATATATACGCTGCTCTTACACTAAGAGTACACAAAAATATGCCTTACACCCAAAAATCTATCCCTACACTGGAGATAGAACCAAAAAAAATATTTAATAGGATACACATATATATATGCTCCAAGTTGTAATCAATTCTCTCAAGTTTTATGTGTGCAGACAAAAAGATATGGGCTATGCAAAAATAAAAGAAAAGAAAAAATAAAGAGATTAAAACATGGACAAGTATCCTACCAAAACAATGGATACTTAGATGCCCGCCTCTCTAAAAAAAAGAAAAAAAAGAGATAGGAAAAGAAATAAATAAAGATATCCCATAGTCTTCATGCCTTGCAGGAATTATCAAATTATCGAGAGAGATGAAATATCAATGAGCATAGTAGAATTAGGTTAGCCACCAAATATATCACACACACATACACATCTCTATCTAAGAGTATGACATTCTCCTCCTTGGATCCTAGTTTTGACTTTACAATACAACAAGGTAAGTACGCTATTTCCTTGAATTACCTATAACTCTAGATACAGCCTTGTAGAGTTAGGATATTTTTAAGGGCATCATTCATTCATGCCTTGGCAAGAATCCACAAATACTACATATTAGAATGCCGAGAGTATGTCATGAGAAGGACAAGTTAAGCTATGTTTTATTTTGAAGAATATTGCAAAAACTCCAATTAACTTGACTGACAGGAGTAGGGAATTTGTTTCAAGCTGTTTCATTCTTCAACCGCTGAAGGTTTTTTGGTACACTTTGAATCCCGCAGTACATGACAACCAGGAATTGTTTAGTGTTGATATCTTGTTCCATAGTTATGTGTTGAGTAATCCAACTTTTTATCGAGGACGAGCAAAAGCCTAAGTGTGGGGGAGTTTGTTGATGGTAATTAACTCCTATCATAAAGCATCAATTAAACCATGAAAAGGATATAAAAGGAATCACCACCATAGAATTGGGTTTAAACTGACATTATTCCAATAGTTTTGGTGAATTGTGATTTTATAGGGATTAAACAGGAAAACAGGAATTAATACAGAGAAGAATCCTAATCCAACACGTCACGTTTTGCAAACGATCAGGCTCTTGCACTGGAACAGTCTAGAAGGCACCAGAACGAGGCGGAGGCCAAAGTGGGCTAGAGGGGGGCCGACCAGCCCCTACCCTAGGTCAGTCGGCCTGGTGAAGAGTCCAAGCCTCCCACGTCTCGTATGGCGGCACCTAACCGACCTCTTAATGCAATCTACACTGTTGTTTAAGGTCGGTTTGATCCAAGGGCCGCGGTTGATCCCACCGGACTATAAATAGAGGGCAGACCCTCCCCCAGAGGCATCCTACAATTCATAATTCAGATCTCCAGTTAGGATCAGAGGTGTCCCTCAAATGGATAACTTATTTAGGGCCAACTATCAAGAAGAAGACTAGTTCTCCCTCTAATATTAGGTTTAGAATCTAGTCTTATATTAGAATTAGAAGAGAGAAGGTAAGGGAGAGACTTGAAGGAAGTGCTGGCCAGTCGGTGCTGCTTTTACGCCTTGTACCTACGGATTGAAGATTGCTAACCCCGATATTTCATCTAAGATTCGCTCCGGTGATCAACTTCTATTTACATGTAAGTTTCCATTATTTCATTATATATTTTTCATTAGGTATGTAGCTCTTTATTGAGTGCTTTATTTCTATCGTACGTAGGAGTAAAGTAGATTTTCTAGTGTAAGTGTGGTGCTTAGACTTGTTAGCTCATAGATGTGCCCTATTTTTCGGACTCAGTGGTAGCACGCAGAGGTGACTCTTATAGCTCTGTTGAATCTTCTATAGTCCACCTCCTATTTATAGGACCTCGCAAGTTAGATTATTACCTAGTTGTGTTGTACTTTGTTTGTGTCCTGCTAAGTAGTTCCCCCAGTTGAACTTTAATAAATACATTAAGATAAAAAAGAACCAGAAAGCCGTAGTGATCCCTTCTTTCTTTTAACTTTTCAGGCCTTGTTAGCGACTCAGGGATAAAGCTATCAGACTTAAGTAATCTGCCCGTTCCTTTGGGTTCGATATTAAAACTGGGTTATCTCGGTGAAGTTCTGCATCAGTATCTTATCTGTGCGCTTGCGGATAACTTGAGTGTGGATAAAATATACCAACAATGGTCATGGTGGTGGAGGTGACCAAAAGAGATGATCAACTGCTCAATCGTGGAAGAGAAGAAAGAGAAAAACAAAACCATGTGATCAAGGCAAATGTGTCAAATAGGTTTTTGTTTTGGCACTTTAAGACACCATAGAGGGTGTGCATATACTTAATGGTTATCTAAGTACCACTAGGTGAAAGAATTCCATGCATATGCTTTAGGACCTAGTGAGCTAACCATTAACCCTTGGAAATTGTTTAAAAAATATGCTAACATACATGCACAAGTGGTGGAAAACCTTTGTGTTGGCACATGAAAGAAAAGGTGAAGTGATGACAAAGAGAAAGGGTTACTCAAATGTGACCGGATGTTGATCCCGGAGGGACCGCACATGTCTAGTGCTTAACCATAGTCGAGGCTGAGAGGAAGAGTCTCGATCGAACATTGGGCACGTCCGGTCAAAGTTGGAGCTCTCTAGAACTTCTCTGCATAGTGACCGGACTCTGTTAGTGAGTCTAACTAGATGCGACTGTGTTGCATCTAGTCAGTGTGACGTGGCGCTTAGACGTAGTTGCTATGTGGACCAGACATGTCTGGTCGCTCCAAGAGCTCTCTGGAACTCGACCAAACTTTGTGTGAGAGTGTTCGGTCAATTTGAGGGGTGCATCCAGTGCAACATTATGTGGTATGGGAGCGTTACGGACCATTGGTGATCGATGGTTGGAGTTCAAATTGGTAGACACGTGGATCGTTATGGGGGGATTAGACGCTATGCCAATCGAATTCGACGTGTTTGTTCAGCAGGTTTGGTCAACGCGGAGGCAGCCCAAGGACTCTATGAGTCCAAGGGTTTATATTTAGGGCCATGAGCTGATTCTTGCTTACACTCTCGATACTTTAACTTGTTGATTCACCTTTTAAGTATACTCTCTCACTTCTCATTCATTCTCTTGCTTGATTGTGCATCCTAAGTGAGATTAGGAGCGATCCAAAGTTTATTTGCTTAGAGCTAAGTTTAAGTATCCATTGGAACTAGAGATTGTTGAGCAACATATTTTCTTGTTATTCTTGATGTTTTCTGTGACCTAGATGGCTTGAAGCTGCAGAGGAGCATTGGCACAAGTTGGTGATTGTTCATGGCTATCTCCTGGTGACTTGTGTGGGGTTGCGTCTATTCTCCGTGGAAGTTCGCGAAAGGTGACTAGAAATTTCTCATGCATTGAGCTACCACCACTTGTGAGTAGGTGCTTGTGGCGCCCTTGTGTAGAATTAGGCAGTAGAAGCCTACGAGCTCGTGCATCACCAATTGATTGGTCGACACAACAGGGACTAGCGTGCCGGTAAGCATGTGAACCTCGGGAGAAAAGTACTTGTGTCATTTGGCTCTTGATATTCTCCTGATATTCACTTGGTATTCATATTGATTAGTTGATCATCTCACGTGCTCGGTGGTTGTAACAATCTCTCTATCACTTATATTATATTGATTCACTTTGTACTAGTGGCAGTGCTTGTTTATCCTAGTTGAGTAGTTAGAATTCTTAGTGGTAATTTGTTTCCTGGCTTTCTCACCTAGGTGTTAAGTAGAAACATAGCTCTTGCTTGTTATAGAAATCATAATACACTAGAATTATAGATAGGTGGCTTGCCAAACAATTAGAGCTAGAGCAAACTACATTATCACTTTATTATTATCTAACAAATTGCTCTAGTATTTTGTAGATTTTTAATTAGACTATTCACTCCTCTCTAGCCATTTACGACTTTCAATCTCCGGGGAGGACCCATCGGGAAGAGCACACCTCAGGTTGTTCTAGGATCGGCAAGGCCACCTAAACGCCAATGAATCTCATGGAGACATGAAACGAACAACGAGAGGGTTGAGAAAAGGAGCAAAAGGTAGGTAATAGATTATCTGTGTGATCCTTATATATATATATATATATATATATATATATATATATATATATATAATATATATATATATATATATATAGAGAGAGAGAGAGAGAGAGAGAGGAGGGGGTGGTCTTATTCCAGAAAAACAACAAGTCCAAAACACGTTTTTCAAGTTTCCTACATCAAAATAGTCAAAACTGACTTGTAAACCAAACCGGTTCGAAATAAGTAGAAAAGCCGGCTGATTTCTTCTAGTCTGGGCATTGTAGCCCGCACGACACAGGGGTAGTCAGTTTAGCCGACTTTGAGCTATGAGCCGGCTAAACCTGCCTAACGAGACGGCCGAGCCGACCTAGCCACGACGGGTGCTGTCCTCTTCCTCTTTTGCCTCATAGATTTCAATGTGGTGGTCCAAAATATGATTTAGGGCACTTCATTGTTATGAAAATCATCACAAAGTCATTTGGTCATTTTTGGTGGTAAACAGAAGACATTCTACTCTTCAAGAGGGTTTGCTCCAAAATTGCATCGCATGAAGGATTAGGAGTAGTTATAGGTGTTACAAGGCAGTTCTTACCTTCGTTGGACGGAGGAGCTGTGACCATTGTCGATTGATTGCGAGTCTCCTCGCAGATCGAAGCTGAAATTGTAATTAAGGGAACAGGGGTAAAAGTTAAGGGGACGAAGGAAAAGATGGCAGCAGTCCTTTTACACGCTCGATCAGCCCCAAGTTTTTTTTCCCCTTCCATCTGTCTCACATTTTTCACAAAGAAATTGAAAGCCAAGAATTAGACAAAATCCAACAAATGAATCTCTCAGCTGAACGCCGCTGCCTAAACAAATTCAAGAGCTAGAGAATAATAGTTTTCTCAGTCTGCACGATCGAATCCGCTAAATGATACTACTATCACTCACTGTTCCTCTAGAATTACAAAGTGAGATCCAGACTCACGTTCTCTCTGTTCTCGGCAGCACCTGCCCGGCGGCGTTCATGCTGCGACGAGGTGGACGACGAGGAGGAAGAACGCGAGCCTCCCAGTCCTGCTGCTACGTTCCCTCTTCTTGCTCCTGCCATTGCCTCCTCGTCACGTCCGCCCAAGGACAGCGGCGCCGGCCGCTCTTGGCGCACCAGTGGCGCGGCGGCCACGGTAACGCCCGGGACCCGCCAGAGAGCCGCAGCCGGCACGGGGCTGCCGTTGATGGGCTGCGACAGGGAGCCGGCGGCCCCGTAGTATCTGGGCACCACCGGTGGAGCAGCCTGCGTGGGACGGCTGGACCACGAGGGGTAGTGCGGCGGCGGTCCCGGCGGGGGTTCGTACCGCGCCATGCCGAAGCGGTGGTGGTGGTAGCTAGTGAAGGCGGGGTACGCGTGGGGGTAGCCAGTGTAGTGGGCGTGATGCATGGCCATCGCGCTCTGGTACTGCGCGCGCTTCGCGTGCTGCCGCTCCCGCTTGTGCGCGTTCTGGTGCCCGCCCAGCGCCTGCGACGTCGGGAAGTTCCGGCAGCAGTAGTGGCACTCGAACTTGCGCCCTCCGCCGCTGCCGTCGCCTGCACACGGCACCGACACCCGACACCGCTGCGGTGGCGCTGGCCGCGGTAGCATCACTGGTTGCGGAGGAGGACGTGACGGCGTCGGGTGGGACCTCGAAGCCGAACAGCCGGATCGACGAGGGACTGGACGAGGACGCCGGCTGAGGGGCCTTGGGGCGGACAAAGGGGAGCTGCGAGAAGGACTGGATGGCCGTGTCCGGCGAGCTGCCCCCGACGTGCGGCCCGCCTTGCTCGCTCATTGCCAATTTGCAGTCCCAAGAGCGCGAGATGTGTGCTTAGGGTAGGCAATGTGTAGGGGAAGCAAGCAACACGGAAGACCTACAGCTAGCTAGCCTACGGCACCACCAGGAGTTTTCTCGCGACTTTGGCCTGCCCCTGCTGCTGTTGCGTTTATGGTGTGGTGGTACGTTGGCATGGAGCGAGAGCGAGCTGCTGGTGCTCTGATGTATTGGCTGCCGGTACGGTGTTCCCTGCTAAAAAGGGTTAAATTCGGTGGGTAGGAACGGGACCAGTTTAGGCTAAGGGATGGGGTTCACAGGGGAAGTGTGTTCAATTCGATGCTTGTTCAGATTCGTTGACTCACTGTTTCCGTGGGCATTCATTTGAAAGTATAAATTAAATTCTAGATCTTGGCAATTTCTTTCTGTGCAGTTACCTCAATCTGCAACAACTCATATTCCAAAAGGATGCTAGTAGCTGCCTTGTGACTTGTGAGAGTCGCTATGGCACAGCACCCCCTACCCTTCACATAGGTTCTAGCCTTCTAGGACGACATCTTTATTTCTCTTCATGCACTCAGCTCATTTTCATCACTGCTTGTTATATTTCTTAATTACTAATGAGAGTACCATCAAAACCTCAAACAAGCCATTATCATCACTACCCATCACTAAGCAATCATCACCCGTTCCTACTGTTTGAACCAGATTTTGGATCAAGACTGAAGAGTCGATGCTCGGGTTGTGTCTGATTGCATACTTTTGGCGTCAACACCTACCTTTAATCTGAAAGCCAAAGTAGCTTGAAGCCTTGATTTAAACTATGTCATGACAAAAAAAATCTTAGAAGTTGTACTACAAATCTCGAGGGACAGCTTATAGCAACTTAAGTCAGAAAATGGACCGATTATCTTATAGAAACTTAATTACTCATATACTCCTTTCGTCCGCCATCATGATTTTTATCCTTTGTATTTCATCAAGTTTTATGTATACTTCATCTTTAAAAATTTGTTAGAAAAAAATTTATTTTGACAAAAAATAATTCTATACATATTGAGTTGTAACGGAAAAAATGATGTTTATACTACTTATACATATGAATCAAAGTACAAGATAACATAGAAAGAAGCAGTTGGAGGGAACGACATGACAGTTGGCTCTAGAGCGTACACGAGACGGAGGGGGGGGGGGAGAAGATAGCTAACTCGGTAAGCGCAGGTGATGATAAAGGTGTTCATCGTTGAAGCAAATGAACTATGGTGGACGATTGTTGGAGAATGATGACAGTGGCATATTTCTTTGCCGATGTAGGTAGAGTTGGATCCAAGGGTCCTCACCCGTGGCGTCTGTATGACACATATGGCAGGGTCTTAGAAAATAGTAGGTGAAGGATGAGATCGCCAGGAAGGGGATCATGGAGGATTCCACAATTCATGAAAAGGAGGTTGCCAAGTCTGCAACAAAGAGGGAAGCATGGAAGGTCGTACATTTTGTTGGAGAGGATCTATAGAGTGTTTGGACAGGTCCTAAGTCCTCTGTAGTTTTTACTACCACCTCTGGGTTATCTCTCACCTGTCATGCCGGATTGGTCACTCAAGCTTGGACGATGTTATCTTAATCTCTAAGCATTCATTATTTTCCTTATAACATTGTGTGGTATTTTAGAACTCGGGGCTCTTTTTTAGTTACAAAGATAATTTCAAGGGGTGGGTGAATAAAACATGAAGCCTTATGCTATAATCTAGTGTATCTATTATAATGAATATTGAATATTGTATTTTTTTAGTTTACAAACTAAGTTTTTATATAGATATAAAAAATAGATGGACTGGATAATATGAAAAGTACAAAAATAAAGGAAGTACAAAGCAGAACTAACTAAAACAAAATAGTTTATTTTCTTTCCATCCTTGTCGCCTTTCTATCCTTCTAATGCAACTTGTTTCATACGTTTTTAAGTCCCACTAGTTTTAACACACATTTGTTTCATCCTTATGGTGTTTTATTATCCGGTTTGTCTTTAATCCTTTTAAATTTCACGTTATATTTTTCTTGCAAATCAAGATGTAGAACACTTACTCCTATAATTTATGCACTCTTTGCTTTCTTAAGAAATTGTGAATTAATCTAGGTATCTAATAAATTAAGATTTTAATATTGATATAATTTTTTTAAAAAAATGCTAGAGGGGATAAGATTATCACAACCAATTGTGTATGTAAATCGTCTGTGAAAATAATATTTTTATATACGGATTGTTATGTCAACTATTATGAGAATGGTTTACCTTTTAGAGACGATAACATAAGGTACGTCTTTGACAATTGATTACTACGGAAGGGATTGCGGTGGACGGGCTTGTCTTGTCCACTTTCCATGTGGTGCCCGTACAAAACCACACTCGGAAAAGCAAGAGATGTATAGAAAAAGAATTAGTGGAGCATATAAAACCTGTCATAAGAATATATTTTCCATATTTGAATTTGAATAACATAAGGAATTTCAGAACTCAGCTTTGTGTCTGACCGGCCGGACTTCGAATTGAAAGACGACTTCGAGGGCAGTCCGGTGTTAGGTTCTATCTACACACATAAAGGCATAAAGCTAAATCCAACCATAGAACTCTTATTTAAAAACACTGGTGTAAGGAAATATCAAGTGCTAAATGTATGAGCACCAACTGTTGCATCGTACAGTCAGTAGAAGTCGCATACAATAGAGACACGCTTTAAATTCAATTCCTCTGGTCCATTTTTGTTGTGTAGGTGAATGGCCCAGGAAGCTTCTCTGTGAAATTCGCATGTCGATCCCAGAACCGGAGTTCATTTCACTGTCTCCATTTTTTTTAGCAAAACAAAAGAAAAGAACAGGAGAATAAGCGCTCCCGGCCTGCCGCCCGTGTGTGATTCACGGTTCGCACATACAGTACAGGAGTAGTTCGAGTAGAATTTGGCGCGCGATCGATCCGCTTGCATTGGCTCTTGGCTGGCGGGGCCGAACCGCGGGATGCCGACGTGCGGGTGGTCCAAAGCGGGTGCACGACACCGTCAGGTGTCCGAGTCGCGTCGCTGTCCGCGAGGCCGACTCGTGCGAGGGGCCTCGCCGTCGCCCAGGATACCCCGATCACGGGCGACGTGGACGGTCGCTCGCGCGCGGGCATTTCACTGTCAGTAACTCCATGTAATGTAGTACTCCTACTACTAACAAGCTGCAGGTTTTTGTAGTCGTTGTAGATACCGCGCGCAAGCGCAACTATAGTTACTACTCCGTACTACCGAGAGATGGAGGGCCTCGACCGATGTGCACTCTGGCCTCCCGCCTCGCCCCGTTGGCCGTTGATCAATTGACAGGATGGTTTCAGGCCGGCTGTTTTCCTCGGATTCGATCGGTCGCCGGTGAGCGTTGGACCAGTGGCGACGCGGGCGGCGGTGTGTGAGTCTCAGTGGAACGCCTGCGAATGTCATCAACGGCTTTTTACTGTATTTGTGGACAGGGACGGAGAGAATCTGCCGACTAGGCCGCAGTGCCGGGCGACGTTGTAGATGGGACCGTGTCGTGTCGTGTGGTCAAATTATGCGAGCCGAGAAAACTGCCTCCGCAGCGCAGGCTCATCGTTTTCCTGATTTGAATGATGAAGGCAATGCGTGTCTGGAGTTTGGATCCGCGCCATGACAATGATGCACAGGATTCGCAGCAGCCGCCGCTAGGTATTCAACTGGTAGTAGGAGTACATTTCAACGTTCGTACAGGACATGCTGCGTTTTCAGCGAAGTGAACTTTGGTCAGTTAGGCCCCGTTTAGATGGAACCCAAAAACCAAAAATTTTCAAGATTCTCCGCCACATCGAATTTTGCGACACATGTATGGAGTACTAAACGTAGACGAAAAAAATAATTAATTACACAGTTGATCGAAAAATTGCGAGACGAAACTTTTGAACCTAATTAGTCCATAATTGGACAATTTTTACCAAATAACAACGAAAATGCTACAGTAGCCAAAAGCCAAAAAAATTTTTGGATCTAAACGCGACCTTACTGGTTGGCTGCTGCGACATTGATCACGAATGTTTTACCGCGAAAACGATGTGAACCAAAGACGACATGTGACGTTAAAACCAGGTAGAGTAACTTTTTAGGCAGATGCCGGTTTTCTTTTTTTTTACTTTTCTCGTGGCAGTTTGTGTAAAATAAGCAGGAAACAGTTAATCCTGCTCCTGTGGACTTTCTCGTATTGCCACAGTTCGTTATGATTGAACATCATGTACCGTAGTACTTCTCTGGTTGTTTAAGCGCCGTACTGACGTGGAACTGGCCTGAAACACTGTGTTTGCACCCTACTACCACAACAGTAGTATCTCATGTCTCATGTCGTACTCCTACTTCATATTCAGTGACGCTGTTTGCCCTGTTTTTTTTTTCCAAAACAAATCAAAGGAGCAAAAGCATGTACGAGTACTGTACTATTGTTCTACTTGCATGGAAATCTTTGCAAGTGCAGTAGTAAGATCTACTACTACTACTTACTCCTAGTGGCTAGCAGGGCATGGCTTCTGATTTTGTCAGGCTTAGTTTACTGCATTTGGATCTGTCCCATGAACCCGTCAATCATACACGCACGCACGCACGCCGCCGTTCCATGTTTCGCACTGTTCACCACCGGGTTTGCTTCCATCCTATCCGGGCCCTAGCTAGCTAGCAAGCAAATTAATGGGCATGGTGCACAAACACCAGCACAACACCGATGGCGAGGCCAATCAAACTTGAAACATGCATCCATGTACTGTTGCTATCCGAGGAGCTAGCCAAGCCAACCCATCCGATGGATCCTATCCAATCAGGAGGCAAGCCGTGTGGTACAAAATTAACTGAGGTAGGTGAATCCGTTCAAGGATTCACATGAACGTCGCTGCCGCCATAACTGTCCTTCTCCTTTCGTAGATGGATACCAATATGCCATGGTCCCGGCGCCCGGGCAGCCGGCCTGCCTGTGGCCGTCGTCGTCAGCGACACCGGCGTGGCGCATTCAACCGCTCGATCGCCTCAAATACCTGAAACGAGGATCTGTGCTCGGATTGGCACGAATGTTGCAGAGGGCGGGGCGGGATCCATCCAGTGCCTGTGTATTCTTTTCACCGTGTGAAACCTCTGTGATCTAACTAGATCTCGATCTGTTCTAAAGTCGACAGCATCGGATAGCTGTCTTTTCCTCGGTTATTAGAACTTTAGAATTAGAGGCAGCTACTACTACTAGCAATGTTGCTGTTGCCAGGAACGTCGATGAACACCAATAGGGTAATAATTGCTTAGTCGTATCCGTCTACCCAAAAAGTTTCAATACTGAGCCTGACTGACCGAGACAGGTACTACGTAGAGGTGGACAGGCGCAACTGTGAGGAAGGCACCCGCAGAGGCGCAGACGGCAACCGCGCCCGCTCACCATTTGCAGCGAGCGAGCCCGGCCAGGTGATGAGATGAGAAAAATGAGATGGAGGCCCCCGTCCGCCGCCTTCAAAGCGATGGCGCCCCAGCACCTGTGCTGTGCACACAAGCTTTGCTCGATCTGCTTCGCCTCGCCCGCCCGCCCGCCCGCGGACAGCGACGGCCCAGGGCGCCTGTCCGTCTGGTGCCTGCGCCCGGAGTCCCTGCCTGCCGCTTGGGTATGTGGTGGTTCCCGGTGCGCATCGCGAACCCGACTGCAACTTGTTTCATCGGCAACGGTCCCGTCTCCGGACGTAGTACCGCTGCGACGGCGACGAAGAAAAGTCTTCCGGCCTTTAACCTTGTTGCGTTTTCATCTGAAAACGCCCACTCGTGGGACGGACGTACACGTAGTAGCGTAGAAATCGCTGCACGGTCGAGGTACGTACACGGGTACAGCCCGTGCGCACTGCGCACAGTTGAAGAATCTGGCTTTTGCCGACGTCTCCCCTCTGTGTTCTTTTGCGTGCAAGTGTGCCTCAAGCCTGAGGATAAACGTTTTGCCGTTTATACGCCATGCATCACGCGGGGACCATGGTTTCCTGGTCACCGTTCGCCAGGTACGGTACGGTGTGGCAGGCGTCTCGTTGCGTGGCGCTGTCCCAGTTCCGGTCCATTCCCAGGCTTGGATCGCCACGGCCAGCCATGAGCCATTCATCCTGCGGCCCGAGCCCGTTGGTGGCTGTCGCGGCAGTTGGCCCAAAGAACACACAAGCGAAACTTGTGTCCGGTCTCTCTCGGGGTCGACAGGCAGCCGCAACCACATCATTCAATTCAAGGGGCAGGGAGACGGAGAAGGAGCAAGCGCAACATCCATCCATCTCACCATGCATCTCTCTCGCTGATCCATCCGTCGTGGCCACTGGTTCGTCCGAACGTGATCGGATATTACCGCAGACGCGCGTGTCTCCTCGGCGCCAAGCTGGGACGCGGCCGGGGCGGTCCCAAGATGTGGCGCGCGCGGCCGGGAACTGGACAGCTAGCTCTGTCCTAGTAGTGTCGTGCAAATATGGTGAGTGAGGCAGACACGTACATAGGCCGGCCGGTTTGCACTGTAGCTTGACATGGATCGAGCTGCATGCGGCATGCCGAGCTAGTAGTAGCTGCAGGTACCTGCATCAGCTTGTTGGTCGTCTGTCTGATGGCGAAACCAAACCAACAAGCAGAGGAGGAGGAGGAGCAGGAGCAGGAGCTAGTTGCTACCGCGCTAGGTAGGAGTACATGGGCCGGCCATATGGGGGCCTGACGAGTGACAGCCGTACGTACGTTGGACGGCACGACCTCGTCAGTACTGTACCGCTTCTACCGCATGCGTCGCTTGCCGGTGCCGGGTTGCCTGCTGCCACTCGATCTGCAGCACACCATAAAAATCTCTCCAGATTTAGTCAGGCCACCACGTCCTCGTCTTTACTTATTTCTAGGCACTAACTTCTCGCGCTACGACTCTGCTGCTTCCAGGACCACCTGTCATCAAGGCATCAACAGCGAACCACTAGCTAGCTCGTAGAGTAGCTAGCTAGTTGCATCATCTGAAGGTCAAACATGAATGCATATGCATGCAGGACCGGCCGGGGAGGGATCGATATCATTATCATACTACACTGTGTGGCCGTTGGCCGTGCATGGTTCTCAGGTCTGAGCACTGGAATACCGGGCGGAGTACGTCCCTGGAGCGTGGGGACTGAGTGATCTGCGCTGGCTGCGTCTTCGTCTCGTCCCACACGTCCGGCTCCGGCCTGCTAGCTGCGGCTGCATCATGCATGCGCGTGTCCCTGACCGCAATTACGTTATCGCAAATCTGCTTGCTGGACCGGCAGCGGCAGCGGCAGCCGGCAGGCATGATGCATCCCACATGCGGCAGAAGCCACAAGGCTTTGGCTTGGTGTTAAGGCTGTGTTTAGATGCTAAAAAGTTGGTGAAAAAAAATTATGTAGCACTTTTTGTTTATATTTGGTAATTAGTGTCCAATCATAGATTAATTAGGTTTAAAAGATTCGTCTCGCAAAGTTAAAGCAAAATGTGCAATTAGTTTTTGATTTCGTCTACATTTAATACTTCATGCATATACCGTAAATTTGATGTGATGAAGAATCTTCTTTTTATATAGTACTAAAGTTTAGAGTTTTTGTGGGAACTAAACACCCGTAATAGCACACTACTAGCTAGTAGTAGCTCAGACAGACTCAGGGATCAGATCAGTCGATGTAGTACTGTACTAGTGCACTACTGCCCGCCTGCCCCGCACCAGGGTCCAGCGGGGACTGCCTGACTGCAGCCATTTGCATTTGCAACAGGGGCACGGTTTTCTCGGGGTTCCGCCGGGACCATGCGTACGTTGCGTGCACTGTGCACACCACCACCGTCGTCGTTGGCCTACGCGGGCGCAATGGCACTGCCGCTCATGCATGACCTGGGCGCGGACACGCGTTGGGCTGCGTTCGCGCCCGTGCAGGGCCGCATGCGTCAAAGCGTCCCCCCGTCTCGGACTGACTCGCCCCGGCCGTCCGTCGCCCGGTATGGTAACAGTGCAGCTAGCCATAGTAGCCTCGTCCGCGCCATGCATGGGCTGGGTGATGGCCACTACTACTACGCACGTATAGGAGGAGTAGGTCTCGTCACTCGTCAGGCTGGGCGCGTGGCGCGGGCTACGTGTCGAGCCCGGGCGCAGACCTGCCCGCTGGGCAGGCACCGGCGCACCGCACGGGTTGTCGTCTTGTCGTACTCGTACGAAATCAAGGCCGCTTATCGCGTTCACCTTCGTTCGTTCTATTCTTTCCTGCGTCATGGTTGGAACTACTGCCCCCACTGCCCGCCGAGCCGCCCAACTGACCGAGCTGACGCATCAACGGCCCAGTTCAACTCAAGGAGATATCGCGGTTAGCCCATCGTACCAGTCAATTCCTAGTTAGGTGGTAGTAGTCCATGGACATCCTCGTTGGGCCTCTTTGGGCCTATTTTCGTTAATTACGACCGGACTTCGATCCTCGGTCAGTAATTGGGCCATGCTAATCCCAAAGTAACCTAGAGTGATTGCATCGCTCGGTGTTCTAGCTAGGCAGAGGAACTGCTCTCCCTCCCTTCTAAATTGTTCTAAATTATAAGTGTATATATTCTCTAATTGTCACTCACTAGAAATACTTTAATATATGTATCATCTTCAAGTGGTAATAATATGACCGAAAAGTATGTATACATGTCTCCTGCGAGTATCCAATACTTATATGTACATTTTTATAGGGAGTTACTCTATGGTTTGTGGTTTTGAGACTCAACATCTTCTCAAGCCAATCCATATGTGTGTAGTCTCATTATACCAAAAATGAAGTCCCATAAGATAAGTAAGGATTCAGTGATAGTTTAATGCGTTCAATTGGTATCTTCTTTTCAACAAATATATGCTACCTCCGTCTCCATGCTTTAGAGTGTCCTCCAACAACAATTTGACAAAACAACTTATATCAATAGCAACTTGGCATATCTCCTCTTCTTACGCGCAAATATACCAACCAGAGGCCGTTTGGCATCGTCTCTTCTTCAACCGCCGCCTCTTCTTCCATAAAAAAGTCTTGTGTGTCTTCTTTTTTCATTTTGCCAAGTTCAAAACAATAAACCATTGGAGAGGGACTATTTTTTACTTGGCATGTTGTTTTGAGAGTTGACAAAACATAAGATTTGCCAAATGAAATAGGCAAAATAGTCGTTTTGGCCCCTCAACTATCACCAAAGGGTCAAACTGGCCCCTGAACTATCAAAACGGTCACTTTGACCCCTCAACTATCACTGAAGGCTCAAATTGGTCCCTAAACTATCAAAACGACCACTTTGGCCCTTAAACTTATGATTTTCGTCTCAATTTTATCCATTATCCCTGAACGATGGATACATGGACAGATGAACTGCGAAAAGGTCGAAACCGCCCCTTATTATTTTCTTTACTTGTTGACCGCTCACGGTGTTTCCAACCCCGCCGTTTGTTTTAAAAATACCAAAATCTGATTTAGTGTTAGAAAATTCATAAAAAAATTGTTTCACCAAAATTTAATGTTCAAAACCAGTTTTGTTTTACCAAAATTTGTTTTACTACAATCATGATATACCTTTTTTGTTACTCGCTTAGAATATTTAAAGCTTATATGGTCTCATAAAATTCAAAACTAGGCTAAAGTGTGAAAGAACTTTGATGTCGCCTAGGAGGACTAGAGGGGGTGAATAGGCCTACAAAAATTTATCTCAAACAAATATTAGAACAGAGGGCGGCACTGCCTCCCTTTGAGGGCGTCAGTGCCGACCTATGACTGTAGGTCCAATTCAGTCCAAACTATGGGGAACAAGTACCTGAGATGCTCAATAATTTCCCTGCAAAAATTCAGCTCGAGACTCAAAAAGAATAGAGGGCGGCACTGCCTCTCTCCAAATATAACTCAGATCGAGCTCAGATTTCGCTGGGAGAAACTAGATACTATAAGCAACACAAAGGCCCAGTTTCACGATAAAGTCCATCACGAAGACTGGATACCACAAAAAACATTTTCTAGCTCAAATCGAAACCTCAAACCTATCAATGTCTATGCAAGATATAGTTGAATGTAAACAGCACACAAGACACAAGGATTTATCCAGTGGTTCAGCTCGCCACCAAGGCTTGCCTATGTCCACATTATTGATGTTCGCCACACAAGGCTAGGGCTCGCCACCAAGGCTTGTCTTTCCCTCGTTCTCAAATCAAGAGAGTGAACTCTTGAAGTGAGGGGTGATTTCTTAGTTGCAAAAGGGTCTTACAAACTGATCCCGCTGCTTACCACAAGCACGAGAGCTCGTCGGGCGACGCCTAGCCGTCTAGGAGGCTTCACCTCCAAGAGTAACAAATGCGCAATGAAGATCGACGAAGCCCAACAAGTGCTCAAAGTTTGGTCAGCTCTAATATGCTCTCTAGCTCTCAATCACACAGCCCCAACACTTAATCAATCACTAAGCACTTCAATCTCACAAAGAAAGGGTTGAGGAGAGCTCTCAAATGGCTTTGCAAAGGTTAGGAGTGTTCTGAACATCAGCAGCCTCACCAAGAGGCGTGGGATGGGTATATATACCCACCCCACTCAATCCAGTCGTTAGGATTCGAAAACTAGCCGTTGTGGCTGTGTAAGGGCGGCATTGCCGCCCTCCCAGAGACAACAGAGGTCACCCTACGGAAACAACCATAACTTTTGATTCCGAACTCCGTTCTCGATGATCTTGGACATTCCGGAAAGCTTGTTTCGAGGGCTATCCAACTCAACAGAGAACAAGTCCAAGATCAACATGTGCAGGTGCAGTTCTAAGTGTTTCTCTCATGTTAGCACTTGGGTTTGGTTAGTTTGAGCACTTGAGACTTGTCTATCATTCGTATTGCATCCCCCTTAATAGTATGACATACCTATACTCAAGATCAATGGAAAATAACTATTTTAAACACTTGAGTTCTCAATGTCTTCATATGTCATTTCTTCTTAATAATGCTTCATAAGGGCTGCAATCAACTTTGTCTCTTCTCTTGAGCAAATATACCTTGAGCATGTGACTTGAACCATTTCCATACATGTTAGTTCAACTCATGGCTTCAAGTCACTTCTACTAATGATTTGATCCCCAACACAATATGACTCATCATAGCTTGATTAGTACCTCGACTCAATGCAAGTACTCTCTTCTTCACCTTAGCCATAGTACCTCGGTCTCCTTGACCTTCACCTTTGCTTAGTACCTCGAAGCCCTTTCCTTGCTATCTTCATCTTATCAAGCCATACTCAAGTCACATCATATCAAGCATCCATTGAATAGTCATTTCTTCAATATTGTGATCCTTGCTTGAATATCTTTCTAGGTATAAATGTTGAGATCAGTCAAGCTTCAGTTTGACTCATATAGAGACATATATGGATCAATATCAATATGGTCAAGCCAATTCACAATTCCTTAAATCATCTACATTTTGGCTTGACACTTCTATAACTCACTTCAATCTCTATCTTCATACTTCTAGCTTGATCATACTAATGCAAAGTAATTTCCAAGTCTTTGTCCATACAAGCAAACCAAAGTGGAGACCATCTTGTATTCATTATACATTGTCTCCTTTGTCATTTGACCTTTGCTTGGTGTTTCCTCACTAATGCACTCTTGATTCATTCTTCAATCCTTGATCAATGCTAGTCCACTATCAACTCTTCTTATTCATGTAAAGCAAGCCAATATAGAGACCAATCCAAAACTATTAACTCATGTCTCACTTGTCATTTATCAAGTATGCTTGCTTTCACATGATACTATGAATCTATGATATCCCAAAACATAGAAGCCATTTCATTAATTTCATTTGCATTGTTGTCTTTTGCTTGAACTAGATTATTCCCATAATTTTCCAATACAACAATACAAAATTTGACCTTCATTTTAATACTACGTGGAACACTATCAAGTTTGCTTTTCTTGTTAAATCTTTGATACACTTAGTAAACTTGTTAGAACTTTAATTGTGTTGTCACTCAATTCACCAAAACCCACTAAAGGGCTAGATGCACTTTCAAAGTGAAACAGTGGATGCAAATGGAGGTAAATTCTAGTCTAGCTTAACCAGGTAAACTTCATGTGTTTTGTAAAATCATGCCACGGTACATCATTATACGTGGCTGGCGACAACGATCTGTGCTACATGACCCACACGGATCTTGCTCATTGATTTTTCTAAGTTAACATAAACTTTTTTTATGAATTTTCTAACATTAAATCATATTTTGGTATTTTTAAAACAAACGACGAGGTTGGAAACGTCGTGAGTAGCCAACAAGTAAATAAAATAATGAGGGGCGGTTTCGTCCTTTTCGCAGTTCATCTGTCCATATTCATGTATCCATCGTTCATGAATAATGGATGAAATTGAGACGAAAATTATAAGTTTACGGGCTACAGTGGTCGTTTTGATAGTTCAGGGGTCAATTTGAGCCTTCGGTGATAGTTAAGGGGTCAAAGTGACTATTTTGATAGTTCAGGGACCAATTTAAACCTTCAATGATAAATGAAGGGCCAAAATGACTATTTTGTTAATAAAATATAGCAAACTCTTGGAGTGCTCTATACAGCTATATCGTAGATTAAACTCCCTATTTGTGCTTTAATTGGCTAGTTGTCCACATACTTTGCTTTTCACCACATGCATCCATACAATTAATTATAATTTCTTAGTATATGTAACGTACTTCCTCCGTCCCAAAATAAAAATCGTTTTCGTTTTTCGAGAAATCAGTTTTTTAAACTTTAACAAATTATATATAAAATAACAATAATAGTTATAATACATAATTAATATCATTAGATAGATCGTTGAGCATATTTTAATAATAAATTTATTTAGATATAAATATTGAACGTATTTTCTACCAACCTAATCAAATTTGAGAAAATTTAACTTACACATATCTCATAGCGTCATCTATTCAGTGATGAAGTGAGTAATTGCCAAATTTTGTGGTTCATTCCACTCCACATCCAAAGGATCACACCGGAGCTCACCGGCGGAGCATATGCAATGTAAGCGTCAAATTTTGTAAAGTGCTTAGATTAGTTAGATGCCGCTTTTAATTAGATGTCGCTTTTTAATTCTTGCTCTAGGTTTAGGCAGAATCATCATCCGCGTTCGGAGGATAAAAAACCGCACAAGGCTCACTAAGTATAAAAGAGGTCTTTGCTGGCGTTCAAAAAAATAACACATGCGGTTTTAGTTATCGTACATCAGTAGAAATAAAACGCTTACGAACCGCCACTGGAAATCATATTTCTATATACGGTTCTTTAAGAAATACGTCACTAAAAATCCCTGGACACTAATTTTTTTTTTCTTCTAAACGACCTCGGATGAAAAAACATCCTAAATAAAAGTTGTAGATCTCGAAAAGTATTGAAACTTTGTAGTTTACAACCTTTTCATTTGAAATCATCTTGTCATCGAAAAATACGTTCGAATTTGTCAAATTTGAAATTCAAAATTTTTAAACGACATCGGATGGAAAAACTTCCTAAATAAAAGTTGTAGATCTCGAAAAGTTATGAAACTTTGTAGTTTATAACATTTTCATTTGAATTTGTTTAGTGGCTCAAACAATTAATTTACACTCAGTTTAGTATAGAATGTGGTGAATTAAAACATATTCTAGACATAAGTGACTTATTGGTGGAGTGGTAGAAGAGGGTATGCGTGGGGCTGAGGTTGCGAGTTTGAATCACCATGGAGCGCTGTTCGCGATTTTATACGAAAAAATTCGCGATTTTATAAGAAAAAAATCCGCGACTTACATGGCGGATTACTAGTGGCCACTCCTCAGGATTTAAATTTTTTTCATTTTTTTATTTTAAAAATGCGATTTCTAGACAGCCAATTCTAAATGTGGTTCGTTAAGAAAATCGTTTGTAGAAATGGTCTATTTCTACTGACCTCAACGCAGGCGGTTATGAAAAACACCAATAGAAATGGTTTCACAACCGCATGTATAAACCGGTTTTGTACCAGTGACTGGCCGACTGCTGTTGCCTGCGAAACTATAGGATTTTTGAGACACCCATCTCTTGCATGTTGCATCCTCGTGTGGCGAGGAAGCATAAACCAAAAAGGCAAACATCCCAATTCCAAAATGCATGCATGCAAATTAGAGAAAGGGGTCGTCGTCTCCGCAGAGAGGCGACGAAAAGCGGAGGTAAAAGAAGGATGCATCCTCCGTCACGAAATTCTCTACTCTTAAAAAAAAACTTTTATCCATGTGCCCCGACACTCGATCACGGCCTGAAATGGTGCTGCGTATCAGTGCGTTGTTACCTATAATTCTGTAATAGGAGTAGTATGCATGTACGACCTACTCTGATGAGGCGATGATCCGATCTCTATCCCATGGCCTTTTTCTAGAGACTCAAAAGCGTGGTACGTTCCACTTTGGTTTTCGTTGTGGGGGTTTCCACGGTTTCGCATGCACCGGAAAGCCCAGGCAGACCGCACCGGACGGATATGCATGCCCGTGCGCTAACAACATCATCGCTGAGGTGGATGCCGCGTGAGCCGCGAGTTTCATCTACTCCACCATCTTTTTCTTTTCTAAATCCATTAAAAAATTCTCTCCCACTGAGAAGACCATCTCTACACACACCTCTAAAAATATATCCAGAAAAATAACTCCATTAAAATGGACGATCCAGATTGCTTGTGGCTATTCTCTCTCCTTACTCGCTCAAATCTGACGGACAAGATCATGTGTCATGCTCATCCCTCCCATCTCCCTCGCTCGCGCCCGCGCCTAACCCCACGACCGCACACCGCAGCCCTGATTCGATTCCTCATCCTGACTTTTTTTCCCGGAAAAAAAGAAATAATGCGGGCAGTGTGTGCAGGGGAGGAACTCGCCGTGGTGCAGGGGCGGGGCTCGCCGGCCACCAGGGGCGCGCGAGGCGGGGCTTGCCGTCTGCCATGGGCGCGGGGAGCGGAGCTCGCCGGTCGCCGCGAGCGCGCGGGCCGGGGCTTGCCGGCCGCCATGGGCGCGTGGAGCGGAGCTCGCCGGCCGCTGCGGGTGCGCGGGCCGGGGCTCGCCAGCCACCGCGGGATGGGGCGGGGTACACCGGCCGCCGCACGCGCGGGGCGGTGCTCACGCTGCAGGATGGGGCAGGTGGCGCGTAGAGAAAGGGACCCGCGCCGCGCAGAGCAGAGGGAGGGAAGGAGCTCGCCGGGCACCAACGCGCGGGGGAGGGAGCTCGCCGCCCGCCCGAGACGGGGCTCGTCGGGCGCTGCCGCGCAGGGGAGCGGGCCAAGCTCGCCGGCCACCGCTACACTGGCGAGGAGCTCCCCGACCGCCGGGGCGCAAGGCTGGGGTCGAGCTCGCCGGCCGGTGGCTCAGGAGAAGGCCACCTCGGTCGCGACGCCGGCGGGGTGCTACTGGAGACGCAGGGTCGTTGTGCAAGGGGAGGCCGCGCTAGTGCCGTGCTGGTGCAGCCTCGAGAGGGAAGGAGAGGGAGAGGAATAGGAAAGGGAGGAGATGCCGTGCGGTGCAGAAGGGGATCAACACATGCTGTATTGCTGTGCGGGCGTTGGGTGGGGCTGATAGGATAAGGTTGGGAAGTAAAAAGAAAAGAAAAAGTATTGTGTTATTAATATTTCGTCTTTTGACTTTCAGAAAAAAAATATGTCATTATTGGAACATGTGATAAGCTAGATAGTTCATATGATAATTAACCATATATTCTAAGCTATTGTAACACCCTAAAATTGGAAATAGAAATTAGATTTGAATTTAAATTAAATTTGATTTATTTTTCAAGCAATTTGGTGATCATAGAATTAAATAAATAAAATTAAATTAAATGTCACATGTTAGAGTTCAACATGTTGTGCATTTCATGCCTCTGCATTTTCCTTATGTTGGTTGAATTTGCAAAACCCTAGAAAACATTTCAAAACCCCTTTTTAAAAATCAAATTTGAAAAGCAAAAAGAAAAGAAAATAAAAAGGAAAACCCCTTTTCTCTCCCTCCCTCTGCTTTCGGCCCGACCAGCCAGCCTGCTCCCTCTTCCCTCTTTCTCCCGCGTGGGCCGGCCTCCCTCACGGCCCAGCTCACCGCAGGCCCGCACCGCGCCCCTCCCTCCTCCCTCTCCCTGACATGCGGACCCCGCCTGTCAGTCCCTTCATCCCCCTCGAGTCCGAGCAGGACTCTGCCGCGCCGCGCCGCGTTCGCAACCGCCTTCCCCCGCGGTTTCCGCGTCCCCCGCTCCCGTACCCGCATGGGATTCTCCTCTCGGTCGCCATAAATAGCGCCGCCCTCCCCTCGTCCTCGCCTCGTCTCGCAAGCCGCAGCAGCGCCGCCGCCGAACGGAGCTCCCGTCGCCGAGCGCCGTTCCGCGCCTCAGGCCGCTCCAAGCTCTCCGTCGAGCATCGCACCGTCTCCACGTGCGTGCGGAACATCTTTTCCCTCCCTTTGTCCTTTTGTTGCGCTCCGGTTGACTCTGTCGCCGTGCACAGGGAAGCCGCCGCCGCGGTTCGTCGTCGCCGGCCGTCCTCGTCCGTCCCCGAGCCCCACCAAGCACCTAGGTGAGTTCGCGGTTCCGTTCTCTTTCTTCCCGACGGCTATGAAGACTACCGTGAGGAGTACTAGGCTAGTGGTCAACCAGTCGGCGTTCCCTGTGAAGTGGAGCTTCGTCGCGAGAGTTATCTTTATTTCCGCTGTTATGTCTAAGAATATTATTCGTTATGTAATAAGCACTCAGTGATGGTACTATTTAAAGATTTGTTGGCTTATGTATGTGATTGATCTCTGGGCACACATGAGTTATTCGCATTCAATTTTATTCTTAAAATTGGGTGTGATAAATTGGTATCAAAGCAAGGGTTGACTGTAGGACGCAAGCCTAGTTAGAATGGTCTTCTTATCTTGTCTTTACCTTCTCTTTTCATGCTTACATCCTTGTATATATATTTTCTCAAACTGTTTTTGCTACACTTGACTTATTCTATTGTGAAAATGTTGTTCTAATCTATCTTTATCTTGGTTAAAGATGCCTACCCTTCGCCGATCAGCTCGTCTCAGTTCCAGTGAACGTGCTCCTCGTCAGCAGTTTGCCCCTCCTGAACCTCAAGCGCAGTTACCAACAACAAGATGAGCTTCGTGAAGAGTTTGGGCTGCCTTTGAACTTCAAGAAGATCAAGAAGAATTAGGACTAGGAGTCCCTTTATAGTTTATTCGCTAGTTCGTGGGTCATGTGTGCTAGTGTTCTTCTAAGTGTCTAGTTGCTTGTGCTTTTGCTAATGTGTGAGTTGGTTCTTTGTATTTATTGTTGAGGTTGTGGTCCTGTCCACAACACTCATAGCTTAGGTTAGGTTATCTGAAAGATAATAATAAATAAAGTTGCAGTTAATCTGTCTTTTCAGACCTCCCTGTCTTGTTAATTTTGCCTAATTAATTCTGAACGTCCTAAAATCACCAAAAGTTAACTGAAAACAGTAGACTTCCTTATCTTTCCGTGGCCGCAAGAAGCACCTTCATATCTGTTGGGAGTTAAGAGAAACAATTCCTGCAAGTTGATGTTTCTGCGCAGTTTGGTAATCTGGATAGATCTGTTTAAACGCAGTTTATGGCTAAGTTAATGTCAGAATCAGAAAAGGTCAGAATTACGAAAGTTGTAGATAACTTCATTATCTTTCCAACCACATCAGCTTTGCCTCTGTTTGAGTTCGGGAACTTCAGATATGACTGTTTTTCTAGACTGCTGTTGTGCTGAAAATCCAGAAAAGTTGCAGACTCATCGCATGTCAGGTTTTAAAACCGTTCTTATGTTCTATGTGACAGATACCTCGCACCAGGACCAACTCCGGATCTAACACCAGTGACAACAACAACGATAATAATCAGCACCCTCTACCTCCACAACATTCGATGACCCCAGAGCAGATGCAGACTCAGATGATGCAGACAATGCAAGCTATGATGCAGTTCATGCAGAACCAACCCCATCAACCTGCTGGAGCTCCACCTGTCAATAAGCGGAGGGAATTTCTGCAAGGACACCCTCCTGTTTTCTCTCATGCCAGTGATCCGTTGGAGGCGGATGATTGGCTGCGTGCGGTGGAGAAGCAACTCAACATCGCACAGTGCAATGACCAGGAGAAAGTGTTGTATGCTTCTGGTCAACTTCAAGGTGCCGCCCAGACCTGGTAGGAGACATACCAAGATGCTCGCCCCGGCAATGCTCCCGCTATCACCTGGGAAGAGTTTTCCCGGAACTTCAAGGCATGCCACATTTCAGAGGGAATCATAGAGCTGAAGCAAGAAGAATTCAGGAACCTTCGGTTGGGATAGATGTCAGTCAGCGAGTACCATGACAAGTTTTCGCAGCTAGCTTGTTATGCTCCCAATGAAGTAAGGGGTGATGCTGATAAGCAGCGTCTCTTCTTAAAGGGGATCTACTATGAACTCCGGTTGCAGCTGAAGGGTAATACATACCCGAATTTCTAGACTCTGGTGAACCGTGCCATCGTCCTGGACAATGAACGCAGGGAGATGGACAAGAAGAGGAAGCTTAGGGGACAAGCTTCTGGGAGCAACACTCACTAGCGTCTTAACTATCCTCAGCAGGGTTACCAGCAGAGGTACCAAGGCACATCCAACTTTAGGAACCGTAACCCGAACCAGCAACATCCACCATTCCAACAGCAGGGTGGTTACTCAGGACCTCGTCAAGGCTCATCCAACAGTACCCCAGCAAAGACTAATGTTCCCAATACCCCCATCAAGTGTTTTTCTTGTGGTGAACTCGGACATTTCTCCTATAACTGCCCCAAGAAGCAAAACTCACCAAACCCTCCAAGCCAGAACAGCAACAACCAGAGAGGAATGTACCAACGCCCTCTCATAATAGGAGCGTGAACCATGTCTCTACAGAAGCAACTCAGGAAGCACCAGAAGTGATGATGGGTACGTTCCATGTCAACTCCATTCCTGCTACTGTTCTTTTTGATTCCGGAGCATCACATTCTTTCATATCGCAAGCTTTTGTTAGAATGCATGGAACATCATTAGTAGCAATGCAAAACTCTATAATCGTAAATTCACCGGGTGGGGTTATGAGAACCGATTGTTTTTGCCCATAGGTTACTGTTACTCTAAGGGGGGTAGACTTCAAAGCTCAGCTTACAGTTTTGAGGACTGCTGGGATCGATGTTATATTGGGTTTGGACTGGATGAGAAAGCAAGATGCAGTGATCAAGTGTGATAAGAAGATAGTTGAATTGTCTACACCTACAGGGGCAGGATCAGTGTTGATGTGGTCATACAACCCCCACCGACAGCCGCCGTCAATCAGCTTGAGGAGAATGACAACCCAGCAGAGCGGGTTGTGGATGAATTTCCAGATGTGTTCCCCGAAGATTTGCCAGGTATGCCTCCCGATCGTGACATTGAGTTTATAATTGAGTTATTACCTGGAACTGCACCTATAGCTAAAAGACCATATAGGATGGGAATAAAAGAATTAGAAGAACTTAAGAAACAAATTAAAGAGTTGTCGGATAAAGGTTTTATTCGTCCTAGCTCTTCACCTTGGGGTGCACCGGTTATTTTTGTTGACAAGAAAGATGACAGTCAGAGGATGTGTGTTGATTATCGGTCACTCAATGAGATAACTATCAAGAACAAGTATCCTTTGCCCAAAATCGATGATTTGTTTGATCAGTTGAAGGGTGTTTGTGTGTTCTCCAAGATTGATCTTCGGTCTGGTTATCATCAGTTGAAGATCCGTGCTTCAGATGTTCCCAAGACAGCATTCACTACGAGGTATGGGTTGTACGAATATACGGTGATGTCATTCGGTCTTACCAATGCACCCGCATACTTTATGTACTTGATGAACAAGGTTTTTATGGAATATCTAGATAAGTTTGTGGTGGTATTCATTGATGATATTCTGATCTACTCCAAGAACGATGATGAACATGTTAAACACTTGAGATTGGTATTACAGAAGCTTAGAGAGCACAAGTTGTATGCTAAAAGAAGTAAGTGTGAATTTTGGTTGAAAGAAGTTTATTTTCTCGGCCATGTGGTGTCTAACGGAGGTATATCAGTTGATCCTAGTAAGGTGCAAGATGTACTGAATTGGAAACCCCCAACCAATGTCAGTGAGATTCGCAGTTTTCTTGGCTTAGCTGGATATTATAGAAGGTTCATTGAAGGATTCTCTAAGCTATCTAAACCTATGACCACGTTGCTTGAGAAGGATGCCAAGTTTGTTTGGTCAGAAAAGTGTCAGGCTAACTTTGAAGAATTGAAAAAGAGATTGACTATAGCTCCTGTGTTGACCCTGCCAGACTTGAGTCAGAAGTTCTCTATTTATTGTGATGCCTCTCGTCTTGGTTTGGGTTGTGTGCTTATGCAAGAAGGAAAAGTTGTTGCGTATGCTTCGCGACAACTGAGGAAGCATGAGTTGAATTATCCGACTCATGATTTGGAGTTAGCAGCTGTGGTTCATGCATTGAAGATATGGAGACATTATCTTATTGGTCATAAGTGTGACATCTACACCGACCATAAGAGCTTGAAATACATCTTTACTCAATCAGATTTGAATTTGAGGCAACGTCGTTGGTTGGAGCTGATTAAGGATTATGACTTAGATGTTCACTATCATCCTGGTAAAGCCAATGTTGTGGCCGATGCTCTTAGCAGGAAAAGTTATGCTAATGAGATTCAAACAATACCTATGCCTAAAGAGTTGTGTGCTGAACTTGAGCATTGTTGCTAATGCCATGGAGATGGTAGTGGAGCCTACACTAGAGAAGGAGATTCGTGAAGGTCAGTTGCAGGATAAGAATCTGCAGATAATAGTTGAGAACATGAAGGAAGGAAGATCACCAGGTTTCCGGTTAGATGATAATGGTACATTGTGGTATGGAAAGAGGATCTGCGTCCCCGACACCAAGTCTATTCGACAGACGATTCTACGAGAAGCTCATGAGTCAACCTACTCAATACACCCTCGAAGCACTAAGATGTACCTAGATCTTAAAGAGAAGTATTGGTGGGTTGGATTGAAACGTGATGTGGCAGAGTATGTGGCAATATGTGATACATGTCAGAGGGTTAAAGCAGAACATCAGAGACCTGTAGGACTGTTGCAACCGATGAAGATACCTGAATGGAAGTGGGACGAAGTTGGTATGGATTTCATAGTTGGGTTACTGCTTACTCGGAAAGGTTATGACTCAATCTGGGTCATAGTTGATCGCTTGACTAAGGTAGCTCACTCCTTACCAGTTCGAACCACTTATACGGGAGCACAGTTAGCGGAGTTATATATGGAAAGAATAGTATGCCAGCATGGAGTTCCAAAGAAGATTGTGTCAGATAGAGGGACCCAGTTCACCTCGCACTTTTGGAAGAAAGTGCATGAGTCCCTCGGAACAGTGTTGAATTTTAGCTCAGCCTATCACCCTCAGACAGATGGACAGACAGAAAGGACAAACCAAGTGCTAGAAGATATGTTAAGAGCTTGTGCTCTGCAGTATGGTACGAGTTGGGACAAGAGTTTGCCCTATGCTGAGTTCTCATATAACAACAGTTATCAGGAAAGTCTTAAGATGGCATCGTTGGAAGCTTTGTATGGACGGAAGTGTAGAACTCCGTTGTTCTAGAACCAAACGGGAGAAACTCAGGTGTTTGGACCAGATGTTCTAAGAGATGCAGAAGAACAAGTCCGAGTAATCAGAGATAATCTGAAGATAGCACAGTCCCGACAGAAGAGTTACGCTGATAACCGAAGAAGAGATTTGTCTTTTGAGGTAGGTGAGTATGTTTACCTGAAAGTGTCACCTATGAGAAGTGTGAAACGGTTCTATATGAAAGGAAAGTTAGCACCCAGATATATTGGTCCGTTCAAGATTCTTGAGAGACGTGGAGAAGTTGCTTATCGGTTAGAGTTACTAGAAAGTTTGTGAGGAGTTCATGACGTGTTTCATGTATCACAGCTCAAGAAGTGTTTGCGAGTACCCGAAGAACAGATACCGTTGGAAGAACTTACAGTTAAGGAAGATTTGACCTATGAGGAATACCCAGTTAAGGTCTTGGAAACACCTGAAAGAATTACAAGGAGTAAGGTCATCAAGATGTGCAAGGTGCAGTGGAATCGTTATACCGAGAAAGAGGCCACATGGGAAAGAGAGGAAGATCTAAGAAAAATCTACCCTCAACTCTTTAAGTAAGTAAAATCTGGGAATCTCGGGTCGAGATTCTTTTAAGGGGTGTAGATTTGTAACACCCTAAAATTGGAAATAGAAATTAGATTTGAATTTAAATTAAATTTGATTTATTTTTCAAGCAATTTGGTGATCATAGAATGAAATAAATAAAACTAAATTAAATGTCACATGTTAGGGTTCAACATGTTGTGCATTTCATGTCTCTACATTTTTCTTATGTTGGTTGAATTTGCAAAACCCTAGAAAACATTTCAAAACCCCTTTTTGAAAATCAAATTTGAAAAGCAAAAGAAAAGAAAATAAAAAGGAAAAACCCTTTTCTCTCCCTCCCTCTGCTTTCGGCCCCACCAGTCGGCTTGCTCCCTCTTCCCTCTTTCTCCCGCGTGGGCCGGCCTCCCTCTCGGCCCAGCTCGCCGCAGGCCCGCACCACGCCCCTCCTCCCTCCTCCCTCTCCCTGACATGCGGACCCCGCCTGTCAGTCCCTTCTTCCCCCTCGAATCCAAGCAGGACTCTGCCGCGCGCCGCGCCGCATCCGCAACCGCCTTCCCCCGCTCCCGTACCCGCATGGGATTCTCCTCTCGGCCGCCATAAATAGCGCCGCCCTCCCCTCGTCCTCGCCTCGTCTCGCAAGCCGCAGCAGCGCCGCCGTCGAACGGAGCTCCCGTCGCCGAGCGCCGTTCCGCGCCTCAGGCCGCTCCAAGCTCTCCGTCGAGCATCGCACCGTCTCCACGTGCGTGCGGAACATCTTTTCCCTCCCTTTGTCCTTTTGTTGCGCTCCGGTTGACTCTGTCGCCGTGCACAGGGAAGCCGCCGCCACGGTTCATCGTCGCCGGCCGTCCTCGTCCGTCCCCGAGCCCCACCAAGCACCTAGGTGAGTTCGCGGTTCCGTTCTCTTTCTTCCCGACCAAATCCCATGCGAAACCGAGCACCCTAGCTCGAGATCACCCCGCGCCGCCGTGCGCCGGCCGTCGGCCATGGCGCCCCGCCGTGCCGCGCCCTGCTCCAGTGGAGCACCGCCCTCTCTCTCCCTCTTCTAATCTGGATCGCCCAGATCAGATCCAACTGCTCCCATGAGCCGATACCCCTTCGGTTGGCTTCTTTCTAAAGAGCCCTCGGCTTTTGGGGAATAAACCCGCAGTCCGATGGCGCCATTCAGCTTTACGCTTTCCTCTTTGGAAAACGTATTCCCTTCTAGATCTGTCTTAATTTAGTTTTAAATAAAAATCCCTTTTTACAGTTTTGCCACTGAACTTTAAATGCTTATAATTTGCTCGTTTTAAATCCAAATCGATCCGTTCAAGTTGCGTTAGATCCGTAATTTTATGCTCTATCCAGTAGTATAGATTTCATCTATGTTAATCACTTTTGAAAATAAAAGTAAATTAATTCTTTTAATGCTTCATAGTGTTCCCATATTCCCCTTTGGGGACCGATGCGGGTGGTACCATCGGGGTGTCCCATATTCCCCTTTGCATTGGGTCCGTAGGGTCCGCTACATGTTAGAAAGGGCTTTTGAAAGACTTCATAGTGTTCCCTGCCCGCTCACCTTGGAAGTGTTTTGGGAGTTGCAAACCCGGGCATATGGGCAACACGGCTTGTGGGTAAAGTGCGTAACCTCTACAGAGTGTAAATCTATCATGATAGCCGTGCTCACGGTCACGAGCGACCTGAAAAACTCACAGTGTAGATGATCATGTTGTTTAATTATTGATGTTGCTTACTAATCTTATCATGTGGTTATCAACTAGGTATGCATAACTAAAGCTAAGTGTTGGTAAAACTTGACCAAGTTAAAAGCAACCGCAGTAAGCCAGTGTCAGCCTTTTTGAGCTTCATAACCCTATGTTACTCTTGCTGAGTACTTTAAGTGCTCACCCTTGCTTTCTCAACCTCATCAGATGGCTATGAAGACTACCGTGAGGAGTACTAGGCTAGTGGTCAACCAGTCGGCGTTCCCTGTGAAGTGGAGCTTCGTCGCGAGAGTTATCTTTATTTCCGCTGTTATGTCTAAGAATATTATTCGTTATGTAATAAGCACTCAGTGATGGTACTATTTAAAGATTTGTTGGCTTATGTGTGTGATTGATCTCTGGGCACACATGAGTTATTCGCATTCAATTTTATTCTTAAAATTGGGTGTGATAAATTAGTATCAAAGCAAGTGTTGACTATAGGACGCAAGCCTAGTTAGAATGGTCTTCTTATCTTGTCTTTACCTTCTCTTTTCATGCTTACATCCTTGTATATATATTTTCTCAAACTGTTTTTGCTACACTTGACTTATTCTATTGTGAAAATGTTGTTCTAATCTATCTTTATCTTGGTTAAAGATGCCTACCCTTCGCCGATCAGCTCGTCTCAGTTCCAGTGAACGTGCTCCTCGTCAGCAGTTTGCCCCTCCTGAACCTCAAGCGCAGTTACCAACAACAAGATGAGCTTCGTGAAGAATTTGGGCTGCCTTTGAACTTCAAGAAGATCAAGAAGAATTAGGACTAGGAGTCCCTTTATAGTTTATTCGCTAGTTCGTGGGTCATGTGTGCTAGTGTTCTTCTAAGTGTTTAGTTGCTTGTGCTTTTGCTAATGTGTGAGTTGGTTCTTTGTATTGATTGTTGAGGTTGTGGGCCTGTCCACAACACTCATAGCTTAGGTTAGGTTATTTGAAAGATAATAATAAATAAAGTTGCAGTTAATCTGTCTTTTCAGACCTCCCTGTCTTGTTAATTTTTGCCTAATTAATTCTGAACGTCCTAAAATCACCAAAAGTTAACTGAAAACAGTAGACTTCCGTAGAGCTTCATAACTGAAAAGTTAACTGAAAACAGTAGAGCTTCATAACCCTATGTTACTCTTGCTGAGTACTTTAAGTGCTCACCCTTGCTTTCTCAACCTCATCAGATGGCTATGAAGACTACCGTGAGGAGTACTAGGCTAGTGGTCAACCAGTCGGCGTTCCCTGTGAAGTGGAGCTTCGTCGCGAGAGTTATCTTTATTTCCGCTGTTATGTCTAAGAATATTATTCGTTATGTAATAAGCACTCAGTGATGGTACTATTTAAAGATTTGTCGGCTTATGTGTGTGATTGATCTATGAGTACACATGAGTTATTCGCATTCAATTTTATTCTTAAAATTGGGTGTGACAACTATGTCATTATTGGATCAAATAATTAGCTTAGTTATAAACTACATCATGATATGATATGATAATTAAATAAACATGATCCACATTCCATTCTTACGTTCCGGGTTCGTCGTTCCAATTACCAAGGGATCACGATCTCATTCTTAAATGCAAAAATGATTCATCTATTATGTATAAGTTCAAATGTTATTGTATAAAAAGTTAAACTCAGTAAAAATAAATTAATTGTTTTTTAAAGTTTTTTTCTTGATTAAACCGTTGCGTTAGCACGAGTATTATACTAGTTTCCAATAATCCGCCTGCCTTAGCCGGACAGCCGGCCGGTTAGTCAAAACAAGCAACCTGAACCTGAGCTTAGCTGGGTGATGTGAACTTAAGACGATTCCGTGGCGTTCCTCCGGTACGGTGTTGACTTCCCGAGATCCATTTCTGGATCGTGCGGCCCGGGGTTGCGTTGCCGCTATGTATTGCTCGCTCGCTCGCTCGCCAGCCAGCCGCCAGCATCCCTTGCAACGCAAGGAACCTACACTAGCTAGCTAGTCAGCGATCGAGCTCCGGATGATCGAATCGAAGGTCACGCACCCGGATACCACGTGTGGCTTCAGCAGTGCTCCACTCCAGGTCGGAGTACCACAGATCACAAGGGGCCCCTCCCCTTCTAGAACACCGTTTGTACTGTGACTGGTACGGGCACGCCGGCCGCCAAAACCGTGGATCCATCCCGGCCGGTCGCCGTCAGCGCCCCATGTTCCCCGCACGTAACCTCGGCGGGGAAGGAAACGAGAAACCGACCCCGAGGGCCCAGCCAGCCACAATCACGGCGTACGTGCCCCCGTGCATCGAGTTCCGCCGTCCGTGGGCGCGCGCGAGTGCGAGACCAAAAGCCCCGGGCCGGCGGCCGGCGGCGCGACGAAACGACCGGAGACTCTCTCTGCCGGCCGCAAACTAATGCACGCACGCTTCTAGTCCATCGAGTCCACGTTCACCCGTGGCTGGCTCAAGGAGGATCACGTGACGTGACGCCACGCCACACGTACGGGGGGAGTTACAAATGGCAAACCCGCCAGCCTCACCCGGAGCCACCGCTGGCTCCTGTGCGCCGTCTCACGTCACAGACCGACGGCTGCGGGGCCGCTGCCGCTTGCGCCGCCGCGGGCCCTGCCCCTGTCCCCGCGGCCGTGGCCGAGTTCCGTGTCAGCCCTTCCGTTTCATCGCTGCCGCGCTCCCGCGACACCGGTCAGAGAGGATGGATTTGGTCGAGGGCATTACAGTCAACCGTAACATGTTCCAGAAGGGTTTAAAACAAGTCATATACTTTGGGCCTGTTTGAATCTTTAGCACCATGCTAAATTTTAGAAGTTAAACTTTAGTTTCTAAATTTTAGCACCTAAAATTTAGCACAAGGGTGTTTGAATGCATGGTCTAAAATTTATAACTACAATATAAAATGAGTCTTTAGCACAATTTAAGACCTATTTGGGTGCTAAATTTTTAGCATAAAAATTAGACATGAGATCACTTTTAGGACACATGTTTGAATCTTTAGTGCTAAAAAATAAACTAAAAGTGTTGTGCTAATTTTTAGACTCTGGATTTAAACAGGTCCTTATAGTAGGACTCCATAACACAAGCTGACGGGTCTGGTCAACTGGGTTGGTCTTTCCTCACGGCTGGGCCCAACAGTAACATAGGGATCTCCTAATCCGTGTATCCTCGTTCGTGCCTAGAGTTTCGTTAGAATTTCCTAGCCATTACATACGTTAGAGAATTCTATACTATTTCTAAAATATTACAAACTAAAGTACCTACTATATCTTTTATCCTTATCTGTCCTTGCCGTATCATTCGTCCATCCCTTTATCAGTCCTTGTCCTTGCGTATATGGCCGGTTTACTTCAAAATCAATGAATATGCAGAATATTCCCAAACAGCAAAGAATATAATAACTGGAGCAGTACTTAGTGATGTCCAACATAACAGTAGAGTGTTATCAACGATAATCCTTTTTTTACCGTACCATATCAATGGAAGTAAAAGAAATTGCGAGCTACATATTCAATCAGAGAAGCCGTGACAAGGGAAGCAAAACAAAAGCCTGTTTAGTACAACTCTGCTTTATTAGTGAAGTTGTTTTTTTAGAAAATAGCTTCATGAGCAACTCTCTAGATGAAGCTGAGCTATTTTGGAAAAAGTGTTTGGCAAAACAGTTTCACCAATAACTTTATGCATGGATATGAGAGAGAAAAGAGGGAGAGAGCTATGATAAGCTACTATTTTCAGCTTCATTCCACTTCATATCTTTGTAAGGAGAAGAAAAACAGCTTTATAGATGAAACTATTTTGAAAAGAGATGTTTGACAAAAAAAAAACAGCTCATAACAGTTTCACGAAGCTGCTATAAGCTGTACCAAACAGACATAAGAACAAATCACCCTGGTGACCCGCTTTCAACACCACCACATCACTGCTGATGAACACACATGCATGCAAAGACGTCCAGATCCAAATGCAGTACTCTTCAAACCTTCCGAACTCTCCACACACCCTGCATGCAGACCTTCTTTTAAACCCCCGCAACATCCACCCATCAACCCTTGAACCTTCAAACCTCACCTCCCCTCTCCACACGCCACCACCAACTTCGTTCTTCCCTGCTAGGCTGTCCACTTCCGCAGGTGCACGCAAAAAGCCACAGCGCGGCGGCACACGCCAATGGGCACCCTCGTCGGGCACGTCGCGCCGGGCGCCGGCTTCCTCCTCATCGGCCTGTGGCAGCTGTTCAGCCACATCCGCCTGTTCTTGCTGCGGCCGACCTCGTACTCCGCCCCGGTCTGGTTCCCGGCGCCGGGCGTGCGCCACCTTGAGCTCATACTCATAATCATCGGCACGGCGATGTCCATCCTGATGGAGCTAGTCATCGGCCCCGCGAAGCACCAGCCGTTCGACGACGACGGCACCATCCCGTCCGACCACCTCCACAACTTCGAGCACGCGTCCATCTCGCTGGCGCTGCTCATCTTCGCCGCGGTCACCATCCACCTCGACAGGGTGAGGGCGCCCATGCGGGACGCCGTGTCGCAGCTCGCCGCCGCCGCGGCGTTCGCGCAGCAGCTGCTCATCTTCCACCTCCACTCGGCGGACCACATGGGCGTGGAGGGGCAGTTCCACTGGCTGCTGCAGACGGTCATCGCCGTCACGCTCGCCACCACGCTGCTCGGGATCCCCTACCCGCGGAGCTTCGTGGTGAGCCTGGTCCGGTCCGCGAGCCTCGTGCTCCAGGGCGTCTGGTTCATCGTCATGGGCGTCATGCTCTGGACGCCGGCGCTCATACCCAAGGGATGCTTCCTCAACTTGGAGGAAGGGCACGACGTTGTCCGGTGCCGCACTGACGAGGCGCTCCACCGCGCCAAGTCGCTCGTCAACCTGCAGTTCAGCTGGTACCTCACCGGCACAGTGGTGTTCGTCGTCCTCTTCTACCTCCAGATGGCAAAGCTCTACCCCGAGGAGCCGCAGTATTTGCCGCTGGTGAAGGGAGGCGGCGGCGGTGACAGCGATAGCCGGTTCAGCATCGGAGATGATCACGACGATGAGGACGATCTCGAGGCCGCAAAACGTGGCTTCGGACACGTGGTTAGCGACACAAAGCCTGTCGAAATCGAGAGGTGAGGTCGTCGTAGCACCGTAAGGTTAGGTTGTTGTTGTGGTGATTACAGTACAGTGTAATTTGACTAAAACGTTTGTTGGGTGAAAAGCATGCAAATATTTATTTATTTATGAGGTGACTGAAAAAGATTTGTACAATTCTCTTCTAGCAATCGACTGTAATCGCAATAAAACGATTTCAGTTGACAAGAAAACCCTGTGTCATCCTGCTTAGACAACTCTACCTTTTTGCGCAACGTGTCCGATCCACCTTATAAAAACCAACAGTTCCACCAGGCAAATCTTCCCGGACAAGTAAGTTGAGCCACGGAGCACCGAGCCCAACGAATTTGACCTATCTCGCTGCATGATGGATGGAATTCAAACAAACTAACGCCTGGCGGGGTATCTATTCATGTGTGTTCAAACCCGCCGATCTCTTTCCATCCATGTGCGCCGCGAAGTAATAAACAAGAAAAATAAATTAAGAAGAAGCAAGAACCACTTCCAGAATCTGTACGAAATTAGGGCGGCCAACGGCTACCGGTCGTCGTCTCAGTAGACAGTGATGTGAAGCCGCGAAGGCCCAGAAGGATGTGAGAAGGAAAGGAAAAACGAACAGCAGGACCCTCCCCTGTTGTTTTCTAGACGATCGATGATCAGCGTTGTTTAGCTTTAACTATGGTGAGCCAGTAGTCACCGTGCATTCCTTTTGGGGCTCAACGGTGACAGCTGCCATCTGGTCGCGCGCGCATTAGCATCGTATCGTCGTCTGAGAGCAAGTATAATACCATGGTGTAAACTAGTTAAATGACTCCATCCAAATCGTAAGTTATTCTAAGAATTTTGGAGAGTCAAAGTTTATAAAGTTTGACTAAATTTATATAATATAATAATAATATATTTGATACTAACTAAGTATCATTAGATTCTTTATTAGTTATATTTTCATACTATATCTATTTGATGTCATAATTTTTATGTTTCTTTCTATAATCTTTGGTCAAATTTAAAATGCTTTAACTTTCCAAGATTCTTAAAATGCCTTATAATTTAGAATGGAGGGAGTAATACGAAGAAGAGATGAGAGGAGAGAGGGAGGAGGAGCGAGCTATAAGGATACGTATAATCCTCAAACGCGTCGTCTCTAAAAGAAATGAAAATCTAATTTGCATACAGTTAAAAAGACAGATGTACAACTCACGTATAGTAAATTGTCTGCAAATAATTTAATATTATGTATATAGCCAAAACTAATCATAAATAACATTTTGTATATCATCGAATTCACTTTTGGTAAAGAAAGTAACAAGACAAATTAGAGTCAATATATTTCGGTGATTAGCACATAGTATTCAACTGAATCGTCGTCGCTCTCTTTTCCGCGTCACCTCCTAGTCCAAATTTCGACAATCTCTTCTGTGTCTGAAAGTTTCTAATAATTTGTACTATCTTATCTTATTATTAGTAATTGGGGCTTCAATAAAGGCTCCACGTTAATTCTCACCAAATACTTTTAAAAAAATAAATACTAAAAATTCTTACATTAATCAAAAACATCTGATTATCAAATTTAAAGTTTGTAGACATCTATAACCGGTGAATCTATTTTGATATTTAGAAAAATTATTCACCTCTGCTATTACATATTAAAAAAATATTTTACGAGAAAAAAACTTCAACCATGTAAGCGGGAAAAACACTATGCCATTACAAACTAAAAAATATTTTAGGAGAACAAAACTTCAACCACTTAGGTAACAAACAAAATATTCACCAATGGTGAATGATAAGGTAGTGAATTTGTTGCCCACAACTAATATAAAAATATCAAAGATACAAAAGATATTCTAAAGTATAGTTTTAAGTTCTTTTGTACCGACATGTTTTTAATAGGGTAAATATGGACATGTACCTCTCATGTAATCTATTGATAATATTAATTTTTTTAATGATATTCCTCTCATTTGATTATTACTCCCTCCATCCCAAATTATAAGACATCTAAAAAACTTGTAGAGTCAAACTATCTCAAGTTTGACCAAACTTATATGATAATATAATAATATTTATGATGTCAAATAAGTATCATTAGGTTCGTTGTCAATTATATTTTCATAGTACGTCTATTTGATGTCATAAATCTTTATAGTTTTTTCTATAATTGTTGGTCAAACTTGAGATGCTTTGACTCTCTAAGATTCTTGTAATGTCTTATAATTTGGGACAGAGGGAGTATTTGATAAGTACTCATATTTATATATCATAGATGTCATATGAGTTGCAGCACACATTGGGCCGATACAAGAAACTACACTACTAGAGAATAGACCTTTGGTCGATGTCTAAAATATGCAATAGTCTCGACAAATTTTGTATCCGGGACTAATAGACCTTTAGTCCCAGTTGGTAACAGCAACCCAAAATAAAAGTTTCTTTTAGTCCCGGTTGGTGTTTGAAAGGACCTAATTGGCCTAGAGGGGAGGGGGTGAATAGGCAATTCTCAAAACCTAAAATTCAAAAACTTGATGCAGAAATTAGTACTACCGGTACTACCGGTGGTGGACCGGTACTACCGGTGCTACTGTCGGTACTACCGGTTCCTACGGGAACTAGCAAATCTTGAATGAATTCAACTTAGATTTTAGATCCACGAATTTCTTACTATCCTTAGGTGATGTAGAGGTGGTAGATCGACTTTCCTTGTCTTGCTCCTTCACCAAGTCGTAGATCGGTTCTTCCAACCCTAAGAACAAAGAGGGAAAGGAAGAACATGAAGAACACGAAGAACAAGTGATAGCACAGAGTATATGAATGGAGTAAGAGCAAGCACGCGAGACACAAGATTTAATCCGAGGTTCGGTCTCCACACAAGGAGCACCTACGTTCCCGTTGTTGAGGTGACCACAAAGGTCGGAGTCTCTTCCACCTCCTTGCCTCTCTCAAAGCAACCACAAAGGTTAGCCCGAGGTTTCCACTAAGAATCAAGGGTGATACAAACGATTCGGGGTGCCCTCACAAGTAGAACAACACGGGCAACCACGAAGAACGCCTAGCCGGCTAGGGTTCCAAGAACCCAAGAGTAACAAACACAAATTCAACCGGCTAGAAGATGAATCCAAGTGCTCAAATCGTAGATCGAAGTTCCCCGCACTCAATTTCACTTGCCTCGCTCTAATCTTGCAAGAATCGAAGTTGTAGAGCAAGAGGGAGAGAGAGAGAGGAGGTGAGTCAATGCTTGGAGAACCCTTTGTCTCAAGATGAGTGAGAGTGAGTGAGTGAATGGGTGAGTGAGAGAGAGGGGGCGTCGATAGACTTAAAGTCTTCAGCCCCCGAAGCGGTACCGGTACTACCACCGGTACTACCGGTCACTTTGTGACCGTTGAGGCTGAGCACTGAACGCGTGCGGGAAAAAGACCTACCGGTACTACCGGTTCCTGACCGGTACTACCGGTGAGAGCAACCGGTACTACCGGTAGCTCTGCTGACAGCACAAAAAACCTTCTAAGGATCCGTTCTTCACGGCGTCTCTCAAGCGTCTCTATACTAATAACTTGAGCACTCTTACCCACTTCTAGCTAGTCTAATTTGTATCCCTCTTGGTAGTACGGCTTTTCCTATAACTTAATTCAAAAGAATAAACTCTTTAGCACTTGAGATGAGCCGATTTCCAAAGAGTGGAATTTGAGGTGCTTCAATCATCAAATTTCATCGTTTCAATTTATCAATGGACTAACACATGTGTATATACTTAGAGAAGCATGTTAGTCCCTAATTTGATTGTTATCAATTATCCAAAATCCACACATAGGGGGCGAATGCACTTACAATGTTACGAACCAGGACTAAAGGTCCCTTGATGGGTTCATTCAAAAGGAAAATGTCTCCTTCATTGTCAGATGTGTTGTGTAGGTGGGGTGATATGCTACGCGAGACTTTATTTTTTTTATACTAGGAGGATCTTTAGTTGTGGTTATGGCAAACCGGGACCAAAGGTCCCCTTTAGTCATGGAATCTAGAAAACCGGACTAAAGGGCATTCCTCTTTTTTTACACTTAAAGGGCATTCCTTTAGTAGTGCTAGGACATTCTTCGGAGTGACAAAATTCGTGGTATTGTGCTCCTAATCAAGTTAGGATTTTTTTCAATCACAAAACCAAATTTTACACGTTTAATGCAAGCTACTCCTATGTCTTTCCACAACTTAAATTAGATTATTTTCTTAATGTTTCCGCACATCTTAAATTATATTTTTTTTTATTTTTGGATTTGCAGTAAACAAGAAGTTAGGTTCGATTTTGGGTGTCAAAGTTGAGCAAATCGATGAGAGTCAAAATCTCATGTCATCACAATAACATCTACAATTGTAAAAAAAATAAAAAAAATTAGCAGAAAGTCTTCATTTAATCAGTATTTCAATAATATTTTTGCTTTTTAGCTAACTAGGAAAGCTAAATCCTCAAAATCCATCAAGAATCGCCATATAATATATTATTTTTATAAAAAAAGTATCAGATATGTTAAATATGATTCTACCATTATGGACTATAATAAAAACCCAAAACTGTATCTAAATTATCGACATATGGTATTAAAAAATATAATAATCTTTTAATATTTTTATACACGCGACATCCATAATGCACAAAGGAAGGAAAAAAACACTCAACCGTGGAATTAAATTAATGAACAATATTAGCAATGCCACAACGATCTCTCTCTCAGACATGCCAATACCAATTCAAAACATAAACAAATATATATTAAACATGCTTCTCAATTGCTTATAAGTATCAAAAAGTTAATCCATACGGAAGAATTTAATCCGTGCGGCAGCACAAGTTGTTGGACTCGTGTAATGTAATTTCTGGGTCACGCATCTAAGCACGGATAACTGAACAATTGCATCACTTTATTTGCGGAGGAACTAAAATCTGCATTTTTCAACAGGGGTAAAATGTTTTTTTTTTACCCTTGAGTTAGCACCGTTAAGTGCTATAAACTGATCGGAAGGCTATATATGTAAGACATTTTCAATTTCAAGCCATACAAGTAGTTTAAAAAAAAAGATCAGACCATATAAGAAAGATGTATTATTTTTGGGACCGTATAGGTAAATATCTCTTCTTTTAGTGCCAAACTTGGACGAGTTGTAAATTGTTTCATTATGTTTAAAACTTTGTAGGTGATCCCTGTGAGAGTAGTCTTTCAAGGATTTTTTTGTTGTTGAATACACATGAGTGTTGCGTGTCATTATACTAAGATAGAAAAATAATGACAAAACACATTAAGACGGGTATCCCAAAACAAACTCAACCGTATTGCAACAATTACACAACCCGATTTAGAGAGAGCTCTACTTAGTAATTACGCAACCAACAAACAACCAAGACCTACTGTATCAGCTGCCTGAATCCAATCGTCAGCCACCGATCTGATCAACTATAGCAAGACGTGCGTCGTCATAGGAGAGCCCAAGAAGCATCGAACATTTCTCGCCTTCCACAGCTGCCACGAGACAAGGGCGAACAAAGTGTCATAGCTTTTGTTCTTGCTGGGTGGACCATGTTATAGTCTTGCTAGTAGGAATGCAAGTGGTTACCAATGATGTTTTTTTTTGGGTCGGCTAACTAATTATACTAAGGCATTGTTCGTTTGTGGAGGATTCAATTCAGGACCTAATTCATTCCGGACCAGAAACAAGTGAATATGTCCTTGTTACTCATTTCAGCCCAAAATTAATTTCAGAGGATAGAAGGTCCGATTTTATTCAGGGTCATATAGACAAGAAAAAGAGAAGCAAGTTTTTGTTTTGATTGGTTTTCATTCTGGGCAGGCATAAAACAAACGCATATTTTAGTTACCATCCGGATTGAAAACGGGCCGCAACAATCCACTCGAATGTCACTTGGAATGGGGTCAATGCGATGAAAACTAACAAGGTCTAGTATATCCGTTATCATGCTACGATAAAAGCTAAAATACTTCCAACTTGATTCAGTCGGAATCAGCTGGCTTGTATACTAGCTGAATGGATATTTTCACATATATAATTATTTATATCACTATTGTACATTTTTGTCACGGTACATAATTACCATATACTCTTCTCATTCCAAATTGTAAGTCATTCCTTCCATCCTACGCCAGCTGGGCCTCACTGAATGGGCCAAGCCCACTAGCATTACCTAACAGGACACCCTCCAAACCTTCTAAAAACCCCATTCCCATCAACCGTTCACCATAAGTCTCCTCTCCATACTGCTTCACGCAGACAAGAGCCATGGGCACCCTAGTCGGGGTGTCGGGCACGTCGCGCCAGGCGTCGGCTTCCTCCTAATCGGCCTGTGGCAGTTGTTCAGCCACATCCGACTCTTCATGCTGCGCGCGGGCTCCTACGCGGCGCCGGTGTGGTTCCCGGCGCCGGGGGTGCGGCGGTGCGTCACCTTGAGCTAATTAATACTCATAATCATCGGCACGGCGATCTCCATCCTGATGGAACTGGTCATCGGCCCGGATCGAGAAGCACCAGCCATTCGACGACGACGGCACCATCCCGTCCAACCACCTCCACAACTTCGAGCACGCGTCCATCTCGCTGACGCTGCTCCTCTTCGCCGCGGTGACCATCCACATGGACCGGGTCCGGGCGCCCATGCGTGACGCGCTGTCGCAGCTCGTGGCCGCTGTGGCGTTCGCGCAGCAGCTGCTCTCATCTTCCACCTCCACTCGGCGGACCACATGGGTGTGGAAGGTCAGTACCACTGGCTGCTGCAGACGGTCATCGCCGTCACGCTCGCCACCACGCTGCTCTGGATCCCCTACCCGCGGCGCGGAGCTTCGTGGTGAGCCTGGTCCGGTCAGCAAGCCTCGTGTTCCAGCCTTCCAGGGCGTCTGGTTCATCGTCATGGGCGTGATGCTGTGGACGCCGGCACTCATACCCATGGGCTGCTTCCTCAACTACAGAAGAAGGACACGACGTTGTCCGGTACCGCACTGACGAGGCGCTCGGCCGCGCCAAGTCGCTCGTCAACCTGCAGTTCAGCTGGTACCTCACCGGCACAGTGGTCCTCGTCGTTGTGCTCTACCTCCAGTTGGCCAGGCTCTACCCCGAGGAGCCACGCTACGTGCCGCTGGTGAGAGGAAACAGCGGTGGGGTTGGTGTCGACAGCGATGACAGGTTTAGCATTGGGAAGGATGAACACGACGGCGAGGACGGCCTTGAGGCCGGGAAACGTGGCTCCGGGCACCAGATAGGTAGAGGACGGCGAGGCCTAGCTGTTCGTTTGGCTGATAAGCCCAGTCCGACGCTGTTTTGGTTGTTTTTCTGTGAGACAAAAACACTATTTTAGTGGCTAATAAGCTAAGCGAACAGGGCGTGGAGGTCAAGAGGTGATGCCGGACTGGATTAGGGACGGTTATTTAATGTGTAATCACACTGGAGTAGCAGTTTCCTTTTCACCCTTCTGTGCGAATTTCTGTGGTGATTGACATGGCATTTATTCAGGATAAATTCGGTGCTTGGCCATACAAAATTTGTTTCTGAAATCAATTTGTTTATTAAGTCGTTTCTGATAAGGGTTCGAGTTTTATTAAAGTGGGCTTGTACTGTTTTCATCCAAGTGGGCGGCCATCTGGCTGTTGTTCTCCAGCACTGTTTAAAGCGTGGAGACCTTAGGACATGTACAATCCATAGGCAACCTGTTGTCTGTAAATTTTTGGAAATCACGTGCAGACAGCTAAAAAGACAACTTGTACAATGGACTATCTATTTAGTCGTCTATAAGTTATTTAATGTTTACATGTATTCATGATTAAATATGATTATGATCTATGTATACAAGTGTGTTGCTAGTTGATATAAAATAGGTCAAACACAATTAAATTAAGTATGATTATAATTTTTTTACTAGTAATTTCGGCAACACACAATAAAAAAACTACTATATTATTCTCTAGTGTCATACTGATACGAGCATGCAAAACAACTTTTTAAAAATACATCTCAATTACGAATGGTTCCACAAAATAAAATATACATAGAACCTTCAAGGTGTAATATGTGTTATATCACTTCTAAATTATAGTTCTAGACGAAAGAAACCTAATAAATTTTGAATCATAATTTTTGAATTCTATTTTGGTTATATATAAATTTTATAAGTTTTAGTTAATTTGTGCATTCTTTGGAAGGAGTCAAGAAGCTAACAGAACTCACATGCTCTCTCTGACAACGGTTGTGTCACTCTCGTCCGCTTCATTTTAGATTCGTTCGGCTTTGGTTGAGTCATCGGAGGACGCGCGAACGCCGGCGTTTCACGAGACGACGGCAACCCCCCGTCTGCTACTCGCGAAGGGTGTTTTTGCAAAATTTTCTACATACAGACGGCTCAAAAAACCCCGTTGTACGTGCCCTTATCTGAATGTATTCATATGAATATTAATTCATGCGTATTGGATTGGATTAGCACAGAAATCAAACTAAGTCTTTAACACACATACAAATTGAGATAGATATTAATGGACTGAGATAGATATAAATGCATCCAAACAAGCAATGCGGTCATGGCACTGTTTAGTTACTGTAATGAGTTTTTCTTTGTTGCAAGGGTGTCTTAAATTATTTGTTTTAGTGCCAAATTAAACTTGGACTAGTCGTAAATCGTTTTCAGAGTAGGTGGCCCTTGTGAGAGTAGACTTGCAAGTTGTGAGAGTAGATTTGCAAGGATGCCCCCTGTATCATTGTATTAAGGTGGAAAAATAGTGTCCATACACATTGCGACTGGTATCCTAGTGAAACACAGCCGTATTGCGACAATTACACAACCCGATTTAGATAGAGCCCTAATTACGCAACCAATAAACAACCAAAACCTATTATATCACCTGCTTGAATTCAATTGTCAACCACAGATTTGATCAACTATAGCAAGGCATGCGCTGTCATAGGAGAGCCTAGGAAGCATCAAGCGTTCCTCTCCTTTCATAGTGTCATGAGACGAGGGCAAACAAAGTGTCGAAGTTGGGTAGACCATGTTGTAGTCTTATAAGGATCATATTGGTTTCTGTACTCCTAGGATTACTAATAATAAGATTTTGTGTTAATATGTTATAGTCTTCTCTTCCTCTTAATGAAAACGTAAGCACGGTCGTGAAAAAAAATTTATGAGACAGATTTTGGATCAAGAATAACAAATTTTTTGAACGGAGGGAGGAGTACCACGTTACGGTGTACTCATCATCTCTCAGATCACCTTGTTCAAGTTCAACATGACTGAAAACGGGATCATCATTATGGAGTTCCTTGCACACCTCGCTATGTTTCTTAGATGTATTGTTGCACATAATTAGGCTAAATACTGGCATCAAAAGACTGTTGCATGGATCGTGTGTAAAGAACTTTTTAATGAAGTGCAATGATCTCAGTGAAGAAAATCTGAAAGAATCCTTTTCGTCTAACGTATTATTTCTGTACTACTGATAAGAAATTCGAGAGGCCAGCAGACAAATGAACGAGAACGATTAACACTAAGAATCACTTTTCTCACTCAACAAGTCCAATTATCAGTATCGACGGGCGATATACTCAGGTGGTTTTCCCTGGAGGCGTCCACCACAATTATAATCCTGATTGGGCAATGAAAAATGTACTGAGACAAATTCAGCATATATGTTGGCAACGCATATGGATTGGGGTGTCGTTAAAGCGGATCGGAGCTTATAGTATCATGCAGTGTTTATGTACACTGTCGTACAAGCAACTCCTTCGCATCATTGTCACTTACTCAACGTCGTCCCTCCCGCCCGCCATTGATGGACTCGACCAACCCTCCCGCCCAGCGTACACGTCCACCTTTTAAGCCTCAGAAAAGGTGACCGATCAATCGATCGCGAGGCGAGCACCCCAAGAAAACATCGAGCAAAGCCATTATTGACACCAGACCAGTTTCCGTTGCAGCCACCAGCTGGCGGTGGAGCCATGGGCAGCACTCCGCGCAACAGCATCGGACACATCCTTCCCGGCGCCGGCTTCCTGGTCGTCGGCCTGTGGCACCTGTTCAACCACATCAGGCTCTTCTCGCTGCGCCCTGACGCGTACGTGGCGCCAGTCTGGTTCCCGGCGCCGCGCGTCCGCCACATCGAGCTCATCCTCGTCATCGCCGGCAGCGCCGTGGAGTTCTCCATGGAGATGTTCATCGACCACTCCACCTTCCTGCCGTTCGACGCCGACGGCTCCATCCCATCGGCCCGCCTGCACAACCACGAGCACGCCATCATCTGCCTCGCGCTCCTCGTCTACGCGGCCTCCGCGCTGCACCTCGACCGCGCCCGCGCGCGGTGCCGCGACGCGCTCTCCCTGCTCCTCCTCGCGGCCGTCTTCGCGCAGGAGCTGCTCGTGTTCCACTTCCACTCCACCGACCACGCCGGCTTCGAGGGCCAGTTCCACTGGCTCCTGCAGCTTGTGGTCGCCGCCTGCCTCGCCACGGTGCTCCTGGGCATCGCCTTCCCGCGGAGCTTCGTCGTGAGCCTAGTCCGGTCGGCGTGCGTCACGTTCCACGGGGTGTGGCTCATGGTCATCGGCGCCATGGTTTGGGTCCCGAGCCGCGTCCCCAAGGGCTGTTCGCTCGTAGAGGAGGACGGCCGCGACACCGTGCGCTGCCACAGCGAGGCCAGCCTGCACCGCGCCAAGGCGCTCGCCAACCTACAGTTCGGGTGGTACCTGTCCTTCATGACGGTTTTTGTCGTCGTGCTCTACGTCAACGTGTGCCGGATGTATCCTGCGGAGACTACTGCATACGTGCGGCTGCCGCCGGAAGCCGGCGAAGAGGAGGAACACCTGAAGCGCAAGTGCGTGGTCGTGTGCGGCGGCGACGATGCTCAGGGATTCACGCCCTTAGAGATCGAGGTGTAATGTGACTGCACTGACCAATTGTAGAACATGTTCCTGCTTGTGCACTTGTACAGTAGCTTACATGTGCCATACGCCCATACCGCCATGAATTCATCCATCTGTTCGTATGAATGTTTTTTTTTTCTCGATCGGGCCTGGACCCGTTTTTCATTAAAAGGAAGAGCAAAGTTCAACAGAGGGGGTAGTCAGGCAATCCGACTTGGTGGCGAGAGGCCAGCCTGAAGAATTGCCGGAGCCACCAAACCCAAGCCGAAGAAAAGGAAAACAATTACATGACGATTCGATTCTGCGACCAAAGAAGCGTCGCTCCGGTGATCAAAGAAATCCCCGCACTGATCCAGTCCTCCGCCTCAGTGACCACCGCATGGTAGAGCTCCGGGAGACCGACCAGCGCACCTCGAAAGACTGTTGTTTCGTTGTTTCCAGACGCACCAAGCAATCAAAAGCACCAGGGTGTCAAACACCGGTCGGCCATCCGACTGAATCAAACGATCTCTGTCTTAGCCACCAGACTCCCAAATTGTCATCTCGGTCAGGTACTAGACCGGCGAGACCAAGCGGCGACAACAGAGCAAACCAGAGCTGCCTTGACAGGACACAGCCAACAAGAAGATGATCCACAGTTTCAGAAGCTTGAGAACACAAACTGCAGTCATCGTCCTCCTGGAGGCCATGCCTCATACGCCTCGCTCCCGTCCAGAGACGTCGGTGGAGGGCAAGCCAGAGGAAGAATTTTACCTTCGGAGGCGCCTTTGTTGCCCAAAGTTCCTTGGCACCTAGCAACGAAGTCGAGCCATAGAAGAAAGCTCCGTAGGCAGACGAAGTGGAATACTTGCCATCCGCTGACCATTTCCAGACAAAGCGATCGGGCAGGACAGGATCATGGACGACGTTCTGTAGTAGCTCCCAAACCTGCAGGTATTGACAGAGGACCTGTGTAGTGAGAGCCCCGGTGATCTGTGTCGCCCAGCAGTTCTGAACCAGAGCGTCCCTAAGCACACATTTCTTTCCTTGTCTCGATGTCGCTGCAAACAGATCAGGGGCGAAGGTACACAGAGGTCCGACCGGCGCCGAACGATCAGTCCAAAGTCTGGTGGCGACGCCATCGCCAACCTGCACCGACATACTGACAGAGGCCATGACGGCCACTTTCTTCTGTGCCTTGGCTGGCAGGGTCCCCTAGCCCCGATCAGGTGCAGTCCGGCTGAGCCACTCCCAACGTAGCCGTAATGCAAAACCAAAGAAGCGCAGGTCCAGAATGCCCAGCCCTCCCAGCTTAGTCGGCCTACAGACAGTTGTCCAGGCGACTTTGCATTTCCCTCCGGCCATCGATTGGGAGCCAGCCCAGAGGAACTCCCGGCGGCGCTTGTCGATTTGCTCAATAGCCCATGCCGACAGACAGCAAGCAATGCTCATGTGGACTGGCACCGCCGTGAGTGTTACTTTGGTCAGAAGAGCCCTGCCGGCGTTTGTCAGAAGTCCAGTTCGTATGAATGTAGTAAAGAAAAATGCATGCAATGTGTGTTTCTTTTCCCTAAACACTAAAACTGTTACTTAGCTTAGTCTCGTGTCTCGATTTTCTCAAAAAAAGTGAAATTTATTTGCAACTTATAAACTTTTTTTAAGGAAACTGGAGGGGCCAAAGCACAGGAGACAATCTAATAAATAAGAAAAAACAGGGGTCCACAGAGTTACAACAAAGTACAACAAAAAGCCACATAGAACAACTAAGGAACAAGAAAGGAGACAAAGAAAATGAAAAAGGAGGCAAGAACTGCAATAGGTTTTGAATCCATTCTTCTAACGGTAAATTGAGCCTTGATTTCACTCTATGCATCAACAAAAGGATTTCCTTTCGAAAGAGAGTTTTAGCATTGTGCATTGAGGGTTGGATCCCCTTGAAGATGAGGTCATTCTTTGCGGTCCAGATGACCCAGCAAATCAGGATTACAGCCACCATGAAGAACTGAGAATGCAAACTATCTTTTAAGTAGTCAGCAACTTCTGGAAAATCATCAAGAATTGGGATGTCAATTTTAAATCAGCTGCCAGCATTGAACAACAAAGGGGCACCAAAGGAAGAGATGCTGACTGGATTCTTCTATGTCTTGGAGACAGAGTGCTATACTATCCCAGTCAAACTCTCATTTTTCTTTTAGCTGTAGGAATTCGTTTTGGTCCCATCAATGATGCAAATAGCATATAGTACCATCTTCAGAGGTGGTTGGTGACAACAGCCACCTCTGAACATAAATTTCTAGTAGTTAATGCTAACCCGTTTGCCGATGTGACATACTGGCATGAAACCATAGTAGGCAACGATCTTGAGCCGATAGCGGCAAGTTTGTAGGTACTTAAATCTCTCATCTGTCTTAATTCCACTACCAATCGTCATAAATATCCTCGCTTAAACCCCCCTTGGAGAATGTTTTGGTCACCATTGGTGATCTCTAGTTCGTCAGGGCTGACTTGACGCTAGGGACGGGTAGTGGTCCCTCTCATTGTGTGTACGGAATGTCATTCTCAAAAGGTGAAGGCACTGTACGTGGGTAGGATAGTGAGAACGTCTACTCCTACTTCTACATTAATATACTAGCACGATAAGCGCGCTTTCGCTGCGCCGGTCTTAAGACCACATCACCGGAACAGGTCACGCAGAGTAACAAATCTGTTTGTGGTAGATTGTTTTTTGGGTAAATGAGCAAAATGTTAGTTTTCTGTGTATGACATGAGACACGATTAAGAAAACATGTGACTAAAAAGTGTGAGAGAGAATATAACTATTCATAATGTATAATAGGATTACTAATATCTGAACATGGTTGTTAGACAAAATAGCAAAAATGAAAAGTTTGTAAGGCATAACACAACATTGATATATAAACTCTACAAACTCTGCTAGTACCAATACATTATATCTATTAAGGTTGGGATTATAGGAATAACCAAATGTGGCACATGCTAAAAACTAGATTTGGGGATGCAGTGAAAAAAACCCTATAAGACCATGTCTATTATATATACATCAGCAAAATAATGTGTCATTGTTTTTTGGCTCCCATCTGACAAAGAATAGTATCCCTTGTTCTGCACAAATATGATCTATTATTTACAGAATTTAAAACAGTATGATTGTAAGAACCGTTTGGTAATAGAGGCGGTGGTAGTTCTAAAGTCATTAAACCATGCAAATTGAGTGCCTTCTCTCTAAAGTTAGACTTCAAAAATTATTCTCTAATTAAAAAGATAAAAAAAACAGGGGTGTTATAACAGGTTCATCTCATCTTAGTATATTAAATTATATCTAAAACAATTCCTTAAAAAAATTTGTTGCAGCTGATCAATATTTATTCCTATATCACTATCATGCACATACGAAGTTGGAAGCATAGATAATATAAGATCAAAGAAAACTTTTCTTACATGAGAACACTTTTTCTCCAAGAAAATATATAAGATGATAAGACCAAATGAAATGCTCGGTAGAGAGCCTTCTATTTTCATCAACAATTAGATTCATGAGGGGCTCGGTATAATAAGTAATTCTAATTAAACATGGTTCACATAGTCACTCTTAAAACAAACTTCATTGGATATGATGCCATCCATGTTGTATAGTATAATAATAATAAGGCATTAGAAAAATAACTAAAAATGTAATTGATGACAACATCAGATAAATAGAGAGCGGGTAAATCTACCATAGAAATACCTCACGACAGACTTATGGAAGTAGCACCGGCCTGTCAGCAGTGTTGTCTATTAATGTCTTTTCAGAGATACCCTTTGTTGGGCTGTTATCAGTAGAAAGATGAGCACAAATTTAGCATAAGCAGTCGATGAACCTATATACTGGAATGAGAAAAATGATATTACCATAGTGAGGAATGACTAACTCACCTATTGAACAGCACTACCATGCACTCATGTTTGGCCCTCGCCGAGTAAAGGAAGAGGAAAATAGTAGGGTGCTGCCGGCATAAATCTAGCATTCGCACTTGGACAGCCTATGCACTGGAATAAGATAAATGACATTTATATGGTGTTGTACTACTATGCAGTCATGGTGGCCCCTTGCTAAGGAAAGAAAGAGGAAACATAGGGAAACTGAAGATAATTCTCCATTGTTATTAGCATAGTGTACATTTTTTGACATGGAGTTGTATTCAAAATTGATCGTATATACAACATGCATCTCTTGTCATGGAACTGTAAGAGATAACAGAGACTTAATTAATACGATAAATTTTAAGTGCACCCATAATAACTATGCTCCTATTTTTTTTAGCTTCCAAGTTAGTGACTACAAAGTGTTCAAAATTTTAATTTGTGGATTAAAAATGCATTCCTTGGTACTGATTCAGGTCAACAGAACGTCACATAGATTTACTAAGAAAAATAAGTACATTATTATGCCAGCCTCGTGAATGAAAGCTATCTTTCAAAAATAGTAGCCACACAGGGAGGTAAACGATACATGGCCCTCTTAATATTGCAATGAGGATCGAAGAAGAGCAGATAGTAAAAGAGTAGAGTAGGAAGAGGAAAACATTTGAAAGAGTACTTCCTATAATTATCTTAGACATATTTCATCTAAAATCATAGTACTGCTTTCACTGGAACATGTGATTTTTACATTACATGCAAATACAATAGCCTAACATGCAAAAGAAACTACCTGTGATCTGGATTGCCAGTGCTTGGTGAAAGGTCCTAGATGGATAGAGAGGGGTGAATAGCATATTAAAAATCTAAAAATCACAATGAATAACTAACAAGATAGAGGTGATTGTTATACCGATGCCTTGTGATGTAGGGATGTCAATATAGAGAACCAATCACAATGAATACCAATGAGTTGCCGGGAGACAAGTTGACACAAGATTTTTCTCCCGAGGTTCACTTGGTTGTCACCAAGCTAGTCCCCGTTGTGTCGACTACTCAAATGGTGTTTCGGTGGCTAATAGGCAATCACAAGCCTAACCCACTACTCAGGCGTCACAAAAGAATCCACCCAAATGAGAGTAACTCAATGATACGAGCAATTCACTAGAGTTACCCTTTGGCTCTCCGCCGAGGTGGGTACAAGCCCTCTCACAAGTCGTCGAAGCCAGCCACGAACAATCACCAACTCGCGTCGAAGCTTCCTCAATTGCCCAAGCCGTCTAGGTGTTGGAAAACACCAAGAATAACAAGAAATTCCACGACAATGACGATGACCAAGTGCCACTAAGATGCAATGCAATGATCAATGCACTTGATTCACTCAAACTCTCACAAGAATGCAATTGAAGCAAAGAGAGATGAGTTGGGGGCTATCTCAAGCAAGCACAAAGAGTGAGAATGAATGAGAGGTGCAAGAGAGTGCCCCAAGGGCCGGCCAAAATATATTTATAGCCACCACAAAAGAACTAGCCGTTTTGCCCCATGATCACAACTATCTGCGCCACTCCGGACGCTACCTGCATGGGGGGTCCGGACCAATGGCCATGCGTCCGGACCCTCCCTCTTTTCAATCCTGCCGTTGGTGCCCTCTTCTGGCGTTGCCGCGTGTCTCCGGACCAAAGATGCCAGCGTCCGGACCCTACACAGAAACTATCTAGAGAGCTCCAAACCTCCAGACGCTCGTCCGGAGTCCTGCGTCCGGACCACACTTAGCGTTCGGACTCTATGCAGAGAGCATCCAGAAGCGTCCAAAACTCCGGACGCGTGTCCCGAATCAGCATCCGGACTGAGATTAGCATCCGGACCTTCTGTCCACAGAAAGCCGAGGCTAGGGTATGCCTCCGGACGCGCAGCCATTGGTCCGGATGGTGCAACCCTAGCGTCTGGACCACTGTCCGGAGCTCTGTCTTGAGTCCAAACGAGCTGCCTCTTCTTCTCCAAGCTTCCATGTGCTAACACAAGGTATTCCAAACACTTGAACTCATGTGTTAGCCTTTGCTTCATATTTGCTTGGATTTTGTTTCATTTTCATGTCACTTAGGTTCATTTTATGTATGCAATGCAAATGACCTAGTGGCACATGATAACCGTAATCGACACGAATTTTCCCTTCTTGATAGTACGGCTATCTATCCTAAAGGTGATCACACTCTCTATAGTGTCTTGATCACTAAACTAAAAATGGCCCTATGATATACCTTTGCATTGAGCCCATTTTTGTTTTTCTCTTTCTTCTTTTCCTTGTCCATGGAGCACTTGATCCATCATGATCCTTCATCTAGCTCTTGTCAAGTTGGATTACCCTAGCTAGATCATATGCTTAAGCCATAGGGTTAGTGTAACACCCCGGCCTAGGGTTTAATAGGATTAATAGGATACTCATACAAACAAGTTGCAACTTCTTTTCCGGAAGCCCATTTGGAAAGAACTCGAAAGTTAAGCGTGCTTGGCCTAGAGAAATTTTGGATGGGTGACCGACCGAGAAGTTCTTCCCGGGGGCGTATGAGTGAGGACAAAGTGCGCCGAAAAGACTAGTGTTGGTCTGTGAGGACAGTCTATATCCCTAGGAAAGCTATCAGACGTTAACGGGCTTAGCCTCGTGGAGGCGGGACGTTACAAATGGTATCAAGGCATGGTGCGCATGACTAGTGTGGATCCAGAGTGGTCACATAGCATGACACATGCGCTGGCACTAGACACACAGACGTGGCCAAGAGGGGACGTTCCTGGCCTAGGGTTGACTGATGAGGACATCGGTCTCCTAAGGGGGTGAGGATGTAACACCCTGACCTAGGGCTTAATAGGATTAATAGGATACTCATACAAACAAGTTGCAACTTCTTTTCCGGAAGCTCATCTGTAAAGAACTCGAAAGTTAAGCGTGCTTGGCCTAGAGCAATTTTGGATGAGTGACCGACCGGAAAGTTCTTCCCGGGGGCGCATGAGTGAGGACAAAGTGCGCCGAAAAGACTAGTGTTGGTCTGTGAGGACAGTCTATATCCTAGGAATGCTATCTGACGTTAACGGGTGTGGCCTCGTGGAGGCGGGACGTTACAGTTAGTCCATAGGTTTCATCAATTAACCAAAACAAATTTGCGCTTTCAATCTCCCCCTTTTTGGTAATTGATGACAAGTTTTCACAAATGAATATATTGAATGAATATTTCAACTTTGGTTGTATTAGCTCCCCCTACATATGTGATATATAAGTTTGGTTCATTTTGATCACATATGCATGGATAAGAATTGTGGGAGAGTGAATGTTACCAAATGATGCTAAGGTATAAGTGAATGGACCTTTGAAGCGTGATACCAATCGGAGTGCCATATTATACCATCCTTAGCACCATGAATGCCTAGAAAACACTTGAAAACACTTGAAAACACTTTGAGAAGCACACACGAAATACCACTTGAAATTTTAAGACGACCTATACAAACTAGTACTTGTATCATGTTGATCAAGTTTCTAGCATTCACCACACAAGCATGAATATTTTCAAAAAGAAAGTACATATGCAAGTAAACACTTATGAATGCACATAGAGATGCAACAACTTGATTCATAGGCTTGCTCCCCCTACTTGTGTGTTTATATTTTTCAAAATATTTTTTTGTGATCTTACTTACTTCTCCCCCTTTGTCATCTATTATCACAAAAGATGTGCTCAAATTAAGGATTATTGGAGAGAAGCTTAGTTGTGGTTCAATCTAGATTACTTGCCCCCAAAGTATTTAACTCGATTTAAACCATGGACAAGCTTGTTCACACATCCTAGAATGGTTATCTTGCCCATGTTGAGCTAAACATTTGAAGTTCATATTCTAGATCAAACACTAGGATTGCAAGCTTACAAACATGTCATATGCTACCACTAGATCATATCAAACATATAAGCAATAGTGGTACCATATAAGCATCAAATATATTTGGTTTTCATGAATGAGCCTAATGAATTGATGTCTAGATGCACTAAACAAGTCCTAATATTGGATGTATGACATGTCAATCAACTTTTACCTTGCATTGCTCGAAGGAGAGGCATGTCATATATGGGGGTGCATCAACACATGTTTGAGAAATCAAGAATATTCAATTCATTCATTAGCTTGCAAAATCTCTTCTCATCAAGTGACTTAGTGAATATGTCGGTAAGTTGATCATCGGTGCCAACACTTGTGATGGTAATGTCACCCTTTTGTTGATGATCCCTTATGAAGTGGTGCCTTATGTCAATGTGCTTGGTTCTTGAATGTTGAACCGAATTGTTGGTTAGCTTCACTGCACTTTCATTATCACATAGCAATGGAACTTACTTGAATTTGATTCCAAAATCATTCAAAGTTGCTTTCATCCAAAGCAATTGAGCACAACAACTACCCGCACTTATGTATTCGGCTTCGGCGGTAGAGAGTGCAACACTATTTTGCTTCTTTGATGATCAAGATACAAGTGACATGCCTAGCATTTGACATGTGACATATGTGTTCTTTCTATCAACCTTGCATCCCGCATAGCTAGAGTCCGAATATCCAATCAACTCAAAGTTAGACCCCTTGGGATACCACAATCCAACATCTTGTCTATGCTTCAAGTACCTCAATATTCTCTTTGTAGCCTTCAAGTGACTTTCTCTTGGAGAGGCTTAGAATCTTGCACACATGCATACACTAAACATAACATCTGGCCTTGAAGCGGTCACATAGAGTAAGCTTCCAATCATAGACCGATACAACTTTTGATCCACCATGTTACCACTAGCATCACTATCCAAGTGTCCATTAGTGCCCATTGGAGTGCTAATGCTCTTTGAATCTTTTAGGCCAAACTTCTTCATCATATCTTTGATGTACTTGTCTTGACTCACAAAGGTACCATTCTTCAATTGCTTGATTTGAAGTCCAAGGAAGTAGCTAAGTTCACCAATCATTGACATTTCAAACTCATTTGCCATCATCTTACCAAATTCTTCACAAAATTGTTGATTGGTTGAACCGAATATGATATCATCAACATAAATTTGGATCAAAAATAGATACTCGCCAAGCTTCTTGGTGAAGAGAGTAGTATCAACCTTTCCCATGATGAACCCTTTGGATAAGAGGAAATCTCTCAATCTTTCATACCATGCTCTAGGTGCTTGCTTCAAGCCATATAAAGTCTTTCTCAACTTGTACACATGGTTGGGCTTCTTGTCATCTTTAAAACCGAGAGGTTGCTCAACATATACTAGCTCATTGATATATCCATTCAAGAAAGCACTCTTCACATCCATTTGGTATAGCTTGATGTTGTGTGCACATGCATAGGCCAATAGAATTCTAATTACCTCTAATCTTGCAACCGCTGCATAAGTTTCTCCAAAGTCAAGACCTTCAACTTGAGTGTAACCTGGAGCTACTAATCTTGCTTTGTTTCTCACAACTATACTATCTTGATCTTGCTTGTTTCTAAATACCCATCTTGTGACAATCACATTGTAGTTCTTGGGTCTTTCAACTAGCTCCCAAACTTGATTTCTTGTGAAATTGTTGAGCTCTTCATGCATTGCATTGACTCAATCAACATCTTGTAAGGCCCCTTCAATCTTGGTTGGCTCTATGGATGATACAAATGAATAGTGTTCACAAAAGGATGTCAATCTTGATCTTGTTTGCACACCACTTGTAATGTCATCAACAATTTGATCAATGGGGTAATCTCTTGAAATGTTGGTTGGTTAGAGAATAGGAACTTAATTGCTTGAGCTTGGTTGATATGAACTAGCAACTTGTTGATCTTGCACTTGAGAACCACTAGCTTGCACATGAGGTGAGTTGAGCACTTGATCTTTGTCATCTTCAATGTCAATCACTTGTCTTGGCTGAATATCATCAATATCCATGCTCTTCATAGCATTTGCCAATTGAGATCCACTCATATCTTCTAGATTCTTATTTTCAACTTGAGAGCCGTTGGTTTCATCAAATTCAACATCATGAACCTCCTCAAGCACACCACTAGCCGAATTTCACACTTTTAGGCTTTGCTTGTGGTTGAGTAACCAAGTAAGAACCCTTCATCACATTTCTTGTCAAATTTCCCAAGTCTTGTGCCTTTCTTCAAGATATAGCATTTGCAACCAAACACTCTAAAGTATGTAATGTTAGGCTTTCTTCCATTCAATAGCTCATATGGTGTCTTCTCCATCATTGGGTGACAATACAACCGGTGGCTAGAGTAGCAAGCGTGTGTTGATACCTTTAGCCCAAAAGTAGTGACTCATATTGTATTCACTAAGCATAGACCTTGCCATATCAATCAATGTTCTATTCTTCCTCTCATAAGGTCATTTGATTGTGGAGTGTACTTGACTGAGAATTGATGTTTGATTCACAATTCATCACATAGCTCATCAACTCTTGTATTCTTGAATTCACTTTCATTGTAACTTCTCACTTTCAAAATGGTGGTCTCAAACTCATTGTGACATCTCTTGACAAAATATTTAAATGTGGCAAATGTATCACTCTTGTCATTGAGAAAGAATACACATGTATATCTTGTAAGATCATCAACTATCACAAAGCCATACTTGTTGCCTCCAATACTAGTGTATGTTGTTGGTCCAAATAAGTCCATGTGCAACAACTCAAATGCTCTACTAGTGCTCATCATGCTCTTTTTAGGATGGGTGTTACCAACTTATTTGCCAGCTTGACAAGAGATACAAAGTTTTTCCTTCTGAAACACAACATCTTTCGAGCCTCTTACTAAGTCATGCTTGATTAATCTACTCAATTGCTTCATTCCAACATGACCAAGTCTTCTATTCCATAACCAACCCATACTTGATTTAGTGACCAAGCCAGTTGATAATTGAGACTCACTAGCATTGAAATCAACTAGATAGAGGTTCTCATATCTAAAGTCTTTGAAGATTAAGTTTGAACCATCTACACTAATGATCTCAACATCATCTACCCCAAATATGTATTTGAATCCAAGATCACATAATTGAGCCACAGATAGCAAATTGAAGTTCAAGCTCTCAACTAGCAAGACATTTGATATGCTCAAGTCATTGGATATTGCAATCTTACCAAGACCCTTGACCTTGCCTTTGCCATTATCACCAAAAGTAATACTATCAATGCCATCATTGGTGTTGGAGTTGATTGATTTGAACATTCTAGAATCCCCGGTCATATGTTGAGTGCACCCACTATCAAGCACCCAATGCCTTCCTCTGTCTTTGTAATTGACCTACAAAACAAATTAGTTCTTCTTAGGTACCTACACTTGTTTGGGTCCTCCAAAATTAGTGACCAAGAATTTTGACACCCAAATTGTCTTCTTCTTTGGGTTGACAATGGGTGTGCCAACATACTTAGCCATGATAACATCTCTACCCTTGGTAAGCATATAACATGAATCGAAATGGATAGTGGTAGCTTTAGTAAACTTTGTTTGGCTCATGTTAAGTTTGCAATATTGGTTAACATGCCCCACTTGCTTGCAACTATTGCAAAACCGACCATTGCTTCTCACAAAGCTAGGCTTTCGAGTCACAAAGTCCGCCTTGCCTTTCTTGGGGGTATAGCCTAATCCCTCTTTGCTAAGGGAGAACCTTTGGCTACCCAAGCACTTTAGCAAGCAGGCATCTCCACCATATGTCTTACCTAAAGCATGAGTGAGTTCATTAACATCATTTTTCAATTTTTTATTTTCAATCACTAGTGTAGCATCAACCTTTGAGCTATCACTAGTGGATGTGCAAGTGGATGTGCTACGTTGTGTCTCGGTTGGTGCAACAATGATAGGAGTGAAAAATGATTCATCTAGAATATCACAAGTTACTCCAATGTCACATGATGCAACAACCTTATCCTTGTTTTGATCAAGGAGAGAGGAGTGAGCCTTTTCATGCTTCTTGTGAGTCCTCTCAAGCTTCTCATGGGCTTTCCATTAGCCTCTCATGAGAGCCATTGAGCCTATCAAAAGATTGTTCAAGAGCCTTAGGCTTCTTGTTCAATTCTTTGCACTCCTTCCTCTTTGTCTCAAAACAAGCATAAGTTTGCTTCATCATATCTAAGAGTTCTTCTTTGGAGTACTCCTCATCATCATCACTACTATCATCATCACTCTTATCACAAGATTGTACCTTAGTTGGCTTAGCCATGAAGCATGATGGAGTGTTGAAGATGGATGGCTTGTTGTTGATAGCAATGCTAGCCAATGTCTTCTTCTTGGACGTCTTCCTCTCATCATCACTAGAGTCATCATCGGAGGAAGAATCATCACTATCCCAAGTTACCATATATGATTCACCCTTCTTCTTCTTGGTGAATGACAACTTCTTCTTCTCCTTCTTGTCATGCTTGCCTTTCTTCTTCTCATCATCATCACTATGATTGGGGCAATCCGCAATCATGTGATCGGTGCTCTTGCACTTGTAGCATTTCCTCACATACTCCTTGCTCTTGAAGTTATCTCTTCTCTTTCTTGCACCATAGCCCTTCTTCTTCATGAATTTGCCAAACTTGCGCACAAAGAGGGTCATCATCTCATCATCAAGGTCACTTGCATCTTCATCATCACTTGGGTCTTCCTTTCTTGCTTTGCCCTTGTTCTTGGATGATGAGGCCTTGAATGCTAAGATCTTATTCTTCTTCTCATCTTCCTTGACCTCTTCTTTTTCACTTTCTTTATTGTATTGCTCTTCGGTCATGATCTCACCAAGTACTTCATTAGGGGTGATGTTGGTCAAGCCATCTCTTCTAATGATTTGCCTCAAGGTCTTGAATTTCTTGGGCAAGCAACCAAGAAACCGGTTGGAGAAGTCCTCCTCCTTCACCTTCTCACCCAAGCTCTTGAGGTCATTGATGATCACTTGGAGCCTATAAAATATCTCTGGATAGACTCATCATCCTTCATCTTAAAGTGAGATAGCTTGTCCTTGAGCATGTACAACTTGACACTCTTTACCATTGCGGTGCCTTCATATGTATCTTCTAGTCTCTTCCACACTTCACTTGCTCTATCAAGATCCTTGATTTGCTCAAACACCTTAGAGTCAATACCATTGTATATGACATTGAGTGCCATGGTATTGCATTGCTTGTTCTCTTGTTCTCTAGGTGTCATTCTATTGGTGTCAAGAATAATATATTGCCTTTCGGTCACATCCCACACCTTCTCATGAATTGAGCCTAGATGCATCTTCATCTTTCTCTTCCAATAATCAAAGGATGTGCCATCAAACATTGTTGGTTTACTCCCCACATGGTTGAATGATATTTGAGCCATCACTAACACTAAAGGTTGTTAAGCCTTGATAATAGAGGTGACCACGACTCTAATACCACTTGAAAGGTCCTAGATGGCTAGAGGGGGGTGAATAGCCTATTAAAAAATCTACAAATCACTAGAGCAAAGGTTAGATTCACACTTAAGCGAAGCTTTTTGCTCTAGCTCTACTAGGGGTGCAAAGCCACCTATCCAAGCAATTCTAGTTAGTTAAGTGCCTAACAAACAATAGCAAGATCCTAAGGCACTCAACACAAGCTAGCAAGAACAACTAACAAGAGAGCTAGCTAAACTAACTACAAGCTACACAAGAGAGCTAACTAAGCAAGATATGAAAGAATGTAAATACAAGGATATAGGTGACTGTTATATTAATGCCTTGTGATGTAGGGATGTCAATATAGAGAACCAATCACAATGAATACCAATGAGTAGCCGGGAGACAAGTTGACACAAGATTTTTCTCCCGGGGTTCACTTGGTTGCCACCAAGCTAGTCCCCGTTGTGTCGATTACTCAAATGGTGTTTCAGTGGCTAAAAGGCAATCACAAGCCTAGCCCACTACTCAGGCGCCACAGGAATCCACCCAAATGAGAGTAATTCAATGACACAAGCAATTCACTAGAGTTACCCTTTGGCTCTCCGCCGAGGTGGGTACAAGCCCTCTCACAAGTCGTCGAAGCCGGCCACGAACAATCACCAACTCGCACCAAAGCTTCCTCAATCGCCCAAGCCGTCTAGGTGTTGGCAAACACCAAGAATAACAAGAAATCTCGCGACAATGACGATGACCAAGTCCCACTAAGATGCAATGCAATGATCAATGCACTTGGTTCACTCAAACTCTCACAAGAATGCAATTGAAGCAAAGAGAGATGAGTTGGGGGCTATCTCAGGCAAGCACAAAGAGTGAGAATGAATGAGAGGTGCAAGAGAGTGCCCCAAGCGCCAGCCAAAAGATATTTATAGCCACCACAAAAAACTAGCCGTTTTCCCCCCATGATCACCACTGCATGTGCCACTCCGGACGCTACCTGCATGGGGGTCCGGACCAATGGCCATGCGTCCAGACCCTCCCTCTTTTGAATCCTGACGTTGGTGCCCTCTTCTGGCATTGCCGCATGTCTCCAGACGCGGGAAACAGTGGGAGTCCGGACCAAAGACGGCAGCGTCTGGACCCTACACAGAAACTATCCAGAGAGCTCCAAACCTCCGGACGCTCGTCCGGAGTCCTACGTCCGGACCGCACTTAGCATCCGGACTCTATGCAGAGAGCATCCAGAGGCGTCCAAAACTCTGGACGCGTGTCCGGAGTTAGCGTTCGGACCTTCTGTCCACAGAAAGCCGAGGCTAGGGTATGCCTCCGGACGTGCCGCCATTGGTCCGGACGGTGCAACCCTAGCGTCCGGACCATTGTCCGGAGCCCTGTCTTGAGTCCAAACGAGATGCCTCTTCTTCTCCAAGCTTCCATGTGCTAACACAAGGTATTCCAAACACTTGAACTCATGTGTTAGCCTTTGCTTCATATTTTCTTGGATTTTGTTTCATTTTCATGTCACTTAGGTTCATTTTATGTATGCAATGCAAATGACCTAGTGGCACATGATAACCGTAATCGACACGAGTTTTCCCTTCTTGATAGTACGGCTATCTATCCTAAAGGTGATCACACTCTCTATAGTGTCTTGATCACTAAACCAAAAATGGCCCTATGATATACCTTTGCCTTGAGCCCATTTTTGTTTTTTCTCTTTCTTCTTTTCCTTGTCCATGGAGCACTTGATCCATCATGATCCTTCATCTAGCTCTACTTGTCAAGTTGGATTACCCTAGCTAGATCACATGCTTAAGCCATAGGGTTAGTCCATAGGTTTCATCAATTAACCAAAACCAAACTTGGGCTTTCATCTGGTAGGATCCTTTTCGTGAATCAATAGGTAAGATATCCTATCTATAGGAAAAACATCAAAAACCACCATAGATCAGAGCAAGCATATAAATCAATTATGCTGCATAGTAAGACCAACAAACTTCTTAAAGAGTCTATGCAGTCTAAATCTTGTATGAAAGTCACATGGTAAGACATTTTAGCTTGTATAATGAATGAATATATAACTTGAAATGTCCATGGAAAAATCTACATCATAAGACACCAATATTATTGGAACTAACACAATAAGTTATTTTTTAATGATGGGCAAATGGTATGTACCTATGTTGACACCGTTTTTTGGCACGTGTCAAAGGAGCTAAGACTTGCATTGATCGGTAGTCATTTTCTATCGGTATCATAAAGTCATCGGTTAACGTTACCGATGAGAATGAATTCTGCAAATAAAGATAAGTTTGTTGCCGATGGAAACTGAATAATAGCAGTGGTTGCCGATAAAGTTTGTTGCCGATGGAAGCTGGACGATTCTTGCCGATAGGAGTGAATTGGTAAAGACAAGTTTCTAATAGAGGAGGAAAGTTGCCGATGCCGATTGGAAGGCATTACCGATGAGGAGATGATGCCGATGGGCACAGGGTGATGTGGCGGTTGACGTCAGCAGAAGATTGCCGATGACAATAGAAGGAAGTTGTGGATTGAAGAATCTGTCGATGGAAAGTTTCATCGAAGAGAAGACATAAGGAAACTGGTGACCTCATACCAGTATTATTATGGCAGTTTGAGTCCGACTCTTGCACGAGTCGTTTGTTTCCTTTAAAATAAAGTTGTCTGTTTAGGAAAATAATATTGTTATTTGGGTCTGACTCCTGCGCGAGTTAATTATTTCCTTTAAAGTAGGAGTTTGTTTTGGAAAGGTACGAGTCGTGTCTGTTTACAACTCCTATTGCTGGAGTATAAATATGTACCTAGGGGTCGTGAAAAATGAATCAATCTATCAAAAACAAATCAATTACTCTTATTTACCTTTACTGCAATTTACCCTTTTATTGCATTAGTCTTAGTTTATTTACGAGTTCTTAAAGTTTTGACGGGCTGCATCACCTTGACCTCCGTCAAACTCTTGCAAGTTCCACGTGGGAGTAATCTGAGCCTTGACATCCAGGCGCATCGTTGTTGTCTCATTCAGCTCTGCTCTAGTTATCCTGATCAAGTCTGAGTCTTGACATCCGGGCGTATCGCCGTTGTCTTGTTTGGATCTTGTTCTAGTTATCGTCCTTGTCGATTAACTGGTCAAATCAACTGGCACACCTTTGGATATCGAATTTCGGGTAATAGCCCGAGGTGTTCGCAGATCCTGATGCTTTTTGTGTCAACACCTCTTTTGGCACACCCGGTGGGACAATCATACATCTATCATGGGTGATAACTCTGACGTTAACCAGAGGAACATCATCGAAGTCTCCGAAGCCGATCTGAAAGATGATCAGAGGCTGACTATGGAGCGGGCTATGGAGGAGTACAAGCAATTGTATCTGAAGTCCTTCAGCCTAAGCAGGAGCGGCGAAGCCATCCAGAAGCAAGATCCGTCGTTGCCACGGCAGGTCACATATGATGCCAATCCTGGTAAGTTGCAAGAGATGGTTAATTCTGCCTTAAATCAAGCATTAATTAGCCACTCCAATGTGTTGTCCAATACTGTATACAATGTTGTCATGCAATCTTTCAAAGAAGGACATGCACCTCAATATGTTGGTCCAGCGTATCACCAACCTGGATCGGCATCTATAAACCCATCGGCAACTCCAATGACGTCTTCCACTCTTGTGGATCCGTTTGCCGATGTGGCTACATTGCCAAGGCCAAGTCCTAAAAGCGTCACCAAGCTTAGTGCAGATCCGGTAGCGTCGACAATGTCGGGACCTGTTATCCAGGATCATCCAGCTCCTGCCAACTGGTGGGGTTACGGTATGCCTTCAAATCTATCCGTTGGTTCCAATCTGGTGCAGGGGGACAGTTCAGCTTGGAGCGGCTCCGTGGCATCGGCAATGCAATCACAGCCGATGATCCCTATGATGCATTACTCTACGTCTTCTCCAACTGTACAAGTGCCATCAGAAGATTTCCAGGTGGTGATTCCTAAAGTACCTCTGATGCCACCATCGGCGAATTCTGTGCCGATGCAACATAGTATAGCAACTGGAAGTCAACGTGTGGTTGTAAATCCTCAAGCCAGAGTACTAGCACATCAAGTTAATCAATTTGTTGATTACTCTAAGGTACAGGAGCAGCAGGTGCCAGTTAGCTATCAGCCATCGGTAAGTCACATGCCGATGATTCATAATCCTGGATGGACTAATCAGCCACCGGCTCAACAGCCTGGCACACTAATGTATCATTATGGAAGTCCAGCAAACACTCAGAATGGGGCATCGGTACAGCAACCGATGAATATGATGACACAACATAACCCAGTAAGTGTGCAAAATTATCCATTGGTAAGTCAGCCGATGCATAACGTCCAGATGACTGGTGCTGCGCCCGTGACAACTACTCCACATCATCTTCAACCAAGACCTGAAGGGGCGCATCTGCCGACTCCACCAGTCAACAACCAGCCAATGAGTCGGCGAGATCATGATGCATATTGGACCGATAAGATAGCCGAAGTGATGAAGGAACAATTCGGCATTAAACCGAAGGTTAGTACATATTCTTATCGGACACCGTATCCTCTGGCATATGACTTAATTCCTCTCCCAAATCGGTACAAGGTGCCTGATTTTACCAAATTCTCTGGCCAAGATGACACGTCAACAATGGAGCACATTAACCGCTTCATTATCCAATGTGGAGAGGCTGCCAGTAGAGAAGAATTGAGGGTGAGATTGTTCTCATCATCATTGTCTGGATCGGCATTCACATGGTTTATATCATTGCCTCCAAACTCTGTAATTACATGGGCCGATCTAAAGAAGCAGTTTCATAAGTACTTCTTTGCGGGCATACATGAGAAGAAGATTACCGATTTGGTTAAGCTGAGGCAACGCAATGACGAATCGGTGGAAAACTTTGTTCGGAGGCTACGAGACGTGAAGAACAAGTGCTACAGCCTGACACTTGATGATCGGCAAATGGCAGATTTGGCTTTCCAAGGATTACTGCCGCATATCAAAGATAAGTATGTGTCTCAAGAATTTGAAAGCCTAAGTCATCTGATGCAAAGAATTGCCGATCAAGATGTCAAAAACTTTGAACCTAGGAAGACTTGGAATAAGAAGGTGACCTTCATTGGGAAAGAAGAGGATTCTGGGTCAGATGAAGAGCTAAGCATCGGTGCGGCCAAATGGGTGAAGGATAAGAAATCTGTATCTTGTCCGTTTGGCCAGAAGGAAGCTGAAAGGTTCACCTTTGACATCACCAAGGCCGATAGGATGTTTGACTTGTTACTTCAAGAAGGGCGAATCAAGTTAGCGCCTAACCAAGTAATTCCATCGGCCGAGGAGCTCAGAAAGATCAGGTATTGCAAGTGGCACAATGCAACTTCGTACAGTACTAATGAATGCAAGGTATTCAGGCAACAGTTGCAGTCAGAAATTGAATCTGGACGAATCAAATTTGAAAATTCTAAAGTCCAGAAACCGATGAAGATTGATCAGCACCCGTTTCCAAATAATATGGTGAAAACTAGTGGAAAAACTAAAGTGCTGACATCGGAAGCTGCCAGGAGGAATGCATCGGTAGATCCTAACCATCAAGTAGCTGAGCGCGACGAGAGGAGGTTTGCCGATGACAGAAAGGGCAGGAAAGTTGCCGATGAAGGTAGCAGTGCCAAGAGGGCTCCTGGTGTTATAATCACGCATAAGCAGCCAAGGCAAGAATATCGGCAATCGCAAAAGGAGCGATATCGGCAAGAAGAAGAAGAATACCAAGAATGGCTTCGGCATAAGGACCACTGGAAGTGTCCCTTCTTCGTTCACTGTTGGGAGGAAGGCATCAAACTGCCTATTGACGATAATTGTCCTGAATGCAATGGGTACTACCCTACCGATCGGTCAGAAAAGAAGTCTTGCTTTGACGATCGGACATCCAGGTATGCTAGGCCGCTCAGAGAGAAGAAATCGGCACATGACCGACTGGGGGGCAAGCTCAGTGCGCATAACAGGCTTGGCAGGCGTGTTTGTCAAAAGGAACTTGAGGAGATGGCCAATGCAAGAGTGCCTGATGAAGAAGTATTTTCCAGAGATCCAAACGTTAGGAGTGGTACCGACACAAGCAGCGAGAGGCAGCACCAACCTCTTTGGAAAACCAAGCTTCCTCAATGGTGCCCTAAGGGTCTGACAAAGACTCAGAAAAGGAGAATTCAGCGCGAACGCCGAAATGACTTGTATGACAGTGAAGATCCTTCAAAAGAAAAGCAGTGGAGGCCAAAGCGCAAGGATAGGGATCCATCGGCAAAAATTAATATGGTCGTCATATTGCCGATGGAGTTCATGGCGCCTGTCAGCGATGATGAAGAGGCTGCAGAGATGACACAATTGGTCTTGGATCTGATGGCAGCTGTCTTTGAGAAACTTGCCGATGATGAAAGGCAGCACCTAAGGGCTCTGTTTGTTAAGGGCAAGGTGGATGGACAGCCTGTAACGAAAATGTTGGTGGATGGCGGGGCGTCAATAAACATAATGCCATATATCATGTTCAGAAAGCTTGGAAAAGGCGACCAAGATTTAGTCAAGACGGACATGAAGCTCAAGGATTTTGAAGGCAATGTGTCGCCAGCCATGGGGGTCGTATATGTTGAATTGACCATCGGCAGCAAAACTTTGCCGACAACATTTTTTGTAATCAGTGGCAAAGGTACCTACAATTTGCTCCTAGGTAGGGATTGGATCCACGCTAACTACTGTGTTCCTTCTACAATGCACCAAAGCCTTGTGCAGTGGGTCGGAGACAAAATTGAAGTCGTCCGTAGTGAGATCCCATCAATTGTCGCATCGACAGAATCAGAAACTTATGAGCAAATCAGGTGCATATCAGGTGAAGCTTGGGACACGGAGTTCCTTAAAGTTGCCAATTACCGCATCACACTGATCCAAGCAGTCGGTCCTGAAGAAGAGTTTTAATGGATCGATTCACCGATGATGGAAAACTAGGACAGGGGTTCACATCGGCTGATGATTTATTAGAAGTAGGTATCGGCGATGGTAGTAAACATAGGCCTACTTTTATTAGTGCTAAGTTAGATTCCCAATGTAAACAACAGTTAACCAATTTATTAAAGGAATACAAGGATTGGTTTGCTTGGGATTATACCGAGATGCCTGGTTTAGACCGATCGATAGTTGAACATCGGTTGCCTATTAAGACTGGTTTCCAGCCACATTGGCAACCTGCGCGCCGATGCAATCCTATGGTGTTGCCTGACATTAAAGCTGAAATTACAAAGTTAATTGAAGCTAGGTTTATTCGGCAATGTCGATATGCCGATTGGATTTCTAATGTGGTTCCTGTGTATAAGAAAAATGGAAAACTTCGTGTTTGTATTGATTTCAGGAATCTCAACAAGGCTACACCGATGGATGGCTACCCGATGCCCGTTGCCGATCTGCTGATTGATGCTGCTGCTGGACATCAAATCATTAGCTTCATGGATGGTAATGCTGGATATAATCAGATATTCATGGTTGAAGAAGACATATCCAAGATTGCTTTTAGATGTCTAGGTCACGTCGGTTTATTTGAGTGGGTTGTCATGACTTTTGGCTTAAAGAATGCCGGTGCTACTTATCAAAGAGCAATAAATTTTATCTTTCATAAGTACATCAGCACGATAGTCGAAATCTATATTGATGATGTGGTGGTTAAATCTAGAAATTTTGAAAAGCATCTTGCCGATTTGTAAAAAATCCTGGAATGCACAAGGGAGCATGGGTTGAAGATGAATCCTAACAAGTGTGCATTTGGTGTATCGGCGGGTCAGTTTCTGGGTTTCATGGTGCATCAAAGGGCATCGAGATCGGTAGAAAATCTATTGATGCAATTAATAAGGTGGTTGCTCCTACAAACAAGACTGAGTTGCAATCCTTGATCGGCAAGATTAATTTTATTAGGAGATTTATATCTAACTTATCTGGGAAGATTAAATCTTTTAGTCCATTACTAAAGCTGAAAGTCGATCAAGAGTTTACATGGAAAGAGGAAGAACAGTTAGCCTTGGAGGAGATCAAAAAATATTTGGTAAACCCTCCAGTCTTGGTTCTACCTCAACACGGGAAGCCTTTCAAGTTGTACTTGTCTGCCGATGACGGTGTTATCGGATCAGCCTTAATTCAAGAATTTGAAGGGAAAGAACGTGTGATATATTATTTAAGCAGAAGACTGGTAGATGCTGAAACAAGGTATTCGGCCATAGAAAGATTATGCTTATGTTTATATTTCTCTTGCATAAAATTGAGGCATTATTTATTGTTGGCTGAATGCACTGTTATTTGCAAAGATGATGTGGTTAAGTATATGCTGTCGATGCCGATATTAAGTGGGAGAATCGGCAAATGGATTTTGGCACTTTCAGAGTTTGATTGAAGTATGAATTGGCTAAGGCAGTTAAGGGTCAGGTGATGGTCGATTTTGTTACTCAGCATTGCAATATGGTAAGCTCTGTGGAGATTGCTCCTTGGACTTTGTTCTTTGATGGATCTACGTGCAAAGAAGGAGCAGGCATCGGTGTTCTCTTAATTTCACCCCGAGGACGGAAGTATGAGATTTCGTTGCCGATTGTTGCTACATCAACAAACAATCAGGTTGAATATCAAGCTTTAATTAAAGGGTTGGAGTTACTCAGGGAAGTACGTGTCGATGTTGTTGAAATCTTTGGCGATTCTATGTTGGTGATCAATCAATTGACTGGGGTATATGAATGCCGAAGTGAAGTGTTGATTGCACACCATGAGAAGTGTTTACGATTATTGAAGGAATTCAAAGAGTATCGCCTTGAGCATATTCCTAGGTTGCATAATGAAGAGGCTAATCGGTTAGCGCAGAATGCTTCAGGATATCAGCCGATTCAAGAAGTCATGACATATACAAATGGCCTAGCACCTATAATAGTTCTAGTCAAATCAGATAAGACAATTAAATAAATAATTTGATCATGAAGGTGCATACAAAGGTCATCTCTGTTAGTTACACTAAAAGCACTAAAAGCATTGACTGAGAAAACCATTTTAGTTGAGTTGCACAACATCAGTAAATACCATGGGAAAAGAGCAATAGGTAATTAGCATAAGCATGTGACATTAGTTAATTAGCATAAGCATGCAACAGTAGCTAATTAGCATAAGCATGAAAATAACATCTAATTGATAAGTGTTGGAACACATTTCAGAATTCAGAAAGAAGTTCTAAGAGCAATACATTTAGATATATGTACCAAACTATAGCTGATAAATCACAATGACTAGAAAAAATAAAAAGGCTAACTTACAGCATGAAGATACATGTTTTATTTAGTCAAGTATTATCTCACACATAGCCATACATTTCGTTATATCTACTACCAAAGCATATATCAAGGCAAGCACACATGGCATAAATTCTAAATAAAAAATATAGACTTGATATAGAAGGTAAGATAGCAGGAACCCACCAAGAATGGATCGCGTACAACATTTTCCTCTTCGCACCAGGCAGGGATTGTGAATCTGGAACAGAACAACACACAATCTGAGTATGATGGTAAAATTATGATGCACGATAAATTAAATCAACGCACAAGAATACTCAATCAATGGTAATACAACACCACAACAGTCCAAGTACATTACATACTGGTGTGGCCACAGCCACCAAAATAGACAGACAACCAACTCGAGTATAAGGCAGGTCCAGAATGACGGTGAGGCAGACCTCAGATCGGGGCGGCGGTGAGCCATACCTTGCGAAGCCCCATCGTTAGCGCCGGAGATTAGGATAAGACTGGCCTGTATCCGGCACTCGTCCTCTAGGCCTGCTCACGCCCCCAAGCGCCGTCACTGATGCGGGGCGGAGGCGGCGGCGGGGCGGTCGTGGCATCTACACACATCACAACTGGGGTTAGAGAAAGAGGTGACGAAGCGATCCGATCCGCGCAGATGGAAGCTTGTACCTGTCAGGGCCACTACGATCGAATCCGCAACCGGTAAAATGAAGAGGCGGCGTAGCGCTGCATCTACGCGCGTCGCAGCTACGGAAGAAGAAAAGGCCGCCGTGGCTACGGAAGAGGAAAAGGCAAGGAAGTGCAAGCGAGAATTGAGAAGTGGAGGTGGAGACAGAGCGGAGACGGCGAGGTACTCATTCTTTGTCTCGGAGACATCGAGACGTTTTTTTTCTCCGATAAGTGAGACGGAAGGGGTGTGTTGTTTATTTCTTTTGACCAACAGCTAGAAGCCTGGAAGGGCCTGAGAAGCCTCTAATTAATGCAGCAGCACGTGTCGTACATAGAGTGGGTAACAGTGGCTGAATCATGGAGAGGGCTCCAATTTATTCGCGATTGAAGGTTATCTTATACACAGGCCTATAAAACTATATCACTGGATCCATGGGTCTAACATGTTGGCATATGCCACATCAACAAACATGTTGAGTAGGCACCCATTTGGACCACTAACATGGCCCGATGTGAATTCATATACCTAGAAATAAAAAAGGGGACCAAGATGGCACCATTGCACAAGTCTAAGAGCATGAAAGACTAAAGGAGAGGGTACAAATAGGAACCTAAAATTCTTCTTGAGAGACCAGTCTTATGTCTCAATATTTCAACCCAATACGCATCTCTTCTCACTCTACCAAGAATATCTATGTCTCTTGATGATGTGCAAACCATATGGTAAGAAGAGCTAGAAGTGATGCATAAGCGCAAACAAAGAAGGCAAAACTTCACAAAACTCACCTCACAATGCACACTAGAAGTTTGGATGACAATATCGGGGTTCTGACAAGAATGTTTGAAGTTTTGAAAGCTTCAAGTTGGTTAGCTCTCTCTCTCTCTCTCTCTCTCTCTCTCTCTCTCCCTCTCTCTCTCCCTCTCTTTGCAAATTTGAAGTGACAATCAATCAGAGTGTCTGAAATCTCCAAAACATAAAATCTCGGTTAGGATTCTTTTGAGTCTTTTTGCTCACATTTTGCTCGTGTTTGTCATTTCTTGCTTGCCATAATATAGCCTCATTGTCCCACCTCTAGCTCCAAGTTCCACGTCGAATTTAGAGTCGTAGTCTAAAATAATGTACTTTAAATATCCATTCTTATTCTCACAAAAAACTCCATTCTTATATAGTGAAACAAATATCGCACCCGTACACTCTTGGTGTTTTCCTAGAACTAGCTCACAAAACTATGAGTCCAGTGTATGTTAACTTTTGTATGCTTAACTCATGTATGCTTTATTTATTCTAAGGAACAAAGATAGTGGTGTTTTTAGGGAAACAGAGATAGTGGCCAGGCATGAAAATAAAGTGTTTAGCCTAAATTATCCAAACATGTTTGGTAGAATTTTGCGCCCTCATTCTTAGCTCTAGCTCTTAGCTAGTTTCTCTGATGGTGTGATTTAAGGAGAAGTGGTAGGAAGTGATTCTAGTAAGGATTGAATATGGGGCAGTGATGAGCGGGTCTTTTTTACTCCCAGTCACAAGTGTAAATGGTGAAGTGATTCTAGTCTGATCATCACTAAGAATCTATGCGATCTTTTTTCTATTTGGTTATGCAAAAGTGATTCTCATGCAGAAACTACTCCAAGGAGCGCTGCAAACGACAAAGTGTTGTATAGATGTTCCCTTTTGCATGGATGAATCTTTTAATTGTTACAGAAATTACAAAATGTAGAGTGATGTTTCTTTGAAAACCTCACAAGTCACAGATGTGGTGCGTTCGACTTACTTCTTCAGTCCTAGATTATAGGGGGTATTTAGTTGTCCTAATTTAAATTATCCTATATTTGATGAAGTTTTTTTAAAAAAAAACATATAATCATTATAAGATACATTATCAAATGCATTAGTTTACCTTTGATTATTTGATACCCTAAAGTTTAATAATTTTCTCTATAAAGTGGTTAAACTTAGAGTAGTTTGACTTACCCATTATATTTTAAGATGGAGGGACTAAATAGGGAAGGCAGTAGAAATTAACTCATAGTTAATGTGATGAAAAACACACAATAATGTCTTTCATCTACTAACAAAATGCACTAGTTTGTGTGATTACTTTTTTGCTGACACTTTGCATTAGTTATAAGTAACTTAATGACTTCAGATAGAATGCAAAACAAGAAAATTGTAGTTATCGTTGAGAGCTAATACTGTTTATAAAAATTATCTTCATCCAACGATGTATATGACAAATAGATGATTCTTCTTAGAATTTTCTCGCGCGAGAGAAAATCATCTTTCTTGATTCGAGTACCACCTTACTTCGGAAAGAGTTTTATTTTAGATTTAGAATAACTCAATCTTTTAAGTTTGATTAATCTGTAGAAAACAGTATCAATATCTATATCTCAAAAATAGATTAATTAAAAAATACTTTATAACTTATCTAATGGTAATGATTGCATCTTATTAATATTATATATTAGTTAAACTTTAGATTTATCAACTCTTATAAGAATAACACTTTTTCTGACATGATGTAGTAATTTTGTAGATAGAAAAGAGAATTTGCTAGAGTTCTTCTAACCTTGATTAGAGATATGTAGTACTCCCTCCATAAAAAAAATACTCCCTACCATTTCAAATTATAATTCATTTAACTTTTTTACCTCAAATTTGACCACTTGTCTTATTCAAAAAATATATGCAAACATAGTTAAATTAAAATCATTCTTCTAGACCATTTATTAAATAAACAAGCCATAACAAAAGAAGTAATATTTTATACAAAATTTTGAATAAGACGAGTTGTTAAACTTGGATTAAAAAGTCAAACGAACTATAATTTAAAACTGAGTAAAGAACCATACTAGCATAGTAACATATTAAAATATTTTCGCCCTGTTCGTCTGATCGTTTTGGTGGCTGATAAGCCGGCTGATACTGTTTTTGATTGTTTTGTTGTGAGAGAAAAACACTATTTTAATGGTTGATAAGCCGTTTGACTTTAACTAGCTCTAAATAAAAAGCATCACAATTTATAATAAATTTATTATGAGATATAATTTTGTTATATTTATGTCACACTAATATTTTTACATATATATTCGTTCAAACTTTAAACATGTATCTATAATTATATTTTTTTTGACAGAGGTACAGTGTATATGTGTGTGGGTCAATATATGAACGTCAGGAAATGGTGAAACTGGATAATGGGAGCTTGCCACGTCGGACGTCGTTCCACACCCTTCCGGCCTTCACTGCCTTCTTCCACCTCTTTGTTCGTATTTTGCCTTTGATTCGCTTGGTTTCCTCGCTCCCTGACTCCCTGTCCCTGGTCCCTTTTATCACGCGCAGCTCCCCCCAAACCCCCACCCAAAACCCTAGCCGCCGCCGCTGGCTGAGGACATGTATCCACCGCTCGGAGACGCATAGGTTGTGATACGAGTGGGTGAAGGCTTCTTCAGCACGTGTTGACCTCTCCGCCGTGCCGGCATGGAGGAGAGGCCATAGATCGCCGGAACGCGCCTCCGCCGCCGGACGCGGCGGCGGAGAAAGATGAGAGCTCCCAGGGTCTACATCTCCCAGAGGACATCCGCTGGGAGCAGCTGGACAAGGCGCGCTTCTTTGTCGTGGGCGCCGGACTCTTCTCCGCCGTCTCGGCCGCGCTCTACCCCGCCGTTGTCCTCAAGACGCGCCTCCAAGTCGCCCCTGCGCCGGCGGCGGCTGGGCCAGCAACGCTCCCGCCATCCGCCGTCGCGGCGGCGACTGCCATCATGCGCCAGGAGGGGCCCCTCGCCTTCTACCGCGGCTTCGCTACCTCCCTCGCCGGCACCATCCCTGCGCGCGCGCTCTACATGGGCGCACTCGAGGCCACGCGCTCCGCCGTCGGCCCAGCCGCGCTCAGCCTCGGCGCCGCGGAGCCCGCTGCGTCGGCGGCGGCGGGCGCAGCTGCGGGCCTCGCCGCCGCCATCGCCGCGCAGGTCGTGTGGACGCCCGTCGACGTCATTAGCCAGCGCCTCATGGTTCAGGGCAACCCCTGTCCTGCCTCCCGCTACCGCGGCGGCCTTGACGCCTTCCGCAAGATCGTGGCTTCTGACGGGCTACGCGGCCTGTACCGTGGATTCGGCATGTCCATCCTAACCTACGCCCCCTCGAATGCTGTGTGGTGGGCAACTTATTCACTGTCACAGAAGATAATTTGGAGTGGAATTGGCTGCTACTTGTGCGAGTATGGTGTTGGTGTCCAGGAAATTAATCTCGGTAATGGGGATTCGTTGCTGCAGCCAGGTTGTAAGACTGTCATGGTAGTTCAGGGAGTGAGTGCCGCGATGGCTGGTGGTGCATCTGCGTTTGTGACCATGCCACTGGACACCATCAAAACCAGGATGCAAGTCATGGATGCGGACGGTGAGCCGATTACGGTGGGGAGGACAATGCGTAGGCTGATCAAGGAAGGTGGATTGGCTGCTTGTTACAGGGGCCTAGGTCCAAGGTGGGCGTCCATGTCGTTGTCTGCCACCACCATGATCACCACCTATGAGTTCCTCAAGCGGCTCTCAGATAAGGGCCAGGAGAGTGATCTTGCATGATGTTTGATAACCAGTATAGACAACAAGTGATCAGGTGCATTTGCTTTGTTTCTTTATTGTTTCATTTCCAGCACATAATATGTCATGTGTTGAAAAAAATGGTGGGCAGATGTTGTAGATTATCTTTGTTTGCTCCTCAAATCAAGTTTTCCAAAGCAATGCAATTTACACCGTTCTAGTTGCATTTCTTGGCATCAAATCCTAAGCTTTGTTTGTGCTGAACCATTGATGTTTCTAATACAGTTGTTTGTGTGCCTTTGGACTTCTGTGGACATTAACAATGCTGTCCATGTCCCATGTTAGTAGAACATTGTCATGTTTGCTTAGGATGTCTGTAAATTTACTGGCACCTGGTTGTGAACAAGAATATAGATGTTATAGGCATGATGGCAAATATTGCACTTCTGATTCTAGTATAAATGGTATGTGTTTTCGCTGTTTGTACTATTACCATGCTTCACAGCAGACATGTCAAACAGATTCTATTTGATGCCACCAAGCATCGGATGGGGCTTTGTGTCAAGAATTGTCTCTATTCTGTTTCTGGTTTTCAACCAGGTTCATAACAGGATCTGAATATGCTTGATGGACATTAAGACTAGTTTACAGTGTAGCATGATACTTCTGCGGCTTGCAAGCAAGTGAAATCAATGTTATATATATGAGTTTTTATACATGAGTGCAGTTTGAGCTGTCAGAATGGAGTACTGGAAACATGCACTTGTGTCATTTTACCCTTCTTTATCATTCATATTCCACCTCATTCAGTTTGAATTTGTGATTGGAGATTGGAGAAGGTGGCAAATTTAGGTAGCTGGTTTAAGATTATTTTTTGTTGGGATTTTAAAAATTATAGATGATGTTTCAACTAATTGCACTATGCAAATGCCTTTGGTTAGAAATTCACACCAATAATTGTCTCAATTATTTCTTTGAGATAATAATGATCCACATTATTGTTTGTTTATGATATCATTCTCTTCATGCTGGATCGGTTGAAGTTCGGTGGTAGTCTTTCCCATTGTTCTTTGTTGTTAGAGTGCCAAACATGGATAAGACGCACTCAATAACTCAAATCATTGTCCCGTGCTCCTGTAGTTTATAATTTATATTGGCAGCCAACATAGATTATCAAAGCTGGTTTGTAGATTGTGGATAGTGAAAACCGGTTTGTAAAGTAGGGGGTTGCTGTTTAGATCCCCGATTAACTTCATGCCTGATCTATCATTTATTTTTGTGAGCGAGTTTTGATTGAGAAATGGATACATTATCTGGTTCGAGTTGTTGCTAAAAGTATCCATGTGACTATGAAGCGAATTTTGAGTGAGAAATGGTACACTATCAGGCCCCAGTTGTTGCTAAAATTTATGAATTTTGGGGAGAGTGAAAATTACAATTATACCAAACCTTTGTACCTCATCCCAAACTGAAAATTACCAATATACAAAACCTTTGTACCTCATCGTTCAAACGTCCAAGACATCGGCCCCATCATCCAAGCAAGGACAGTTGATTAATTATCTGTTGTGTCCCCTATACTAACATTACAAAACTATCGACAAAATTGAAGACAAAAGTAGCTTTCAGGTGCAAAGTGAAAAGAAGACATAACTGCTCGAATTTAGAATCCAATGAAAATCTCAAAACTTCTTGGTAGAAGACAGCGACTGCAGTGGAAGAAAAAAATTACACCAGTGGGGAATCACATAGGTACCTTTACCTCCCATTGCACTTGGTGTAAAGTCCCAAAGTGATTTGCTTAATTAGGACATGAAACACCAGTTGTTAGTGTGTGGGTCACTGAAGTTTTATGTTCGCCATTTGGATTTGTTGGATGGTGAAAGGTCACTAGCAGTCTACCACAAGTCCATGATGAGGTTGCACAAGAGAAGCAAAATCGGCCATGTACAAAGAGCCTGCAAAGGAGGCAATCGAAAACGATGACCGGGATTGCAGACGAGAGCAACAACTAAAACTTTCCTAAACTTTTGCTCCTTGTGCGTTCACTCTACTCACAATCAACCCGTCACAGAGTGGTTTTGAGTTGTGGCACTCATTACTAAATTTACTCATTACCAACTTGTGTGTTCATAATTGTGCTGTCTGTAAGAGCTCGAGTACAGTAAGACATTTTTTTTAACGCAGAGTACAGTAAGACAGTGACAACAGCAAAATAGTGCATACAACACAAGCATGCTATTTTGTCCTATGGGAAGCAACAGGCAGATATACAATATTAATGAAAAACGAGAGACGCCTTTGGTTGCCCGAAATAGGAAACTACAGGTTCAGTAGTGAAAGACGTACATTATTAATTTTTTAACTAAACTTAGACACCCTTTGAGCTAAATGAGTTGCTCACGCATTTCCTGTTCAAAACTGACAAAAAAAACGGCAAAAAGATTGAACGAAATGTAAAATGCCGGTAACGGGACCTCTTAGGTTAGCAAAACATTGAATGAAGCTGGAAATGCATGTAGAAGTGTTAGTGCCAGATGTACAAGCATGGATCATCAGCTCAACCGAAGGAGAAGCTTTCTTTGCTTCTGATGCTGATGGCCTCGGGCGTTTCGTCTCAGAGGTATTGTTCGTGTATCCTCGCTCGGTTCTCTTCCCACCATAGTCTGGCATGCATCTCGCTGAATTTCTCCCGGCTGCAAGCATAAGGGGCATGTAAACTGTCGTGCATCTACTGCAATCTTGTATAATCCTATTTAAGTGAAGGCTTAGGTGCCTTCTTTGATTTTAAGTTACTCTTGCTTTACATTGCAAGTTTATCCTAAGAGCAAGCTAGTGGAAAGAGCCTTGAAGCATCATGGGGCACAAACCTGAACCGAACACGGCGAAGCTCTCTGATCCCACCAGGTAAAGCCCGGATTGTAATATATACACCAGGCTCGTCTTCCTCGACCCACTCCCTCTCCTGGTCGCTTGCATTGCTGATGGACACCGAGAGCTCACCAGACCTGTCGACCTCTTCAGGCGACGAGCTTGTCCTCATTGATGCGTCCATTGATGAGGTTTCTGTCTTGGCTCCACTGATACTTGACAACTTTGGTGTTGATGCCAGGCCAATTGAATCACAGCATTGGTGTCCATGATGGTGGTGGTGGCCAGTACAGTAGCGGTTTGAGTGATGCTCGAGAGAATCTGATGAAGAGTAGCCCATCGCTGCACCACCTTGTCTGTGGAAAGTGCAAGGTAGCCGTTCATTTTCCAGTGGTGGTGTGACTGGGCTGTCCTCCTTGGAGCTCTATAGGAAGAAGAAAATGCCATGGAACAATGAATCAGTTGTAAAACAAAATATGTATGTAGTTATTGATGCAGATAGAAAGAATATTACAAGTTGAACTGGGGTGTAGTAGTCCCTTGAATTACTAAAAAGCAGATAAATAAACTGAGCGTCCTCACCTCATCTTCAGATTTTGGGGTAGTCGGGAGAGGGACAGTTTGATTAAACCTCTGGACATTGTAAAGTTCCATAACTTTGTCATAATTTTCAGCCCACCACCTTTGTGTTTGCCATTTGTTGAACATCTCACGGCTAAAATACACCATTACGTGCAAAAGAGCAGATAACCAAATGGTTATTCAAAGAACTGCTACATAAATATATAAGCAAGCATGCAGATCCATATAAAAAACTGATGCTCTCCTATGCATCAGTTTTCAAGCATCAGTTTTCACACCTCATAAATCCTGATGCATCCCACAGAAATAGTTAAGTGGCCAATTTATATTTGACTCCAATAAATATAACGAGAAAGTATGAGAGAATTGCACCATAGGTCTCTGAACTTACATGTTACATACAGTAGTTGTCTCGTCTAATCCAATCCTCTACACATGGAGGGGGGAGGGCGAGGTGAGAACAGCCATGACAAATTCAAAGGTGCTAGGTGAAACACGTGCAGGCTCAAGGGGCTCTGGAAGTAAACCGCGAGCTTTGAGGAGGCTAAGTGGGGCATGTGGTGCAATTTTATCTTTGACATTGGTAGAAATTGATTGATTGTTCTCTGTATTCATTGAAACCTAGATTTCTGCAAAATATAAAATATAGAACTGACGGAGAGCAAAGTACAGTTCCCAAAACATCTGCCATCATTTAGAATGGAAAACTACATGGTTGAAATTTCCCTATTAGAGAACAAACTATGAAACGCTAACTGACAGTAATGATCTGTCACGCTCAGATGGCAATAGGATAAATGTGGTTTCCATGCTTCTAGAATGGCAACAAAGCCCTGCAATGAACTGGGAATGGGGAGCTTGGTACAGTGCATCCTGTGACAGGTTTGGCTGTCAAACCAACGTTACCAAACCTAGCCAGTGATCCACAGAACTCCGCATCCAATGTCCCTCGTCCCCTCAGATCTAGAACCTATATACTAAAAACAAGACACTTGCACTCATCTTAAGATCCAGCTTGTATTCAACTTATAAAATAAATTATATACATTATATTATAAAAAATACTAGTGGGGACCAATGACTATAGCTGGCCATGAGGAACTCCTCCCGAGAATCTAATTAGAAAATTACTACTACACTCGGAGCTAAATATTAAAATGACCATCCTAAACTCAATCTGAACACTATAAATTTACAGTGAGTATATCACTATCTTTTATAGTATCCAGACTAAGTTTACAATAGTGGTTTTTAAGATCGACTAATGACGCTAGCACCATTCCTTCAACTAGGATATCCATCCATATAACTGGAAAGCGCTGCCAAACAGCATCCAAGTTGAACAGGTCGCTTGCTAATCCGTTGTGGAGGGGGCCAAACTACACATCAATAACACCACAAATCAACACCAACCATTTCTCAGAAACAAAAAGCCAAATGGAAAAGAATGGGAAGCAGCACATAACACCTGTCTGTTCTACTTCTTCCTTTTCATTTAACTTCTTGATTGACCACACAGCAGAAACGCTGGTTGTGGGCCTCTCCTGCCTGGCTGCTTCCCTAAACTCTTGCTAAGGAAAGCAGCATCTCCAGTACAACAAATGTATATGGACAGGCTACAGCAGCACAAATGACCAAGCTGGACTAGCCGCACAGTGTACTAGCAGTAGTAAATTCAAAACCTTTTTCCACGGTGGGCAGCCAACACAATCCTTTTAACCTCTTCAATGCATTAAATCTACTGACCCTAGGACATGCGTGCCCACATGTATGGACTTGGGCGGCCGCACGTGAGAAGTTAAATGGAGCTCTGTCATAGTGGTGTTGACAATAGAGAATGGGTCATCTCTCTCTTTTTTTTTCCTAATGTGATTGCCAATAAAAATATACCAGGTTGTTCCTCTTGCATACTGCACACAGATTAGCATGTGAAAACCAGTGTAAGAAGACATACTGCACACAGCTTAGCATGTGAGATGTGTGATTATGGGGTAAACTAATGAGGTTGCATAGGAGTGAGAAGTGTAGTAGACATGCCTCGTACAGTACTTAATTTGATGAACTGGACTACTGGAGCCTCTAATGTTGCTATTCCAAGGGCATGGCGTGCTTTTCATACATCCTCAAATCCAATCTGGATTCCACTCATCTGATGGTAACCTTTTCTGACAAGAAGTTTTCACTTTCTTGCATCCCTTGTCTAAAGGTATTTATTGGTACTCGGATTGTTATTCAAAAGCTTTTGAGCCACACAGAACAGAAGAAAAACAGAAGTGGAGACAAGCCAGGTTAGCCCAGCATTTAACAATCCTATTGTGCAGTTCTCAAGGAACAGTAAAGATTCTACTATTATGTCTAACAAGTAAAGTAAAGAAATTACAGTTCCAAGTTGATTCACATGGAGTCATTAACCATTTACCACAGGCCAACTGTTCAGTTTGCAACTTAACAACAGCTAGTTCAGAAAAAGCGAACAAAAGTAACAATTTGTTTCATCTATCTGGAAATGTTCTACCAAACTTACCACCAAGCAGCACTGTTGTATTCAGAGTGTGACACAAAATTCTCAATCATGTTTGCTCAAAAGGAGAACGCAAACGGAATCATTTGTGATCAAGTAATCGACTTGAGAATCAGAAACGAAAATTCATCCCAAGTAGCCAAAGGAACGCACCTGAATCGAATGCGTTTTAGGTCGTTGCCACCTTGCGCCAGTGAGACGAAGGTAATGAGCACGCCGGGTTCCACCTGCGCCACCCACTCCTTGGCGTCGTCGTCCTTTCCACCGCACCCGGCAGCGGCTTCTGACGCCATCTCGTCGTCCTCATCGTCACCGGCAGGGAAGTCGGTGCGCACGCTCATGGACGGCGTGGCGTCCCCACTTGACAGGGCGGCGCCTCCGCTGCGCAATCGCGGGGTCGAGGCCGCCGAGCTCCCGGCGCGGCGGTACGCGTAGTGGAAGCGGTCGGACGCCGAGCCAGCGTCGGAGCCCCCGAAGCCGCTGCCGCCGCGGTGGTGGTACGGGTGGTGCCGCCGCGAGGCCGCCGCCGAGGAGCCCGCGCAGGGCTTGCAGTGGCGGTACGCGCCCGACGCCTTGAGCGCCATGTCCTTGATCTGATGAACCCAGAAAAGGTTTCCCGTGAGTTGGCACGCCCGAATCCCGTCCGATCTGATTCTACAGCCTCCAAACAGGCAGGAAATGCTCAAAGCTTGAAAGTTCCATAGAAACTTGCACAGATTGACAAATCCGCAAGTCTGCGCTGGATTCCAAGCTCCAAGTTCATCAACAGGGTACACAATGAAGGCGGGGTAATCTGCTAAATTCAGACCCTACAGGAGCAAAATAGTGTCCCGAGAAGGCGAGAACCCACCTGGGCGGTGAGCGCCTTGATGGCGTGCCGCGTGCTGGGCGTCGCCGCGCCGCCGATGCCGCCTCCTCCATCAACTACAACATCGTCGTCCTCCGGCGGCTCGTGCAGCGGTGGGTCGCCGGCGGCGAACTGCTGCTTGGAGCAGGCGATGCACGTGAGCATCCTACGCCTACGCTACGCGCGGTGACGGTGTGAGGTAGCGCAGAGCAGAACCCGAGCCGAGCCGAGGAGGGGGCGGGCGGGCAGCGGTGCGCTTTTATAAAAGGCGTGGGCGAGGGGTGTCACGGTGGCCACGCCGGGCGCGAACACGGAGCCGCCGCCGCCTCTGATCTCGAGCTCGGGCAAACGGCATTAATGGCGGGGCTAGGATCTGGCGTTGATGGCAAGCAGGAGGCGCGAGGGGGGGGCGAGTGGGCGTTTATTTTATCTGCGGCTGCGCCTTAAATGATCGATGCAAAGTTCACTGACACCTCTGCCTCTGCGGCGGGCGGCGGGCCCAGCGCCGCTGCCCCTGCCCCTGCCCCTGCCCCTGCCCCGTGTGGGAATCGGAACGCCTTTTTCTCACTCCCCACTCGTGCAGCGTGCAGGTGCTCCTGCCAAGCCGTGGGGTACCTGGAAAAAAGTGAGAAGACAAGGGCCTGCAGGGGAAGAAAGTTCAAATTTGCCGTGACTCGACTCGACTGTTCCAGCCGGCGTCGCTCCGTCAAGATTCACAGAAGAACTCGTTAGAATAGACCGTTTGAGAGTCGCTGTTTGGAGGTAGCAGTAGCGCCGTAGCGGTAGGAGACGAACAGTTTTGCAAATTTGCAATCGGACGTCCTCAGGTCACGTCCGGCTTTTTGTTTGGTTTCTTCTCGGGCCTCGCCTGGGCTACGGCCGCCGCACCAAAGACGAAAACCGGATGAGTGACGTGACGTCGCTCTCGTGCGCCCACTCCACTCGTCATCCATGCATCCGATCCCACGGCGGGCCTCCTCCGCTGGGCATCTCAATCAAAGCGTCCGTCCGCCCATCATCCGCGTACCGTATAGCCGCGTCGTCACTCGTCAGAAAGCCAAGCCAGCCATCCATTGTTGCCATTCTCCGTCGGGAAAGCACGGCGCGCAAGGAAAAATGCCTCTTCTCGCATGGGTGGAGTGGTCGAGGGGCACATGCGCGAGGGCCGGGCCGCCGGTGGGCGGGTGGTGGTGGTGGTGGTGGCGGCATCGAGCCGGAGCCGGCGGGGTGGACTGGTGGGGCTCGTGCTGTCTCCCAACCAACTGGTAGCTCGCTTTTCCCGTCGTGGAGCCGCTGATGCCGCAACTGCTCCGCTAATCCTTTTTCGTCTTTAGTTAGGGCTGCTTTGTCTGCATCTCGGCTTGCATCATGATTACTTGATTAGGGGCGGAGAGCGTTGGCTCTTGGCCGCCCGCCTGATTCGTGGAGTCCGGAGGGAGAACGGTGGAGATTTGGTGGAAGATGAAGCCAGCCTGGCCCAGCCATTTCAGAAGCACGAGCCGGTCGAGGCTCCGGCCCATCGTCCTGGCCTTTTTTCCTTTCTGGGCTTTGTTACAGAAGTGGAAGACGACCATGGTCTGGACTGGACCCGACATGGGCATGGTGGCTGTGTCGTGTGGCACCAATGATCCAGTCAGTCTTTGTTGAATTAAAGTTAAAAAACTATAGTTAAGTCTCAAGATTCAAGAGTGTCGTTTGGTTGAATTGGAAGGGACGATTTCAAGCGCTCGGAGGGTGTCTGTGTCTTGCTTGCAGTACAACCTAAGTTGGATGTTCTTACTACTACTGCTGCTGCTGTACGTGCCTATGACTGTGAGGAGCAAGCGCAGCTATCCAGAACTTCGACAAATAAACTCGAGCTGTCATGCCATCCCATTTCACGTGGTCATGGGCGTCGATGTGCTGGACGTGAACAGAACGTGATGGCTGAGTGAGGGTGCTCCGGATTCTTTAACAGTACTGTCTACTGTGCTGCGATCTCAAACAGCGCTCAGCCGGCCAACCAATAGAGAGCGGATTTATTCCGGACAGTTGTGTCAGCGACCCTGTGTTTGTTCGATAAAATACGTTTACTATGCCAGCGATAGGAATAGCATCGATCCTTGTCCGTGCTGCACCAGGCCCATCGCCTCCAGTGCGACACCTAACATCCTTTTCTTTTGAGAGAACTGGCGGTTTTTCCCTTGTAGATCAGGTCCCAGAAACAATTCCAACGATCTCAAGGTTCAACTAATGGTTCCGATTAGTGAACCTCGCACGCTTCGAATTGTACTTACTAAGTTGTAACTTTTATAAGGGCGTCCTTAACGATAAAGCACGAGCAGGTCTGTGACAGCCTGAGACTCACATTCACTTCTCCGCGTACGTAACCGCTACCGCTCGTCCAATGGAGACGGCCGGCAGGGCTAGTCTCGGCAGCCACACCACTGTAATGTCGGTCTGTTGGTTGCTAGTGGCTGTGCTGGACTGCTGGTGGATAACGCTTTATGGGCCGCAATTAGCAAACCGAACGGAGGGAAAGCTAATGGCCCGATGGATCGATCGACTCTAGAACTACGCCGCCCCTGATTGTGCAAATGCATGTGCAACGATGGCACCAAAGAAGAGCATATATGCCATGAAAGGTATTTTTATTTCAGAAATTAAGAAGAATTTCAAAAGAAAAATAGAAGAACGGCATTACCACGTTCTGTACCAAAATAATTAAAGCTCTTATCATGTGTATGTCCTGAATAAAAATATACTCTCTATGATTCGATCATTCTATGACACTAATAGTTGCTAATTCATGATTTTTTTATGCTTCCATGTTTTGCAAATTATTTCTACGATGGTCTAGTTAGAGCATGTTTAATAGTTAAGTCAAGTGTTTAGTTTTTTTTAAAAGGAACAGGAGGGGTTTTAGCCCCTACTGCAATAAATATAAATATAAAAGGCAGAAAGTAACAACAGAAGCCAGAGTCAAAAAGAAAGAAAAAAAAAAGAAAGAGCTCGCTACTAGTTTAGGAAACAAAGAAATGAAGGAAGAAAAGGAGGGTGCAAAGAGAGCACTCTAGTCTAAGTTTTGCATCCATTCTTGAAGAGATGGCAGAATCTTTTCCTTCACACGCCATAGAACGAAGACATCTCCAACTTTAAAATAGCCCTGCAGGTCTGAACTGTTGAGGTGGAGTTCTTGAAATTTTTGTTGTTTCTACACATCCAAATTGCCCAAGACATTAGAATTATGATCTCCATGAAGAAAGGTTTGTTTATCTGGTTCTTGAGGTCTTCCAGATTTTGCTGTGGAGTTTGATTAGAAGATATATGAAGCCCAATTGCCTCCCAGCATCTTGAGGCAAAGATGCAGTTGAGGAAAAGGTGCGGGGTGGTTTCTGTTATATTTCCTTGACATAATACACAATTGTAATCTTGTAGCTCCATATTTCTTCTCCTTAGAAGATCTCTTGTGCTTATTTTGTCTTTTAGAATAAGCCAAAAGAAAATGTTTGTTTTGGCACGAGCTCTTCCACAACCATTGGAACACTAGGTGTGCTGGCATACTCCCACCTAGATGGTTGTATGCTCTTTTCGAGGAGAAAATGTTAGAGCCCCAAATATAAGCCCAGGAGTCATGGTTGTCCTGCAGTTCCAGGTCGTTCAGGATGTTCTTCAGAGAGTTGAATTGTGCAAAGGCTTCTTCAGATAATGGCAAATGAAACAGGTGGTGGAAATGTTCTGTGTTCTTGGCTTCAAAGATAGTGATGTGCTTTTTCTTTGCAAAGGAGTGCAGTTGTGGATACTACCATTTTGGTACAGAGTTGTTCCATAAATCTTCCCACATCAGACAATCTTTGCCATCCTTCACTGTTACTGCTGCCATGCCTTTGAATTTGTCAGACAGCTTTAGGACATCTTTCCACCAGAATGAGGCTTTGCTTGTGTTATTGTGAAATTTCCCATCAGGATAATGTTTTTCCCAAACTAGACTAACCCATGGGATGTCCTCTTTGTTATGAAACTTGTGAAAAAACTTTATGAGCATTGCTTCATTATGTGTTTGCAGGTTTAGAACTCCTAATCCTCCATCTTTTTTTGGTTTCCTTACTGTTACCCAATCTACCTTTGAAGGCTTTTTTGATTGCATATCAGAACCTCTCCAGATGCAATGTCTCCTGTACTTGTCAATTTGATCCAAAATTGTTTTATGCATGTGGAATGTGCTTAAGGCAAAAGTTGGTAGAGCTGTTATTACAGAATTAGCAATTTGTAATCTTCCAGCCTGGTTGAGAAAACTTGAAGTTGCAATCAGCCTTCTTTCACATTTGGTAACTAGAGGAGAGAAATCAATGACCTTTGGTTTTTTTAGGCTTAGAGGCAGCCCTAAGTAGGTGAAGGGCAAGGATCCCTTTGCACAGTTGAAAGTTTGGGCCAAATGATCTAGCTTCTGATCATTGATGTTGATTGGATACATTGAAGATTTCGAGTAATTAACTTTGAGCCCAGATGAGTTACTAAATGAGAGCAATAAACTTTTCAAAGTAACTAACTACCTTGCTGAAGCTTCCATGATGAGTAAGGTATCATCTGCATATTGAATAACTGGGAAATCTAAGGAGTGTTGTAATGGGAGTGGTAAAGAGAAGAGCCCCATTTCTTTTGCCTTGTTCAAAATTGACTATAGAAGGTCAGCTGCTAGCACAAAGAGAAGAGGAGAAAATGGGTCCCCTTGCCTCACTCCTCTTCTGCAGTGGAATACCTTTCCTGGGACTCCATTGAGCAGAACTGTAGAGGTGCCTGAACTCAAGATTGTTTTCATCCAGTTCATCCATTTATTTCCAAAGCCTTTTGCTGCTAGTATCTGCAAAATTGTTTCATGTTCGATTGTGTCAAACGCTTTCTCAAAGTCAAGCTTGAGGATAATCATCTCTTTCTTTGATTTATGGCAGAGGTGTAGGTATTCCAGAGACCAAGCTAAACAATCTTGGATCGTTCTTGTCTTGATTTATGGCAGAGGTGTAGGTATTCCAGAGACCAAGCTAAACAATCTTGGATCGTTCTTGTCTTGATTTATGGCAGAGGTGTAGGTATTCCAGAGACCAAGCTAAACAATCTTAGATCGTTCTTGTCTTGATGAATCCATATTGGTTTTTATGGATTAGCTTCATGATCACCTTCTGTAGTCTATTTACAAGTAGCTTGGTGATTATCTTAACTGAAGAGTTTAAAAGAGAGATTGGCCTATACTCTGAGATTCTTGCTGCCCCATCTTTTTTTGGAATTAAGGTTATATATGATCCATTGATGCTTTGTAGACAAATATTCTCATTGTAGAAGGCAGAACAAAGATCATAGAAGTCTTGTTTGATTAGACTCTAGGTTTTCTTGAAGAATTCATTACAGAAACCATCAGGCCCTGGTGATTTGTTTGTTGGCAACTGACAAATAATTGCATCTATTTCTTCATTGCTGAACTACTCCTCCAAACAAATCAGGTCTAGTTGTTGGGCAAAAAGTTGAGCTAAATCAAAAGCAATGTTCGTGAATTCTGAGGAGCCAAGCCTCATTTTGAAGGTTTCCCATATTAGAGTGTCCTTGGAGTCATGATCTGAAACATTAAGGCCTTGATCAGTCAAAAGGGATGAGATTGTATTTCCTCTATGCCTGATGGTTGCTTTGGCATGGAAGAGTCTTGTTCCAGCATCACCTTCTTTGATCCAATTTATTTTACTCCTTTGCTTCCAATATGCTCTCTGCTGCTTGAGCAATGTGATTAGCTTGTCATATAATAAGTTTCTGAAATTCCATTCTTGAATGGTCAAATCTCTGAGTAATTCAATAGTCTCTAGGAAAGATATGATTAATTTAACATCTTGAATTTTCTTTGCCAGTCTACCAAGTGAAGATCTCCATTCTTTTAACGTTCTTCTAAGGCTTTTTAGTCTGGCCATTATCCTCTTAGCCGGATCTGCAAGATGGAGACTTGCTGACCAAGTTTGCGGCACCAACTGAAGGAAGTTCTCATTCTCCATCCAGCTATTTTCAAATCTAAAGAGCTTAGTTTTTGGAATTTTGGAGCTAATTTCTATTATGCAAGGCCAGTGGTCGGAAGTTTCCATGATCATGGCTTTAGCAGTGGTGTCAGGATACTTTAGAGTCCAAGACTCTGAACTGAAGAACCAATCCAATCTCTCTAGGAGTGGAGAGCTTTGTTTGTTTGTCCAGGTGAAGTGTCTCCCTAATAGAGGTATTTCTACTAACCCAAGGTTACTGATTGCCTCATTGAACAAAAACATTTCTGTGATGTCTCCTCCTTTATTCCTGTCTTCCGGTCTCCTCATTAGGTTAAAATCACCTAATATCAGCCAATGAACAGAATCTGGCATTTGAATGTTCTGAAACCAGTCCAGAAAATTTTTCTTGCCTTCTGCTGAGCATGGAGCATAGATTGAGGTCAGGACCCAACTATCTTCATTGTGATTTGAGATTAACTCAATTGAGATGGCAAAGTCATTCTGAAAGAGGAGCTGGCCACTAAACACAAAGGATTTCCAAGCTATGAAGATACCTCCAGAGTTGCCTCTTGAAGGAAGAAAGCTGAAATTGTCAAAACTCGGGCCACAAAACTGAGCTATGTAGGGAGCATCAAAACTCTCTCTTTTTGTCTCTTGAAGACATACAATATCACAACTACTTTCTTGGATCTTATCTCTTATTGAGTTCCATTTTTTTCTGAGTTTAGGCCTCTGACATTCCAACTGAGGACCTTCCAACTTCTATTTGTACTCATGGGGAAAACAAGTCACTAAAACAACCATTTAGGGCGTGGACAAGCCACCCTCAACCCTCTTCTCATTTTTATGCTTCTTATCTTTTTCCTTCATTGGCTTCTTGCCTATATTCCCTGCTTTCATGTTTCTTTTGAGGAGACTTTCATTAGTGAGTAGGGAGGGGTCAAGTTGACAGAAGTCTGATCCCAGCTTTCTAATGGCTTCAGGTTCAAGGGTTGGTGGAATTTGAAAGCACCCGATACAGTTAGCCTTGTTGCAAGTGTTTCCTTTGAAACCATTGTTCCTTTGCTTGACTCTTGGACTCCTCCTGACTTCTGTTTCCTCCAGGTGGTTCTTGTTCTGCTGTCTCTTTGCATTTTTTAAGGGAGGGGGAGACTCCATGTTGTTGTCCATCAAAACCCGATCATCCTCTTCATTAGAGATAGGGGACCAGGAATTGAGTTTGTTGCAGCCCTGGGTTGTATTACTTGGACAAGATTTTGGCAGGGAGAAAGGGATCGAGACACTTGTTTGTTGAAGAGCAGAGACAAAATTAGCTGTCAGAAAATCTTTTGCCCAAGCAAAGTGAGATGGAGGCATGAGCATTCTTAAAAAAATTCAACCCACTTTGTTGGAAATTCCACTGTCACATTGTCACCCTGAGGGCTAAAGAAATTTTCCCAATATTGTAGGTTGGGGGGCATCTGCTTGGACAGTTGAGGCTCATTCTTAACGAAGTTTCTAACCAAACCGGGCTGAATATTCTGGCGGAATTGACCCTCCTGCTGATACTGATTAAGAGGCAAGACTAGCTTCTCAGCATCCATCAGAATACCCTCTGGGAATTTTTCTAGTAGTATAGGCTCTAGCTGTCCAATGTCAAGGACAGGCACCACTGGTTCTGACTCTAGTACTGGTATGACAGGTGCTTGCTTGAGGTGTGCTTGCTGCTGAAAGTGTTCTTGAACCACTTCGGGTTGGTTTCCTTTCTCATGATTGAGGTCCCACTTCACGTGCTGATTTTTAGCAACCAATTGCTGAATGAATACTTCCAATGGATCCTCCTCAGTAGGTGGGTCATTTAGGTTCTGCAAAAGTGCTAGTGGGTGATTGTTCAGATCAATCTCTTGGTTGGGTGGGTGGGTTGAGATTTCTTGCTGGGCTTGTTGCTGTTGCCGTTGGTCCAAAATTGGTAATCCCCCTGGCCCAACCTCCCAAGTGTTCACTTGTTGGTTTTGATCTTGGTCCAGTTGAAGAATATGTCTGTGGACTTGATGGTGTTGCTGCTCCATTGATCCTTGTCCGTGCTGGCCCAACCCAAAAAAATCGAAGGAGCTGTCCTTTTATCTGATTCTCTATTTGAACGGGATCATCATCTGATAGTCCTCCCCTTGACAGAACTGAATTTGTGGTTAGAGACCATAAAGGCCAAACATTATCTTGTGAAATTGCATCTGATTGTGCTGGCTCAGGTTGCTGTTGGATAGCTTGTTGGTCCAGCCCAAAGAAATCAAAGAGAAGTTGTCCCTGAATCTGAACCTGCTCGGGAGTTTGGTCTTTATCTGGGGGCCCTCCACCCAACATCTCATGTTGGATAACTTCATAGTTTTTAGCATGCTCAAACGGAGGACGACCCAAAGTTAAATCTAATGCTACTTCATTATCCTCTTCTGTATTATGAACCTCCTTGCTGGTGGACCCAAATTTTGGCGTCTTCTTTTTGAGGTTCCAAGGAACCAAAATTGGCTCGGGTGGTGAAGTAAATGATTGCGTGACCGAACCTGATATCCACCAATCCGTGAAAGATGAGAACCTTGGTGGGCTACTTGCTCCTGGCCCAGAAGGCATGCCAGCAGTCTTCATGAACCAGTTGGGCTGCTCTGGGCATGCTTTCTCTTTACTGTAGGTATTAAGCCCCCAGGATTGCTGCTCTTACCTTGGCTACTCCAACAATTGACTGTAGTATGTCCCCAGCCCATGCAGTTGAAGCATCTTATAGGGTTTTTGCAATCTTTCCTTAGGTGTTTGTCAGAAAGACATCTCACGCATATCTTGGGGTCGGAGCCCTTCAATAGACACTGCGTTGGAGCCTGTTGGCTTGGATTGTGGCTCAGGCTCAAATTTAAAAAATCATCAGTATACTCAAGGCCCTTACTGTCACGATGAGGATGATTTTTTTTTGGGTCAGCATGAACGTTTGAAAAATGCGAAGAACTAGAAAAGTTTTGATGAGGCACATTGTTGTTGAAGCCGGGAAAAACCAAACGGTCAAAAGTTGATTTCCTTTGTGGGATTGCATATCTAGGAAAAACCGAACGATTAAAAGCTGATTTCCTTTGTGGCACTGCATTTGCTCCAGTAAGAATGCCTTTCTGAACCACTTCTGCATAAAAGGCTTTGCTGTTGCTCTTGACAATAGACCATGAAGCAGCTTGTTCCTTGTTGAATGCTTCAAACTCAAGATCCCAACGGGGACCTCCATGACCCCAAAGGTGAAAGTAGATCTTATACGCAGAGCACTCAAAGCTTTTTAGCTTAAACACATGAAAGCCCACACTTTTGGAAGAAACGGAGAAACGAACAACACGGGAACTAAGCTGAACCACATTATAATCCGAGGCAACACCACCAATGGTGGCTTGAAGAATCAACCCCACAGAGATATTGCAAAGACGAAATTTGCAACGGCCAAAAGAAGCAACTAAGAAGAAAGGCCATAGAGAGCCTGCAGCGGGAGAGATCGGGAGGCCAAACCTCTGATTGATGGCTGCTTGAACCCCAAGGCCCAGATGGAAGACAAGTCCCAAAGGCTCCATGGGAGGTGGACGCCGAGCTGTCACCAGCAGGCTGCGGGCTCCGGGACGGAGGAGCCGGTGAGGCGGCAGATGCCCAGGCGTCATTGCTGAGGGCGGATGCCCTCTGCCATCACTCTCTTCTCCCTTGCCATCTCTTAATGTAGAAAAATGGACGGGGCAAAACGTCGAGCACCTGCTCTGCACTCGGACCGTGAACACCCACTCACTGATTTCGACGCCGTGACGAAGGGCAGAGCTTCACAACGATGCGCCTTTAGTGCTCGCCATCACTTCCCCCAATTGAGGCCATCAGCTAGACCGGGAGGAGCCGTGAGATGCGTAGGGAAGCGGGCGAGGTGGCACCGCCTGGAGCGGCCGAGGAGGTGGCGAAGGCGTGTGGGGCAGACGGCGGACGAGGAGGTGGCGACCGCGAAGACGACGACGCGGCGGTGGGGCGGTGTGCGGCTCGAGGTGCTCGCTGTATCGTTGTTTCATATGCAGTTCAGTAGTAGTTGTTGTTACGAGATATCCAAGTGTTTAGTTATAAGTCAAGTAGTAAAAGCCAAGCTATATAGAGTATAATTTGAAACGGAGGGAGCATAATTTTCGATAATCTTATCCATATTTATTTATAACTAGAATTATCTTTATTTTAAGACGTGTAGGATGGTTAAAAATTTCACAGTTGTGCTTTTACCGATATAGAGGAAATGCATTTTAGTTCAGAAACCATTTTTAATGGACAAAGGCACATTGAAAGAACCTTTTCATTGATGAGAAATGGACGTTTCAGCGGTACGCTGATCTCACAATTATAGTGGTGGTAACCGGCATGGGTCCCTCGTCACCGCCCTCTGACTGCCAGTCTGGCCCCACGAGGAGTTGGACCCATCCATCCCTGCCGTCAGTCATGCCAGCCACCTCGCAGCCCCCACCTCGCCTCACCGCATTCCATGAATGGAGTCCTCCTGCACCTACCGTTTCTGACCCCACAGATCAGAGGCACATACCTTGGCTTCGCGATCCAGTCGAGAGGTATACCCGCCTACGTGCACCGGGCTCACGGGAGCGGTCGCAGTGGACCTGTGGCGCGGCGGTGCCCTCCAGCCTCTTCTCTCTCCCTCTCGCGCGACCTCACAAGCGCGAACCCCGCGAAGCCGCCAAGCCACGACTGCCCCTCGGCCCTCGACCTGCCCGCCTCGCGTCCTCCGACGCCTAGGGTTTTCTACCGGGCGCCACCGCAGCCGCGGCCGGGGATGCAAGTGGGCCCGCGCAGCTAGCCGCCTTCGGACCCACCGCCGCCGCGCGCCATGTCGCTCCTGCGGCGGCGGAAGCAGCAGCAGCCGCCGCCGCCGCCCTCGGACGGCGACGGGTCCGACCACGACGACAACGACAAGGGGAAGAAGCCGTCCTCGTCCTCCGCGCCGCCGTCCAAGGAGGCCACGAGGCGGACCAAGGCCAAATGGTCGTGCGTGGACAGCTGCTGCTGGCTGGTCGGGTGCGTGTGCTCCGCCTGGTGGCTGCTGCTCTTTCTCTACAACGCGATGCCGGCCTCGTTCCCGCAGTATGTCACGGAGGCCATCACGGGGCCGCTCCCGGACCCGCCCGGGGTCAAGCTGCAGAAGGAGGGCCTGCGAGTTAAGCACCCCGTCGTCTTCGTCCCCGGCATCGTCACCGGGGGCCTCGAGCTTTGGGAGGGGCACCAGTGCGCCGAGGGGCTCTTCCGCAAGCGGCTATGGGGCGGCACATTTGGTGACGTGTACAAGAGGTGCTTTCTCTTCTTCTTTTTATTGTTTTTGTTTCCGATTCTGAAATCACATCAGTCCCCGTGAATTTAACTATAGTAACTAGAACTGGAGTTTCGTCTGGTTTATGAGAGTTTATTTAGTTTTGGGTTGGTTGGACCTATCGATTGAATGTTTGTTGTCTACATCGCTTGTTCTTTAAGTTTAAGTTTACTTTGTTTGGTCATTGATGTTGTCTTTAGAAAATCAGGTTAAAATGTTTCGCTAATGTTACTCGGAATGGTCCAACATCACTCTATTTTGTACCTTATTGTTTTGCCAATGTCACAGCGTTACTGATAGTCAATCAGCCTGGTCTTTTATATATTTTTATTTAAGGATTTAATTCCTTTGAGGCTTCGAGCTATCTTTTAAGGATCTTCATCTTTCTAGAACCGTGGAGTTATCTCCGTGATAGGGTTCTCAGTGGGATCTCGGCAATGATAATTCCTTTATGATTTATCTTGATGCGTGTTTTTTTTTTAGGGAGAGGTGAGATTTTTGTTAGTATCACCTGTGGAATTTCAAGTGTGGTGATATGTGCACTTTGGACCTGCATGGAGCTGGTGTCTTGTGAAACTTTAAAGCACCCACACTTTTCTTGTGCTATTTGCCTTCCCTTCCTTTACTATTTCTCTCTCATTCTCACTTGGTTTAGGTGGTGGTTACATGGGAACTGTTTTTGCAATTGTTTTCCTAAATCATGTAGTTTCTAAACTCTGAGGAGAAATCTGCATTTTGCATGAAAAGCTGGAGCTTTTTGTGTGGTATTAGGCACGCATAGCAAAGTTTCAGAAAGAATTTGGTCCCCTCTAGCAGTTTTATTGTTCAGGTATTGCTTTTCTAGAAAGATCCACGTTGCCTGCCTTGTGCTTTAAGACAAGAGTACTAACCAGAATTTTGACCAACACGACTGCTGGTTCTTCCTTATTAGCCTTGTTCTGTTGAGCTATCTACAGGGAAAATAAATGCCTTAGTGCCTCCCCCTTGTTCTTAACAGTTACTTATTTCCACTAAAATTTTGGCTGGATGGTTATTTTTCGGCTGCAGATATTTGGATTGTCATTCTGAAATCTGAAGTGCATTAAATCTCATTGGACCCATTATTTTAGGTGCCAGGAAAATTAGGGATTGCAGTTTCATATTTTATTTCCTGCATCAGTTGAAATCCAATTTACTATGGACATCGTGAAGAACATGAAATTATGAATCTCCCGCTTCAGAAGTTAATCATTTGCTGTCCTACGAAAGATGAGGACAGGTTTCACATCACATTTTGAGCCTTTGAGGACATATTTTGACATTACATCTTTATCAAATCAGTTATCATGAACTGTGAACAAAATTGCTTGTTATGCATATCAGCACCTCTTGTATCTGCACTCTTCACCCAGCAGTAAGGTTGACAATACTCAGATGAAAAATAAGAAGCATCTTATGCCATAACAGTTGTGAAATTTTCCATTGGCTACTGAGTCTTACTTTCTCTTTCTGATCAAATCTTTGTTTTTTCAGGCCTCTATGTTGGGTTGAACATATGTCGTTGGACAATGAAACAGGATTAGACAAACCTGGAATAAGGGTTAGGCCAGTCACAGGCCTTGTTGCAGCAGACTATTTCGTCCCTGGATATTTTGTTTGGGCTGTCTTAATTGCCAATTTAGCTCGTATTGGATATGAAGAAAAGACCATGTACATGGCTGCATATGATTGGAGGTTATCTTTCCAGAACACTGAGGTATCCTTCTTCGGTGGCCTTATACCAGTAAATTTAGTCAGAAGTGACCACAGATTGGCTATTTGATTTTGAACTTCTGATGCTTGGTGATAATTTGCACTGTATGTAAATGGTTCTGGTGTATAATGTATTGCCATATCTGTGACACATATTGCTATATGCAGGTTCGAGATCAAACTTTGAGCAGAATAAAAAGCAACATTGAACTCCTGGTAGCAACAAATGGTGGAAATAGGGTTGTAGTGATCCCGCACTCTATGGGGGTTCTCTATTTTCTGCATTTTATGAAATGGGTCGAAGCACCTCCTCCCATGGGAGGTGGTGGTGGTCCAAACTGGTGTGAGAAGCATATTAAAGCTGTAATGAATATTGGTGGACCTTTCTTAGGAGTTCCCAAGGCAGTTGCTGGGCTTTTCTCATCTGAAGCCAAAGATGTTGCCGTTGCTAGGTAATTAAAATAAGAGTTTGCTAGGTATTTTCATGTTACTAGGGTTGAAGTTTACTAGGCGATGCCTACTGAGATAATATTGTTCACAATGTTGTTCTTTATAAGATTGCGTCTGGAATGTTTTGTGCTTTAACTATACTAGTTAGCATACATCAGACTATACTTTACATATTACTTTTTGTTAATGTCATTTGTCTATATGCTTCACTCAGTACCATTCTAACTTGTGCTTATTTTTCTCAATAAGATCTTCTGCATCTTATATAAAGTTTATATAACTATGGTGATTTGAGTTTATGCAAGCTCACATGTTTTGTTTTAAATTGACTATAATTACTAATATCTGGAATGTGATTAAGTTTGTGGGGATCGGGTGGTACACAATGTAGCTTAGATGGGTCATTGCATAAAATCATTCTATATTAGTTGATAATACTTTTTGCTCTTCAATATTCTATTATTTCAAGAAATACATGTTGTTTTCCATTTTTTGATGTATGCAATTATTCTGGTTCAGGTACATAAGACAATTAGTTCTTTATTAAAGCAAGGGAGTAACAGAAAAATGAAATAATATCCTTGATATTGTAAAAATCCATATATTCTTGAAAAAGGTAGCAATCATTAAACATCATATTTTGAACGGACAGAGTAACTTCTGAATTCAAGATATCACAGCAATAATGCAACCATTCATTCCCTAAAACAAGCTTAATCACTAACGCAAGTCTAAGCAGTTCTCTGTGATCTATAGTTAATTCCCTAAGGCCTTGTTTGGATGCATTCTTATCTATCTCTATCCACATGTATTGGAGTGGATTGGGATGGAAATTAGTTTAGTTTCCAAATTTCCATCCCAGTCCACTTCAACACACGTGGATTGAGGTGGATACGAATACATCCAAACAAGCCCTAAATTGGGCAGAAATACAATCACATATGTAAATTCGAGCTATGTTGGTGGTATCATTCATCCTAAAATGGTACTGAAGTTTTCCTCATGCACGTTGTCATCTCATGAGTCATGTGAAAGCATTTGAATTGTATTTTCTGATTTCATTTCAAACATGAACTTGGAGCTGCTGGATACCTTTCTATCCTGTTTTTCTTATATGTATTTGTCCAAAGGAAATTGCTCTCCAGTAAAAGTAAGAAAATTAGTTCCCACTAAGTTTTGTTGTTTACCTACAGAGCTATTGCTCCTGATGTTCTGGACTCCGATTTTCTTGGGCTTCAAACTTTGCGCCATTTGATGCGTATGACCCGAACATGGGATTCAACAATGTCAATGATTCCTAAAGGTGGTGATACAATTTGGGGAAATCTGGATTTGTCTCCAGAAGATGGCCTTGAATGTAAAGCTAAGAAGCACAAAACCAATGACACCGAGGTTTCTAAGGATAGCAATGGGGAAAATGTCGAAGTTCAACCTGAGCCTATTAACTATGGAAGGCTGGTATCCTTCGGCAAAGATGTCGCAGAAGCACCTTCTTCAGAGATTGAGCAGATAGAATTTCGTGTGAGTATTCAGAACTTGTTAACATGTCTTTTGCCTGTTTCCCTGGGTGTGGTATTTTTCTTAGTCTACCTGTCAACACCTTTTACAGTTTGCCTTATTTGATCTGTTTCATATAGATATAGTTTTCTTGTGTAGTATGCATTTCCATATGTTTATAGACTTGCTGATCAAGTTATCGGTTGTGCTAGTTTGAACCCTTTTTATTCACCATAGTCTATAAGTAGGGTTGGATCCAGATGTAGCTCTTGACTCAGTCTCCCAAAAAACAAGTGGAGAAAATCTTGAAAAACTATTTTAGTTGCGGTAGCGAGTTGTTAACAATCAGGACTTAGTGCGGTTTAAAGTTAACACTGAACAGTTTTACTGAGACCATTGAAACAAAACTAGATTTTCCTTCCGTGTGTTGCTCTACATCGGTATGTATAGTGACCTCATTGCATTAAGGTATATATGTGTGGGACAGATTTATGGAAATGGATTATAAGCTGTGCATGATGTATTTTTAATATTGGAGCAAAACTGTGCTTTGATCATTTCAGTATGCTGTTAAAGGTAATAATATTGCCCATTCAAATACGTCATGCCGGGAGATCTGGACAGAGTATCACGAATTAGGATGGGGTGGAATAAAGGCAGTTGCAGACTACAAAGTTTACACTGCTAGTTCTGTTATAGACCTTCTTCACTTTGTTGCTCCAAGGATGATGCAGCGTGGAAATGTCCACTTTTCATATGGAATTGCTGATAACTTGGATGATCCAAAATACCAACATTACAAATATTGGTCAAACCCCTTGGAAACAAAGTATGAGTTCTTTGCCAACATTCCTATTCTATATTTTGTAATAGCTATTCTCAGGCTATTAATGTTTCCATTATTCTAGTGTTATAACATATCATCATTTCATCTTCAGGCTACCGAATGCTCCTGACATGGAAATATTTTCGATGTACGGAGTAGGCATTCCTACCGAAAGGGCATATGTCTATAAGTTGGCCCCGCAGGCAGAGTGTTATATACCTTTCCGTATTGACACCTCGGCTGAAGGTGGGGAGGAAAATAGCTGCTTGAAAGGGGGTGTTTACTTAGCTGACGGTGATGAAACTGTTCCAGTTCTTAGTGCGGGCTACATGTGTGCAAAAGGATGGCGTGGCAAAACTCGTTTCAACCCTGCCGGCAGCAAGACTTACGTGAGAGAATACAGCCATTCACCACCCTCGACTCTCCTTGAAGGCAGGGGCACTCAGAGCGGTGCACATGTTGATATAATGGGGAACTTTGCTCTGATTGAGGACATCATCAGAATAGCTGCTGGGGCAACCGGTGAGGAAATTGGTGGCGACCAGGTTTATTCAGATATATTCAAATGGTCAGAGAAAATCAAATTGAAATTGTAATCCATGGGAACTTGGGAAGTTAAAAGAAGTGCCAACCCGTTGATTGCGTTCCAAAGTGATTGCCTGAGTGCAACTCTGGATTTTGCTTAAATATTGTAATTTTTCACACTTCATTCGTCCCTTTCGCAAATTTACATTGACAGGACGCCCGATGCGATGCGATGCGATGATGTACCACTATTTTGGGAAGCGTACGGCATTGTATATGAATTGAACTGTACAGGTGTAAGTTACATTTGCTAGCTGAGATTATGTAGTTCTTTTCTTTATGATTTAGTTCTTAAGTATTTGTTTGGGTTATCCCCTGCCCCCTCCGCTCTTTTGTATATGCTCTCTGTCACATAATAAGAACTGCCATTCTCGTTCTTTTTTCTTTGAGAAGTCAAAACATTCTTAACTTAGATACAGGAAATATTAATATCTGTAATAAACCTTTTTTAGAGAGAAAAAGTTTGATCAGCAGGAAAATCTAGCGACTCTCTTCACTGGACGCGCAGGGAGTATGTCGAAGCTGTAACTGACAACAGTTTTATCTTTATCGCTTCCCTGTCAAACCCAAACCTTTGTGTCCGGCAATCCTGCCATGCTTCATTGCTCTCATGTTGTTTCGGCCCTCGTTTTCCGCTGCTCCCGGCCTCGCCAGCGGTCGTTGGCACCGTGGACCGGGCTACAGTCCTGCAGAGCGCCGGACCATGGCAGCGGGGCCAGCGGTAGCAGCTTGCTGGGCTCAGAAAGCATGCAGCGTGGCTGTTAGCTCAGCAGCTGGCCAGCCAAATACATGCAGGGCGTGGTTCACTGATTCCGCGGTGGCGGGTCCCGTAGCTACACGACTACCGGACTACTGTACGAGAGAGGCCAGGCCAAACTGCCGAAGCGGCGGAGGCTCGTGGGCGTGGCGACCACGTTCCCCCACCCTCCCGCGGCGCATGTGCATGTGCGCGTGAAAACGGTGAAAGCGGCGCGCGACCCACCAGGCCAGCCATGGCCACTCCCGGCCCCGATCCGCTCCCGTTCTCCGCACCGCCGGGCGGGCGCATTCAAGCGGCTGCCGCGCGCGCCGCCGCGCCGAGCACCTGCAGCAACAGTGCGCGCCCACCCCGCGTACGGTACGGTTTCTGGGGTCTGGCCCGTGCGCCCCGCGACGGAGCGAACGAACGGCCGCGATAGCTCGCCAGTCTCCAGTCGGCGGCGTGCTCTCTGCGCCCTGCTGGCTGAGGCTGACTCCGGGCAGCCTCTGTTTGGCTGCGACGTCCGCGTCTTTCAGGACTCCGCCACCGCCAGGCAACCACCGAGCGAGTGATCGACCGACCGGTCAATCGATGCGTGTCGCGGCCATGCACGCATGGCCCGGGCGCCCGGCTGCCCGCCCGTCTACCCGCTGGGGACCTCGTGGTTTATTGGCCTTGGCCATGCCCATGCATACATTGGGCTTTCCCAGCACGCACTGGCCGTCGTCTACGCACAGTCCACGTCACAATAACGTTCCTGCCGGCTGCCGTTCCGCGCGTCGACCGGTGGCCATGGCCTGCGTGCGTGCTCAGTTGTCAGCGAATCACTAGCTAGCGAACGTTGATACCGCGCGCGCGCCACTCCGAATTTCACGGCGTGTCGTCGCAGCGCAAGCAGCTGCTCCACATTGCCATTATTTCAACCGTAGCTGAGACATAGAGATCACCAGATCATCCAAGCTTCCGTCCCAAATCGGTGGTGCGCGAGCTATTCACGCCACGCCACGATGAGGGGAATTCAGGGAACCATGATATGCGTTGCATGCATCTGAACCGAACACGACATTCCCGCCGGTGCACTGCACCGTCAGGGGCGGCGTTTTTTGGGAACGAAGAAGCTCGATCCGATCCTGACCTGGCACGTACGTTATCTTCTCCCCGACATGATCGAGCGAGGCTCACAGAAATGAAGCGTGGCTCAGGTAGGCGCGCTGCCGTCCCTCTCGCAGCGCGGCCATCCTGTCTGTCCAGATCATGCTCCGGCATACAGATCAGCCGTCCCTTTCGCCGCTCCACTCCTTGTTGTGTGGTGTGTGCTCTCAGTCTCAGCTCTGTACTTGCATTGCATTGGATTCTTCCTCTACACTCCCATGCAAGCAGCGGCGCCACATCAAGCTAGACATGAGCGATCGACGACCTCGAAACAACAAAAAAGCAAACAAATACAAGGTGTACTGTACTCTCTCCATACTCATATTAGTTGACGTTTAGAATAGCGACACGGTCTTCAAAGCGTAACTTTGACTGCTTATATTTTGAAAAATATTGATTGAAATATAATGTATATATATTTTTATAAAAATATTTTTCAAGATAAATCTATTAATATGATTTTTATTTTTCTAACCTTAATAACTTATTAAAAGTTATTCACGATCTATATTTTCAATGTTTAACTCAACCCTTTTCCAAAACGTATTAATATGGGTATGGAGAGAGTATTAATAAAGAATTCCGTAACCACAACTAACTGGACAGCACTGCAAATCATGCAATGCCCTTTTGTATTGTGTATTTGTATTGCATGTCCCTGCCCTGCAAGCTAAAACTGAATCTTCGCGCTCGTCTTCAGCTTAATTTTGAAAAGGTTTGTATAATTGTTGGCGCCACAGCTGGTTCGCTAAGACTTTGTGTGCCTACGAGCGGACACGAACTGCTCCGCCCATGCCGGTGCTAATCAGTCACCGATCTTGGGGGGCAGAGAGGCCATGGCCATGGCATCTTCAGTCTCCCAGTGTCGTACATTTTCGTGGCATGCCGTACTGTGCAGTCCCAAGATTCCTTCTCTGATGAGGGGCTATCCGTAACAGCATCTACTGATTGTTTAAGATCACATTGCTCACAGCTACTTGATCCTCGTCATCTTCCTCGAAACTGAGCTGGAAATATTATATACAGTACACGCTGATCGCTCATGCTGTATACACATACTGTACGTCGTATCAGTATCACTGGATTACTTACAAGGATTTTTTTTTTTGCGAGAAACTGACAAGGATTTATAAATGCATTACAAGTACAGATGAAACCAGGGGCCTGCTTCTGCTTGATATATGCTCCAGCACGAGACGAGGGGGCCATGGCGTATGATGGAACAAATCGCTTGCAGACAACGCATGCCCTGTCCCGAGCTAGCTACTAGTTCATGCAGCAGAGGCCCCGGCCCTCTGCAGATATGGTCCATGCAGAGCCATGATTACAGTAGGTTCGGACGTTCTGTTGATATATCGAGAGTGCAAAGAAAACAAATGCTTCAGGTAGAAGTTACACAAACCCATCCAAAGATGTAAGCTAGGCACATATACTAATCAAAAACTCATCATGAAAAGAATGCGAGAAGATGAGGACATCAAGGAATTTTGGTCGGTGGAGCCAGAACTAGTTCGATGTCTTAACCAGTTAGCTGTGGTTTTGGTAGAGAGCATCAACACATGAAGCATAACTATGCTTTTTTTTAAAGCGTAACCGTGTATTCTAATGATATGGCTATGTTTATGTTCGTTTGGTGGACGTACGTATATGCTGCATAAGAGAATTGGCCTAGGACAAATGGACAGTGCTATTTTTGTTTATATTATTAGGTGCTCTCAATCAAGGACAATGTTGGACCAACCTGCTGCTCCACGAAAGGAAAAATAGTAACAGCTTGAGTTGATGGAGAGTTACCAACTCCTGAAATACAACACTGGTAGTGGGTGACTTATATTTATATATATACTCCGTATTTCATATGGTTGTAGATGACAACGTTATGGAATCCACAAGATGGAAAACAGAGGTTGCGAACACATGGTAGATAAGTACCTATGAATGTTCAGTTTTGATGATGAGTGATTGATCAACACGTGAGTGTTTCAGTTTGAGTGGCTTGAACTAACCTTTTGCGAAAGCAAATGTGTGTCTGTCTATCGGCTTGTGGTGTGCAGGTATTATGCCTAGTGACAGTGGTCAATGGCGTGGAGAAGGTCGAGTAGAGGCTTGCCGTGCCGATGGACTGAGAGCGGTGAAGGGCGAAAGCGGCGCTCGGACTGAGGGACCATGGGCGCCGGCGGACTAGCTGTGGTGGCTAGTGCCTGGCACCGACGAGTGTGAGAAGACATAGAGGTAGACCGAGTCAAGATGGCGGACGAGCGGGTCGAGCGGAGGCTCAGGGGACTCGGAGTCCGACCGGGCGAGGACAAGGTGGCTCGAGTCGAGCGGTTTGGTGGTTTGGGCCGCAAAACCACCGGAGGACGGTTTCCGAGTTTGGGCCTCAAAACTCGGGGTTCGATAGTTGAGCCGAAAGCTACCGGTGGCGGGTTTCGCGGGTTTGGACCTCAAAACCCGGGCGGAGCTTCCGAGGAAGCGGGGATGGCACGTGGCAGAATCCTGGAGGTTGCATTGAGGCGACAGCAACTCCTGGCAGGAAGCGAGGCCGTCCATTCAAATCGAGGAAGATATTTTCCGGAGCTTGGACTGCAATGCTTAGGCTAGATAGTTCACTCATGTATCTAGGGGGTCTTTGGGAAATAGCCAAAGCCCTGTTAAATAGGGGATGAAGGGGTATCCTCATCCTATCTCTTGAACCCTAATCTTTTGCCCCAACTCTCTCTCTAGTTCATGAGATCCCTAGATTGATCCTAGGTTGATTTCCTGTAAGAACTTGAGTTTGTTGCGAGGAATCGGAGGTCGTAACCTCCGTAAGCCATGGTGGCTTCGACTTCTTGATCGTGTCCCCGTTTTGCTTGTGTTCTTCGTGTTTTGCTTTTGCTCCCTCTTTTTCCCGAGATGATTTCTCTTTGTAGGGAGTAGCTCTTGCAAATCCGTTTGAATCAAGATGTTCGTATTCGTGAGGAATATCTTTGCACCGAAGGAATTCCCCTCAAACCTCACGAGTGCGTAGATCGGGTGATTTCTTTGCGGTGTTCTTCGTTCTTGCCCCTTTTCCCCCAAATCCTCGTTTCTCTTTAATTCTCACCAAATTGAGCGATGATTTCTTCGGATTAGCTCCCCAATTGTACAAAGACCATGCCTACAAAGTTTGGTTGCAGTTGGAGTTCATTTGGTTGAGTTTTGGGAAGATTTGGAGGAGAGAAAACGATTTTCGGGATCGCTGTGCAGATTTCGGGGCGTAAGACGCTCCAGAGTTTGGCGTCGGACGGTCCGTCGAAGGCGCCGGACGCTACGTAGTGCTGACGACAGCGTCCGTCGCGATCGTCCGTCGCTGGGGCTGTTTTCGGGCTATTTTTTGAGCGTCGGACGCTCCTGACAGAGCAGCGTCCGTCGTCCGTCGGACTCAGTCCGTCGCCCTCAGCAGCGTCCGTCGCCACCGTTCGTCGCCCTTCCAGCAAGGTTTTTTCAGGATTTTCTTCGTCGCTGTTTTGGCCGTTTCTCTCTCGTCCGGACTCCGAATCAAGTTCCGTTTGTTACGTTGGATTCGTATTCACGTAAGGAACCTGATTAGGTACTTTTGAGATCAGTTCTCATAAGTATTTTTGGGTGTGCTCTTGCCTCTTCTCTCTAGGGTTGAGAGTACCGCTCTCGGTGTATCGGTTTTGAGTTCGTGGCTTTGATCGTTCTCCATCTTCTCCGACCGCTCCGCTGCACCTTTAGGGATCTTCCTAAGGTGTCCACCTACTTGTTAGGTCGTGTGCGAGTCGGTTTCTTTCGAGGTCAAGTTTTGGGTGTGAGTTTGGGGCAAGGGTGAAGTCTTTGAGTTGAATTTTTTTTGGCTCCCATTCACCCCCTCTGGTCGCCGTTGTCGGTCCTACAGAGGTTTCATAGGAAAAAGCTAGTCCAAGTCATGTTTGCCAAAATGCGTGCACTGCAATCACGTTGTGGACTTTTCCCTGGTATATTAGATGACTGTGCCTTTTGTGGTTAGGCACAAATACACTCACGCCCGTTCCTACAAATGCAAGTATATATGTCGGTCTCTTCGGACACAGGAATGAGAAAACAGATGTGATCGAAGTTGCATGGGGCTTACAATAAAGCACAAACTCTAAGAGAGACAAAGAGAAGTTTCAATAAGGTCCAACCTCATGGTAGTTTTCTTCCAAAATTTTGATGGTTTTATAGTCCCACAGAAATTGAAAGGAATTTTATACGAATTAATCCTTTGTTTCAAAGGAGACATATAAGAGTTTTTTCTATAGGATTAAAATCCTCCAAAATTACTATACTACTCGGTATAAGTAGTTATGCAGTCTCTCGTGCTTTTGATGCTTTCTAAGAGCTTTTCTTTATCATTTGATGGCTGAAACATTGTAATAATGAATGGTTGAGTGTAAAACTCTTGTAGAGACTGGAATAAAATTTTCTTTATCTAAAAAAAAGGCTGAGAAATCCTGAAACTAATAAAATCGGTATTGATGTCTTATTGTAAATAAACCGGAACGAAAAAAATACTCACTCTATCCTACTAAAACCAATACAGGTCTAGCACAGTAAACAAGTCAAAACCATTTTTAATTTAACCAAGATCAAGTATCATTAGATTCGTGGTGACATAATTTTTTATAGTATATATCTATTTGCTGCCATAATAAATATCGATACTATTTTCTGCAAATTGGATCAAGTTTTAGATCATTTGATTCATTACATTTTTTAAGGAAAGAAAAAGTATTAAATATAAACATCCATGCTGAGTCGAAGACTCAGATAGAGATGATGTATCACCCTGTTCAGTCACTCTACAATACAGTCCAAATTTCCATCGGTTTGGAATTCATTATACTGCCTCAATTCTTTGTCGATCACAATTTTGTTAGGAACTTTATTTACATTTTCCATGAAAAATACAGATTTATAGGAAGGACAAAGTTCAAATATAGATAGGGTACAAACCATACTGCAGCATTTCTTTGTCACAACAAAATACCGCAGCATTATTAACATGCAGAAATGCAGAGAACATTGACGTTGTTTACAAGGCGCCTTATTAACGAGCTGGCCCCTGGTGGGCGATAGCACGGTTGGCCACGAGGCTGGTTGTGCCGTACACGGGCAGCTCGTCCGCGCCGGCGCCGCGAAGGCTCTCGAGCTCGAAGAGGTCGGAGCTGGCGTCGCTCCCCTCCTCGTCCTCCTCCAGCTCCTCGAGGCTCCGCACCAGCTCCTCCACCCTCCGCCGCACCACCGACGCCTCGGCTTCCGGGAGGAGCCTGACCGTCCTCGGCTCCGACGGTTCCGCCGGCGCATCAGCCGCTTTCGCAGCGCTCATCGCCGACATGCGCGGCGACTGCGGTTGTGGATGGGAGATTTTGAGCGGAGGTGTGGCAGCCGGAGTCTTGGGCTTCCTTTGGAGGCGCGCCGAAGAGAACAGAGCCTTGAGGGCGCACGCGAACGTCGCCGGCGACGGCGGCTGCGGCCCGGACGACGATGATGCTGATGGCACTGAGGCCTTTGGTCGGATTCTCGCAACGGGGAAACACGGGCTGGTCTTCTTCTTCGGTTTGCTCTTGGGTAGTGGCGGTGGCGGGGTTGCCTCCTCGGCGTCCGTGTCGTCGACGGATTCCTCTGACAATGACATCCGCGGCGGGGGCGGGCTGTGGCGGCGGCGGCACGCGGACGACGACTCAGTATCCGTGGTCGACGACGCCGACGAGCAGGAGAAGCTGCTGTTGTAGCAGGCCGCGGACGAGTCGGACGACGACGTGGTCGACGACGACGCGTACCCCGAGTGGCGCGGGCGCGCGACGACTCCCGTCTCCCGCCGGCGCCTGTCCCTGTCCGCGCTCGACGAAGCCTGCCTCGGCTTGGCCGCCTCCTTATTATTCGCCCACCAGAACTGCGCCGTCGCCGTCGCCGTCGCCGTCGCGGCCGCGGCCGCCTTGTTTTCTTCTGCACCAGTCCCGCGCGCGGTGTCAACGACGGCGGCATCCGCCGCACCACCGCCGTCGTCGAGGGAGCGGTAGATGGCGTCCAGGAGCGATGCCGAGAAGGAGCCGCTGGACGGCTGCCGAGTGCGCGGCCGGCGTGGTGGCTGGAGCGAGGGCGGGTGCGGGTGCTTGCCGCCGTGGGAATGGCCGCGCCGCTCCATATCGTGCGCTGATGAGCACCGACGATCGATCGATCGATGCTCGATCGAAAGTGATATAGCTAGAGATCGAGGCGACTAGGCGGGCGAGCTCACGCGATGTGGATTGCGGAGTGGAAGAGGCGAGGAAGGTGGTGCGAGTGGGATCGATGATGAGGATGGGATGGGATGGGATGGGATGGGATCGAAGCAGAGCAGGAAGAGGGCAAGACGTGCGCGGTAAGGCTGGCTTATATATAAGTTGGTGGTACGTGCAGCCGAGTGGTGGAATGGAAGGAATCGGCCGCTGCGCTGGCGTGTCAGTCGCATGTGTCCTTCACTACTCTCGCCGTCTCGCGCTCGCCTCGACGCCACCACCAACCGGGGTCGGCGGCGGCACGGCGGCAGACCATTATTGGCGCGGCCATCACGTACTCACTGTACGTGGTGAGGTGGTGGCCGGGCCGGGCGTCGTTGTATCTAGCTATCATTTGCCCATCTGCATATACCGGCGGCCGGCCCGTCCCGCCGGGCGTCAAGTCTCACCGCGGCGCGCGCGCGGACGACGAACGTACAGCTGAAATGGCATGGGCACGCCAGCGCCGGCTTTGTTGTATGTACCACAGCCAGCGTGTCATTTTCATGTACAACACAAGATGTACGTAGTACACACTTGTCATCAGCGAGCGTCCAGCAAGCAACCGGACCAAATTATTAGAGACACGATGAAGCGGGTGACCGGCCCCTGACCAGCTCACCTTGTCATCCATTCATTGATTCATGACTCGTGCGGGACAAATTGCACGGGACCAGGCATAGTGAGGTGACACTGACACAAAGAGAGGTACCGACCGTTAGGAAAAATATTCTGGAGACTTGCGTTAGGAAATTTTCGATCCAGTGGTCCGGCCCAGATCAAGAAGTCGGCCCAATGGTCACCGTCGACCAAAGTCATTCCCGCCGAGGGGGCAGGTCCACTAGGGGCATCGAAATTAAACAAAAAGAATAGCACAAATTTGACTCTAGGCGTGCTTTACATTACATCACAACAAGTATACGGCTGCATGTGCTCTCTCTCATAAGAGATCAAAGTGATTTTTACCAAAAAAAACAGAAGTCTGGTAAAAGACCGTCTTCCTCCTCACTAATTAGCAAGGAATGAGTAGTTCAATTGCTATTTTTCTTAACTAATGCTGTTTAATGATAACCCCAAGTTTAAAAGGGATGTTCATTCCTTGCCAAAAAACATAAATAAAAGAGAGAGTTTAGAAACTAGAATACCTTAAATGCACGTGCGACACACACGTGTCTTAAAAAAAATATTTCCTTAATGGAGAAGTGTTGAGTTCATGACTAATACATTTCACAAAGACAAAAACAAACACTTACTAATTACATGCACATTTTCTTTTCTTATGTAAAATATTAAGATCAGTCAATCACTCTAATTAAATCTATACCAGCCTGCTATCATAAATAAATCTTAAAAAATAAGAATAACAATGTGTAAGGCAAATTGACCTTTTCGTATTCTCCAAAATGCATCTCACGTTGTGTCACCCCCTTGTTCCCCTATCCTCCTTGCCACCATTACTAATTTCAAACCAAGCAGATCCAGGTCTGGTCATCGTCTTGTTATTCACCTGAGCAACTCTACAATACAATCCATGTTGCCACAAATGTTCCTTGCTCCTTTAACAGTCCACTGGAACTTCTTAGTGCATTCTCAGCTTCTTCTATTGTCAAGCCCTCTATCCATCTAGGTGTTGTGCAATCCCACAACTTTTTAATCTTCTCTCTCGATAATGAAGCAACCACTGGATATAACCAGTACCATAGCCTATCAAATTCATCTCTTCCAATGTCCAAACCACAACCAGCAATGCCCCTTAAAACCTCAAGATCCTGAAACAGTAAATACTATACAGTTAAATATTGCACTATACAACCCTGAGAATTAAGGTGCTGAGGCCATGTAAAGAAATTCTACCTTCTCTGACAAGCCCCTACTAACAGAATGGGCAATGTTCGTAAATTTTGTTATGATCTCAGGAATGGTAGATGACCAAAGAGAACGTTCATTGTTCTTTGAGATCATGTTTCAAGTATCAGCACCCTCTCGGAGCAATCGTTTCGACATTAATATTTGGTTTCTAGAAGGGAAAAATAAATTGAAAATTACTGGAGGGAGGAAACTTTTATGACCCAAGAGTTCGGTTACATGTGATGTGAGCATCCACTATACAACGAGACTTGGTAACAAGCCAAAAATAATCAGATATTACCTTGTTGCATATTACTATGTCCATCCACATCAATTGGTCAAATTTGAAGTTTGAGTTGTTTTTTATTTGTTTGGTGTGCACAAATAAAGACGAAGGGCTGATGGCCCCAAAAATGACAGCGAGAGCAGTAACAGAGCGTGGGCCCTTGTTCCTTGGTTCAGTGGGCTATTCTCCAGCTTGTTCGGCTGGTTTCGACTAGTGCTGGTTTCGGCCGGAAATAGGTGTTGGTGGTTGGTTTGTGCTGGTTTCAGCTGGTATGCTGTGAGAGAAAAACACTGGTGAACAAGCGCTAGTTTCGGCTGGTTAGAACAAGCGAACAGGGACGCCACAAACTGCCAGAGGCGCTTTCATCGATCAATAGACTCCCTCTGCTTCTGCTTGAATGCTGGGGAAAGTTCGCACGGGCTATTCTCAACCAATCGAGGAACGCCTCGGCGTCGCGCAGGGGCGGGAGAAGCGTAGTGGGCGTGCGGGCAGGCGGTGGGCGGACTCTCGTCCGCAGCGTGGCGCGGCAAGCGCGGGGCAAGGCGGCGTGCGAGCAGGCGGGGGCGGACGGGAGGGCAGGCTTGCGAGTAGGCGGGGCGGAACGGGAAGGGAGCGTGCGAGCAGGCAGGGGCGGGCGGGCGGGCGGGCGGGCGTGCGGGCAGGCGGGACGGGGCGGGAAGGGCGCGTGCGAGCAGGCGGATGGGTCGATACGTTGGATCGAGTCTTGAGTCGATCCAAAGGTCAAGAACTAATGAATCGAGTCTTTAGTGGATCCAAAGGTCAAGAACTAAGGTGAGTAGTATTTTTTTTGAGTGAAAGTATTTTCTAATTCTTTTACTCCTTTATTATAGTATATACATAGATAGATTACATTGTTTTGGAGCCTCTAACAACTTAATTTTGTCTATACACTGACATTGTCTTTTAGCTATTTTTGTAAAAATACAAAGTATTTCTATGGATTATAAATATTAGAGAAATATATACCTAATTGTTCACAAATGTCATTAAATTCTTCACAAATTCCGCAATAGATAGGGCCTGTTTGGGACAGCTCCTCCAACTCCAGATTCAACAAATATAGCTCCGCTCCACAAAAAGTTTGCCAAACGGTCTAGCTCCACCAAATTCAGATCCAGCAAAATAGTGGATCCAAAGGCCAGATTCATCAAAATAATGGATCTCCTCAAGGGGTGCTCCACCAAACTCGAATCGGTGGAGTTGGTAGAAATTACCCACCAATGTCACTGATTACACAAACTTAGCCCTTCGTTCTATTTTTTTTCCGTCTCCTTCTCCCCCGCGACGCGTTCGCTCAGCACCACCGTGAGTCGCGCGCCTACCCGCATCGGCGAGAGCCACGAGCGCCCGCCTGGCCGCATCCGATAAGGATCTCGGCCGGCGCGCCCGCCCCTCCTCTCCGCGTCCTCCACGACCTCCATGCCCGCCCCTCCCTACTGCATCCTTCCCTGCCGCGGCACCCGGAAGTCGTTCAACCTACGCCCTGCAGACCCAGTCGACGAGGCCGCACTTTTGGTCGCGCCCGCCAGCATCCGGCGAGGCCACGAGCCCACCCGGCCGGCGAGGCTGCGCGCTTGGTCGCGCCCGGCAAAATTTCAGATTCAAATAGTGGAGCTGATCTACGGTGAATTTCAGATTCAGATTCACTATTTTACTAGTGGAGCTGTCCTAAACAGACCCATATCCATCCAACAAGAGTAGGCATAGAGAGCGAGTCAAGCGAGCAGGGACGGAGGGAGCCATGGGGCAGAGGGTCGGCCTGGGGCCACGACGAAGGGAGGCCGGTGTCGAGGGGCTGCAGCGGAGGGAGCCCGATGCCGGGCAGGAGGGGGGAGGGGGCGTGGAGATGTTCAGGCCAACACAACCGATGGCAAGTCGAGTCCGGATCAACGGCCAGAAATTCTGTTGTTAAGGATAGCTAAAACAATCGGTTGTTGTACAAGAATCATCTACTAACTCCGTCTCCAAAAGAATGCAATTCTCGTTTTTCGAGAAGTCAAACAACTTAAAATTTGACTAAATTTATATAAAAAATACTAAGATTCGTGATATGAAACTAGTATCATTAGATTAGTTATAGAATATACTCCTTCCGTTCCAAATTATAAGACCTTCCAAGAATCTTGGAGAGTCAAAGCATCTCAAGTTTGACCAATAATTATAGAGAAAACTATCAAAATTTATGATATCAAATAAACATACTATAAAAAAAATAATTGATAACGAATCTAACGATACTTAGTTGACATTATAAATGTTATTATATTGTCATATAAGTTTGGTCAAATTTGAGATAGTTTGACTCTCCAAGATTCTTGGGATGTCTTATAATTTGAAACGGAGGGAGTATTTTTATAATAAAAATATTTAGAGACATAAATGTTAATAGCATTTAACATAAAGTTAGTCAAACATAAATCATCTTGACCGGCACGGTTCTTAAAATTGCATTCTTTTAGGGACGAAGGTAGTATATTTTAAGGTAAATTGTAAACTCTTGTACCCTCATATTATGGGACCAAGGGAATTGGAGTAATTTTTTATTTCTTTGGATGACTAAACAATACTAAAATGAATTGATTTTTCTTTTTTCTATTAATGCTGTAATAAATGTTTCGTCGCTCTTGGTTAAGGCATGGAGCCATTATTTCTTAAATAAAAAACACTGTATACCATCCAAAAAGGTTGTGCTGCATGCAAAAGGAATCCAGGTTGAACATCGTGCAGCAGGAGGTGCTGTTCTTACAAGAAGCAGTCAGACCGCAGCCCAGACTCCAAATATGTCAACCAAACCGCATTGGTGGAATCGCCACCTGCTCTTGTCTGTTTGCCAGTCCGTTGGAGGGCTGGCCGCCACGACCTCCTATGCTACGCGAATTGCTTTGTTCCTGCCGAAAGAGCTTCAGAAAAGAATGGCATGCCAGAGTCAGAGTGCCATCCTGCCGGTGACGCCAACTCCTCCTCTGCTTGTGAGGCCTGTTCAGGGAACAGAACACTCAACCGACTCAACAAGAGTCAACAGATCGGAGTAACACGGTTTGAGCTTTGAACTCCGATCCATCGTGCTCGTGCAAGCTACGCCGATGAGCGGGGAAGATCAGCACCGCGGCCTCCGCGGCCGCCTCTCCGGGTTCTTCTCCACGCCGCCCTCACAGAACCACCGTTCCAGCGAGCAGGTACGGCACGCACACGCATCCGGCATCAATCAGGGGAATGACCTGTATGTAGTTTCGCAGTTGTTTTCGTGCTCTGGTTTCGAATCGATCACACAAAGGTGCGCTGTGATGCATTGCCGAGCAGGTCGCGAAGCTGATGGAGGAGCTCGGGAGGCAGAGGGATCTCAAGGAGACGTACAAAGCCCGGCTGGAGAGCACGCAGGAGTACCTCAGGTTCTGCCTCGAGGTCGCCCAGGAGCACGGCTTCCTGCACCTCATATCCGACGCCGCGCGACCGCAGTCGCCGCACGGCGACGCCGAGGACGCGGACGCGGACGACCCAGCGGAGGCACCGCCCTGCGACGACGATTCGTACCTGGCCGCCACGCGCGACCTAGCGGTGCAGCACGGCTGGTCCGTCGTGCCGGACGAGGTAAACTAACAACCAAACAATCACCAACTCGCAAGCATTGTGAGTGACACTGACACCGGCCATGCATGGAACAGATCGAGCTGCACGAGGTGATAGGCCGCGGCACGACGGCGGACACCCACCGGGCGACATGGCGCGGGCTAGACGTGGCGGTGAAGTGGGTGCGGCCGGAGTTGTTCCGCTCCAACCCCAGCGCCGAGGCCTTCTTCGCGCAGGAGGCCGACGTGCTGTCGCGGCAGCGGCACCCGCACGTGCTGCGCCTGGTGGGCGCGTGCCTGCGCCCGCCCGACAGCTGCTTCCTGGTGACCGAACTGCTGAGCGGGGCCACGCTGGGGGAGTGGCTGCACGGGGGACGGGAGCGCCGCCGCCCGCGGGCGTCGTCGTCGTCGCCGCCGCCGCTGGTGGACAGGGTGAGCAGGGCCCTGGAGATCGCGCTGGCCATGCGGCACCTCCACGCGCAGACGCCCAGAGTCGTGCACCGCGACCTCAAGCCCAGCAACGTGCTCCTGGATGCTCAACTGCGCGCGCGGGTCACCGACTTCGGTCACGCCAGGTTCTTGCCGGACGGGAAGGAGGCGCTCACCGGCGAGACTGGTACGTACGAGATCACAGTGCACAAACATGCATCTGCGCAGCTCATACTCTTACAAATGATTCTCCCCAAAAAAATTCAACTTTTTAGGAACCTATGTGTACATGGCTCCTGAAGTGATTCGCTGTGAACCGTACACTGAAAAATGCGACGTATACAGCTTCGGCATCATTCTGAATGAGCTGATAACTGCTGAGCAACCATACATTGAAACAAGCTATGGACCTAGCAAGGTGAGTGAATTCACATCCTACCTATAGATCATCTATGTACTCCTGCATAACATGTATGTTCAGCATTCTTGACATGATGCTTGAATTTTACTTGGCACAGCCTAGCTGCATTCTCAACCTTTTCGATGCAAAAATTTGGGGACTGATATTTTGTTTGATAAGTAAATACTCCTACTAGTAGCTGACATGCTAATAAGTTTGTAATGTTGTTTCACAGATTGCGCTGAACGTTGCAAATGGAACATTAAGGCCAAAACTCCCAGAACGTGATGCATATCCCACTGCCCTGACTGATCTCATCTGCCGGACGTGGGATGCAGAACCTTCAAGCAGGCCGTCATTTGCCGCTATAAGCTTGGCACTTCGAGAAATCAAACAGAAAATCGTGCAACACAGAGAATATAACCAGCATTTGAATTATGCATAGACTTATCTTTTAGTGAAAAATATTTGAAAGAAGTGCAATATAACCAGCATTCGAATTATACTGTACTACTACTGTACTGTGTAATCCAATCCCCCCTGAACTTCTGTTGCTGGTTGCATTTATTGTATAGTTTTCAGTATCGTATTTTTCGTAGCAGTATTTATTTCCAAAGAAATCTGGTAGTGTTACGAATGGATAACGGTAATGCGCACAAGTTTTTTTCACTAGTCTATGCATTTTATCATCTCTTTGCTAATCCCTCCGTCCTAAAAAACACTTGACAATGTTTTAGTTTTATTTTAAGTTAAATAGTTTTTAGTTTGATCAAATTTATAAAGAAATTCGATAACATTTATGACATCAAATAGGTTTAGGTACGCTATAGAAATATGTCCATAATGAACACGAATGTAATGATTCTTATTTGGTAATATAAACATTATTATTCTAATGTATAAATTTGGTCAAACAATAGATAGTTTAACCTAGGACAAGACTAAAACATCAAGTTTTTGTTTTTGGAACAGAGTAATATTTTGGCATTTAGAGTAGCTGGCTTGCAACTAGCAGCTACTAGCTATGAACTGACGGCGCGACATGCACTTCCACGCCCGTAGATGAACCTGGCATCATCCTCGGTGTATACATGGGTCTCATTCAGCAGCCTGTGTGTTTGTCAACGATGCAAATCACGAGAGCACATTACAAATTGACAGTGGACAGGTGTAATAACCAATTCGGAGCCCGGTTAATTAACTGAACATAGGTACGCTACTTACGACTGATGAACGCTCTTGTTCAGTGTGGTGGAGGAAATGAAGAACTCCCCGCTGAGGTAGGCGAGCTCTCCCTCGATCCTGTCACCCATTCTTTCGTTGATCTTCTGAGCAGTGAGATCGAATGGATGGTCCGAGGCCTGAAATGCATGAAACTGGAATGTCTAAACGAAACAGCACGGAATAAGTGCATGGCAGTGCGAAATTACCATGACCCAGCCCCAGGTGTCTGCGAAGGATGGAACATGAGCAGTGTAAGCTTGAACATCTGCAGCAGAAAATAATTGGCAAACGGTTACATATGCCCCTTGAAGAAATGAGTCAGACAATTGAAATCAACCCTTTATCTAAAAACCGACAACACTCACATTTGAAGACATGCCTAAGGGTGTTGTAAATCGAAGAGAAGACTTGTTTGTGAGTGAGAACACCAGCAGGTCCAGCCTATTTGGATCGTGCAAATGATCAGCGATTTTCCATCAGACTGACATGTTGAAACTCCAAACTGTTGTGATTACCTGGGTGACGAAGATGCCGAGATCATTAAGCTTGGGCTTTACGATAAGCTCATAAAACGATTTGGTGTACAGCTGATAGCAGGGGCCTCCTTCCACTGGATCTGCCAGGTCTCCTACTATCACGTCAAACTTCTCCTTGCTCTTCTCCAGCTCAGCCCTGCATGAATAACACAAATTTTATTCTAGGCTTAATACAGACTGTTGTGATACCTGACCAGTATTATCTTTAGGAACAAATCTGCTACTTCTTCCAGATAAGCAATTTGGAAACTGCAAATGGAAAATGAGATACACACTCACACACACCTGGCGTCATTGATTATGAGGCAGAGCTTTTCGCTGCTGAAGGCTTGGCGGTTCACCGTGAGGTACGTTCGGCAGAAGTCTACTACCTCCTGATCATGCATTCGCCACAAATTGAGGTAATTCTAAAAATAAACCGTGTGCTCACTTTTGTTCCCCACCCCACAACATGTCAGCGTGACCTGTGGTTGGGTTGTGTACCTGATCTATATCGCACATGACCACCCTTTGAACGGTCTTGTGCCTCAGGACCTCCCTTGCTGCAGAGCCCTCGCCGCCTCCCATGATGAAGACTGTCTCCGGGCTGAAGAGACAACGGCAAAGAACCAGCGCATGATGTTTGATTAGTTGTTAGGCCTGTTTGGGTACAAGAGCTAAGTAATAGATGGGCTAGTTTTTTAGCCCCCAAAATCTTCAACTAGTTGTTAGCCAACTAGCTAGCCAAAACTCGGCTAATTTTTAGCACAACTAGCCCTAACTCATCCAAACAGCCCCTTAATTTGCGTAGAAATTTGGTGCTTGGTTTCAACTTTGGGTTACCTGACTGACAGTCCCTTAAAAAGAAGGAATCACTACTTATCTGAGTGCTAGTAGTACTGCTCCACTGCTCCAGCATGCTTACTTTGGGTGGAAAAGCAGGGGTGGGTGTATCAAGGACTCGTGGTAGATGAACTCGTCCATCTCCGTGCTCTGCATCTTCCCGTCGATGATCAAAGCCTGAAATGCTACCGACAACGCTGTTAAACAGGGCACACCCCGCAACAGGATCAGATGCACATCCTGCAAGAAACAGAGAAGGAAACGGCATAAAGAATTGAACTGCAACGTATTACCTTGCCAAAATGCTTCGTGTCGAGGAGCACGATCTCCTGGTACTTACTGGGCCCTCGGTGTAGCACGCTGGGGCAGCGAAGAAACCAACAGCTAGCGATTCAGTCACCGTTTGCCTCTACATCCTCTCTCCATTGAATGAAGGCAAAAAACGAATCGAAATCACGCTTGCGTGCGAAACTGTCAGGCTTCACCTGTTAAGAGCGTAGCACAGCCTGAGGTCGTCGTCGATCTCCTCCTCGTACCACTCGCTCTCGGCCTCGACATCAGGCTGCTGCTTTGGGGGCGGCGGCGGCGGCGGCGGCTTGGAGCCGTAGCCATGGCTGCTCACGTCGCGGGGCAGAGCCTCGGCCGGCACGGCGCCTACCATGACCACCTCTTGTCTCGGCATGCGTGACAAAAATGGCTAATGATTCCAGGAGTAGAGATGGGCAAGGAGGGAAAGTGATGCCACTTGAGTTTGCAGTTGCAGACTTGCGGACGACGATGTGAGCCAGAGTCCCCTCGCCCACCGGTGGCGCGATAAACACAAAGCCAATTCCCTGGATGCTATGGCAAATTTTAGCTCTTCATTTAAATTTCAGATTTCTTATTCTGTCAATGTCATTTCCATTCCATCCATGTGCTTACCCGCGCGGCACCATTGGTTGCATGCACGTAAGGTCTATTTGGATTGAAGCCTGCCTGCCTGCCTGTCATGCCTGCTCACGCAAACAATCCTGACAACCAAAAGCAAACGCACGCTGAAGGCATGTTTGGCCCAGACAGAGTTTTATAAGCTTCAAACCAAACAAACAGGTCGAGTTGGGTGGGGCCATGCCACGCATCTACTCCCTCGGTATCTTTTTTTACGGGGTAGTAAATCTATATTACCCTACCCAAAGCGTTTCTTGGCTTCCGCTCACTCGATTTTCTGCGCCTGAGATGCACGCTAGCGCCTGCCCGTGAACTCTCTCGCTCGTGAGATGCTCGCTAATTCACTGAACCGGTCGAGCGGCTCACCCACCCAGTACAAGTCAACGTGGTCCCCGTGCAGGCCCAGTGTTCCCTCCATGCAGGTCACGAAACAAACGCTGATCGCTGAGCATGGCTGCGAGTGGGCTGTGCTGTGCAGTGCATGCAACCTCCCGTCTTTGTCTGAAAATATTCAAAATATTAAAATAGAAGTTGTTCTTGCTCTCTAAAAAGTTAACCAATCATATATAATTAATATCAAAATACATAATTAATATCATTTGATATATCGTTGAATATACTCTCATAATAAACTTATCTAAAGCTATAAATATTGTATGTATTTTCTAGAAATTTAGTTAAACTTAAGAAAATTTGACCGGTACAATTCTCATAACAACTTCTATTATGGGCTAGAGGGAGTATCTCCTTCACGTCACATCACCTAGCCCCTATGCATCTACTAGGATTATGTACTGTTGACTTTAGAGCATGTTACATCCTCTCTCACATCGTGGTGTAAAATTTTTGTGGGTCATATCTGATGTCACATCAGCATCTCATAAAAAAATAAATTATAGAATCCTTCTGTAAATCACGAGACCAATCTTTTTAAGTCTAATTGATCCATCATTACCATTGTGTTACCGTATCAACTAGTGTCTAACCATGAACTAATTAGACTTAAAAGGTTCGTCTCGCAAAATACATTTAAATTGCGCAATTAGTTATTTTTATCTACATTTAATGTTTCATGCACGTGTCCAAACATTCAATGTGATAGAGCCTAAAGTTTTTAAGTGGAAACTAAACAAGGCCTTATTTGATCATAATTTACTCTTTCTATTTTGGAGTAAATTCTGTGTTCAATTAATGTAAATTGATTATTCGATCAGAATTACTTGAACATTTTTTTGAATCTATGTATGTTTTACTTGTTTCCTTTTTAAATCATTCAATTTAGCTTTCATCTATATTTTTATGTTTGTTTAATATATTTGTATTATTTGGATTTTTTTTATTTATCTCATATAGATCCAATGATCATGCCACCGGCTGCTAGACCAATTGGTCAAGCTTCTAGAGGGTGTCCCCCTAATCAAGGTTTAAAGGCTCGAGAGGGCGAATTTCTGGTCGACGGTATGGAAAAAAAACCTCCTCACTCGTCTCGCGTTCCCAAAGCATAAGTTTGTGGCACCGGACCTCTCACCGGGTTACGGTCCCCTTTGCGAGGGCGAGGTACGAGTCGGCCTGGGCGTTCGGGTTACCCGATTTTTTTGGGTCGGGTAATTCGGGTAATGAAAACTGCTACCCGAAATTAGTCCCGAAAAAACACTACCCGCAATTTCGGGTACCCGATAATTCGGGTTCGGGTTCGGGTATACCCGATATACCCGAATTTACATAAATCAACAAATTATATAAAAATTTAGTAGCAATTTATGCATAATTTCAGCACCAAATGTACATAATTTCAACAACAATTTAAGGAGAATAATATATTATAGTCATTTGTTCAAGAAGAGAGAATTATATTTTAATAAAGTGATTAGTTCAAGTGGTCAACTAATAATACATGATAAATTTAAAAACACATACAAAACTTTTGGTAGTTCAGGTAGTTTGGGTACAGGGAGATACTACCCGAATTACCCAAACTAATTTCGGGTAATCAAAATCACTATCCGAATTTAAGATCGGGTCCTCGGGTTCGGGTAATTCGGGTCCAGGTTTGGGTAATTCGGGTTTGGGTAATGGGTATCGGGTATTTTGTCCAGGCTCAGGTACGAGGTTCGGAGATTTTCTCGGATGAGATGAGAAGTCATCTACCTTCGGATGAGGTGAGAAGTCCTCTACCTTAAACTACAATAGCTAGAGGGTTATCTAACCCCACAGCCCGAGTTTTTTCTAGATTCAATGATCATGGCAATTAAGTGTTCTATGGATAAAAGATGTTAATTTTTTTTGTTCCACAATCCAGTGCCCCCCCTATCCAGCCCCCCCCCCCCCCAGCACTCAGCGGCGGTAGACAGGCCCCCTTTTTAAACATGTGGTTCTTTAAAAAATAACTAATTTTATATAAAAATGTTAATATTTATGGTACATAACTAAATACATTATTAAATTTATTTTATAATACATATATTTTCTATAGATTAGGTAAAACTTACGGTACGGGAATAAAAAATAATAAATATTTAGGGCATGAGAAGTACTTTCTCATGTCATAAGTTTAGTTCGATTTATGGAAAAAATATGTGCAACATTTATATCTCTAAATAATTTTATTAAAAAATAAATTCAAAGATCTTTCTAATAATGCTATTTATTAACCATAAATATAAGTACTTATATATATTTAATTAAAATTGTTTCTCGAGAACCGAAAACAGACACATGGAGTACATTCTAGAGAGATCCCCTCTGCCTTCACCCTCACGCCACCTCCTTACTTCATGCCTACTCATGTCTTAGGACACCCGCAATAGTATAAGTCGGTTGCGCTTTAAGTTAACCTCTCTAATAATGCTAGTTTTTAGCAATGACTTATGTGTTATAAAATAACTAGTTTCACTATCAAGAATATGTATGTAACAATATGAAGAATAGAAGTAGAGAGGATGAAAATGAGTTGTTCTCTTTTCTCGTATCACTTTACAGTACATAAGCCCTTCTATATATAGCTTTACATGAGGGGATGGAGTTACAAGAATTGATGCTAGGAGAGTTACATTATTGAGCATAAAGGTTGTAGCTTTGATGGTATAGGGGCCATGGACATCCACATTAATATTTCATAACACTCCCCCTTGGATGTCCATTAAGAGGTGAATTGCATGTCTCGTTAAAAACCTTCCCAAGGAAAAACCTAGTGGGAAAAAAACCATGGCCAAGGAAAAAAGAGTACACACATATTCACTCCCCCTGATGGTAATATCACTTAATGTCTTTCAACCGACGTAATCCAATACCATATGTCAATTTCTTGAATACTGAAGTAGGTAGTGCCTTAGTGAACAAGTCTGCTAGATTTTCACTTGAACGAATTTTTGGACTGTTATAATACCATCCTTTTGAAGATCATGAGTAAAGAAAAACTTTGGCGAGATGTGTTTCACTCTATCTCCTTTTATGTACCCATCTTTCAATTGAGTTATGCAAGCCGCATTGTCTTCGTGTATGACCGTTGGCGCTTCATTTTCTAGAAGTAAATTGCACACCTTGCGAATATGATGTGTCATATTTCTCAACCAGACACATTCTCTGCTAGCTTCATGAATAGCCAAAATTTCTGCATGGTTAGATGAAGTTGTTGCTATAGTTTGCTTCATTGAACGCCATGAAATAGATGCACCACCACACATAAATACATATCCTGTTTGTGAATGACCATTATGTGGATCAGATAGATATTCTGCATCTGCAAAACCAACTAATTCCTCCATGAATTTGTTAGAAAAATATAGACCCATGTCTTTCGTATCTTGTAAATAACGAAGTATATGTTTTATCCCATTCCAATGTCTTCTAGTAGGACATGAGCTATATCTTGCTAATAAATTAACAGCAAATGCAATATCAGGACGTGTATGAGAAGATAGATACATTAGGGCTCCTATAGCACTTAGATATGGCACCTCAGGACCAAGAATTTCACTATCACATTTCGGAGGTCGAAAAGGGTCTTTAGTTATATCAAGGGATCTAACAACCATTGGGGTACTCAATGGATGTGCTTTATCCATGTAAAATTGCTTTAGTATTTTCTCCATATAAGTTGCTTGATGCAAAAGAACTCCATCTTTAAGATGTTCTATTTGCAAACCAAGGCAAAACTTTGTCTTTCCCAGATCCTTCATTTCAAATTCTTTCTTCAAACAATCTTTCGCCTTAGTGATTTCCTGAGAAGTGCCAATTAAGTTTAGATCATCAACATATACAGTTATGATCACAAATTCAGATCCAGATCTTTTTATAAATATGCATGGACAAATAGAGTCATTCTTATACCCTTCTTTTATCAAATACTCACTAAGATGATTGTACCACATTCTCCCAGATTGTTTCAACCCATATAGAGATTTGTTCAATTTAATTGAATATTGTTCTCGAGAACCTGATCCTGGAAGTTTAAATCCTTCTGGTAGTTTCATATATATGTCACTGTCAAGTGACCCTTATAAATATGTTGTAACAACATCCATTAGACACAAGTCAAGATTCTCTTTCATTGTCGGACTTATAAGGTATCTAAAAGTTGTTACATCCATCACAGGAGAGTATGTTTCTTCATAATCAATTCCTGGTCTTTGCGAGAATCCTTGGGCAACCAGCCGTGCCTTATATCTTATGATTTCTCCTCCCTCATTTCGTTTTCTCACAAATACCCATTTATAACCAACGGGTTTGACACCATTTGGTACACGGGTTACAGGCCCAAAAACTTCTCGTTTTGTAAGAGAATTCAATTCTGCTTGAATTGCATCATTCCATTTTGCCCAATCTTTTCTTTCTTTGCATTCCTCTATTGAGTTAGGTTCTTGATCCTTATTTTTATCCATAACTTCTAGCGCTAGATTGTATGGAAATGCATCATCGATGATGACTTTCTCACAGTTCCAAATTTTTCCTGACATGACATAGTTTAATGAGATCTCATCTTCTAAAGAATTAGGTACCTTTGTCTCCTCTTGAGTCATGTCTTCATTTCCTTCAGGAGTTTTTTTTTGAATTATTATTTTCTCTATTTGACCATCTTGATTCTTTGCTCCCTTCCGTTTTCGAGGATTTTTATCTTTGGAACCCAATGGTCTACCACGTTTTATGGTAGCCTTTGACTCATTAGCAATATATGGTTGTCCCTCTTGGACATTAATTTTTTTAGGAGCATTAGCAGCTGGAATATATGACTTGGTCACTCATTTCAAGTCTGTAAAAGCATCTGGCAAATTATTTGCTAAACTTTGTAAATGAATTATCCTTTGAACTTCTTGCTCACATTGTTTTGTACGAGGATCAAAATGAGATAATGATAATTCATTCCAGCTTATTTCTCTATTTAGCTGTTTATTTTCTCCCCTATTGTTGGAAAACTTGATTCATCAAAATGACAATCAGCAAATTTTGCTGTAAATATGTCTCCCGTTGAAGGTTCAAGATACTTTATTATGGATGGGGATTCATACCCAATATATATTCCCAACCTTCTCTGAGGTCCCATCTTTGTGCGTTTTGGTGGAGTAATTGGGACATACACCACACAACCAAAAATTCTTAGATGGGAAATATCTGGCTCTTTGCCAAAAACCAACTGTAGAGGGGAAAAATTGTGGTAACTTGTTGGCCTGATGCGAATCAATGCCGCTGCATGCAAAATAGCATGTCCCCATGCAGACATTGGTAGTTTTGACTTCATAAGTAATGGTCTTGCTATTAATTGAAGATGTTTAATAAATGATTCTGCAAGACCATTCTGTGTATGAACATGTGCAACTGGATGTTCAACACTTATTCCAATTAACATGTAATATTCATTGAAACTATTTGATGTAAATTCACCAGCATTATCCAAGCGTATAGTTTTGATTGGATTGTCTGGAAATTGAGCTCTTAACTTGATTATTTGAGCCAACAACCGCGCAAATGCTATGTTGCGGGTTGATAGTAAGGAGACGTGTGACCATCTAGTTGATGCATCAATCAAAACCATAAAATACCTAAATAGTCCACTTGGTGGATGAATTGGTCCACATATATCTCCTTGTATACGCTCTAGAAAAGCGAGGGACTCATGTCCAAGTTTAGCCGGTGAAGGGCGTACAATCAGTTTCCCTTGAGAGCATGCGATGCATGGGAAGTCATTCGATTGAAGAATCTTTTTGTTCTTTAATTCATGGCCGCATGAACTATTAATAATTTTTCGCATCATTACTGATCCGGGATGACCTAGCCAGTCATGCCAAGTAACCTTCTATTCCACCACCATATATGACCCATTCTCTTTGAGACTTATATAGTATAAACCAGAAGGTAATTCTGGTAATTTCTCCAACACATATTTTTTCCCGATGACATCTTTGTTATGTTGAGGTACTTCACATTACCCTCACACATTGTCTCTATGTGATAGCCATTTTGGCGTATATCTTTAAAGCTCAACAAATTTCTTTGAGATTTTGGGGAATAAAGTGCTTTGTTTATGTCTACCTTTGCCCCACAAGGTAACATTATTGTGGCTCTTCCTGAACCCTCTATCAATTTAGCACTTACTGATATAGTATTAACAACTGCATCTTCTAATATAAGATAGGAAAAATGCATTTTACTCTTCAAGATAGTATGAGTTGTTCCACTGTCTATAACACATATAGTTTCTTCATTTGCAAGCTCTTGAGGCAATGGTTCATCCATACTCTTCAAAATAAAACGTACTAATGAACATTACTTCTCTATTAAATAAATGTGGTGAAACATATGAAATGAATACTAATTAAATGGAAATAGAATATAACTTTATTCATTCATTCATAAGATGAAACATGCATCAATGGTACTACCATTACATTGCATTTATTCATGCATGAAGAAAAATAACAACAAGATCATTTATTCTTGGATGAAGAAATCAGAAACATCAAGATGTGTTGTGGTCTTATGGTCATATTCTCCAATATCTATCGCACTGAGTATATTATCATCCAAAATATTATCACCACTACCACTTACAAAGTTTGTCTCTATCTTTTTGTTCTTCTTCTCAAGTGATTCTTGATAGAGATCAACAAGATATTTGGATGTGCGACAGTTACGTGCCCAATGAGATCTTCCACCACAACGATGACAAGCATTTTTTGTTACATCAATTTCGCCTTTATCTTTATCTCCCCTTTATTGCCTTTTATTGGAATTCCCCATGTTCTTGAATTGGACACTATAATTTCCTCTACCACGACCATATCCATATCCACGACCGCGCCCGCGTCCACGTCCGCGGCCACGGCCACGGCCACGTCTGCGTCCACTCCCACTATTTTGATTATCATATCTCGTAGCATTTACTTCAGGGGGTGGATTTGAACCAGTTGGACGTGTTTTATGGTTTTTCATCAAAAGCTCACTATTTTGTTCAGCCACAAGCAAACAAGAAATAAGTTCAGAATATTTCTTGAATCCTTTCTCACGATATTGCTGCTGAAGCAACACATTTGATGCATGGAATGTAGAGAATGTTTTCTCAAGCATCTCTTCATCTATCACTTTGTCTCCACACAATAGTAACAGTGATGTGATTCTAAATATGGCTGAATTATATTCAGAAACACTTTTATAGTCTTGCAACCTTAGGTGCAACCACTCATAACGAGCTTTAGGGAGGATCACTGTCTTTTGGTGATCAAATCTTTCTTTTAGTTTGTTCCAAAGAACAAGGGGATCCTTATCAATAAGGTATTTAGCATTTAAACCTTCATGGAGGTGGCGGCGAATGAATATCAAAGCCTTTGCTTTATCTTGGCTAGATGCATTATTTTTTTCTTTGATCGCATCACCAAGCCCATTGGCATTCAAGTGAGTTTCAGCATCTAGCACTCATGACAAGTAATTCTTCCCCGAAATATCCAGAGCCGTGAAATCAAGCTTGGCAAGATTTGACATAGTAAACTAGTTCTTGATAGTTTTTAGAGGCAGTCGTGCTGATAACGGGTTATCAAATAACTAGTTTCACTATCAAGAATATGTATGTAACAATATGAAGAATAGAAGTATAGAGGATGAAAATGAGTTGTTCTCTTTTCTCATATCACTTTATAGTACATAAGTCCTCCTATATATAGCTTTATATGAGGGGATGGAGTTACAAGAATTGATGCTAGGAGAGTTACACTATTGAGCATAAAGGTTGTAGCTTTGATGATATAGGGGTTATGGACATCCACATTAATATTTCATAACATTATGGTGTAATTAAACCGACGTGTCACTCTCACATAATCTTAGAATATGTGTCTGACCCTAACTCTTTATCAAGAACTAGCTTTTCTCTCTCTTCTATTAAAATACGAAAATAATGCTTATAGCTAGCTTAGGAGCTAGCCATTGCGGGTGCCCTTATGCCATGTCTGTGCCCACCACCAACTCCCTCTGTTGTTAGTCTGTCACCCTCACACCTAATCTGTGTGTCCCTAAATAATTGTTGTTGTTGATGTGCGTGTCATAAGTTTGACTCGATTTATAAAAATTAGGAAAAAGTCTATTTTACTCCCCTCACCTATTTACTTTATCCACTTAACCCCCTAAGCGAAATTTAGGCTCACTTTACTCTCCCGAACCATTTCATTTGGTACAATCTACCCCCTAATTATATTTGTCATTTTTGTTTCTTCATGTACAAGTTGAGTTTCAATTTCAGATTTTGCCCAGTTGACTTATAACATGATGTGCTATGGTGGAAAAATACAATATCAGTTTTTCATGACTAATTTTGTACAGTTTTGCATATCTAAAATCAATTTTGCATTAAATATTCTTAACCTTTGAAAATAATCATGAAAAATTCTTAGTATAATTTTTTAACATAAAGCATCATGTTTTATACCTACTCACAAAATTTGAACTCAAAATTCAACTTATACACAGAGAAACAAAAAAGAGAAATCTAATTCGGGGGTAGATTGGACCAAATGAAATAGTTCAAGGGAGTAAAGTGAGCCTAAATTTTGTTGAGAGTGTTAAGCGGCACCATGCTTCATCCTGATTCATGCTGCTGCATTATTATTATTATTATTTATGATAAAATAAAAATTATATTATATAAAATATGATGCTGATGTATTATTATTTTTTTATGATAAAAGAAGATTTATATTATATGAAACCTGAACAATCAGTTACAGGTACTCTGCATTACAAAATAGTGCACATGCTGTGAATAACACAAATCAAAATCTTATAGTGTGGATGACCGCACAGATAAACACTTGGCAAATGGTCTAAGAACAACTGTTCATCGAACGACGACTAATATTTGTGTAGGTGAAATTGAGGATTTTTTTTTCTTTCTAGTGTCTTTCTTTTTTATCTGCCACCCAAGAATGAGGAAGACCGATGTAAAAATTATTCTCTCTAGTCTTTCATCGTGGCTAATCTAATCATAACAAAACAGAGAAAAAATAGAGAAAAATTATTCATGGCGGCAACATCATCTCCACCTTGATGTCACCGTCCGAAAACAAAAATCTTCATATCATCATGTCGATAAAGATGATGACGCTGAACTTATCGTCCCCATCTTCAACAGGACATCATGAAAAAGATTCCACCTTTCTCCTTCACCATGTTAAAGAGGAGGGGAAGGAGAAGCAACACTAAAAACTTTAACATAGAAATACTAAACCTAATGATTCAATCCACTGAAAAAAAAATAATTAAAATCAATAGATCATCACTTTCTTTAGCCCATGACCAGATAGGAAGGGAAAGAGAGGGTACCAGAGGTGATGGAAAATGAGGGTGACGGCAGCGGCTACTGCCTCTCTCCCGCGTGAGGGCGTCTTCCCGGTATCCAGAGCGGGTTGCTGCATTATCACTCACAGTAGTGCCTACATGTAGCCTGATCCGTCTGTTCGTCAGTCTCGAAACTTTGAATTGCAGTTACTCAGTCCACGCAACCAATTTTCCGTTATTCTTGCAGAATACCTAGAGCATGTTTGGATGGATTAATACATAACTAGCTAATGGTCCATTCGATCACCTAGTACTACTTTTTAGGTCACCAAAAATTAGCCATATATTATTTATTCGTGGAATAACCATTTTAGTCTACCAACAAGCCTCACTTTCATCCGTAAACTTTCAAAATGGTGGTTACAGTTCTTAAACTTTACTTTTTTACGTCCCAGGTCTATCAAACTAGTTATTTCAATTCCCAAACTTTATGTTTTGGGCTTAATTTTATCCATAAACAGTCAAATTGGATTTCATTGCTCACACTTTTATTTTTAACTCAACTTTATCCTTGGTCTTATGTGGAATGTTGTACTGTCACGCCTGGTTAGCTCCATCACCATTAGTGACTAATGATTGAAAATACAAAGAATATGGGCTATTAATAATTCCATTTTGTTATTCTAATGTTACCCTGTAACGTACCATTCATCTATCCACTACATTGTTTTTTGAGCAACCTTAGCTACTACAGGTGCTATTTAATACCTTATAACACATGGATAAATTAAAAAAAACAGCAGACCTACAAATTTTTCTTAACTACTTCAGGTTCTAGCGTTCAGCTCAACTAATAGCCAATTACAGACATTTTTTTTGTCCATAGGTTGAAAAAAAATAATTCATAGTCAAGAATATTCATAGCCAACCCCCCCCCCCCCCCCCCCCCCCCAACCCCCCAGTCCCAAAATAGATGAAGTTATGAGATGTGTGCAAATTAAACTTTCTCAACTTTGACTATATTTATAAAAAATAAATGCAACATTTATATCTCTAAATAAATTTATTATGAAAGTATACTCAATGATCTATCTAGTGATACTAATTATGTATTATATTATTTCTTTATATGTTGATAATTAGTCAATATTTTTAAAAAATAACTTCTCAAGAAGCGAGAATAACTTCTATTTATGGACGGGGGAATATATATTTATGAAAGGATTATGTTGTCTCCTACAGGGGTTGAATAAGCGCTTCTAAAATTTAACAACAAAAACAAAACTTGAAAGTAGATTAGCAAGGTGCAATATTTCTGCACAATTATGCAAAATTTTCCAACTTCATGGAACTTCTAAAAAAGAATGCATGAAGTTCATTGCACCTAAATAGTTCAAGCTCAAACCAAACTTGCAAATATATGTATGGAGATGTCTAGGAGCAAATCCATGAAGAGCCATCACTTAGAAACACATACAACCAAATAGATCAAGTGAAAAATATAATACTGCAATTCAAAATACAAGAGACAAGATATTTGTTTCATCGAAGTTCGGGTTCCCACTACCCTATGTATCTATTGAGTAGGTGGTGAGTGACTCACAAAGGTCACGCTTGTGTCGAATCCCTCTCAGTCACTATTCTTGTCTCCATGCATTAGTTGATGTTTTTCCTTGTGAGAGCAAGATTGCAACAATCACAAACTTTTCTACGACTCATTGCAAGCATGGGAGCATGTTATGCGCCATCTAGCCATCTAAGAAGCTTCATCTCAAAAAGTAACAAATGCATCAAGAAAGATTGACGAATCAAGCGAGTGCTTTTAGTTTAAAGACTCATTTGTCCTTTTAATTGAATATCATCGAACCACCAATTAAAGGAGTCTAGATGCACTTTGAATTTATATTCATTTTAGAATGTGGATATAAACATTGAAGGTGTGCTATCCGATTTCATAGCTAGAATGATGTTGGGAACAATGGTACGTAATGATGATTGTCCATTTCAAATAGTGGGTGGTGCTGAAGATGACAAGGCACAACAAGAGACAAAGTTGAACCAAAAAGAAGAGTTTAAGGACTGAAATGCACTTTGATAGTTCATGGATGAAATTATGCCTAAAATATAAAGTTTAAGGATGAAATCTGGTACTTTTATAGTTCGGGGTGAAATTAAGACTAAAATAAAACAAATAAGGATTGAAATAACCATTTTGAAAGTTTAGGAACATAACTCACCCTTATGCAATAGTTGAAGGACTAAATGAGTATGCTGCATATTTATTGCATAGATTAATAATAGGCATGTTTAAACCTTGGGAGTTAGGATTAGTTGTTAGAGCATCTCCAAGAGTTTCATCAATATTTCTCCTAAAAACATCATGTTTTCCTATTCCTAAAAATATATTAGGAGAAAAAAAGAAAACCATCTCCAAAAGTTTCTAATAATCCACTTCTAAAATATAGAAGATAATTTTATATTAGAAATCCTATACCATTTTTAAAATTATCCTAACCATTTTATATATTATTTCTATTTTATACATTTGCATTAGGAACTCTTTTCTACTTTTTATTTTTCCTACACCCTTCCACCTCTAGAGTGCCTGCGACTTTACACGCGACTTAGAAGCACGTAACTTTACACGGAACCGGATGACTTTTCCCAACTTCTAAAAGATTAGAAGGATCGATTAGGAATTGATTGAGAGGTTTTTTTTTCTCATCTGACTAAAAACTAAGAATTAGGAAGAGATTTAAAGAACTCTTGAAGATCCTCTAATTAACATTAATGATTAGGTGGCTAAAATTTAGCCCTATATATATTGTTTGGATGCATGGACTAGTAACTATTTTGGCCCATTGAGATCACCTGTGACTAGTTTTTCTCCATAGGCTTAATTATTTTCTCCTTCCTTCCTTCTGTTCTGGCCCCAAGAAGGCCCAGGAAGGTCTCCGGGCTTGGCCTTTTTTCTATTTCTATTTCTTTTTTCTTTCTTTTCTACTTCCTCTATTTCAAATTATGGGTGTGTTTGGTTAGGCTTTTGGTTTTGGTTTTTGACCTCAAAAGCTAAAGCCCAATCGAAAGGGTTGTTTTTGAAAACAACTTTTCTAGAAGTACTTGTTTTTTGTTTGTTCTAGTACATTTTCGAAAGCTGGTTTTAAACCTGTTTTTAGCTTTTGGTTTTCTGCTTTTAAAAATGGATAGAATAAAAAGCCCTTTCATAGTTGTTTCAAGAGAGATAAAAATAAAAAATATATTTTATATTTGTTGAACCAATCAGTTTTTAGCTTTTCTACAGCTCACAGTCCACAACAGCTTTCTCACAGTCCACAACAGTTCTCACAGCTCACAACCCATAGCAGCTTTTTCCCACAACCACAACCCAACCAAACAGACCCTATAAGTCATTCCAAAAACTTGAAAAATGAAAGCATCTTAAGTTTGAGAAAATTTAAATAATAATATAATAACATTTATGATGTCAACTTGAAAGTGCATCTAGCCCTTTAGTGGGTTTTGGTGAATTGAGTGACAACACAATTAAAGGTCTAACGAGTTTGCTAAGTTTTTCAAAGGTTCAACAAGAAAAGCAAACTTGATGGTATTCTACACAGTGTTGAAATAAAGGTCAAATTGTGTATTGTTGTATTGAAAGTTTACGAGAATAATCTAGTTCAAGCAAAAGACAACAATGCAAATGGAATTAATGAAATGGTCTCTATGTTGTGGGATATCATAGCATCATGTGAAAGCAAGCATGTTTGGAAAATGGAAAATGAGACATAAGTTGATAGTCTTGGATTGGTCTCTATATTGGCTTGGTTTGCATAAACAAGAAGAGTTGGATAGTGGACTAGTGTTGATCAAGGATTGAATAATGAATCAATAGTGCATTAGTGAGAAAACATCAAGCAAAGGTCAAATGACAAAGGAGATAATGTATATTGGATATAAGATGGTCTCTACTTTAGTTTGCTTGTATGGACAAAGATTTGGAAAATCACTTTGCATTAATATGATCAAGTTAGAAGTATGAAGATAGAGATTGTAGTGATTGATTGGAGTGTCAAGTCAAAATAAGGAAGATCTAAGGAATTGTGAATTGGTTTGACCATATTGATATGGAGTCTCATATATCAAAGCTTGATTGATCTCAACATTCATATCTATAAGATATTCAAGCAAGGATCACAATATTGAAGAAATGGTTTTCAATCGGTGCTTAATATGATGTGACTTGAGTATGGCTTGATAGGGTGAAGATAGCAAGGAAAGGACTTCGAGGTACTAAGCAAAGGTGAAGGTCAAGGAGACCGAGGTACTATGGCTAAGGTGAAGAAGAGAGTACTTGCATTGAATCAAAGTACTAATCGAGCTATGAGAAGTCATGTTATGTTGAGGATCAATTTATTAGTGGAAGTGACTTGAAGCCATGGGCTGAACTCATATGTGTTGAAAGATTCAAGTCACAAGCTCTAAGGTGTGTTTGCTCATAGAGATGAGATAAGGATGATTGCAAACACATGCTCAAGGTATTACAAGAATGAGGACAATACATTCAATGGTGCATCCCCAAATTATTAAAGGAGACGGTGACCAACTCAAAGGCATTTAATTTATTTGATATTTTGAACTTGAGTTTAGGAAAGGCCGTACTACAAAGGGGGGTGCAATGTGCATGCTTAAATGTGCAACCAAGTGCTTAAATTCCACCAAACATCCTCTCATACCTTGCCCAGACTCCCTACAAAACAGTTTTTCATTCGGAGCATTTTTGGGCAGCGCAGCAGTGTTGTTCCCCAGAGCAGCAGTGCTGCGGTCCAGCAGTGCCGGGCCTTAGTCCGGCAGTGCCGGACCTGAGAGCGGCAGTGCCGCGACTTAAAGTTACTGTTGGACAGCAGGGAGTACTTCTATCCCCTTCCTGCTGCCCCCAACGGTCATCTTGACCATTTCCTTCTCCAGTGCTCACACAGAAAGCTCTCTCCCTCTCTCTAACTCCATTGGAGCCCCTCAAGCTTTTCCTTTGATTCCTCTTCAATTCTTTGAGAGATTGAGCCTCCAAACTCCATTAGAGAGCAACCCAAACTGTTCTTCAACGCCTAGAGCACTTGGTTCGCGTTCAAGCCGGTGGATTGCATTTGTTACTCTTGGAGCTTGCTCCTAGCCGGCTAGAGCGTCGCCCGTGGAGCTTACCAACTTGTGTGGCAGCCTCGGGAGGTTTGTAACCATCTCATTGCAGCTAAGAAATCACCACTCACTTCAAGAGTTCACTCTCTTGATTTGAGAACGAGGGAAAGGCAAGCCTTGTGTGGCGAGCCTAAGCCTTGTGTGGCGAACCTCAACAACGTGGACTTAGGCCAGCCTTGGTGGCGACACTGAACCACAGGATAAATCTTGTGTCACTTGTGTTTGTGTTGTTTGCTTTACTTGCATTTGTCCTCAAGGTGATTTCTAGGGTTTGGTCCCGATCTACTTGGTGGCGCAGATCCTACCTATTCTAAGAGGTTCTACAAGTTCTATACTATCCTAGGAAGGTTTTCATTCAAGCAGAATTTTGATTTGCTGGTTAGATTTTGAATTATATACATATTTGTCTCACTGTCCAGTACTGTCGGGCTGATGAAAGGTTCTAGATGGCTAGAGGGGGGTGAATAGCCTAATAAAAAATCTACAAATCACTAGAGCAAAAGGTTAGATGACAATTAAGCGAAGCTTTTTGCTCTAGCTCTACTAGGGGTGCGAAGCCACCTATCCAATGCAATTTTAGTTAGCTAAGTGTCTAACAAACAATAGCAAGAACCTAAGGCACTTAGCTCAAGCTAGCAAGAACAACTAACAAGAGAAACTCACTAGCAAGCTAACTAGGTAAGATAAGAAAGATAAGTGCAAGAGATAGAGGTGATTGATATACCAATGCCTTGTGATGTATGGATGTAAATATAGAGAGCCAATCACAAAGAAAACCAATGAGTAGCCGGGAGACAAGATGAACACGATGATTTTTCTCCCGAGGTTCACTTGGTTGCCACCAAGCTAGTCCCCGTTGTGTCGACTACTCAAGTGGTGTTTCGGTGGCTAATTGGTAATTCACAAGCCAAGCCCACTACCCGGGCGCCACAAGAAACCACCCAAATGAGAGTAACTCAATGACACGAGCAATCCACTAGAGTTACCCTTTGGCGCTCCGCCGAGGTGGGTACAAGCCCTCTCACAAGTCGATGAAGTCGGCCGCGAACAATTACCAACACACACCGAAGCTTCTCCACAATCGCCAAGCCGTCTAGGTGTTGGCAAACACCAAGAATAACAAGAAATCCCGCGGCAATGACGATGACCAAGTGCCACTAAGATGCAATGCAATGATCAAAGCACTTGGATCACTCAAACTCTCACAAGTATGCAATCAAGAGTGAAGAGAGTGAGTTGGGGGCTATCTCAAGCAAGCACAAAGTGTTAGAATAAATGGGAGGTGCAAGAGTTAGCCCTAGGAGCCGGCCAAAACATATAAATAGCCACCACCAAAAGACTAGCCGTTTTCTCCTCTTTTCTCCACTGTCTGCGCCAGTCCGAACGCTGTTTTTGCCTAGGGTTCGGACCATTGATAGCGTCCGGACCCTTCACCAGCAGAGCTGCAGAGCCTCTGTCTCCAGTCCGTACGCGCCATCCGGACGTGCGAAGCTTGGGATCCAGACCATTTTGGGTACGTCCGGTCAGCCTGTCATTTGAACCCGCTCGTTCCCGCCTTGCTCTGCTGCTGCCACGTCGCCTCCGGACCCGAGGAATAGTAGCGTCCGGTGCTTCTTTTTCTTGCATCCAGATCCAACTCAGAGAGCATCTAGAGAGAGCATTTACTCCGACGCACGTCCGGTGCTCTACGTCCGAACCATACTCAGCGTCCGGTCGCTACGCAGAGAGCATCCAAAGCCTCCAAAACATCCGGACGGTTGTCCGGTACCTGCGTCCGGACCTTCATCAGCGTCCGGACCTCCTGTCCAGAAAGTCCGAGAGCTAGGGTAAGCCTCCGATCGCATCTCCATTGGTCCGGACCGTGTCTTGCCAGCGTCCGGATCCTGCGTCCGGAGCCCTTCTGAGTGCCAGACCGAGCCGCCTCTTCTTCTCCAAGCTTTTATGTACTAACACCTTGTGATCCATCTCTTGTTCACCTATGTTAGCCTTTTACAAGTATTTTTCTTGGATTTGTTTCAAGTTTTATGTCACGTAGGTTTATTTTAATTATGCATGCAATACAAACCTAGTGGCACAAGATAACCGTAATCGAAACGAGTTTTCCCTTCTTGATAGTACGACTATCTATCCTAAATGTGATCACACTCTCTATAGTGTCTTGATCACTAAACCAAAAATGGCTCTATAGATATACCTTTGCCTTGAGTCCATTTTTGTTTTTCTCTTTCTTCTTTTCTTTAGTCATGGAGCACTTGATCTATCATGATCCTTCATCTAGCTCCACTTGTCAATTTGGTTCACCCTATCTTGATCATTCTCTTAACAATAGGGTTAGTCCATAGGTGTCATCAATTAACCAAAATTAAACTTGGGCTTTCAGCTGAGAGCAGAAGTGTCGGGCAGAGCTCCAGAGCGGCACTGCCGCGCCTGTAACCTGATAAGTTCTGCAGATAATTTTTAAACAGGCCTATTCACCCCCCTCTAGTCCTGTTGGGCGACATCAAGGTCCTTTCACAACTAAGTATCATTAGATTCTTTATTAATTATATTTTTACAGTATACCTATTTGATGTCATAAATTTTTATATTTTTCTTCAAAATTTGATTAAAGTTGAGATGTTTTGACTCTTTATCATTCTCTAAATGACTTATAATTTGGAATAGAGGGAGTATTTTTTTCTCTTCGTTTTTGTGTGTTCTATTACTTTGTCATCTTTCATTCCTTTTTATTTTCTTTTCTTTTTCATCTCATTTGTCTATTTTCTTATTTTAATTTTATTTTTATTTATACTTTTATTTTTTATTTACAGATAGTGGTGATGTTTATGTAGTATTTATGTAATGTTCTATCATGTATTTTTTGTTCGCAAATAGAAATATATTGTTCTACGATGTATTTGTGATGTTCAGTAATAATAGATTTTCTAGGATATATTTTGTGATGTTTAGTAGTTTTTTTCTTTTTATTTGATATTAATTAATTACTTAACTAGTTTATTATTTTATTTTATATTTTCATGATATTTGTGATGTTCTATACTATATTTAGTGATATTTATATAGTATTAATGTGATGTTCTATGATGAATTTATGATATTTGTAGCATTTTTTCTTATTTTTATTTGACTATATTTAGTTACTTTACTAATTTTATATTTTATGATATATATGATGTTCGCGTAGTATGAATGTTATTTTCTGCGATATTCTTATAGTGTTAATGTGATGTTCGACGATTATCTTTAAATATATGTTTGTCATGAGATAAATATTCATTAATTTTTTTATTAAAATGTATTCATATGAGATCTTGTTTTGAAGATTTTATTGCAAGGAACAATTGTATTAATACGAGATCATGGGCATGGCCGACCTCTCCCTCTGCGCCAGCAACTTGAACAATTGTTTTGATTATTATTTTTTCGGCCCAGTTCTCCTTCAGCCCATTTACCTGGGATCCTGTTGGGCTACTGTGGTGTGGGCCTTTCCATGCAAGTGGACGAGCACACGTCACGTGTGTTAGTTTGTTTTTTATTCTATGTTTTTTTTCTTTTTTTTCCTTTCTTTTCTTTTTCTTTTTTATTTTTGGTGTTCATTTTATATTGTTTCTAGTTTCTATTTTTTTAATTATATGTTTTTATTTATTTATTCTTTATTTTAAATTATTCATTTTTCTTTTTTTCTTTTTGTGGTCTTTTGTCATTTTTTATTTTCTTTAATCTTTTACTGTTTTTATTTTACTCTATTAATTTTTATTTCCTTTTAGTTTTTATTTTATTTTCTTCCTTAATTCTATTTTTTGTTTTCCTACCTTTTTATTTTTTATTTTTAGTATTTATACATTTTAGAAAAAAATGTCTAGGATCAGTTATTTTTTTCATTTTATATTTTGATAATTTATTGTTTTTATGTTCATTTTTATTTAATGATAGATGTGATCTTCATGTAATATACTTATATACATGTAATATTCTTTGATGTATTTTTCATGTCTGCGAGTAGAAATATGATGTTTTACGATATATTTGTTACGTTCAGTAAGCATACATTAATGTTTTATGATATATTTTATGATGTTCGATAGTATTTTTCTTTTATTTTGACTCTAATTAATTACTTTTATTATTTTATTTTATATTTCATGATATATGTGATCTTCACGTAGTATATATATATGGTAACGTATCATATGTAAACCATAATCTTCGTGAAAACCCGTGCAAACCATGACAAAAAATTCATCTACATTCACCAAAAATTCACACATGTAGATGATATGATGATATAGAACTTTGTAAAATATCTTGTCCAAACTCGACTTCGTTTGTGAGATATAAAAATAAGAAATTTCAAGCAAGAAAGGTGTCCAAATGATTTGTTAGAAATTTGTTATTTTATATCTAACAAATGAAGTCGAGTTTTGACAAGATATTTTGCAAGGTTATGTATCATCGTATCATCTATATGTGTGATTTTTTTTTGTGAATTTAGATAACCTTTTTGTCATGGTTTACACGAGTTTTCACGAAGTTGTGGTTTGCACAGGATATGTTCCCTATATATATATATATATATATATATATATATATATATATATATATATATATATGATGTTCTATGCTATATTCTAGTGATGCTTGTATAGTGTTAATGTGATGTTTTTTGATATATTTTTTAGATTTGGTAATATATATTAATGTTTTAGGATATATTTTATGATGTTTGGTAGTATATTTTTATTTGATTTAGATATAATTAAATACTATACTGATTTTTTTTATATTTCATGATATATGATGCTCACATAGTTATATATATACTCCCTCCGTATCCTAATTAGATGACGTTTTGGACAGCGACACGGTCTCCCAAACACAACTTTGACCACTTGTTTTTATAAAAATAGTTATGGAATTATGATATATGTATATTTTTAAGAAAGTATTTTTTAAGACAAATCTATTCATATAATTTTCACATTTGGAATCTCAACAACTTACAAGTTATTGATGATTTATATTCCCAATGTTTGACTCAAAGCTTGTCCAAAACGTCATCTAATTATGATACGGAGGGAGTATGATGTTCTATGCTATATTGTTGAGATGTTTGTGTAGTGTTAATGTGTTGTTCTACGATGTATTTAAGGTATTTCGTATTATATATGTAAATAATTTTTTTCCTTAAACACATCTAAGTGAGATTTTGATTTAAATAATTTATTATAAGAAACATAGTGGTGCAAACGAAATATAATTTATTTTAACTTCTAAACACTATGTATGGGAGGGAGGCACGAAATAGGAAAATGAAAAAAAAGATGCACAGCAGGCAGCATGGGCTGCAAATTGGCCTAATTCAATGTGGCGATGTAATTCCATTTTCTTTTGGGGGCTGGGCAGACAGAATCCCGCACAGCCGCCAATGGTACCTTGCTCTCCCCCCCCACAGCCAGACGGCCCACAAGTACCCGCACAGGTGTTCAGGCCTTCACCAACCTTGGCCCCTCGTCGTTGCCGACGCCGGCGCCCCTCCGAGGCGACGCCATGCCCCCCGTCAAATGGTACCGTACTCTCACATCGCGAACTTGCTTCTTTCTCCTCCCGCTCAGCCTCAAACCCGCGGTTTTCGGCGCGCAGGTTGATGCACTGGCACCCGAGCCCCGGGGCGACGCTCAACAGCCAGATCCTCTCGGAGGCGTGTGGCTGCGCGGAGTCCCTCGGCGGCTCCAAGGACGGGCGATGGAAGACCTCCATATTCTTCTACCGCGCCATGACCCGGGACGGCTCTGGGGGCCCCGCGGGGCAGCAGCACCCCGACTTGCCTAGGGAGCTCCTCGGCGTCGCGCTCCACGAGCGCCCGGGGCTCTACTTCTCCATCGTCCGCGCCCAGCGCCTCGTCCTCCAGGCCGATGCAGCGTTCCCCCAGGTCATGGAGAAGCTCCAGTCATACAGAATCCGCGTCGCCCTCAACTTCGAGGTCACCTCTTGCCCTTCTGGTTTCAGATTCGACCTCTGTATTTAGGGTTTTGCGCTTAGAAGTCTTTTGCTTTGGTTCAAGCGATAGCGGGCAAAGGTGCTTGTAATCGATTTGAAACTGTCAATTAAGCTCAACTCTAGGTTTCCTCATTTTGTCTTCCCTTCTGCTAAGCGAAACAAATCTGTGTTTTCTGTTAAAATTGAATTATGTCTGATGCTTGCTTCATATATAATGTCAAATTTCCTGTCTAGGATTTTCTGAGAACTTCATGAGGAAAGCCACAACAGGTGTTGAGTGTAACAGAAGAACTAACAAGGGTGATAACTGATAAGCGCAAGCAGGAAGTGGCACATATGAGTTAGTAAATCTGTCACTGAAGAGGGTTTGGGCACCCACACCCAAATCCAGATCATTACTGTCCATGCCTTACCCTTTATAAACTCCAACATACACATTTGCCCAAACCCATTGGATAATGATCAAACAATAGGAGATGCTTGGAGTTGGGATCTTCTTGGGTACTAACAGGCCTCACCCGCCCATACCAACAGGCCTCACCCTCCATAGTCCATACTCATTTGCCCAAACCCACTAGATAATTATCAAGCAATAGGGAAGAGATGCTTGGAGTTGGAGTACTCCTTGCATCATCTGTTACTAGTGGGTGTACCCATATGAAACCCATTTCTAATGGGTAAATAATTTTCTACCCTTACCAACAGGTATGAGTTAGGATGGGCTCAACTAATAACCAAAAGTTTTCACAAGATCTCAAAGCCACCTGAAATTAAAATACTGGGTTATGAGCGGTGTATATTTTTGTTCCAAAGCTCAACTAGGTAGGTCTGTTTCTTGTAGATTTTGCTTTGCTTTCTGCTTTTCTATGTTAACCTCGTCACTTTTCTGTCATAATCTTGTATACAACTTCAATTGTTTCATGTGCTTGAATATTCTTCAGGGGTTTCAGTATCAACTGGGTGATTTCTGCCTGAGGATAGGAAAATGTGTTCCTAATAATTCTGAAGCACTGAGAGGAATCATGATGGAGGTATCTCTGAGATCTACTTCTACTAAAAATTGACTAGTATAAACTGAAGCACTAACTGATTGTTAACTTGATGAACTTTGGTTTGCATAATACCAATCTCCTTGTGAGCTTGCTGTTCACTTGCTTGGCTACTGTGACTGCAGATTAAAAGCATGTCCACTATCTTCTCTGCTAATACTAATAGTAGAAAAAAACTGAACAAAAAGCAATAGTTGAAAAGTCTACCGTGTTATTTGAACTTGTGCCTGCCATGCAATCTTAATTTTACTAATGTTGCTCAAATTTACCAGCAAGCCTGTTTGAGTTTATTCTTACCCTTTATTTATGCAGGTAGAGTAAGCCTGTTTGAGTTTATTCTTACCCTTTATTTATGCAGGTAGAGTATTATCCTCTATCTTCCATTGAAAAATCCAAGGCAGTCATGGAGGACTTCTTTGACATATGGCAGGAAACAGTTGCGAAGAAGTCATTACCTGGTCAATTCATTCATGTAGACTCAAGCTTTTCAGATTATGGTCTTTCAGATCAGTATTCTTTTCAACATACTGCAGTTCAGTATGCAACTTGCTTGCAGCAGCTCATGGCTGCAGTAACAGTAAGGGGCTAGCTCTAGGGAGAGATTCTCAAAATCACTCTATAACGTCTTAGGTTGATTCTGCTTGGATGTATGTTGTGTAATGACATGCAAATGGTTTTCCCCCTCATGTTCTTTTAAGATGCCCGCTACTGGTAATTGGCAAATTGCAATGGTGGTGGGGTGCGGCTGAGCCTCCAGCCTTTGTTTTTGTGCTCGAAATGGTGCACATACTAGTCGATCTGACGAAGTTAGTGCTCTCTGTTAGTTTTGGCCTTTTAACTAGATAAATGTCCGTGCGTTGCAACGGGTATAATACAAAATTTCATAAGTATTTCGAATTATCCAAAATTACTCAAGTCAAAATAAAGATTTAAATGATTCAAATCCATATGTTGGTAATAGCCCTGCTACTGAGCTAGAACCCAAATGAACTTATTTTTTAGAGCAAGGCTAATAATACAGAGCCAACTGATGGCTGTATAGATCCTTGCAGCCCACCTCTTAGCCCATCCATATAAGAGCAAGTATTATGATGGGCTGCAAGAGGGCTGAATGCTGAGGTAGAGGAGAGAGGAGAGAGAAGAGAGGTGGGCTGTAAGCTTACAGCCAGCTTGGGCAGAAGAACCAAAGAAAGTTGTGAGAGAGATATGTGGGTCATGTATTAATTATGAAGAAACAACTACTATATGAGTGGGCTGTAAGAAGGCTGGAAGAACCCTTACAGTCAATAGTGGGTTGTATCTATTAAACTTGCTTTAATGGTTTCACCTTCATAATCAATACATGGTCCACTTATTCATCTCACAGCTTTTCTTGGTTCTTGTGTCTAAGCTGACTGTACAGCCCACTCCTCTTCTCTCTCCTTCCCTAACTCCTCCACCTCAACATTTAGCCAACTTACAGCCCACTACTATACTTGCTCCTAGGGACGAGAAGCAAGCAAGTTTGGGCTCTGTGCTCCAGGCTATCACCGCCAGTGGCCAATGGCTCACGATGCCTTGCCACCCCTTAACGCGCCTATCACCAGCGACCAGCCCAACTGAAAGGTCCTTGTGTGATTTTGATAATTGAGTGACAACTTAGGTGAACTAATATGTGTCTAAGTGATATATACACAGGAGATTATTTCACAGGTGATTGTATGATGAAGGAGCTTAATGCACATGAAACATGACATGGAGTCATGTGACCAAGGTGGAGAAGATCAAGATGAGGCTTGGCTTGATGGACCGGTTGCAAGTGTAAAGGGCAAGCGGGTGATGCTTGGCCCCGATGGACCGATGCAACGGTGAAGAGCAAGTGAGGTCAAGATCGATGAACCAATACGGTCATGTGATGATATGAAGTGAGTCATATCATTTGGTGATAGGTTGGTGCATGTGTTGCATCAACATTGGAGAAGGAGATGAAATGGAATGCGCAAGGCAAATGTATAACCATAGGACATTTCCATTTCATCGGCCATTGGTGTGTAGAGAAGTTTATGACCGGGTTTAGGATAGATAGTCGTATTATCAAGAGGGGCAAACTTGTTTGCATATCGATTATCTAGTGCCACTTGGAGCGATCTAACTTTACGATGCATTAGGATCGAGTGGCGCGGTGAGAGCAAGTAAAAATGCTTTGAAAAATTATTGTGAAAATGCTAACACACATGCACAAGGTGGTGATCACATTTGTGTTGGCACTTGAGAAGCAAGGAGAAAGAGGCAACTCGGTTTGGCTCGGGAAAGAGCTCCGGACGCTAGGGTGTGCTGAGTCCGGACCATCGCAGACGCGTCCGGAAGCTAACCCTAAGCGTGTCTGATCGGGAACAGGAGATCCGGACGCTGTTGTTAGTCCGGACGGGGACTCCGGACTCGCGTCCGGAGGTTTGGCCCTCTCTGGTTCAGCTCTGTGTTGAGTCCGGACGCAGGTTGGAGTCCGGACGCTGGGACTTGGGCAGTCTGGACCAATCGGTGTGCGTCCGGTCGCCTGCCCCCTTGACTGTGCAGAGCTAACAGAGGAGATCCGAACGCTGTTTGCGGTCCGGACGGTGAACTCTGGACGCGCGTCCGGAGGTTTTTGCCTCTCGGGGAGCTCTCTGCTGGCATTCGGACGCAGCGTGCGTTGGACCGGAGCAGCACTGTTGGCTGCGTCCGGAGGCACGTGGCGGCCTGTGGCGAGCGCGCCAACGGGCAGATTCAAACGGGAAGGAGTCCGGACGCACTGTGCATGGTCCGGACCCCAGTGAAAAGTGCGTCCGGACCCTCTGCAGGAAGCGCAATGAAGGGGGAAAACGGCTAGTTTGTTGGGCTACCCTATATATAGTTGTTGGCCGGCCCCTTGGGCTGGTTGAGCACCTTGGGCATGTGTTGCCTCTAGTGTGTTTGGTTTGGGATCCCTCTAACTCACTTGTGCAAGCAATAGTGCGATTCTAATTGCGAGTGAGTGATCTCTAGTGCGTTGCTTTGAGAGATAGCTTCGTGTGGCACTAGGTGATCGTGTTGCAAGCCGGGTGGTGCTTGTTACTCTTGGAGGTTGTCACCTCCTAGACGACTTGGTGGCTTGTGGCTCCGTCGAAGCGCGCAAGAAGATTGTGCGGCGCTCCGGAGAAGTGCTTGTGAGGGGCATTGTGCTCGCCCCGCGGGAGATCGCGAAGAGCAACTCTAGTTGAGCATGTCATTGAGTTACCCTCACTTGTGGGTAGATTCTTGCGGCGTCCGAGTAAGTGGGCTAGGTTTGTGAACGTCTATTAGCCGTCGAATCACCAAGTGTGTGGTCGACACAATGGGGACTAGCTTGGTGGCAACTAAGTGAACCTCGGGAGAAAAATCGTCGTGTCAACCTTGTACATCTTCTCGGTGGTTTGCATTCTCCAATTCACTAGCTTATATTTACTTGTTCATATTTTGTGCTAGTGTTTCTTTGTTGCTCTTGTAACTAGTTTAGCTTGTGTGGCTTGCCTAGTTATCTTCTAGCTTGTGTAGCTTAGAAGTAGCTTTTGAGTGGTTTATTGACTTGTGTAGCCTTGTAAGTCACATTGCTTAGTTTGTGTAGCTAAGTAAGTTGAGCTCTCTAGTTGACTTGTGTAGTCTTGTTAGAGAGCATTGCTAGTGAGTTTAGGTGCTTTGTGCTTTGCTTACTAGTATGTGTAGGAACCTCCTTTGTGCTTAGAGTACTAGTTGTTTAGGTTTGTGTGACCTTGCAACCTAGAATTGTTTAGGTGAGCTCTCCCTAGCTTTGCACCTTAGTGAGCCTAATTAGGATCTTTTGCTAGGTGCTAAAGTTATAGATAGAGGGGTGTAGTCTTGGCTAGACCGATAGTTTTAATTCCACATTTGTTTCAATTTGCCGCTGCGCGTAAGTTTTTTAAAAAAGACTATTCACTCCCCTCTAGTCCGTCATCTCGACCCTACACCAACCATCTCTGCCGAGCCCTCTCTTCTATTCCCAACGTGGATGGGTGGCGCAAGCGCATGAAGGCCAGATCCATCACGGATGGCACGACCCATCATCTTATGTTTACGTTTGCCTTTTCCTAGGCAATCCCATCCAGAAAACAATTAAGCAGCATCTCGCAGTAAACCAACGTTCGTTTCACTATGTCCACACATGAATCGCATGTTGGCTTCCTTCTTTTTCAGAGTGACATGCTGATCAAAGAATGGTTCAACAACAAATGTACATGCTTTAGCAACAAAATTACATGGATCAAAGTACTTGATTCAGCAACGAAATTACAGAGATAAAAGCATATGATTTGCTAAAATATCTGATCAGGACGGAGGTCATCTACTTGAGAAATGTACATTTAACCTTGCCATGCGCTTTAACCCACATTGCAAAATGGGGACAATGTTCTTTCTGTCAATTTAATGCACACAAAGCAGGGCGATTACACATTATTATCAATGAAGCCGCATCTGCATTTAATGAATCAGAAGGATTAGGATGTAACAGAAGCTTCAGAAAGAAGACCTCAAACACATTGACAAGATCTGCAAAGTATCGCATAGGTTCAAAGCTAAACCTGTTTTAACATGGTACAAAACAGGTCTATACAGATAAGGCACGGAGAGAATCCATTGCCTGTACATACAAATAATGAAATGCAAAGATCTATCTTTGCATGCATCCAGATGTCATTAGAAGGTAAATAATTTTTCTTGAGCTACAACAGTGGAAACTAAAGACCACGATGCTCAAGAAAAAAAATCTGAACTTTCTGAAAACTCTCACAACAACCCAATTATTACAATTATTTTTCTCTTGGTAAGAGTCGTGGCACGAGATCTAAACTGTAATAAATTAATATAGATAGCTATGAAATAAACAATCACGGCTAACGAATGTAGAGGAACTTAAAATCACTCAACTAATTCTAAGATGCACGAACTGGCAAGCAAAGGAATGAATACATGAATTCCATAAGCCTTAAGAAATAAAGCCATAGCTACCTTGACCCAGCATCAGATTATTGGACAAGGAGACTTCCATGAACAAACAAAATATTTTTAGTGTGAAATTGGACTCCAGAACTGGTGTTCTGCAAAGAAGAAATTCCATGTTATGACTATCAGACTGAAGGAAAACTCGGACTTCAGAATTTATTGTATGCAAATAAGAGGAAATGCAATGTTGTGACCAAAGGAATTCCCCTATGTAATCTAAAAAACAAAGTTCGTGAAGTTAACACAAACACGAAAAATAGCGTCGCGGGATCACAAATTGCCTCTTTTTAGTTATGGAGATTGTAGTGATGTAGTCTAGTGGAAAAGTAGAGAAATACCATGTCTCTCTAACATTGAAACTAAATGATCTAGTATACTTACCTTCTTTTGTGAGAACAGATTATTCAAGTGAAGGTGCAGGGGCATTTTGTATAGGCCTTTTTACTCTAGAAGAAAATGTGATCGTGTGAGTTGATTAACAGGAGGTGTTGAAGCAGGCTATATATATATCTTCCAAGGAGAGACCCTATCTGGCTGTGGGATAGTAGAAGGATCATCCCAGTGCACGTATAATTAATTTTAAAAAACGTAGCCCTTCATAAGTATATGATTTAAGACCATAATGGATATAATAAACATTGAATAAGTAGTTACCTTCAACTATCTCCAACTGGAATCAGGCCATAGTGGGTCAAGATTTTCACAGCCAACTATTGTACCAGTAAACCTACAAGACAAGATAAAAATACATCATGAATAAATAATTACAAATAATGAGCAGGTACAATGACGGATCAGGTGACATGAAGCTACAAAATACAGAACGTCAATAAGGTATTTACATCTGCTCTAGTCTCTCCCCCTTCGCACCTCATCCTGAATCTCATCCCAATAGAATGTTTTTTTTACTGACGGATCAGATGGTATAATGAACTCTGAAGGGCTCATCCAAACATTGACATTTAGAGATCACCAGCAAATTAACTACTTTCAATAAGAACAAATTGCAAGTAAAAAGCAAGTTAACTACTTTTATTCAATGTTTTTAAGGCGGTGAGGCGAGGCGTGGCGACTGACTAGCGCCTTACGCTTAAGCGAGTAAGGCGTAAGGCGAGGCGACGCCTTAACATGTAAAGCAAAATTTAAAACAGCAGCTCAGAGCAGTAGATGATAAAGAAAAAAGGAAAGGAAAAAAGAAAAAGAAAGGAGGAATAGGAGTAAGAAGTGGTCTGGCCCAGCCCACGTGCAGCAAGCAGCCCATGTGCCCCTCACCCTCCAGCCCTAGCGTGTCTTCATCTCCCGATCCTCTCCTGCAGCACGCCGCCGCCACAACTCTCCTCTGTCTCTCCCCTCTCCCTTCCTCGTCCAGATGCGCTGCTATTCTAGGACTTTGGATGCTGCTCGACGGAGGAACAGAGGAGGTGTCTCCTCTTCGATTGGATGCAGGCAGACGCTCCTTGCCGCGGCTCGCAGGCGGCCGGGCGGCCGCACGGCTCGGCAGCGGGCGAGCGGGCGGAAACTTCCCCCGGCAGCGGGGGTGAATGCGTCCGCTCGGACCAGCTGTTGCTTCTGGTTCTTAACCCGCTCGCTGGTAGGCCCGTTTCCCCCGCGCTCTTCTCTCTCTGCGCGCGCCTGCTGATTTCCCACCCTTTCTCCCATGCTCCCGTGTTTTCCCGCCTCCTAGAACAGAGGAATCATCCCATATGGCGCCCGCCATGCACGATTTGGCATGAATCGGACGCCAAAGCGACGATTTCTGGACGCCGCGGTCGTAAGGCGGACGACATACGAATCTAAGGCGAGTCGTCTGCCGTGGCGTCCCGCGTCGAGCGCCTTGGCGATTAGGCGACGACAAAGGGACGCCTTAAAAAACATTGCTTTTATTTAGACATGTCAACATACCTTAGAGCATCTCTAAGAGACTATACTCTCTAAAATAGATACAGACTCCGTAAAATGAAGAATCTAGATGACTAGTGAGGTAGGCTATCCAAAGATAGAGCTAAATTTGGAGAGTCATTTACAAGACTGTTGGAGACACATTTTTTTTTCATAATAGCCAAATTTACATTTAGAAAATGATTTGGCTAATCTCTTGGAGATGCTCTTAGATTTGTATAGATAGTAAAAAGCTAAAATAAACAGAGAATAAATAGGCCTCAGGAGGGAAGAAGGTCAGCTCTAATTAGATAAGCTGCATCTCACTGCTCAATGGCATGCAATTCAGCAAAAGTAGAACATCATCGCCCCTCATGAGCATGACATGCACTGATTCAGGCACATTTCCATGTCTACGTGTATACACATGTAATTAGATCAGATATAAATAGAAATCAGTAGCAAAATGGTCAATTTCACTCACAGCATAAAGGGAAGAGAAGATTCGTATTGTATATTGTTCATCACAATTCAGCATCTAAGTTGAACCATTTATGCCTAACTGCAGTAAAAAAAAAGGTTTGATTTCTCATATGGTTTGTGTGAGTTATCCTTTTTTTAAGTGCAGTAAAAAAAAAGGTTTGATTTCTCAATAAATTCTTTCGCAGACATGGCCGTATAACTGCACTTAAAAAAAGGATAACTCACACAAACCATCAAGGCACTAACAATTCTACAGAGCTAGGTCTCAGAAAATTTTGTAATTGAGACAAGAGCTAAGAATATTCAGAGCAGAGCAGATCAAAGCACATAGAACCGTAGGCGTGGATACAGTAATGGACATTGGGGTGTGCACATGTACTGCTAATAATCTCTGAAAGGGATCAAAGCGGATACAGTACATGTCGGGTTTCCACATGTACGGCTGATAATCTTTGAATGAGGGATCGAACTATCAAAGTCAGTAGCACCTGTAGATCCGAATAACCCAATACAATACATGTCGGGGGGCTGCGTGCGTGCAGGGAGGGAGAGGAGGTCTGTCACCTGTAGATCCGAATAACCCAATACAATACATGCCGGGGGGCTACGTGCGTGCAGGGGGGAGAGGAGGTCCGTCGGGGAGGGAGAGGAGGTACGCCGGTGAGGGGGCCTGGTGAGGGAGCGGGCGGCGGTCGACGGGCGCCGGCGTCGGGCGGTCGTCGGCACCGGTTGAGGGAGAGGGAGCGGTTGACGTGGGCACCGACGTTGGTTCCGGCGGCGGGCGAGCGTGGGTAGCCGGGCGGGCGAGGGAGCGAAGAGCCGGGTGGACGTGCAGTGGAGAGGGCGTGGGGCGGTGGGGTCCACATGTCGGCGCAAAAACAAAAATGATGGGAGCAGCTTCACCACGCCAGTGAACGGGTCCCACTCCTTTTAGGAGTAGAGAAAAATACAAGCTTGTCAATATCGTAGATTCTAAATCGATTTGGAGATCTTTAGGTAAGATTGTATTCACAGAATCGTATGCATAGATATGTAAAAAAAAGTTTATTTTAGGTAAGATTGTAATAATATAGTCGTATACATACATAAAAACGATAAAACTTTATTGATTAAAATCCCATTTTTTAAAACAATTATGGGTACATATATCTTTTGCTATGCACTTAAATATATGGTACTCTCTCCATCCCAAATTATAAGATATCCCAAAATCTTGGAGAGTTAAATTATCTCAAATTTGATCAAACTTATATGATAATATAATAATATTTATGATGTTAATTAAGTATCATTAGATTCGTTATCAATTATATTTTTATAATATGTCTATTTAATGTCATAAATCTTTATATTTTTTTTTCTATAATTATTGGTTAAACTTGAGATGGTTTGACTCTTCAAAATTCTTGGAAGACCTTATAATTTGGACCAGAGGGAGTATGTCTAAACATTTAACAAAAAAAAAAGTATTTAGACGCATACATCACCGGATGACCCATTGAAGCTGCTGGATGCCTGGATACAACAGTACAACACACATATGCAAGTTGAGCCTCAGCCGAATGAACCATTGAAGCGATGCTGGATACAACACTAGCCGATGATTCGCTGAGTGCCACCAGAGACGCACGGGATCATATGGTGAATTGGTGACCAGTTACCGGGTAAAGTCAGTTTTTCCTAGGGCACATTATCATGGGATGATCCGCCGGTGTTCAAGTCTATCATTGGATGATCTACTCCGTTGCTTTTTTTTCGGCATGTCGCCGTCTGAGGTTGACGTACGTGTCAAGGTTGCGCCACGCCGCCACTGGGCTACACCACCACCGCCGGTGTGCCGTGTTGTTGGATCTGCCGGAGCTGACGAAGGTGACGCACCAAATTACCATCTCAAAGAGGAGGCGATTCTATTCAAGCAACAGCTAACTAAACATATCAAAATTTAGCCAGACTTAACCAATCACTCTAACCAAACAAGTAATTATTGGCTTGTGCAAAGCTAGCTAAATCTAGACTGTCTCACAAAGCTAGCCAGCCTTGGACTTCGAACGTGAACCAAACACTGAGTTCAGTTGCTGTGTAGATGCACTCCAAATTTTTGTTTCGCGCCATTTGGTCCGGCGTCCCGCCACGGTGCTACCTACATGACCCGCGAAAAGCAAAACTGATCTCCATTTCTCCACCACCGGTCCCAACTCCCAAGCTCCAAATCCTCCACACCGCATTGCCGACGAAATGGCTCCGCGCCGCCCTCCCAAGAAGCGCCGGATTCCTGATTCCTCGGTCATGCCGGTGGGTGCGGTGGACGCCGACGCCCTGCTTTCCTTGCCCCAGGAGATCCTCGACGAGGTCCTCGCCCGCCTCGACCTCCGCGACGCCGTACGCACCTCCGCGCTCTGCCGCGCCTGGCGCCGCCGCTGGGAGACGCTCCCCTCCCTCGACATCTCCATCCCTTCCGGCAAGCAGGCGCTCTGGACCGTCGACTGCGTCCTCCCCCGCTGCTCCGGCCGCGTCCGGTGCTTCAGCCTCTTTTTCGATGAGCTCTCCGCCCGCCGCCTAGACGAATGGCTCCTCCTCCTATCCCGCCGCGGCGGCGTCGAGGATCTCTACCTCAGTCCGGATCCGCACCCTTACGAGTTCTTCTCCCTTCATTCTACCGTCTTCTCTTGGCGCCGCCTCATCTCCGTCGACCTCTTCGCCTGCCACATACCGCTGCTACCCCCGGACTTCGAGGGCTTTCCGGCCCTTAAAGTGCTAAGCCTTGTCAATGTGAGTTTCCAGCAGAACGGGGAGTACCAACTGGAGGAGATCATTGAGACATCCCCATTGCTCGAGAAGTTGATACTATCTGAAGTTCACATCGGGGGAGACGAGTTTATTGAATGGGAGATCCGGGCGCCCAATCTGCGTCACATAACAATTTGCTCAAATATCGATTATGGCTGGAATTTTGCAGAGCTGCCATGCCTGCAATCTGCTGTCATCGATTTGTGGGAGTATGTTGGTAACCGAGATTTTGCCAAATTTCTTGTTGGGCTCGTTCAAGTCAGGAAGCTCTGTCTCTCTGTGTTTTATGCACCGGTATATTCTGTTCTTCCGAAGTATTCATTTTATCTCTTCCAAATATCTAGTTTGGTAGGATCGAAATAGAAGCTGACTAAATTGCCTTATACTACCTGACAATGGGAAATGATTGGACAGTAATGAGGCGTTACACTTACACCTCATAAGGGCTGGACATATTCGCAAGAAGTTAGTGGCTTAGTGCCTAAGTGTGTTGCTCGTGTTAGTCACTTAGTTGTACTATTACTTTTGTGTATACTTGAGGTTGATGTACTATTCCTGGAAATGGGAAATGGTCTTCCACCAGTATTTGAAGAAAGATTATGCATATTTTATTGGCATCACTAATTCACTATTTTTTCAGCTGTAGTCTAATTTAAGACTTTTGAGCTACTGCATTTTAGTCCCTTATGTGTTGCTACTTAAACTTATATTTATGGTTGTTGAAGTGTAGTAAACTTTTAGAAAACTTATAAATCAATCATATATTCTTTAAAAAGGGCTTGCCTCTGTTTGCACGTGTGGGCTGTGGCTCAGTCATATTGTTCTTTAGGTGGCTTAAAAGTGGCGTAAAAAAATTAAACAATATGAAAGATTTTTTTCAAACAGACACCATGTTTAATTGTATCCATTACTGCTTCACTTCAATAGCATGTGCCTGCTTCTTGGAAAATAAGTGAAACTCATCCATGATTTATGATTGTTTTCCTGTATTCCAGCTTCAGTGTTCTGATATTATTGTCTTTCCTTTTCTTTTTCCAGGTAAATGGGATTAAGATACTGGAGACCCTTCCATGCACCTTTGACAACTTGAAGAGCCTGAAATTGTTCATGGACTTCTGTGAACTGCCCCCCATTTTGTCAGTGTTTTGCTTACTAAAAAGTATGCCAAATCTTGAAAAACTTAAAATAAAGGTAATGCTGAATACTACCTTTCAGATATTCTTACCTATATTGTTTGAACTTAGATGGTTGGCTTGCTGCTTTTGACTAACTACCCTTTCCTACATCCGTTTGTGAAGATCTACAATGGCGAAGTGCAGAAAATTGAGCTAAATGGAGAGTTCCTAAATGCACAGTGGGCAGATGGCATGTGTGCCAATCTTCAAATTCTGGAGATGACTGGTATCAATTGGCTTCCAAATGAAATGTCTTTTATGAAGCTCATTCTTTCTAAAGCTAGGCTTCTTCGTACGTTATGCATCAGTCATGATGATTGCGCAGTGTCTCATGTGGGTCCACTGCATGAGCTAGTAACATGTGGAAAAGCTTCAGCTCAAGCTCAGGTTCTGTTTAAAGGTAAGAAATTAGGAACTTCATTTTATTTTGCACAATTCCATATTTTGTATTTTGTTCAAACGGATTTATCTCTCATATTTCGTTTTCTGAAAGTTAGCAGTACTCACATTATATACTTTTGACTATAGTACAAGCAAGAGTGATTAGTTAACCCAGGAGTTTTCTGCTGAAGAAATGTGACCAATAAGTTAATAACAGACTTGTGCTGAAGTTTTTTGTGCCTCCATGAAGAACCAGACCATGGTTATTTTACTTTTTCATCTGAAACTTGACATATTGACCTTCTAACTATTCCTTCACTCTGCTTCAATAATCAATATAATCCTTTTCATTGTGTATACATTCAACATAGGGAGGCAAAATTCAGACTATCTTCTCTCTCTTGAAGTCTTCTTTTATCTGAATGCTCACCAATTGCTCGCTTTCATATTAGATTAGGCTATATTGACTTCCCATATTTGAGTGGGTTAGATCTGAATAATGGTGTGACGAATAGGAATAATATTGGGGGGGGGGGGGGGGGGGGGGGGGGGGGGGGTTGGGTGATAAGAGAACATTATATTTCTATTTCCAGTCTGTGTGGATAAAACCTTTCATTAAAGGAGCTCAATGGTGAAAGGGAAATCAGATTCAGGGTTTCATACTTAGCATAATGCATCTAAATTCTGGATGTTAATGTCAAGGGCGTCAGGCCCTCGGATAGCTGGCCCTCGGCTACGTAACTCGTAGCCTCGGTCCGTCGTCTTCTCCGGCAAGGATAACCCAGCCGCAGGCTTAGTTGAAGGGAAGGGAAGAGATTAGATTGGTAATTCCTTTCTTAATCTTCATGCGGTAGCAGGTACAGGATATATGGCCTTTGGCCCAACCGAAAAGAGCAACAAGCTCCACTAATTTAGCAACTAATAATAGAAATAGATTTATCTCCTAACTTATCTCTCAACCCCTAGCTGAGGAGGCGCCCTGCGCGTCCTGGCGTGCGCGCTCTGCGCGTTCCTGGTCACGGCGCACATCACGCGTCCTCCGGCGCCTGGTATAGGTGCGCCCGACCATGACAGTTAATCAGTGTGCAGAAATGCAGTGGCAATCTGTACGTTTTATTGTATGTTGCTGTGATGGTGTACAATTAAACCGTTTCTTTGCTCATGCAGGTGCAGCTGAAAATCATTAGATGGATGGCGTCTTCTGTTCATTAGTAGAATTGTGTAAAATCGATTCACTTGAATGAGACGGTGCTCCCATTTTTGTCTGAAGTAGTTTTTGGACGTCAGAATTTCAAACATGAAAGATTGAGAAAGTAGTTTCTCCAATGATTTCGTAGTATTTTTATTCTGAAACAAAATGATATCCTATTGGCTGTGTGATAAGGCTATGTCGCACTACAGTGATATTTTTTTTATGAGATTCGAGACAGTTCTATGCGATTGAAGTAGTACTGTACTGAGTAGGCGATGAATGTTATTATTTTCTTAAGCCTTGTTTGGATGCACATGTATTCATCTCAATCCACATTTGTTGATGTGGATTAAGCCCTTGTTTGGATGCGCATGTATCTATCTTAAACCAGAGTGTATTTGAACTAATTTTCACTTTAATCCACTCCAATCTATGTGGTTTGAGATAGATACATGCGTATTCAAACGAGGCCTAAAGTGGAACTAATTTTCACTCCAATCACCATCCAAACAAGGCCTTCGATGAGCGCCAAGCCATATGTGCTGTCAGGAACTCTGAAGAGGTAGCATATGCAGTTTCAACTTTTATCAGACAACAGATTTAAAAAAAAAATTATCAGATAACGGAAGCTGAAAGCCAGTCTTGAAGGCATTGATCTCTCATATGACTTCCTATCTTCATTATACTCATTCCAGCGTCTATGTTATTCAGACTTGCATGAAATTAATCACCGCGTCATGTACTGAGTCTGTAAATAGGATATCAAACTGATGGACTCCTGAGTCCTGACACTGAACCTCCAGTAGCAGTATTTGTACCTTCGCCTCCATGAGAAACTCCTCTGTACTTTACCGTGACTCACTTATCTGCATCCAGTGAAATCGCTGCCTATTTGATTCCACCTATGTTATTTGTTTTTTCCCTTCAAACTGCCCCCCAAATCTTGCTCAAGCCTTACGCGAGAACATTTCCAGTCAATCTCAATTAGTACACTTTCTATCATCCTTGCGAGATATTAGCGATGTTTTTTTTTTAATGTGATGACTTTCATCGTTTTTTTCTACAAGTTGAAGCCAAATCAAAATTATAATAATAACCACAGTTTCACTCTGCTAAACCTCATGAGATCTACGGTGATCGAAAAAAAAACGTCTTTCGAGAGATCGAACTGTAGGGAAAATATTATAGGTGCTTAGAAAAAGGTACTGCAACATACTAAATGGGTGGGGACACGAAAAGGTGTGTGATCAGTAACATTTTTTTCTTTTTTATTTGAAATAAATAATGCGTAACGAGTAATTTTGGGGGAAAATTATCTGTCACTCAATGACACCAAGCACAGCCCCCTAGCCGAGGCACACGCCAACTCAACTTGGAGATGAGCGTGCATGAAGCAAGTGAGTGCACCAGCTCCACCGGGCAGTCAGGCACCAAGCCAACCACGATATGCTACCGAATCAATTCGGGTCCGGAAGCGACCAAGCACACCAATCAATTTGAGATGAAAGAGCGTGGGATGCAAGGCCAGGCCGATATATGGATGCTACCTGATACATTTTGCACAAGGTCAAACTGTTTTCTTGAGACTTGAGTACATAAACTAGGGTTGTATGCACAATCAAAATTTGTAGCTACATTCTGAATGACTAGCACTGGAAATGTATATACCATTGTATTTGCAATTCTGCAAACAATTTGTCTAGTTACAAATAATCAAGTACAAAAGAAGTTGTGGAAAATTGTAAGCCCTCGGCATAATGTCCTCCAGTGTATGTACCTTCTATGTACCAATTGCGGCAAATGTCATAGCCTCATAGGCATAGCCACTCACATACTACAGTCGTGCGAAAACTGATCAACAGTCATGCCCATTTCAGAACATCCTTTATCCATACTGTGAACTCTAGTAAGGGCTGAAGCTGAAATTAAATGTCCCAGCAGTGCTGTATTCATTGGAACAAATTCACTGATCATGGCTCAACACCGGTGTAAGTAACATCTGGCAGGTAGTAGAAGCCTATATTTTCTGACTTAAGAGGTGCGGGTTAAGAACCATCAGCACACCTGCATCTTCATTCTTCACTATGCTTCTCACATATACAGCCAGGCAAGGGATTCGTAAAGAAAGACTCTTCTAGCTTTGGGAATTCTCCAGGCTCCCTAAAATACGGAGCACCTATTCTGTCTTTGTGTAATCTTTTCACTTCTGAGCTGAATATATCCCAAGGCACTCTTCCTTCATCAAATTCATCTATTAGGTTCACAAAACTCATCCTGCAGGACAAAGAATCAGATATTAAAAAAAAAAAAGAGGAACAAGTTGATGACCACATGTCTACAACACAAATCACAATGCTACATGTTCTTTCAGCGCAAAATGAAATTGACCATAACAAGTTACCCATCTAACAGTTTAATGTATTACCTGTCTGGGTTAATAGTCTTTCTGAAGTTCTCAAAACGACGATGGCCTTGTACAGCTTTTGCCATATTTCCATCATAAGTGTAAATAAAGACATCACTCTGAAGAGCCACAATGTAATCAAGACTAGCAAGCATATTCTGATGGTGTTTGAAGGGTGCAAGTTCCTCTTCTGTTGCCAGTGTAGAATGAGAATAAATATTGGGAAAATCATCCTTCAGAGCTTTCATGCTTCCATTGCCAAAAGCTTCACCAGCAACCAAGTAAATTCTGGTGCTTCGAGTGAAACCCAATCCTTTGAGTAAAAGTGAAGTTTCCCTTGGTGTCAAAGGACACCCACCAAGGCTTCTTCTCTCAGTAGCATTGATTTCTTTCTCTTTCCAGTGACTGACTTCATAACGCATTTTACGCAGTTCCTCCTCTTCTTCTGATGTCAAGTTATGGCTGCAACCAGTAAAAGCTAGCATGTCCTTCTCATACCTGAAAGACATCCAAGCTGACACAGATTAATCAAATGAGAAAAGCCTGAAATGAATCTGCAGCTTACTTTGTGCAAGATTACTATAATATGTTAATGCATGATTTCTCTTATCTTAATGTGCAAGAAGGTGCAGCTAGAGAGTTCAGTAATAAGATGTATTAGTATGGTTACTTAAGGATTTCAAGTAAAAATTCTGCTTCGCTAGACTAGCTAAACAAAGTTTGGATATTTGGCACCATAACTTTGTAGAATTATTGCTGCTGTAGTTCCAAGAACTTATGGCTAAAATTTCAAAGCATTTTTTTAGATTTATTAATGATTAATGAAATTTAACTTTGCTTGAGAAGATGATTTCATAACATATACTCCATAGGCAATTCACTTTATTTATAAAAAGATTACAACGAGATCCACAGCATCTTTTGATTTCAATTCCAACCCCAGTTGTCTTTTTACAAGATAATAATTCTATTTGTGCTATCTTTGATATAGCAAAATGATTTATGTAATCTGTCCATGCAATGCAAGATTTATAGTTTAATATTTTGGAGATAGAGAAACTAAGATTTCAATCCTCATATTGTTACAAATACAAAACAACAGCTAAATGGAGATTCAGAATTAAGAAATAAAATAACTGACTGCACTAATCAGGCACAAAAATAACAATAAATATATGCAGACAGAAGCATCCTTAGATAAAGGATCTTGCCTTAGATGGAGAGAAAGATATGGGCTTCCATCCTGACGCATCCTTGAAACTAGGGTATTACCAAGATCTTCAATTGTATGAGAATACTTCAAAGATTTGTAGTTAACCCGGCATCTTAATTTCTGAATATAACTAGGAAGGCCATTGTTAGCAAGGCGAGAATCTGTATGTGTAAAGTAAATGACTTTGTGTTTCTTCAGAAGGGGGAGGATTTCATCTCTGTAATAATGCACCTGCCCAAAATAAAATACTGAGTGAGTGCTTTCATCATAAATCAATGTAAACAATTCACAGATATCGAGCTTCAGACTTCAACCTTCGACCAAGATATCGGAGCTTTAGCCAAAGGTTCAATGCCACTGTATTCAGGGGGAAGTGTTTCAACAATATCAATGTCTTCTTTCAGTGACTCAATAAAGTGCCTCCAGTTGAAAAGGTCCTTAAATTCACTAGTGAAATGAAGAACTGAGAATGAGTGCAATGATTGCATTGATTGACAAGTCTATAGTGGATTTTAGATTTAGAGATAAGAAGGTTGCGTTGAAGATACGAACCTGTCATCTGCCCAGTAGGATGTATGATCGAGAGAAGGAAGAACCAGGGTTGCCTTCAGGATCTTAGCAACAGCAACCATATCACATATCTACAATGTGAAGAACAGTGACATTAAATATCAGCCATCAAAACTGATAGTAACCTAAAACTGATCTATACAATAGTAGTCGCACCCCAAATCTCATTTGATTCAAACCTCCATTTGCGTTTATGATAATGTAACCATTCGTATGAGAATCTTGCTCTACAAAATTAAGAACAAGAGACTAAATTATGTTAAGAAAGGCCAGAAGAAAGTCTAGATATATTACTGACATACAAACTAGCTTACTTTTATGAGAGTTTGAAACAATGCATTGTCTGAAATTTGTACTGCTTGGCTGAGACCAGACATCAGAGTCCTACATGAAGCACCAACAAAAAAAAAGTTAACTTCCATAAATCATTGCCGACCAAAGGATAGGTCTGGGAAGAGATATACTACTAGCCTCAGCCACACTGTCTTCTCTTCCACTGATGCTAGATTCCAGTTCCACAGTCATCAAAGTCCTGTCACTCTCTTTTCCTCCCATGTATACGAAGTGATGATCAACTTGATGCACTTTCTCACCAGAGAAGGAGACAGAGAGATCCTAGAAACATGTACAAATGCAGCCAATTTGCATTATAATAGTATAGTACCAAACCTTCTGATTCTTAAGTTTGTTATCAGATCATACAATATTTTTTGATTTACTATTAAAAAAATCCAGGCTATATAAACTTCATGAAATGCTGAAACAATGTGATAAGCTAAGGGCATACACAAAAATACAACATGACTGGAAAGAAACTATTGGTAAAAAAGCTCAACCAAGGGGCAAAGACACCCTCAAGGCATTGCTTCAAAGGTGGAGACTCGAGAAAAGGCACCTGAAAGCTTGCTCTTACCGGTGCAGGGACATGGTTGCCACAAGCACTCATGCTTTTGGGGAACACAGCAAGGGGCCTTTTTGTGCGAATCAGGGTTTGAGGCCTGGTTGGTAGCCTCACAACTGGAGGACTTGTCCTCATGCAGTCAGGCTACAAGTATGTTCTCTGCCCAGACCAAACAATCTTTATGTATAACTTTAGCCATAACAGAGGCGACTCTAGGAAAACTCAGAAGAGAAATTTCTGAAATTGGTCATTGATCAAATCTGTGTAGGGAAGTCAAGCATTGGCTAATTGGTAGACTAAATAGAGAGATATGGGCACTGCTCTAGTCAATGGTGAGAAGCAATAAGAAGGTTGCAGTTCTGATTTGGCAGTACTCAGTAAGGAGTTTTTATGTATAAGCCCAAGCAATCAGCACAGAGATTAATCGTATTAATTAGGGGTGCAAATGGTACGGATATTTTCCGACCATATCCAAGTTTGAATCCATTTAGAGGCATTCAAATCCATCCATATCCAAGTTCTGCTGATGCCGTATCTTTCTCTAAACATTCAAATCACATATACATAGGATGTCAATATCAATTTGTATCCTATCTGACACAGCTAACACTATCCATATTTGAATCCGAATCCGAGAATCACTGTTGCTATCTGATCGTACCTGACCGTTTGCACCCCTAGTATTAATTACAATATGCACACCTAGGGTTAGTAAAGACCATGACCATTGACCAAGATAAAAGGTGTGTACATGAGACCATAGAGATATCCGGGAGAAGAAAACAAAGGTGCACAGACAGCCTACAGAAACCAACTGCCAAACTGTCAATAGCCAGTAACACAACACCAGAGCAAGTGTTTCTTTGTAAGCCAACTGGTAATACCTGTCCTGTAAGTTTCTCATTGATGCCTATCTAATGAAGTTCCATAGAACAGTATAAATAGCTCAAACCGTCCAACCTAACAAATCCAAAACCAGATTATTTTTGCTAGGTCAGTCTCTTATATCTCTCAGCTAGCTCATTGCACTGATTTATTATAGTATCCAAACGAGAAAGGATCAGAATAGAGTGCAGGTCCCGTAAGATAAACTGTTGCCGTCCTAATCCCACCGATTCAAATTACAGTTGGAAATTACTAGGTTCGCAAAATGCATTGCTACAATTGGGAATGCCAAGGATCATAAATTTTATGAAAATTGGCATCTGACAAATGAATTCAGAAAATCGTGATGCATTCTGTAACGAGACCACCGAGCTTGCAAGTAACTGAACTAGGCTGAGAGCATATTCATTCATCATGTCAAGTTCGGATATAAGACATTCATAAGTGACTCTCCTACGCCTGGACTGAGCTGTTGATCAGGACTCAGGATGGTGAAAAACATGTCAAATAATAACAGCTATCATTGCAGAAAAAACAAGCATGTCATAATTCTGTACCTTCAAATCGGCGTCTTTGTCATTGCCAGGGAGGGCGAACCAGCCGCCGGCCAAGATCTTGCCGACGCCGAGGAGCAAGCACACGCCGCAGAAGGCGAGGAAGAGCATGTTCCCGAGCTTCCTCCTCTCCCGGATCCCCAGGCCGAGCCCGACCGCGCTTCGGCCGGAGACCGGCGGCTTGAAGAGCCGGAACCGGAGGTGCTGGTTCTGCTGGCTCTGGTGGTGGTGGTGGAGGCCGCCACCGGACGGCTCCAGGGAGTCGGAGGGCGGGCTCCCCAGGCCGTCGCACCTCGGCGAGCGCGGGGAGCCGATCTGGAGCTCGATCTCGCCGCCCCCGCCGCGCTTGAACGAGCTGGCCCGGCGCGTCATGGAGCCCCCGCCGGCCATGCGGGGGCTGTGCAGGCGCTGGTGGTGGTGGTGCAGGTGGTCTCCGCCGCCGCCGCCGCCGCCGCCGGAGCCGGAGCCTGATGTCCCGGCACCGGCTGTCCCGCCGTTGCCGTGCATAGGCTGGTACCCCATGTGGATGCGGAGCGGGCTCCCAGGCCAACAACCCCTGTAGTGGAAGTGGCAGTAGCTTTTCCTTCCCAGAGCCCACGTGGTCTCGGCACTTATGGCAGCAAAATTAGGGGAGGCGCCATTAATGGAGCTCGGTGGGGGCGTGAGGAGGACTGGAGGTGCGAGGAGTGGAGACGGGAGCCCCCGCGTAGTACGTAGTGGAAAACCGGGACGGGTGGGAGGGAGGAGACGCAAAAGGAAAGGAAACGGTCAGACGTGGCGCTGCAATTACGGCCTTGCCATTTGGACGCGGCGGCGCTCGTTCTTCGTTCGCATGCAGAAATTTGAGAAATTTCCATTTCCTTGCTGAAGAAACTGGTGGACGTGGAACTGAAATCTGAAACGCGGGTGGCGTAGATTTGCTTGTCTGGGCCTGCCGTCGCGTCGCGTCGCACGAGATTTTCATTATTTCTCCATTTCTCTTGTCGACCAAAGGCAGCAACTGTTTGTCCGGACTCCGGACAGGGAAAACATCAGCTCAGCTGCGCCGCCATGTAAATGTAACTGCTGCATAAGACAAGGGAGAGTAGAGACGATCGCGTCACGTCACGTGGATCAGCTACCCAGATTTGGAACTGTTTTTACCAGCTGACGACCTGACGTGCAAGGGAGAGTAGATCCGAAACTATTGTTTGGCGAGGCCGCATTTTTTACTCCCTTCATTTTAAACACTATAAATCACTTTTTTATATATTTATTTTGCTATGAATAGACATGTATACTCCATCCGTTCCAAAAAAAAGAGTTACTATGGGAAGCGTGCTGATCAAACTTTCTTAACTTTAACTAGGTTTGTAGAAAATATGTACAACATTTATATCTCTAAATAAGTTTAGTATTAAAATATATTCAAAGATCTATCTAATGATACTAATTATGTACCATAAATATTAATATTTTGTTAAATATAGTTGGTCAAAGTTAAATTTTATTGACTTTTTGGGAAGCGAGAACGACTTTTTTTTTTGAGAGAGAGGGAGTACGTGTCAGAGTGCTATATAAACCATTTTTTTTGTCTTTTTTGAAACTCAAATCTCTTTAAATTTCATGACTTTTTCTATGGTAAAAAATCTACTAATCTAGTTATTTATAGAGAAGTTTCAATGTCTTGAAGTACCTCCCCTTCATTGGTCCTTAAATTTAAAGGGTCACTGCTCGCCTCTGGTAGGTGTACTTTAAAAGGATAGGGAGAGAATGTGTAGGTGTAAACGTCGGTAATGGCGCCAGAGACCACAGAAAAACGTGAGCTGGTACGGCCGGCGGCCTCGCGCACGTTGCTAGCGCAAATCCATCGGGCGATCCGCTTCCCGCGTTACCTAGTCAAAGCTGGCTGCGAAGCAGACAGACAATAGTGGCTCCGCGGCACGCGCTTGCTGCCTGCACACTGCACCGGGACAGTCACGCCTTGCTCGCCGCCAGCGGCCAGCGCGAGGGCAGCAAGCCAGGCCAACACATGCCTGGCTGCCTCAACGAGGTTCTTCTGCGGTCGAGCGCCCTAGAGGGAGGGTTCCATGATCAGTTTTTTCTTTTCTTTTCTCGAGCCTGTGCATTAGCACGAACTACCTCTCTCCTAAAAAATATCTATGGTATACCGAGCAAGTTAAAATACCTCGTATTTGATCAGATTTTTAGTAAATAATATTCACATCTATGGCTCTAAATCAATTTATTATGAAAATACATCTTGTAATTAATCTAATAGTGTTTATTTGATAAAAAAATTATGTGTATTTTTAAATCTGTAATTGATCAAACTTGGTATACTAAATCCATGACACTGTTTTTGAATTGCATTTTTTGGGATGGGGTAGTATTTCATTAAGGAGTAAGTAGAATTTTCCATGATCAGATCAGACTAGTATGAATGCCATGAATAGTTGAAGGACGGTGACCAGGGTAAATGGGAGCGGGTAAAAATTCTTCAATATAACTTGACAAGTATTCCTATTTTAACTCAACACGTCTCTCTTCTAATTACTGAAGTCACACACGACATTTCGTGACATGTTGACCCTAGAAATAATTAGGACTTAACGCGGAAGCAAAATAAACAAGATAGAAAGCCCTCACTGAACCGAGAAAACTACTTTGAACCAAGGTTATGCTGTTGAGATGAAATTCAGAAACTAGCTGAACCATTTAAACAAATGAAAGAACTAGCACTGAATAGAAACCAAAGTACTAGATATCAGCCAATTGGAATGCAGGAAGCAAAGCCTTAATGATTGGGTACTGAATTAAATAAGAACACAAGATGCTGCACCTCGTCTGAATGTTGACGGTCAGCTGCTGTGCTTCAGTTGTCGTTGGCTGTTAAAATGAGTTGCTGAAAAAATATCCTGCTGCAGGGAACAGATGTAGCAACAACTGCTGCAAAACGAAAACAGAAAGCAAGCTGCTATGCTGCTGTTTTATAAACTGAGCTGAAGGACTGAAAATCAATGCAGCTGAACAACAATTGATCTATATTCTGTAGCTTCTCTCAATCTGCAGGATTGAGTTCAGAACATGAGAAACAGCATCACGGGTTCAACATCGAACTACTGCTAAAATACATCAGTAAGAACACAGAAAGCTGCTTCTAATGCTGACAATCTGAATGGTCGCATAGAAAAGCAAATAGCAAGGTGGTTGCTGAAGAAGCAAAAAAACGAAAGGAACCTTTGCAGACCGGAAATAGAAGTATGTGCCAGACTGCTACAGTCCTACAAAACAAACAGAGCAGCTCAAACTCCACAAGAATTTTACAAAGGAGATTCAAATCAACACCGATTGCAAGGAAATTTGTACAGAATCCTCACCTCATCCAAGAGAGTGCATCCCCATGAGATTCAACAAGAAGATTAAAGATTTACCACAAATTTTAGAAATTCGAGAAACCCTAAGAAAATGGGGAAATTTGGGGGAAATCAAAATTTGTGGTGTTCAAGTGAGGTACTACTTGCTAGGGGATTACCGCAAGCTTGTTTACATATGCCATAGCACCAATTTGCCCTAAGAAATTTCACCCAAATGGCAACCAAATCTGACGAACGAAAAATCTCCAAAAAAAAAACTGAAAATCACATAAAAAGAAAAACTTCAGATATTAGGAGGAAATCAAGTAGAGCTCGAAATCGATCTTTGGATTACCTCAATATGTAAGATTACAAGCTACTCCTATCTCAAAGCTTGGATGGAAAAATTCCACTAGCAAACATGTTTTGTTTTGCAAAATTTCTTATGACTGCGCAGAGTCTAAAAGGACGTTACGAGAATATGTATACTCAAGATGTTTGCCATCACTAACTAACCATGAGATACATATTCATGCAGGCTATGAACAACCACAATGAAATAGTAGGTGAGGTTTTTTGTAGAGTGTGATCACCGCGTTACATATTGGAGTAAGGTTCCACAACATCTCTTCACGTCAGGACATCAGATGCTCTATGCCCAAAGTATTGTTAATCCAAAGAACATGAGAGCAGCAACTGCAAAGCACAACCCTACAATAGCCGCAAAAGCCTGCATAATAACAAGAGTAAAGACAAATAAGAGGATTTATACCCACTCTGGCTCAAATATGAATGGTACCCATTAGGAAAAATAATCAAAGCTTTAGTATTTTACCTTCCCCTCTGACTTGAAGTTGAACTTGACTGTGAACCATCTCAGCCCTCTCTCAACAAAAGGAGCCAGAGCAAGGGCCCTGGCATCCACCATAACAGACAACGGTAACATTTTCAGAATAGAAACCAATGGATTTGTACTGGTAATCCACAATTTTTAGAAATACGAATGTATATACTTCAGGATGTTCCTCAACATGCCAGCAAAAGAAAAGTTGTTTCTAGCTAGACTTACTGTGCTGATAAGAGAAACAAAATACAAACTAGCAAATGAGTTTATAGGTTGGGTACTTGGGTATTTGACTCACCCTCCAGCTCGAAAAATCTTAGTTACTTGACTGCCAGCCCAGACCATTGCCATTAGTTTAACGAATCTGCTCTAGTACATAAAAAGATGTTACAGTATAAACAGGTAATGTGCAAAAAGAAAAAATAACTTACAACCATTACCTCTGAACAGCTGCACCATAACCCATCCTACCAGGAGCAGGCGCAAAATAAAACCTGAAAAGCACATCTTTCTGATATACATTATCCACCTAAATGTTCATAATGCTTGTTCAATTGTTTTGTTTAGTGGAACTTCACCACCTGAACAGCTGCTTAAGTGAATCCAGCAGCATGTTTATCATTATCAAAGAACTAAACATTTTACAGTTTGCAGTTATAAATAGAAATGTTTCCTCTGTAAACAAATATTACAGACAAGGTAGCATTAAGTCTAAGATTTCGCAGATACATACATTTCTTACCAGACTAATAAAAATGCAGTCACATAGTAGACAGTGTTAAGTAGTCCATATGACAAAACCCCAGCAACACCATATCTCTTTAGTTTTTCTAGCAACCTGGAAGTTGTAGAAATGTATGATCAATAATGTCACTTGTAGAACAGAATTGAAAAGGCAAAGCTCATGTAACTATTCATGAGAATGGCTTGCAAATTTCCTAGTGGTCAGTATAAACAAGATAGATCTAGATCCATACAGAGTGGTTATACCAATAATTCTTATATTCAGATTCCAACTTTGATCTTAACTCCAACCTTCCATCTAAGCAATAGCTCTTCTCGGCCAATTTTATTTCAATACAATAAGTTGACAAAAACATCGATAATATTTTCAAACTTGATAAATTAATAATTCCAAGAGGATTGGCTTCTGTGAGGTCTTCTGCCTCTTCAAGTGCAAGATCTACTTCCACTCAACAAAATTTTCAATTAAAAATGAGCTTCGACATTCATGACCTTATTAAATTATACCATGACATCTAGATAGGATATGGCAGATTTATCATCATTGGTGTTTGGGTTTACAGTTAGTGAATACTCTTTAGTTGAGAAACTTTTGGCCTTCTCTTTTCCATCTTGTCTTGGACCTGTGCAGAGCCAAAAGGAATGATCAAATTTGATCTATGAAGAAATACAAACTGATGAAGAAAGCTATCATTTCTCACAACCACCATACCAGTGGAGCCTCCAGGTGCCTGCTCAGTTCCTTCACCATTAACCACATCGATCTAGCCACAAAATGCAGAACAGTTAAGTTTGAGATAACATCACTCAGATGTACTAAGATCAATATTTTATCATCAAGGTTTTTTTTAATCGTTACTTAAGCTCTTACAGGTGAGATGCTTTATAGTTTATTAAACTCGCATACAGGTTTACACAAACACAAGCATGTATTCCATCAACTTTGTTTTTGTTTTTGCCAAGAATGCCATAAATGTATAAAGAACAAAAGAAACACACATTCCAGACGTGCCTGCAAATGTTTGGTTGGTTTCATGTCGCAACATGCTTTTCCCTACATAGAATGATCCTTGGCAATCAAGGAAGCACCAGGGTGATTCAACTCCCGTCACACTAAATCATTTTATAGCTTCACTACATGCATGTCCATATTACTAGTAAGTCCACACCAACTATTAGCTATTTAGACATTTTTAGTAGCACAACGTTAATGATCCCTACCTTTTCACACTATATGACACCAACATCAACATCAACAAAGCCTATAGTCCCAAGCAAGTTGGGGTAGGCTAGAGTTGAAACCCAACAAGATACCCAAATCATGGTTCCGGCACTTCAATAGCTGCTTTCCAGGCAATCCTATCCAAACATAGATCTCTAGATATATCCCAAGCCTTTAAATCCCTATTCACCGCCTCCGTCCATGTCAACTTCGGTCTTCCTCTGCCTCTCCTTATATTATTAGCTTGGCTTGGGACTCCACAATGCACTGGTGCATCTGGCGGTCTCCTCTGGACATGGCCAAACCATCTCAACCGATGTTGGACAAGCTTTTCTTCAATTGGTGCCACCCCTAGGCGATCACGTATATCATCATTCCGAACTCGGTCCATTCTTGTGTGACCACAGATCCAACGCAACATGCGCATTTCTGCAACACTCATTTGTTGAACATGTCGAGCCTTTGTGGGCCAACATTCGGCTCCATACAACATTACAGGTCTAATTGCCGTCCTATAGAACTTGCCTTTTAGCTTTTGGGGTACGCTCTTGTCACATAGAATGCCAGAAGCTTGACGCCACTTGATCCACCCTGCTTTGATTCTATGGCTAACGTCTGCATCAATATCTCCATCCCTTTGTAGCATCGATCCCAGATATCGGAAGGTGTCCTTTTTAGGCACGACTTGACCTTCCAAACTCACATCTCCCTCATCCTGAGCCGTTGTGCCAAAGTCGCATTTCATATATTCGGTTTTAGTCTGACTTAGTCTAAAACCTTTAGACTCAAGGGTCTGCCGCCACAGCTCAAGTTTCCTATTTACTCCTACCAAGCTTTCATCAACTAACACTACATCATCGGCGAAGAGCATGCACCAAGGGATGTCCCCTTGAATGTCCCTTGTAATCTCGTCCATTACCAAGGCAAAGAGATACGGGCTCAAGGCTGACCCTTGATGAAGCCCAATTCTAATCGGGAAGTAATCAGTATTACCATCATTGGTTCGAACGCTAGTCACAACATTGTTGTACATGTCCTTGATGAGGGTCACGTACTTTGTTGGGACTTTATGTCTATCCAAAGCCCACCACATAACATTTTTTGGTATCTTGTCATAAGCCTTCTCCAAGTCAATGAAAACCATATGTAGGTCCTTCTTCTCCTCTCTAAATCGCTCCATAACTTGTCTTAACAAGAAGATTGCTTCTGTGGTTGACCTTCCAGGCATGAAACCAAATTGGTTGGTAGATACCCGTGTCCTTCCTCGCAGACGGTGCTCGATGACTCTCTCCCATAGCTTCATAGTGTGGCTCATCAACTTAATCCTACGATAGTTATTACAACTCTGGATGTCACCCTTGTTCTTGTAGATTAGTACCAAAGTGCTTCTTCTCCACTCCTCAGGCATCTTGTTCGATCGGAAGATATTATTGAACATCTTGGTTAGCCATACTATAGCTATATCCCCAAGGCATCTCCACACCTTGATTGGGATACCATCCGGGCCCATCACTTTGCCCCCTTTTATCCTTTTCAACGCTTCTCTGACCTCTGATTCTTGAATCCTCCGCTCAAAGCGCCTATTGTTGTCATCAAACGAGTCGTCCAACTGAACAGGGGAGTTCTCGTTCTCCCCATTGAACAATTTGTAAAAATACTCTTGTCATCTTTGTCTGATCTCATCCTCTTTCACCAAGAGTTGCTCCCTCTCATCCTTAATGCACTTGACTTGAGTAAAGTCCCTCGTCTTCCTATCACCAGTCCTAGCCATCCTATAGATGTCTTTTTCTCCTTCCTTCGTATCAAGACGCTTGTACAAATCTTCATAAGCCCGTCCCTTTGCCTCCGCCACTGCCGGTTTTGCAGCCTTCTTTGCCATCTTATACTTCTCTATGTTATCTGCACTCTAGTCCTGGAACAAGCGCTTATAGCCTTCCTTCTTCTCCTTAATTGCCTTTTGAACATCCTCATTCCACCACCAAGTGTATTTAGCGCATCCACTTCCTTTGGTCACACCTAGCACCTCTGCAGCAACCTTTCGAACGTATGTCGCCATCTTCTCTCACATATTGTTGGCGTCACCTTCGTTCTTCCATGGACCCTCTTCAATAACTCTTGCCTTGAAGACCTTTGATGCCTCCCCTTCTAAATTCCACCACTTTGTCCTTGCAATCTTGGCTTGTTTAGCCCTACAAGTTTGCATCAGAAAGCGGAAGTCAGCCACCACTAGCTTGTGCTGAGACACCACACATTCCCCAGGTATCACCTTACAATCCACGCAAGCACGTTTATCTCCCCTTCTTGTAAGGACAAAGTCAATCTGACTGCAGGACAAGCCACTACTAAAGGTCACTAAGTGGGACTCTCGCTTTTGGAAGAAAGTGTTTGCTACCATCATATCAAAAGTTGTAGCAAAGTCTAGGATATCCTCTCCCTCCTGGTTCCTTCTTCCGAAACCAAAACCTCCATGTGTTGCCTCGTAACCTGTACTAGATGCTCCTACATGGCCATTAAGGTCCCTTCCAATGAAGAGCTTTTCGCTACTTGGTACAGCCCTGACTATGCCATCCAAATCCTCCCAAAATTGCCTCTTAGCACACTCATCAAGGCCTACTTGGGGAGCATACGTACTAATAACGTTTAAGACTAAATCACTAATGACGAGTTTAACTAAGATAATCCTATCTCCTTACCTTTTTACCTCCACCACACCACCTTGGAGGCTCTTATCGATCAAAACTCCGACTCCATTTCTATTCGAAGTTGTCCCTGTGTACCATAGCTTGAAGCCTGTATTGTCCACCTCCTTCGTCTTTTGACCCTTCCATTTGGTCTCTTGAACGCACAAGATATTTACACGCCTCCTAACCATAGTGTCAACTAGCTCTCTTAACCTACCCGTGAGGGACCCAACATTTCAGCTACCTAAACGGATCTTGGTTGGTTCGACTAGCTTCCTTACCCTTCGCACCCGCCGAGGGAGGTGAAGACCCTTGCTCATTTTGCACCACATCCGGGCGCCGATGTGGCGCGCCACTAAGGATGCGACGACCCGATCCTTGCTCACTTGACACCGTGCCCAGATCAAGACACGGCGCGCCACGGGGGTGACGACCCGGCCCTTGCTCATTTAACACCATACCCGGGTTCCGACATGGCGCGTCGCTAAGAGGGTTACGCCCCAACGGGAATCTTTTGGGTCTCATTTCCATGAAAGTGGCTAAGTTTTAACGTTGGCTCGCCAAGCCTAACACACTCTCCTCCTTTACCAGGGCTTGGGACCGGGAATGCCAAAGGCACTCCAACCTAGGCGGAGTTTTTCACACTATATGAGCGTGAGTATAAAATTTAGGGGATACTGATAAATCTCGCAGAAATAAATCTAACAGTTTCCCTGATTAGCAATTAGCAACCGGGAGTAATACGTGCTTGTGCTTATGCTGTCTGGACCTTAAAAGAACCAGCTGCCAATTCCTAAACTGGCAAACATGGGAGGCCGTACTGTCCAAATCCACACACACACACACGCCCCACAAAAGGTTCAACCTATACTATGATTGTTCGCCGCATCAATACAAACAGCTTGAGCCTAGAATGGACTCGCCACATCCAATCGAGTGAATCAACCTATCCTAGACACAGATACAAACGCACAGCTCGATGTTCTTCAGTTCCATCGGGAAATTCAGAGTTAGCCTCGAGCCTCGTGAACAATGTCCCCAATCAAGGCAACCAAAAACGGAACCCGTAAGCTCCCGTCGATTAAAATTATGTAAAAGCAGAAGACACCACCTCTCCAGGGTCTCCGGAGCTCCGCGCAGCCATCAGCAGGCGCGGCCTTCCAGCGACGGTCGATGCCAGCGGCCGTTGCGGCCGGAAGGAGGCAGAGAGAACCCTAGAGGCGCTGGAGAGCGAGAGGAGGCCGCGCAGGGAGACAGCCGAGAAGGAGCAGGACGCGGGGTAGGGGGAGGCCGGAGGCCTCCGGAGTCTCGCTGTGGGGCGGGGTGGCGGTGACGACGCCATGTTTTCGCGCCGGGTCTGGTTGGCTTTGGCTATGGGCCTATGGCTGAGGGCACTGCAGTTTGTTGGTCTGTTTGGTCCCGTTTGGTAGCGGATGGCCGTCGGATGCCGCTGCTGCTGCCTTTTCATGGCGTTTTCGTCAGTTGTCACTCACTGCCGCTTTCGAGCATTCACATCTCGTTCCAGCTCCAGATCGTGTTCTTCACTTGTGTCAGTTCCTTGGCAAAAAAAAAAAAAATTGATGGCAGGTCAATAGGCATTTTGTAGTTACGCCCTTTTACAGTCTAATAAAAATGCTGCCGACAATTTCCTTTCGTGGACATACACGTAAACAGCTGCAAACCAGCAACGTTCCTCGGCAAAGGAGAACAAGTTGCATTTTTGTTTCGGGTTCGCTCGGCTTATCAGCACGACTTATTAATCATAATACAATATTTTTATTAAAACAGTAAAAAATAGCCTCAACCAGCTTATCAGTTGCAAAGGTCTAACAGGACATACAGACGAATATATGGTGAATAGAACCATTGCTTCCGTCGGAAGCAGAACAGATCATAAATCTGCACTAAGTAATCTGGCACAAAACCAGGAAAGTAAATGTGGTAATCAACATCATTTTCTCAATTAGATTAGATATAAGAAAAACACAGATATAATGTATTCCCTGTCACTGATGTACTTGTGTCAATTCTAAATTCCCGAGCCACAATTTTTTTTTAAAAAAAAAAGAAAATCTCAACAGATATGAATGAGCATGTCCTGGCCTAAGCAAAATTCAGTTTACATACTCCACTCTTTCTAGCCAAAGTGACAAGAAATTTGCTCTCAAACTCTCAGCTTAACAAGACAACCCGTTATATGTCACAAGACATGCTGTTTCATTCTCAAAAAACACTGCAAAAAAGAACTGAATTTCCGATTCCATTCCAGTAAAAGATCATCCTTAAATCAGTCATGATTGCCATTGGCAGGCATGGTACCGTTTAACAGAGACATAACAGCATATGGTATATAAAATATAAAGAAAAGGAGGAAAGGAAGAAAGAGCTCTGATATTAGTGAAGCGCAATATCTTTGCAACTGAGTACCATACAGCAAAATTAAAAATGACCAACAAGGCAACAACTCCAATACTGCGGCAACACCAAGCAATCCAAAGACTTATGGTTCAACAGTCGTCACTTGCTGCCACTCACCATCAACAGCTTCCTTCCACAAGGTCACATTGTTATTACCATCAGAAGCAGCCAGAATATTCCCAGTAAGCGACCACGACAGCCTCCACACAGGGGTTTTGAAGTCATGCAAAATCCTGCCTACCCATTGCTCACCTTCCTTCGCCTCAGTCCAGATCACAACAGTTCCATCCTGAGATGCACTGGCAATGGTAGACTTTGGAAGGCCAAGGTTTGGAGCCCAGGCTACATCCCTCACCCAGTCCTTGTGCATCTGAAGGGCAGGGAAGCAATCCATCCTCCAACTTCCATTCTGCAGCTTCCATACTTTAACAGTGTTGTCACAGCCACCAGATGCAAGTTTCTGGACATACTCAAACTGACCAGAAGGTCCAGCAGTGATCAGAGCACCAGGGGCCATTGCTGGAGCCCAAGACACTGAAGTCACCCCCACTGGATGAGCCTGATCAATGCGTGTAGTGTCCCAAACTCCATCAGCACGCGCAGTAAAGACCGATATGTTCCCATCAGAAGAACCACATGCCAAGCATAGCCCAAGCTCATGGGGCGCCCAAGCAACGGAGTTGACGGATGACTTGTGCTCGGTGAATGTATGAGCCTGAACCCACTCGTCAGGCCTGCCCCCTTCCTTCCAAATGATCACACAGCCATCATAGCCACAGGACGCAAGCATGGAGCCAAACTTGGGGTGAGCCCAAGCGACCTGCCAGACCGGTCCCTGGTGCCCGCTCAAGGTGGCCAGCTGCTGGTGCGAGGTGCCACTGATGCCGACGATCTTTATGGTGTTGTCTGAGGAAGCCGTCGCGATGCGCTTCCCGTAGTAATCCATGGCTACATCGTGCACCACGTCCTGGTGCCCAGTTTCAATCTTGTGGGGAGGCATCTAGCAAATGGACTGAAATTGGCACGCCCAAATCTTGCAAAGAGTTGTTACGACCTTAGGCTAGGCTCCTTCCTGCCTGGTAGGAAAATAAAACATGAAAAAAATATAAATGCTCCATTCATGTCTCCTCAAAAAACAGGAAGCAGCAGAGAACAAGTACGACTGGATTCCATCTCTACAAGAACTGAAATTGGCAAAACATTCTAACGCGGTAATGCCAATCAGGGTTCCAACTCCAGCCTTGGCGAGGGCATGAGGCGACTGGCGTGAGGAGGAAGGGGGAGCCGCTAACGCCGCCGTCGAGCCTGGGACTGCCCCGCCGTCGCTACCGACAAATCTTGGCAAAACGCGTAGAGAGAGAGCTGCGAGAGATGGAGGAGCTGAAAAAAAGTAGATCTCACCGGCTCCTTCTCCCTTCTCACGCGGGATGGACGCCGCTTCCCCTGGATCCACGCGCTGCCGGCGACGGAGAAGAAGCCCGGCGGCCAGGAACGATGGAGGGAGGCGGGGCGGCGATGAGAGGCGATACGGCACGGAAGGCAGGACGGGGCGGAGCGGAGGAGGCGGATGCGCGCCGTCGCTCGGCGGCGCGCCGGGAGGTGTGGGGCGGTGCCGCGGTGGTGTCCGAGCGGAGCGGTGGGGCGGAGGATCCCAGGGCCTGTTTGATTTCTGGCCCGGAGGCCTGGCTGAGTGAGCTACAACTTGCGTTGTTTGATTTGGTAGGCCCATCAACGAGCCAGGCTCGAGGCTCGCGGGCTGCAAAACACCTTCTCTATCACGTCTCTCAGGAAACCAAATGGAAAAAGTCTTTTTCTTCCTCAACTTTTGCGTCTGTTTTTTCTTCCTGATGTCTAAAACCAAACAAACCACCTCCTTTAATTTTTGAAACTCTACATTTATCTCCCTGATCTTATTATAAATGGTTCTGAAGGTGGTTTTGTTTTTTTTTACTTATTTCCACTAAATCTTTAAAAAATCATAGTAAATAAAAAAGCATAAAATAAAAAAATCTAATTTTGTTAGACTCCACATGAGTACATCCACACAGTAAACATATAATCTGAGCTCATATCCTACCAATGCATACCAAATGGAAGGGGTGGGTTTATAGCCTCGAAACAATCAACGAAGAGCCACCACACCTATGAGCTCAACGAGCCAGGTCTATAACGAGACCAACTACACATGCGATATTGCTAGATCATGGATTCAGAACTGGTGATCTATTCACGGGTAATCACCAATCCCATTTACAACCACTAGATGATCTTTTCTAAAAGTGAAATCGCTATCTTTTTATATATATTTGTACATGACAACATCACACTAACTATTTAAAATACATATAAAATCCACAATTGTGCATGATTTCATGGCCTTATTTTGGAATATCATTGATAGTAGGCAGCCTGAAAAACTATATAGTGCATCTGTAGGTTGATGAACATTTTGTTTTTGGTGCCAGAGGTAAAAGAGTACTATCACGTACAACTTAACATCATTGTGTTATGAAACTAACAGAAAGGCAAGAAATCAAAAGAACTTTGTTTTAGAGCCAAATAAACAAGATCGAGAAAAAAGACCAAAAAACTACAACACTTTTTTAGCGCCAAGAAAATAATTTTTTCTTCCTTTAAGGCACTGTATTCCCTTTAGATGGATATGTAAAACTCTTTCATTTTTTTCCTAGGAGCATAGTAACTACTCCCTCAGATCCGAAAAGAAAAGAATGCAATTATAGATTTAAACTAAGTTTTTTTCCCAAAGGTTGACTAAGTTAGAAATTAATATCAACATTTGCTTACTACTATAAAAATATATTTCATGAGTAATTTTATGATACTTATTTAGTATCATAAATGTTAGTATTGTTACATGTATTTGGTTAAATTTAAAATTATTTTACTTCTCAAAAATAAGAATTCCATTCTTGTTTAGACAAAAGTGCATATGGAGTTGTGTATTCGTAGAGCCAAGTGCACCCAAGTTCTTGAGACTCCATTGGAAAAAGAAAAAAAAAACATTCAGATTTTCGTACGGGAGAGCAAACTATCTATCGAAACTGTTCATGTTTCTCGCAACCACCCACCTGCTGTTGGGGCCGAAGGCTGATAGTGGACTGGGCTTTGGGCCCAACAAATGTCCAGATACCACACTTCCTGAATCCTGAGGCCCAGCAGACATCATCATTTCAATTTCGATTCAGCTCCTCGCTGCAACCTGGAGTTATATTTCTTCAATTTTTTTTCATTTTTTTTTTCTCAATCAACAAGTAGAATAAGTACTTGAATTATGGTGTTGGGTCAGGATGCCTCCATTTCAGACTTGTACCTTCTTCTCCCCTCTGATATACGAGATCTTGAAGACACTAGGATATAGTTTTGAGTTCAAGAGTGATAGGTTTAGCGTCCTTTTTTTTTACGCTGAATCTACCACTCTTGAACTCAAAACTGTATCCTGTTTACGTTGCAAGAAAAATAGTACATGTGTGGTGATTGTGAAGTCGTACTCGTACAGTGACCATCGCGCCTCCGCTGACCAAACTTCAAATTAACTTCCATGTACGTACGATCCTGGCATTCTGCACCGTGTAGGAAGGAGTACCGAAGCCTTCCATCGGAATCGGAAGTTCCGTTCGGACCTGCAAAGCGCAACAGCCGATCGAGACGGCGAGCTTGGCACTTGCCGGCAGGTCCACTCGGGCCGCTGCGGCCTGCGTCGCGCGCGCTAACCGGCTTTCCCACGAATTTCCCTCCACCGGCACGCGACGAACCCGCGCAAATCCCTTTCGGCCACCTCCCCAATCCCCATCGTGTCCGCGTCCACGTCGCTCCAGCGGGCCGACGAACGTGGCCACGATCGCGCGCCGAGGAGTTCGCGATCGCGCCTGTGCCCGTTCTCTGCAACTGTATCCCCCACGTGGAGGAAGGAGACGTAGGCGAGCGTGGAAACTAGACGTTCACGCTTCAACAGTTCAACTGTAGCCTGTTGCCGGCCGACTGCTTCCGTTCTTATCCGCTGACTTGTATGTAATCGAACTTCATACGGAGGATACTTTCTTTCGGGAAAAGGTTAAGGTCCCGTACAATGGGCACCGCCAGCGCATCGACGAAAAGATTCAGAGAAATCGGATCACACCAAGCTCGTAATTAAAGTTAGAGAAAACTGAGTCGCTGATGGAGTGCTTGATGTTCAGTTAGTGATGGACAGAGAGTGATTACTCTGCCCTATAAATAACACCACTCAAACGAGCGTAACCGTCACTGGAATTTCCAGAACGTCACGTGTCACGAGTCCACGCTGCCGGCAAGGAGGATTCGGCAGAGGCGTGAGCAACAGCGCGAGCGGCGCTCGCCATCCCCCGTTCAATGCAGGACCAGCAGGACGTCGCTGCCGCCACCAACCGTTCGCGGCAGAAAACACGAGTACAGCGGTGGCTCCCACGGCCGGAGCGGAGATTCAGGCACTGGACTGCCCAAAAGCGAGATCCCAATCACACCCGAGGAGCGCGGAAGATTCTTCCAGAAACATTACACCTCAAATCACCCGAGGTGGACACCGCCCGCCAGATTCTGGTCCACACAGCCCGTGCCTGGACGCCGTGGAGACACCACAGGCAAAGCCTGACGTCACGGCTTCGCTCAAACAAGCCGGGGCCCATTTGGCGTAGCATCACATCACAAGAAATATAGTAATTAATCATCCAACAAGGACAGCAGGTGATGCAGGATTGCAGATGCAGCTACAGCTCTCTCTCCAAAAATCTTGGGAGAAGCTGAAACGAACTTGAACAGCTTTACACAGCGTTCTACTTTTACACATTGCAGCCTCCGGTCTGGGGTTCAGGCCAGGGTCACGCACCCAGGCCAACAACAGATTTCAGAACCCACCCGGCTGCAAGATCTACCTGCTATATACAGTATATTTACAACGAATTGAATGGTACTACAATGGTAGGGGAAAAAAAAGAGGTTAACATCGTCTTGCTACTACTGTCAGCAGCGTCTCGAACCGCCACCCCGGGTTGAGAGCGCAAAACCGCCACGGTCGTACATGCGCTGGATCTCTTCCCGGTACCCGCTGAGGGACTTGCGAGGCAGGGCCGGCGTCAGCTCCACCACGTCCCCCATGCTGAGCTTCCGATTTGGGTCGCATATGGGCTCGTGGTTCACCCTCGGACGCAGATCCTCCTTCATGGGAATGCTGTAGGGGCTCCATCTTGAGCTGTTGGCGCCGACACGGTCCATGAGATCCATTACTGTTGAGTTTGCCGGGAATTCTTGGACAGACATCTGGAATGACACCCCAAACTTTATATCAGATAACTGAATCGAACAAAAACATGCAATGAACCATGTGTGTATAATCAGAACAGTGCTAACCTTGTCATGCTCCAGGAGGATGACAAATAGTGGTCCATCGTGGTTGCATTGGCGGGTATACGAGTAAGGGCAGTCCTCTGAATGCAAGGGAAACGGGCATGGTGGGCCCCACTGTATCGTCATTGCCTAGGGAGGCAGTCCGTTCTTTGTTCATCGCTTCACATTGCCATGTAAGGACCCATCTTGCCCATTCCACCATTTGGAGCACGAACGAGTGCCTGGAAGTGCCTTCCTTGTACCTCCAGTGTGCGGCGAATCCATACTCGGCCTGCAGATGCATCTCCTTTGTGCGGATCTGAACTTCGAATGGGTGGACTCCTTCACTCATGACAACAGTGTGCAGTGATCGATACCTACAGCAGCAAGTAATTAAGTGCAAGGTCTTGCAGGAGAATTGAATGGGTCTACTGAATTGAAGCTTAGCTTACCCATTTAGTTTTGGACGTGATATGTAATCCTTGAATCGACCAGTAACTCGAGGCCACAATCTATGAACAACACAAAGGGCTTCATAACAATCTTCTTTGTTCTCAACCACGAGACGCAGCCCATGTATATCATGGATCTCCTCCATTGTCAAGTTCTTCCTGATGATTTTACCAAACTGAGTTAGCAGTGATGCATAAAAGAGTGTTTTACTATCAATCAATGCAAAAAGGATGGTTATGACATACTTTAGCATCTTGGAATGAATACTGTATAGGCTCTTGTGCCTCCCAGAAAGATTGTGATATGAGACACCAGCATCCCTCAGACCTTTATCTAGTTTATCCACAGCAGATATAATTAGCTCTTCATCAAAGGATTCTGTAAGTTTGGATGACAACTCCTTGTGCTCTTCTGGATTCAAATACTTGAAACAAAGATTCTCCAGCTGGTCTTTCCAGCTAGCAATTCCTAGTCGGTTAGCTAAAGGCACAAAAATCTCCATTGTCTCCTTAGCGAATCTTTGTTGTTTGACCAAAGGCAAAGCTTCTAAGGTATTCATGTTATGCAGGCGATCTGCAAGCTTTATTAGAACAGCGCGTGCATCTGCCATTGCAAGAAGCATCGTATGCAAGCGATCTGCTTCAACTGTCCTGCTTGCTGTGTTGTTATCACGAGCAAGTTTGCTAAGGTGGCTCAACTTGGATACCTGAACAGATCAGACAAAAACCTTAAGGACAATGGACAAAACCAACAGAACGGAGCAACTTTAGAACCAGGATGGGTGGCACCACATAAAAGTGAATTTCCAAAATAGACATGTCAAACAGAAGAATACAGGCAACCGAGAACAAATGGACAAAATATATTGCAAGTTGTGGTCATAGAAAGAAATAAAGAACTACTATTAAAAAAGAGACTAAACAATGTGCTACAATTGTCAGCTAAACAACTCAAATATATCGCAAAAGTCACACATTGGGTTGATCCAAATGGGTAATTTTTCTTTAGGTGGTGCTTATAGGACAATACAATAAAATGAAAGCAGGACATGATCATTGACTTAAAGTTACAGGGAGTACATCATCATAATTGGATCAAATAATTGCAGTTGATTCAGCCAACAACTTGTTGATACACAGAGGAAATAACAATGTTTTCGAATCGCAACAAATAATTAAGATCCAAGGGAAAAGGAACACATACCCCTTCCACGAGATCGGCAACCCCAGCACCAAACATATGGAAGATGTGATCATAGTCAATGAATGAATCGTCAATGGTGTCATGCAGAAGCCCAGCCGAGACAACTGTTGCATTCGCGCCGATCTTGGCAAGTAGCACAGCAGTCTCCACACAATGTTGCAAGTATGGATCACCACTCGCCCGCGTCTAATCACAGAACAAAAGCAGAAATAAGATTCAGTAACTAATGCAGAGACCTATTCAGGAACGGACAGTTCAGCTAGAGGTTGGAATTTGTGATATTACCTGGCCACGGTGAGCCTTCTCGGCCTCCATGAAGGCCTTCAAGACCAGCTCCTCGTGGAAGATGCGGTGGCGATCCTGGGCACTAGCGAGCAGCTCTCGGGCGTATGGCTCGCAGGCAGGGCTAGCCTCCGCGAGGTTCTCGTCGAGCTCGAACGCGAGCTCGCCGGCGCCGACCTCCGGGCGAGGGCTGCTGGGCGGCGCGTAGTCAACGCAGGAGCCGAGCGCGTTGCGCACGAAACTAGCGAAGAGGCGGTCGCGGTCGCGAGCGGCGAACCAAGAAGCCGGCGGGCTCCGGGATGGTGAGGAGGAGGACGGCCCCTGGAACACCGACACGGGGCTGTGATGGTGGTGGTGCAGGTCCCGCCGCTTGAGGGCTGAAGACGAGTGGGAGTACCCGCCCGCGCCGCTGGGGACGCTCAGGTCGTCGGATCTGTCGTGCCACAGCGCGCCGAGGTCGTCGTGAGCCGGGTTGCGGGGCGGCGCGGCCGCAGCTGCCGGCGAGGAGAAGAGGCATGACAGGCCGCCGCCGCTGGAGGGCAAGCGGTGCGAGGCGGCGGGCGGCGGGGGCGCAGCGGTGGTGCACGGCGACGAACCACGGGAGGTTGGGTCGAACTCCGAAGAGTAGACCGCGCCCGGCGGACTGGTGTACAGGGAAATCGCGGGCAACGACATCGCCGGAATCAGGGATGCCTCCGACGCACTCGAACTGAAAGCCTCTTTAAGGGTACAACGAATCTGCTAACGGTTCGGGGTTGGAGCTGAATTCCGCGCGGAAACCAGACCGGATTGACGTCGAAGACAGCACAGAATCCGATGCCAAAAATTTGATCTCAGTGAGGTGGAGTCGGCGAATTAAATCGAACAAAAAGAAGTGTACTCTTCGGCGGTGCAAACGGCTGAAATCGGGGGAAATCAAAGCTGCAGAATACACGAATTCAACGCCGAAAATGAGCTCGGCTCGATCAAGTGGGGAGATTTGGTGGGCGCGCTCTCGTGGGGAGAAGGGCGAGGAGAGAAAGCAGGGAAATGGGGAAATCTGTTCTCCTCGCGTATTAAATTGGGTTGCGTCCCGTCTGCTGCTGCGTGTGCGTGAAGAGAAAGAATCTGGGACCCTCCTCACTAATTATAGGAAGGCGGCAGGCTTTCAAAATGCCTAAACTGCCCCTCCTTAGAGCATCTCCAACAACTTTTTAAAATTGATTTGCTATATCTTGAGTTATAGCAAGTTGTTATTTTATTTAGCAAGTGGAAAAAAGATGTGTCTCCAACAAGTTGGTATTCTCACTTGGTAAAATTGAAAAAATAGGTTCACCTTTCTTCAAACCGGTACTGAGTCTTCCACGCACGTGACTTTTCACTTACCTGCGCAACGACGCTGCTCCTTCCTGCGCGACGAATGAGTACCGATCTCGCGTGCGTGGCCGCCACCGCCGTTTGAGGCCGCGACGCTACTCCGGCCGGCACTTTAACGAACGAGGCCTGCAGTTTCCCTTGTATTATTTGGTTCAGTCTGTACTCCATATGTCTCATATGATTGGAGTGGAACGGAGATCGCGGACGGATCGGGGACGCATTGGGGACGGCCGGCGCCGTGGCTTTTTTTTATTCACGCGTCCGAGGCGATACAAGTCCGGGGCGATGTTTTACCAAGTTGCTATCGAGTGCGGAGATTTACCGAGTCCGGAGCGATGTTTACCAAGTTGGTAAATATACCAAGTAGATTTAAAGAGTTGTTGGAAAGATGTTTTCGTGTTTTTTAAAAAAAATAAGAATATCAAGTGAATTTAAGGAGTTGTTGATCTTAGGAATCTTCTATCGTGTTGCCGGAGTTTTGGCCGTTAACCAGTTTTGGTTTTGCTGGTTCTGTCAGACTTAGGGATTAAGGCTGTTCGTTTCTACTGAACAGCGGCTGCTGCTTTTGGCTGCAGCAGCCAGCAGCCAGATTCAAGTACGAGTATAAATGTATAATATTCGTTGACAAGTACGGAGTATTTCTGTTCAGAAAAGTATAAACTTAATTTTACTCGTGTAGAAATTGCAATATAAAGGGTTTTTTTAGTGGTACTCACATGAGTTTTTTTTTTTTACCAAATAACTCTTTTTAAAACAGTTTCACCCATGAAATTGTTTTTCTTCTCCTCTCACAAAGATATGAAGTGAGATGAAACTAAAAAGAGTAGTTTATCATAGCTTTCTCCCTCATTTCTCTCATATCCATGCATAAAATTATTAGTGAATTTGTTTTGCCAAACATTTTTCCCCCCAAATAGCTCAGTTTTACCTAGAGAGTTGCTCATAAAGCTATTTTTAAAAATAACTTCACTAATGAAGCAGAGTTGTACCAAACAGATCCAAAATTAAACTCCATAAATGTAAATGTATTATAAACTCAAAATATAAAGCCTGTCTAAGTTCGAGTTCACAAAAATGCTTTAGTTGGACGAGCAGTGGTTCTGGCTTATCTTAGCTTATGTTGATTTGTACGGTTAATTTGTTATGAGAGAAAAACACTGATTCATAGCTGATTTAAAATTGGTTGAATAGCACAAGCGAATAAAGCCGTAATTGAAGTTTTGCCACTTACTAATATTTTGCTGAATTTGCGACCTATGTACTCAGGAGTGGACGATTGGTGAAAAATCCGAAAGCATTTCATCAGCCAACCATAAATTAGCATAATAATTTTTGTCCGGACAAAGAACAGACAAATCTTACCGGTGAAATTGCAAGGTGCTAGTAGGATTGTCAGCTAGACACCCAGTCGACTAAACGTCCTTTTTATCCAAACGAATTGGCAATGACTACTGCTTTACGCCTATCCATGGTGGTGTTACTGTAATTACTGCTTTAGGCCTATCCAAAGTCATTGGGCAAACCGAGACATGTCTTTTTTAAAATAAAGTTTGCCCTATCCAAAACCTTCTTCATTCATGTCCCCTGGCCACAGCTAATGATGATCCTCGATGTGATGCCAATACGCCATTATCATGCCGATAAAAGCAATGCAAAAGCGAATTAGAATAAAGGACTTTCTAGAAGTATAGCTAATCCACTAGCTCTAGAAAACCAGGGGAGTGTGGAGTGGCGTGGCGGCCATTTTCTAATCCGGGTTTTACTACGGTACACCCAAATAACTGTGAACCGTTCATTCGTTCCGATCGAACGGCTACAATCATCTAAGAGGTAATATATTTATTAATTTTTTTATTTTATAGGAAAAGCTAAATAAGGAATATTTTAGATATAAAAAATCATGTCTAAATTTGATTGATGCATATGTGATTTGGAAGATATCTGGTCTCCTCGTCATGCACAATCTTGCATACCAAGTACGTGTCCAGGCAATGAACGTGTCACGTGTGATGAAATTTATGTACATAAGTGCCCAACATATACATGTCCAAGTATAAGAAATTTTACGTGCATACGAAACATTACATAGTCACTTTACACGTGCTCAGCATATGTAACGAATATATAGTTTATTAGAAAGCTACTAGATTATGTAATGTAGTTTTAACAGTATTTGTAACATGTTTTTTCAGAACGCTAAAGTTTATGTAACAATATGTTGGTGGATTTCTTTTGTACATGTATTTTATTTTATAAGTGAATATGTAACGAGTGTTTCATACAAACTGTCAACGAGAAACCAAGAACAATGCCCACGGAAAAAGGAAGGAGGCCCGTGCTTTTCTCCCGTGATGGGACGATTTCCAATGTTTCCTTTTTTTTCTTAGATTAATTATAATTTATTAATTCAAAAAATCTAGAAAATCAATGACTAAAATTTGTTTGAGATATTACCTTCTATAAAGTAAAATGTGTACCATAGCATTGCTCTAATCCGTTGTTCCTGCACTCCGGAAAGCTCCTATAGGCAGTTGCAGGAGGTCTGGAGATTCGGCCGGCAAAATTCTCGATCATGTAGGGATTGAGTTCTGTTTTACACATTGAGTAGTGCCCACCAAGCTGTTGTGTGGTCACCTCAATTATTTTTGTCCCTCTTTAAAAAACTATCATGTTTTATTTATATGAAAAACTAACGGATGATCGCATCTACTGATCCCAATCATCACAAACCACGGTTTAAATTACTCTATGCTAATTAATTGTTGGTGGATATTGCTGTGTGACGTGTGAATAGAAGGTTCCTGCAAGACTTTTTCTCTGACAAGAGGGTGACCTAAATCTCAAAACAAAGAATATGGTACTTCCTTTGATCTAAAAAGGATGAATATAAATCTAATCAAAGTTAAACTATTATAAATTTGATAAAATATAGATGTTGGTTGCTTTATAAAAGTAGAATTAATTCTCCTTTAAAACAATAAGTATACTTCCAAGCTATATGCATATACCGGTGCAATTTTCATTGAGAGAAACAACATGAAAAGTCAATATAGATATAAGTACAAACAAACTAATCCCTAACATGTTGGCAATAAACTCCTAGCTGACTCATATGGAAGATTAGGATTACAGGTGAGAGACAAGGAGCCCGGGCATTCTTTGTTCTTTTTTCTTTAATAATTTGTCTTGTTTGTTTGAACTTATAAATCTAACTTATCAGTGGTATTTTTTTACAATAAATATTTTTTTGTGTGACCAAAGAAGAATTATATTTATCCGTAGTAGAAACCACAAGAGAAGCCGTAAACGTTTCTTTTTTTTCTTTTGAGCTCAAACCTGGAGGAGTCCTGGAGCAATAGGAAACGGTTTCTTTCCGTTTGCGGAGGGCAAAGTACGAAACTGTTTGCATGTACTCCGAGCTACCTACCTCACGGTCACGCTCACGGCGCGTGCGCGGCCGTTGCCCTCCCGCGCTCGAGGGCTCGCCCCTCCGCTAGGACACGCGTTGCGCGCGCTCCAGGAGCGGCCGCGACCGGCGGCACCACGTGGCCAGGGGACCAGGCGCGAGGTGGCGGCTGCCGACTGGCGGGGTCGAGCGCCCGTGCCGTTTGGTCTCATCTCGCGCCAGCAACGCAAGACGTGCACGTTATACGTAGAAGTACGTGAAAGTGGTGTACGGGGAAAAGGAAAACGTGTGGGAAATGCCAGCGTAAAGATGGGGATGGGGATGGGGACTAGTGTGTGATGGCTTAGTGCCTCGGTTCTTCGGTTTAGCTTGCAGTTGATGCGGGTCAACTTTTTTGACCAATTCGGTTGAATTTTTCAGTTGGCAACAGCAGCGGTAACTTTTGTTTCTGTTTACTCGATTAGGATAGCACAGATGTAGTATACTATTTGAATTATTATTACTGGTGCACATGCACTCTACTTCTTCTTTTTCTTTTTTTTCTTTTTTTTTGAGAAAAGAAGACTGTTGCTCTCTACATGTCGACCGCTCCAGAAAAAAAAAACTCTAGAAGACTAGAACCGGTAGAAACCTGACGTGATAGGACTTTCTATTGCAAACAGGCCCACATGAAACTCAGCTTCAACTGATGGACCGCCCCTTCGGCGGCCTTTCCACTTTTCGGCCGTTCCAACAATCTGGGCTTCATCAAGTCCTCGAAAAGATATTGGTCTGGGCCTTTCTGGGGCATATTTTCCCATTCTAGACTTGATGAAGACTAAACTACTTTTCTTAATTATTAACAAAAAATAAAAGAAGACTGAAGAAGATTTCTGCAGCGTAACTTTATTTCATAAAAATGTGCTAGAACAAAGTGTAAATAATTTTTTCATCAACATCTGATGCGGCACTCAAAATAGCTCTCTTCCGAACTAAAAAAACAGACCGCTGCCTATTTCCGTGGCCGCAGATTGTACTTCCGGGAGGCGGACGTCGTGATGGCCCAACTGGGCGTGATGGAGTTCTCGCCGACCTCCTCTGCCACGACGACTTGGTTGCGCCTTCGAGTCGGAGACGACCTCTCCGGCGGCAGGACGTATGTCGGGTCCATCTTGCTGTCCACCTCGTCGGCTAGCTCGTCGAAGACCCACGAGTAGTCCCTCAGGCTCTCCTCCTCCGAGCCGTACGACAGAGCCCTCCCGCCGGCGTTTTCCTCCAGTGCCCGGACCTTCTCGACCAGCGTCTGGAGCAGCCCGTGGTTCAGCACCTCGTAGTCCCTGAAGGATGAACACAAGTTAAAATTGCAGGCTTGCAGTGAAGGCCAGTCCATGAGCGTGTGTATGTGCGACAGACGCCTTTGTTTATCACTTACCTGAAGGTGAATATGCAGCGAAGGATCTGAACAGCGGCAGCGCCGAGGAACACCATTCGGACCAAGAACACCTTGGACATGACCCAGAACTGCTTGTCGAAGTCGTCGGCGCCCATTTTGATCAACCCAATCTCCAATAGAAGCGTAATGCACAGACCTGCCGAGGCAAAATAACGTTGGTGAAATTGGCATTCAAATTTAATTTACGATAAGTTTTCAATTTCGGTAATGAAATAATACCAAAGTAGAGCTGGCCCCTGATGCTGAACGTTTGCTTTGCGCTGGTGAGCATGTAGATGAGGAACACAATGCAGCAATAGAAGAAGAAGGCCTTGATGAAGCGAGATTCGGCTAGAATGGCATTGTGCAGGATGTACAGCTTGTCCAGAGCAGCAAAAATGTTAGCCTGCTTTGCTCTAAACTCTTCCTGTGTATACGAAAAAGTTCAGTAAGCAAACTTGAAGTTACTCATATATTTTTTTAAAATGAGATATAAGAACCTGTGCTTCCAGTATGGAGTGAGAATTTAGGATCAGATGCTCATGAGCTTGCCGGATTTCTTCTTGCCGGGACAGTAGCTCTTCCTGCTGACGCTGGCCAAACTGTGCAAGTTTCTGCATTGTTTCCCTGCCATTGATAACTTAATCAGTATCCTTTTCCCCCCTATTATACGTGTAGCAAGCATTTGTCAAGATTCACGAGCAATACAAAATGAAAGGAACATATGAATATAATAATACCTGCTTTCTTCAAGAGCTTTTGCTTGAAAGCTATGGAGCTTATTCATTCCATCCATGGCCTCCGTCTGTCCATTTAATAGCTGCCTCTGATTCTCCAATGACTTGCCAACAACATTCTCAATGTCATCAGCTTTGCTTTGCAAATCCTTCATCTTTGAAGACATTGATTCACCAACAATTTGAATTTCCCTTTTCATATATCCGGTCTCTTCTTTTAGCTTGTCCATCCCATTTCCTAGTCTTTGATATGATTCCTCAACAAGTGCCCTACCAGCCTCAATCTGCTCCCTCATCTCCGATTGCCCTTTACTCAGTTTTTCTTGAGTGGTAGCGATCTCCTTGGACTGCTCAAAGGTGGACTTCGAGTGAACCAGCACATCTTTGATCTGCTCGTCGGCGTGCTTTGACAACTCTGCTAGGTTGTTGGCTTGATCCTTGATCGATGACAGTGTGTCGTGAACTTTTCTTGAATCTTTGATGATTTGATGTGACCTCTCCTCGATCACCTCGAGCTTCTCCTCAGCGGACTTGGAGGTCCTTGTGAGGTCATTGACGAGTCTCTCAGTGTTGTGCTTGAAAGCTTCAGCCCTGAACGATGAATAAACCAAACGACCAAAAAAGACAGCGGCAAGTTCAGTACAGAAAATTGCGTCAAAAAAAAGTTAAGCAAAAAAAACATATCATCTGCAATTGAATGCCAGGATAGAAAACTAAACTTACTGCAATTGGTGGCACAGGGTATTGGTCTCCATGAAAAACTCGAGGAAGACCTTGCCTTCAGATTCGCTGAGCCGCTTGCGGCAGTGCACCATTTTGGAGCCCTCTGAACAGGACGGGAAGGGCGGCCGCCCCGAGTCCTCTTGGAAGCAGCTGCTGAGGTGCCACGCCAGGCGCGACTGCCTCTCCTTGTCGGCCATGATCTCGCCGCAGCTAGCGAAGAGCTTCCGGTACGCCTCCTGCCAGCAGTTCCTCGGCCCGGCGAGCTTGTTCCGCGCGTTCTCCAGCAGCTTGAGCCCTCTGGGGTCGTTGGCTCCGTTCATGGCGAAGTCGGCCACCGCGCCGTCGAGCTCCATCATCGGAGCACGTTCGCCGCCCGTGGGCGAAGACGACGTGGAGAAGATGTTCCATGAGAATCCACGGATCCTCACGGGGCAAAGCAAGAAGCAGATCGAAATCAGCAGCACGGTCCACGCGTTTCTTGACATGGTTCTACTGGTAACTGATCTTGGCGCCGGCAGTAAGTGATCTAGCTTTAGATCAGGAGGTCAGCAGTCCCTGCCAGGAACATAGAAGAGTATCACCAAAAACCGTCATTTTCACACATATTGTTATGCTCAGATTGCTCTGGATTAAAAACACCCCATCGGGTCATCAAGAGAGTTCTCTTGAGATCAAGTTATTTGTGATGTTCCTCAAAAAGCAAGTTAATTCATAGGGAAAATTATATATGATGAAACGAGTAACAACCTAAACTGAGTCGTTGCTGCAAAGTTCAAACAAGAATGGACAAGAACAGGACGGATCCTCCCAATCAATTCAAGAACGAAAAGTACTAATTGCGGCGCAAGCAATAAGTTATTGCTAACTTGGGGAGCCTGCGGCGTGAATGGTCTCCTCTTAAGTAGTCGCGGTCACAGCTGTGTTTCTTCGCCGGCAAGGCAGAGGGAGATCAAGATCAAGAGGTGGCTGTCACATCACATGTTCACATTCATTGGGGGAGAGCCAATCAAATGTTTCCAAAGAAAGCAGAGTCGGTTTGGACCTTTTGAATTTGACGCCGCAGGTGAAAGAGACCCACTCTCACTGACACGCACAAATGAACAACGAAGCGATTAGCAAACTACTGTGGTAATGGGAATATGGGATGGATGCTAAAGCCGACCAGGCTTTGTAGATCTCCTGCCATTTTGTTAGGTGCCGTTCCCGGCAAGGAAGCTACAGTTCAGCACCCGGTTGATTGCAGTTAAGTCGGCGTGGATGTGAGGCGGTGGCGCTGGCTTCCGCCGCAAGCCCCGGGGATCGACAGCCTAGCAGCGGACAGGGGGAGCCGGGGAGGGACCAAGTCACCAAACTGCCGCAATTCCTATTCGCGATTCCGGCTACGGGCCAATGTCAGTCAGGCACATGGTCTGATGGTCATGGAGGATTTGTGATCAGATTAATCCGACGATGTACGCATAAATAAACCAACCAACATTTCAAGATTTAGATTGTACTGATACTGAAATGAATGGGACAGAGTGCAGTTTCAGTGCTAGCTCACAGATTTACCGCGGGTAAGTTCGTCCGCGTCGTCGATGTTGATGTTGGGGCTGCAACTGCGGTGCCACGATGAAGAAATGAAATGAAGCAGCGCAGAATGGGGATTGTCGTATATATAGGTGACACTGGAGAGGTTTAGTGGGGGAAAATCGCAATGAAAAGATGCGATGGTTCACACGCGAAGAGGCACCTTCGCAATGAGAACCGATCCAGCAGCTGGAGACGAAGAGGCACTTGCTACGCGTGACGTGTCTACAGTGGGCTGCAAAGTTTAGTCACTCGTAATGGTCATTACGCGGACACACATAAATAAATACTATATATGCCAAAAAAATAGTTCATGGCTACTCATATATGTACAAACTTGTCAATTTTACAACTCAATGCAAAAAGTCACCGTGGTAATTGTTTCACATTCATGGCTGCTTGTGAAAGAGAGCCTCAATTCTGATATATGTCAAGTAAAACAAACATAGTATAAAAAATGGATAATAAGACACCAGCTGCATTAAAAAAAAAGTTCATCAAAGATCAAAACGGTCATCTTTTCTGGAGCAACAGGAGAGTTTAGAATACGAGATTAATAAAAAACAATATACACTTTTGAATTTTATAATAAACTAAATATTTAATCAAATAGTCTATATCAAATATAACACTATGTTTCAGATCTCAACAAAGCCAAACATCAGAATTAGTGGCAGAGGGAAGAGGGGCATAGAATTGAGAATCAGTCTTTCTATTATTCTCTCCATATTAGGGAAGAGCTAGCTAATAGTGTTACTTATATGGGACAATTATTTATATTTAAATTTCTTGTCTAGTATCACCTTACATAGTTAAGAATTAGTCTTTCCATTATTTTCTCCATACTCTGGTACATTCTCTAATTACCTTATTATGTAATTAGTGATTTCTTATTTGCTCTATCTCTTTTTTTTTTTGTGAATTACACACAAATACAGACGCATACACTCAACACGTACACACTCTAAATTATTTTTTGGAATTAGTCTTCATGTTAATTATCTTCTTTATTCATGTTATTACCGTGATTGCTTTTTTCTACCCTAAGAATTAAATTGATCGGGTGAACGTTAGACCTAGGGCTGATTAATTTTGTTTATTTTTCTTGAAAGATTAAGTGCTCGTTTTTTAAGTTTTAAGATTTCTTTTGTATTGTAACACAAACCACCACTCAGCCACCTCAAGCAACCGCCCGGGCTCATTAGCGAAGTACAAATGAATTTTTATTTGTATAAAAGAAAAGCTCTAGCCATGTATGTATATCTTTGTTTTCTAATGCATGATCGCTATCGGTTTGAACAACCCCTCCTTCCCTCGTGTCTAAATCCTAGCTTCACCCCTGATCATAATCGAGCGGTAATACAAAAGAAGAATCATAATATGAAACAAAAAGTTGTCCAGTCAATCACTAAAATGAATTCTTAGCCAAAGACAAGGTCCGGTGCTCTCAGTGGGGCACCACCGGACTAACCCAGTGCCCACCGAGACACCATAAACAGCTCGTTTTCATTCTTTGGCGAATGAACATAAGATAGGCCTGAACATGAGAACACTACATAATAATGTATAATCTGCATATGGTACATTATTTTATGATAAAATGTCCCAAGCTGAACCATCAGATTAATGGGTATTTTGTTTCATAAATAAAATGCCATACACACGTATGAGTATTTTGGGACCCCAAATGACAATCTACCTGCACAGCCATACGAGGGAGACGTAGTACAAGCAGGGGCCAATTCTTCGATTTTCTATTCACAACAGAGTTTCCGTTCTGTATAACCCATCGCCGAGCTCAGGCTAAATATGTATTATTGATGCCAGACAGACCAGGTAACAATTCGCAAGGGCCTCATGCGACAATAGGGTAGGATGCACACGTAGCAACACCTGCATCGTTGAGAGTCCAAGTCAGTATTGTGTCACTAGTGCTAGTGCACCATATCCTGAATCACAAGATCTCTGGTTCTTTTGAAGCGAGGAAATGTATGGGATACTCACCACACATGTTCTTGCCCATTTCCATCTTGAAGTAACCCGCATCACCCCAGTCAGCGCCCCATGAGTTCTTGATGAGCCAGTATGGGACACCATTTTCGACACCATAGCCAACAGCTAGAACAGCGTGGTTCACATCCTAGTAACACAAAACAATTCATAATTTCAAATCATAATGACAGGATAATAATAAGTCCTAAACTGATAGGATAGAAGCAATTCATAGAGAAACTCTACATAAGCAAACAATAAGATAAATCATAGGTAGATGACACAAGGCTACTGTAACTAACCATCGGAGTAGTTCCGCAGTGGTCACTGGTATAAACTCCGCTCTTGTACATCCTGAAACCATTGATCACCTCAAAGGCAACACTAACTGGGCGAACCAGGCCAACAGCATCCTTCAGTTCATCCTCAGCATTCTAACCACAACAAAATATTAGTATAAACTATTAACTCAGAGTAGTTAATTGTAGATAACACTCTGTCGAAATTTAGGACGAGGTTCTCCTCACCAGGGTGATGTTAATCGAGTCCAAAACCTTGACTCCAACATTCTCAGCCTTGAACTGGCAGATTTGATTGACACCAGCGTAGGGGTAAGAATCCTCAGTGTCAAGGCCACCATTGTATTTGATGTATTCAAAGGCCTGGGATGGAAGGCCTCCGTTACATCCGAAATTGTTGAATGCCTTACCGCAGTCAACAAGCTGTTGCTCAGAAAGAGAGATGGGCTTGCCAGTTGCCTGGGTATATGCAGCCTCAAGTGCACCAGTAGTGCTGTCATAATAAGCATCAAAGGAATTTAATTATTTTGTCTGCATGATTGACCCCCTTTTCCTACTTTCAGAACATGCTATGATGGTCATTTCTATGCACAGCAGATAAGAGAAGAGTGAAAAGAACATGTAAAAGGAAATATAAGAGCGACTAATAACTGGCTGCTAAAAAGGTATTTGAGTACGAATATTCAAATGCTTAAATTCTTAAGAAGTCCTGCAACATGACCATCTAATGTCACCACAATATAAACTTTGTGGTATCTCCCTGAAATATTGATTTAATTTTTTTTTTTGGTAGTTTAGGAGAAGTTAGCACTAGAGTGCCTCAACATTCCATGAAAGTTTTCCTACATAGGTTTGCCCTTTGCCTCTTTGTTTGTGAGGCATATCTGATAATACAAATCTGCACTACTTCAGAATTGATGTATAAGTGCTAACTAACACTTTCTTAGGATCATTTCCTTTTCACCACGAAGCTGTTACCCAATCTCATTTCTATCATTGCCTACAGCCTACAGTTTGGAACTGGATACCGGTGAATCCAATGACAAAAATGATATTTACTCAGATTCACTGATTTAGGAATAGCAGAGGGGAAATACAAACCACATTAAATCAACAAAATCCAAACTAGACGTAAACTGTCTGAATAAAACTTTATGTTATTCATCTAGCCCTGCAGCCTGAATTTGTTGTCATATATATTGACATGAATAAAGGAAGTAATCGCGAAGTTTGCAATGCTCTGACAATTAAAAATATGATTTGGCTTCTTATCTCTGGAGTGACTTTGTTTCTCTATCTATGAATCAAATTTGCTTCTCCCAGATTTGAACTGTGATTTTTTTCCTGGGCCCAAAAGGATAGTATAGGCACAAACATGTTTGAAAGCTAACTTTTCACTATGAATAAACTATCTCAAGAACATCATCTAACCAACTTTTACAAGGGATCAGAGTGGCACCTTTATTAGAGATTTTGTGTTAATTTGTTACTTGGGTCGACTGGGCAATTAGGCTTGCATTTCTTGACATTTTAATTGATTTTTTTAATTTATTAGGAAAAATTTTCCACAGAGCTACGCATTTACACTATTGAATAGTAATGTATGTCATAGACATATTAGCTTGTGTGCAAATAAAGCTTCATAATGCACTAATATGAATGTGAAACTATTATTTGAAAGTAAATTTAGTTGGCAGGAAACATGAACAGCTCCAAAAAATCATCATAGGTCAACTAACTGAGACAGATTTGAAAGCAAAGTATAGCCCAAGAGCTAAGGTTGGTTGGTTGATTGTTTTTTAATTATTTAATTGCTTGCATGTCTCACGAGTGCAGAAGTATAGGTCAATGAACTGGGACAGATCTGAAAGCAAAGCATAGCCCAATAACTAAGGTTGGTTCGTTGATCGTGATCCAATTATTTAATTGCTTGCATGTCTCACGAGTGCAGTAGTTTATCCTCTGCTGAACATTTTTAAAATCTCTTTCGTTTAGATTTTTTTTTGGATGAAAGATCTGAACTACTGTTGCTAGCAATAATCAACATCACCAACAGATATATCTACCAGAACCCATCCTGAGCCACACCTAAAGTAGTTTTAAATTATTTACCCCAGCATGGGGTTTGAAAGTGCCCCACGATTGATTTAAAGGCATGAAGCCCATGCAAGTCATTTGGATGCAATCCGTGCTTCCTGTCGGATACCATATGCACCTTTATTTACTGGTAAAGTAAGCATGCACCAAACACAACTATCATTGACATGATTACCATATATTATTACTTTTTAGTACTTTAAAGAACAGGGTAAACCAGTAATGACATATGCTCCATCCAGTGGTTACCTGAAGGTCCAGCATGATCCACAGTGGCCCTGGTTTTTCACTGGGCTCACAATCCCATCCTCCCTCCAGTCTTTCTGCAGTAGCAAGAACAACATCACATACAAATTTCACAGCATAATGTCCAAAAAAATATATAGCATCCAAGAGTAGTTGAGATTGTTCACACACCACATGGCTCAGAACTAGTAAAACAACACCACCTTGCAAAATCACGAGAACCACTACTGGACATGTATGATGTATCCCAGAACTGCTGTCCTACAATCTTATTTAAAGATATACCAGTTGATAACGAGGTACTGGCTAGTTAATTAGACAGTTTTGCAGTTTTGTTGGAAACATAAACCAATTGTGGGAAGTTCCACTGGTACTGCATAGAAAGAGGGGCCATCTGAGCAGTAACTGCATCATGATTCATGTGCCGGGGCCAAGGAAGAAAGTGGCTGAAAAACATTGCTTGTCGTGGTGGAGCCGGCTGAGCAAATAGACAAATGCTAGAGACCACAAAGCCTGAAAGCAATGAAAAAATACTACAGCCACTCGCAAGCTTCATACCAGAAACACCCCTGTAATGACTAAATAGACTGAACCCACACAGGCCTGTCTCATGTGGCTGATGCTGTTACAAATAAAATCACAGTACCAACCTGGCTGCAACCTACTCGGTACTCGCCTGCCCATTTGGGAGTCAAAACGTTACGGAGTACGTTACAAGACATAGAGGATTATCTGTGACGACCGATAGCTTTATTAACTCACCGTCTCCGGCAGCGCGACGGCGGCAGCAGCGCGCATCCGGTGGTTGCCGGCGAGCGTGGCGGAGCAGTTCTGCGCAGCGCCGAGCCGGGTCGCACGGAACTCCTCCCAGCTCATGTCCGCAAAGCCTGTACACCAGACACACATAACAGACACAGACATGACAGGTGAATCCATCTTTCATCAAAACAAAACAAAAAAAGTCAATACAGGATGCGCTGAAGCGCACGTTGCATGTTGGGACGAGGACTGAGAAGATCAAGGTCATACGGTTGATGCCGAGGCGGTAGGAGAGGCCTTTCCGGTTGGTGGAGCGGACGAGCTGGAGGCTCTCGGAAAAGATCCGGAACCGCTTGTGGACCTCCGCCGCGCTCTCGTAGCTCTTGCCGTGCCTGCATCGGCACAAATCGTGAGGTCATCAGGGAGAACAGAAACGGGAGGGGGAGGGCGGACGGCGGGCGGGGTTTGGACCGCTGGTCGCTGGATTAGGTGACCGGGCGCTCACCTGACGGCGAAACGTGCGAAGCGGAGCGCGTCGCGGGTGCGGCCGAGCGCGGCGAAGACGGTGGACTCGAGCGCGGAGGCCGCGCGGTCGGTGACGGAGCGGATCGGGTTAGATTCGGCGAAGGCGGAGTTGTCCGCGGCGGCGGTGGCCGCGAGGGCGAGGGCGAGGACGGCGGCGAGGACGAGCAGGCGGCGTTGGGCCATCTCGACGGCGGGACGGGCAATGGTTTACTGGGTCTGCTCTGTTGAGGGAGCGAGGCGAGAGTGGGATGTCCCGTGTCCGGCACTCTCCTAGGCTGCTATATAATGCGTTGGGCCCCTCAAACCCTTTTCGATAAATTTATCTATCCGCTATTTTATGATGAAATCGCAAGATTCTTTTGTTTTTTTTATAAAATTTGTCTATGCTATTATCCGCTAGTTTGTGCCGAAATTTAAATGAGTAATTGGCGATCAACTTTATTTTCGATGCTCTTGTTAATGAGTCAGGTGTTTGATCGTCCAACTTAAATCTCAGGTAAAATACATGTGTGTGTATATTACCGCAGGAAAGAATCTTTGAAAACGAGGAGTTGTCTGATCGAGTGAGATTTTGGTGGCTCGTAAAGTATTTAATATTATTTTGTTGTGAGAGAAAAATATTTAAAATAATCTAGACGAATGTGACGATTAATTTCTAAATTTGAGAAATACGAGCGAGTTTCAAATGAAACCAAGCTCTTGGGTTCTGTTTCAAAACTGGTGCATTTCTGGTATTGGGATCCGTTTTCCATTTGCACTTGCTGAGCAAAAACTGTAGTAGTACCAGCGGAGAACTCTGCACCTACCCTTGCAGTGAACAACAAATCCAACGGTGGTGACGCCATTGGTGACGCATGGAGTTTACTCTACAGGGGATAGCATGATTGAGAGCTTGGAGAAGGAGACGCTGATTGGGCCAGTGAGGAAGCAGACAAGATGACGCGTCGCAGCAGTGAATCTAGAGAATCTATTCCAATTTCCAATGCATTTGAAGATATTTTGCTGCTGGGACTGGGACTGAGCTGACTGGGAGGCGAGGGCTGTTTGTGATTCTTGACAGCCACAGGCTGCGGATGGCGTCGCCAGATTGAATGCAGCGGACACAACACAAGCAAGACGACGGCGATGGAGCAACGTCTCGGACACTACGACTGTAGATGCTGGTGTGTGCCTTTTTTGTGCATGCAGGAACGTCCTGGGCCGTGACAATTGACAGCATCGATATCGATTGCGTCCCAAAAATATGTGGGGAAAAAGGGGGTTTCAGAGCCTATTCGTAGCATGCTTTCGTTCATCCGTTGCAAGATTTGCCATGAACAGAACAGTTTTGGGCTGGATGTGAGAGATAAGATACTTCGAGTGAGAGTGCTCGCTCAATACACGGCACTGTTCTGAAAAAAAAAATGGACGAGCAGAATATTCTCTATAGTTGAACACGTCAGTTGGATGCTAAGGTGGGTTACTGGATTGTCTGTCTGTCTTGGTGCGTGTCCGGAAGTTTTGCACCCTGCGATTGGGCGTCCAAGGACACGTGGACGGTATCGGTGACTCGGTGAGTTACCCAGCGCTACGGGGAACTCCGTAGTAGCCACGACATATATAGATATTTTGTCGTTGCCACTGACAACTGTATGGTAGCTCTTGGAGTTACAAGGTCACTATCCAAAAGTGTCGGCATCGTGCTATTTGTTTGGAGAGCTATTCGACAGTTTTCTCCCTCGACAAGGAAATAAAAATGTACTCATTTCATCCTAAATCATAAGACATCTCAATAATTTTGGAGTGTAGAATTTCAAATTTGACCAAACTTATATGACAATAATAACATTTATGATATCAAACTAAACATCATTAGATTTTTTATCAATTATATTTTCATAGTATGTATTTTTTATATCATAAATTTTTATAATTCTTTCTATAAATTATTAATCAAACTTAAGATGTTTTGACTCTTCAGGATTTATTGTAATTTGAGATGGAGGAGTATCTACCTAAAAGTCATACTTGGGCCCACAGGATAATGTTTTCTTTACTCACGCCCAAGGTTGCTCACCGTCACGGCTGATGCTACCAGAGTTTGCAGAAGCTGTCTTGTTCGAGAGCCGGGTGCCTCTATCATGGACGTAAGCATGGGCTATTACACAAATAACAAATTACTGTTCGCCTTTTTTTAAAAGATGACTCTAATACAGACCATCTCTAAAACAGTGGCGGATCTCTTCTATTTTCACGTCCGAGGTCACTATCAATTCTCAAAGTGTGTATACCGCTCACATCGGATTTATTGATAACAAAACTAGTTCATAAATATAAGTTTATTTGATATCTCAATTCTATATTTAAATCCATAATATAACTAATGAAAACATGGAAGTGGTAAATAAAATACCTAACGGATGATGGTTTGGTGGACCATCAACATGTCAGTTGTGCACTTGTGCTGCGATTTGCTTAGAGCTCAGTTCGATGTATCGCCGTGTCCCAATCATTTCATCAGGTAGCCCGTGGCCCAGCCCAGCCAAGTACGAACTGGGTTTCAACAGCGCAGAACCTGAACCGAACGTGTTACCCTATGGGCCTAAATCGTCTGATGTTATATAATGTTTATGGGCCCAAAAATAATGTGTTATGGGTCTAATTCTATAGTTCGCTTGTTCAAGTAACCACGTTTGACCTGTATAAATTAGGTCTTTTGGGATCTTATATGATCTATAAACTTCAGTTGTCTAATAAAATTATTAAAGACTAAAGTTTAGACTATTTTAGTCCACTTGTGTAGTCTAATAAACTAATAGTCTTTTGTAAGATTGGCTAAATTTTAGTCATAACTTTAAACTACTTGTTTGAAGGCTCGAGAGCTAGAGTGGTTGTTTATGGGATCTAATAATAGGACCTTCACAACTGTTCATTATTACAAAATCAAACTTGGACTGAAAAATAGCTTTCTCTCAAAGGGTAACACAAAAACAACCACCAACTGAACATCAAGTTTAATTTATTAGAAGATGCACACCAATTCCGGACTAAAATCTCCATTGTCAGTGTCTTTAGCATATGGCATACCCATCTCAAAATCAAAATATCACACTTTTTTTTCAAAGAATGGTCCAAAAACACGTACGTGTTCTAAAAAATAATGTGCTACTTCTGTCCCGCAAAAATGTGTCATCTACCATTAAAAAATAAATCATAAAGAGCGAGCATTCTACCTTGTAGGATCCACGTCATTAAAAAGTTCAGTTTTTTCTTCTAGCTCCAATAGTAGTATAAATAACTCTAGTTCATCATATATCTTATTTATAAAAAAGTGAAAAAGATGTATCTAGATCTTTATAAAGAACTAACCTTACATACTTTTAAATGATTTATGTGGCTATAATAATGTGAGCTTGGATACTAACATGTTACTACTTTTTATTTTAATTTATTAAACATTATATGAGCTAGCGGTTTAAAAGACAACATGAGACACACTTATGCTCTCGTCTAATGCTCCCTCCCGGTCTCTCCTTGAAAGGTCCTAAACGGTTAGATGGAGAGCCTAATAAAATTTTCTACAAAATACTAGAGAAACTTGTTAGATAACTAAATGGCATAAAGCAAGTTTTCCTCTAGCTCTACTTTACATTGCAAGCCACCTATCCAATAAGTTAGTTAATTATAATCTCTATGGCACACATAAGGATAAGTCACTATTTCTACACTAGTGAGCAAGCAAGAAAGCTAAGCTACAACTATTTATCACCAAGGAACTAAACTAGCTACACAAGAGAAGCACTACTCAACTACACAAGTATATCAATGTAAAGCTGGCAATAGATCAAATTATCAATCAAGAATGCCAAGAGAAATGACAATGTTTTTTCTCCTGAGGTTCATTTGCTTGCTGACAAGCTAGTCTCCGTTGTGACGACCACTCAAGTTGGAGGTTCACGCGCTTAGAAGCATCACTTGTCTGGCCACACAACCAACATAGGATGATGATTCTCAATGTCATGAGCAATCTACTAAAGTCACCTTTCGTGATCTCATGTGGTTATGTGGAGAATAGGCGCAAGAACCTCTCACAATCACACCGGGTGTGGCCAAGAAGAATCACCATCTCTTGACAACATTTTCTTGTTGCTTTAAGCCGCCTAGTTGAGGACAACTACCAAGAGTAACAAAGAAAACCAAAGCAATCACGAATGCCAAGAGTAACAAAGAAAACCAAAGCAATCATGAATGCCAAGAGCTACTGGATACTCACAAGCAAATGCACTTGAATCACTCAATCTCACTTAGGATGCATAATCAACCAAGGAGATGAGTGCGAGAGGTTTGCATTAGCTCAGAAGGATGTATCAGTGATCCAAATGTCCAAGTAAGTGAGCTATAACCTGCCAAAGTCTATTTATAGACACTAAAGGTTAACTAGCCATTACCTCTCACGAGACCGTCCAACTCCTTGATCCGAACCAACACTCGGGTCGTTTGGACCAACAGCAGTGGGTCCACAACCCATGCAGTGCCTACCATAGGCTACCATGCGTCCCTAAAGTCAAACTAGTCATTGCCACGCTCAGCCGCCCTCACGTGCACAATCACTCGTCCGGACCAAGTGTGACCCCAATCCAGAGCAACACATAAAGGTTCTAGAACAAAAAACGCTCTGGGTTCGACCACACCGTCCGACTAAGTAGTGTCCGGACCCCCTTCGCAGCATCTCCTCGTGCCACATCGCCTAAACCCTTTAAACTGGCCTGATGCACCTTGGTCTGACCGCCCTTTCGCTAAGGTCTTGTTTGGATCCCTCAACCACTCCCTGCCTAGAGTTGCCAACTGAACAGGGGAGGCAAGGTCTAAAACCCCTACACCGTAGGGTCTGGAGCTCCTTTGTTGTCTTTTTTCAACTTCTTTCTTCTCCCCTTGATCTCATGTGCTAACATAAAGAGTTCATCCACTTGTGCACATGTGTTAGCATTATTCCAAAACATTTTTCAAGGGTTAAGTAAGGACACTAGGTTCTAATGCATATGCATTTATAATTTCACCTAGTGGAACTTGATAATCACAATCACAAACGATTTTCACTCTTAATAGTACGGCTATCAATCCTAAATATGATCACACTCTCTATAATGTCTTGATCACCAAACCAAAAATGCCATTGTAGATTATACCATTGCCTTGAACCCATTTTTGCTTTTTTTCTCTTTCATCTTTTCCATGTGAGGAGCACTTGATTACTTTTATTTGGCCATCTCCTTCACTTGAGTGCCATCTAGCTCCACCACTTGGATTAAAACACCCTAGCTTATATGCACACTTAGACATAGGGTTAGTCCAATAGGTATCGATTAACCAAACCCAAACTAGGCCTTTCACTCCGCCGATTGTGTGTCTTCAGTGTTTTCATGGACTATGCATCGGTCGGAGTTAATTACCTTTACATTTAGGTCTACTTGGATCCCTCATCTAAACTTTGGATCTCTAAAAACTTCAAAACACTTTAGCTCATTTTTGAGGTCTAAAGCTCTAATGTGAGTTGGTGGGTTAAAGTTTGAAGTTAATTTTAGACCACCTATTTTGAGTTTTAGCTCTTAAGTTTAGAGGAGAGGATTTACCATATTAATAAGAGCTACTTTGGTTTTTGCCATGAGCACTAAAAACTATAAATATCACACTTTGCTAGAAGGATTTAGTAATGTTTAGTTTCAAAGACCATGTCATTTCTACACAATCACTTCAATAAAAATGTTGTACTTACTCCCACACAAAGTCAATATTGCATCTTGTAGTCTACCGTTACAACTACGCCTCAGAAAATTAAGAAATATTAGTTAGCGGGTGTAAATACAACTTGAATGACTCTCCAAACAGATTCTACAACATGGCAACAAAGAATAAGTGTATGATGTTTTGTTACGTTGCTATTAGAAAACAACAATCAACATCTCCACTCCAATTTGGCTTTTGTAAATTATCTATGGTTAAAAATGACCCCTTTGAGCAAGAACCAAACAAATATATATGTTGATCCCACCAAGTTATTGCATTGGGCAATTATCTAATGCAAATTTTGAGCTTGAACACAAATTTATACAAAAAGCAATCATCATGTGAATTGTGATGTTTTTCAGCTAAACTGTTCATGTGGATCCGGCCATAGCTTGCATAGTTTACACCCTGATTTCTTTGTGATGCTTTTCCTTGCACGAGTTTCTATTTATGCCTAATTTTTTGTATGTACGTGCATGATTCCATCTTTATCCATCCATACTCTGGATGGAAGTCCTCATACACAAATAGATATATACACTAGATATACGCCATAACCAGAATTTATAAGAGTTAGGTTTTTTTATGTTGATCTCCTAAAAAAGAAAATAAATATATAGTTGAAAAAAGATCTAAAATATATCAAATTTAACATTTATACATAATGTAATCTTTTCTGATTTTCGAATCTCCTTTTTTATTCTTATTGAATCGTGGTAAAGTATTCTAATCCGATAAGGATTCTGCAGGCGAATATTTACTCTTTCATATCTTATTCGTTAATTTAGAACCTTTTCAAATAAAGTCTCCTAGTGAAGTGGAGTTATCATAGTGTTTTGATATTCAAAATTTAGTATAAACTTTTCATCTTAAATGCCTTCTAATGTCATGTGGTATAAAGAGAACTCCACTGTTTTGGTATTACCCCTATGTGTGGTACCAGGGTCACAATTTTTTAAATTGGACTTAAGTAATATGACACGGACACATGAACTCTGATGACTGTATCGGACGCGAACACGTAGATCTAGTGTTCGTATTATGACTGAGTATGATTCGTATCAGACGCGACAATATGAGCAGGAATAAGATTTGGTAGCACTGAGTAGATGACGACTTTAAAGTCTTTTAGGTGTAAGAGATTCGTCAACTGGATCACCATAGCACCTTACCTGTTTGGACAGCGCTCCTTCGCTCGCTCGCAGTGCGTGCGCTCCTCTCTCTCTAAAAAAATGCTCTTTGTAAACTCAGCCTCGTGAACCGATCGAGAGATGAACAGATGATCGCCTACCTCAATCACATGTTCTTTTACACTAAAACGTGACGGTGTTTGATCTTGAAAGAGTACAAACGTTGATTGTTCTTGTTACTACAGCCACAAATTTTCGCAAGAACTGTTGGAACTTCTAATGCTCGATCATTCTAAAACAATTCTCCTTTGGAATTCCATTTTTGTCAGACGTGTGGAGAAACAATGCAGAGGAGCTAACCAGCATGAAGACATGAACTCGCATGGGAAACGCAAGGAAGTCTACAGCAATGGGTTTAAAACAGGTAAGTTCAAGCTGCAAAAGCAGATAGATCACACATCAAAACATTCAAACTAACGATAGTTATAGATAAGAACTCAGAAATTACGGTTGTGGCTTGCGTTTGCATGTGCCACATTGTCGTCAGCCGCATGCGGGCAGATGCAAGAAGCCCCCCCTCCCCCCCATGCTTTGATCCTGCTACAACTCATGTGGCTTGAAGAAGATATATGTGCATTCAAACAAAGTCTGAAGGTATATGAATGGAAAGAACAAAAGTTTCACTGGTCCAATAACCTGCTGACGTACTAGTTCAATCCCAGTTTCAAACAAGGCAAGGCAACGAGACATCGATTTGATGAACTTCTCGAACTCCTTTTATATGCGATGTGGTTCAGAAGTTCCAATCGTTCTCACCTCACCAGCCTCATACGGCTCCGGACTAGTCTATCAGAAGATATTTTCCCAGACAATTAATTAATCATTTTCTATCAGAAGACGTTGACCACAGGACAACTAGTCCAGATCATGTTTATCAGAAAACATTGACCACAGGATGACAAGACAATTAATCGAGTTCTACGTAGACGATTGGAGTGTATCAAATGAGTTTGGCGTCATTCTGTCCTCAGAACTCACGTAACACTTCTGCAGATTACAGTTGTCGAAATAATTGTTCAGCAAGCACACACACTTCATATTGAATCAGGATCATCAGGTCGCCGGTCACAAAATCCTGCTTAAAAGATCGCACGAGACCTTGCTTTTTTTAATAAAAGATAGAAACTATCTGGCTTCATTTATCCGTAGGTAGAATCAAGCTAAATTATTACAACATGAAAATTAAAAAGAAAGAAATTGATAGAAAAAATTACATCCCTAACAAGGAGCTCGAGTAGTCCTACGCGACAAACAGTCTTGCTCCGTAATGTCAACTCTACTAGAATAAGATCATCAACGTGATGGCAACTCCGCTAGAATAAGATCACCAACGTCAAGACAAAGCTGTTAAAAATACGTTTGTCAGACCTAAAAAGATACTGAAAACTAGATGTTTTTCCTAAAAAAATTGATACAACATGGCATGTTCATGGTTCGAACTTGGGACCTCCAAGTCCAAAACAACCTGATGAGTAGGTCCTCAACCTCAACCCACATGCATAGAATTCGTCAAGACGAGCCTTAACTATTAGTTCTGACTTAAACGCTTAATCTTCCTAATCAGATTCACCTTCCAGCTCCCCACAAGAAACAACAGATCGCAAGAACAACAAACACAGAAAGCAACCGGTGATCGCGTTCCCTGTCTCGACCAGCAGGACAGTAACACACATGCATCGTCGAGCTCTCCTGTACGATGACTCGGGATCAACTCAGCATGGTGTCAGTGCCCCAGCGGCTCACACAACACAACCAACTCGGCGGGCGCATGTAGATCGCGTGGCGAAACTGATTAAGAAATGACGAATTTCATTCGCGCCGGGGTCTTTCTTGGGTAATTAGGTCTGACTCTCGCCTCATCCGCCGGCCCAGTTGGCAGTTTACAAAACGGAGCTCAGGTCGCCGTTGTACTACGTTGCGTCCTTGCATGCGGCTGATGCTGACCTGCTTAAACTATCTCTCGGCGTGCAGCCACAAGCTAGTATGAGCAACTCTATACCTTGATCTTTTCACTAACTCGATCGAGTCCTTGATTTTTCAGAACTAGCCACAGGTACTGCTTGTCACGAGCACGTGATAAAAACTCGAGTTATCACAGATCATAGTTACTGTTCAGTTTTCAGCGGAAAGATGACAGAAGATTGGTGGACACTGTTCTTCAGAAATCCTGTCCCGTAAAAGAAAGAACAACTGTTCCCTGATGACAAAAGTTGGTTTGGAAAGAGGTACATCGTACGTTACATCCATGATCATTCTTTTTCTGTCTCACTACTTTCATATCTTGTCGAAGAATCGCGATTATCTTCAGGGAGCATTGCGGATCTGCAAAATCTGTGTTTGCAGAAATAAAAGAAACGGCATACTGCTGGCCCTTAGCAGGAGGATCAGCCCTCAAAGCCCCTAAATATGGTTGTTCATTCAGACTACCCACGGTGGTGACATGTCCTGTATTCAGCATTGTTCCAAAATCATACAATATGTAAGCATCAAAGTGGGGTTTATTAAAAGATAAATAGTGACACATACATTCACTTTTTTCCTTTACGCACTTTCTCAGCACCGGGTAACCAACAACCTTCAATGTCCGTATTTTTTCTCCAAGTAACAGTGTGCAGTCTCATGGTCAAACACTCTATCTCTTGTTTCAAACATTGCATAAGGCTAGTCTTGGTAGCGAGCACTCGTGGTTGTTTGCTATCCTCTTCTTATTATTAATCTAAGTCGGATAATCGGATCATTTTTAGAAAAATAATTTTACATCTTTGTTTCATGCATCAAAATGCTTATTTAGACGGGTTTTCGCGGACCAAAGAAACCATCTGAATATATAGCCTTTTCAAGAACAGATGCTACCATGGGTATATGACTATATGAGAGTATGAGACTGGTGACGAGTTTACGGCAGCGTGATTTATGGGGTGGGGGGTGTTACCGGTCTATTCTCAGCCTCCTCGCACTCACAGCAGTCGTACAAAATTACGGGACAGTAACGTAACTTGTTTACATTATCGAGCTAGAAACCTCTTCCAGTTGTTGCACCATATCATTCACAAATGACATTTTTTTTTTTTGCGAATACATTCACAAATCACAGTTGACAGATAAAGTTGTCGCAACAAAAATAAAATTAAACCATCGGTGCTCTTACGTGTTACTTACTTCAAGACGATGGATGCAAGGACACTATGCATACGTACACCAGATGACCCGGTATCGATGTGTTCGTGTGGAATAACTTCATGGTTTTTCTAGTCGAAGTCAACATGTACACGTCAGAAGTTTTACAAAGTGAAAAATTTCACACGTACGCCACCGGAAGTAGCTGGTTTAAATATCTGTATATCCACAATGTCAGTCAAGCAAGGCATCCAGCTGGTCGGTCGACATTGAGACAGAAGATGTTGAGAGCCTAAAACCCACCAATTCAACAATGTGCCGAAGAAGAAATAATTAAAATCGGAACTACTCAAGTAACGGGCTGATTCTGAACAGGGTCAACGAGAACGAGTTCATATATGAGCCGTTTCGCTTCATCCATATATCTTCAGGAAAAAAAAGGCCATAATAGGATTTTTGGGCACCAACTGTACCGATTAAGATTGATTTTATGGGTATAATGTATGTTTTAGAATTTTTAAGTCAACTCTATTCTTATAAAAAAAAGAAATGTAAGAGGAGAGGAAGAAATTATTAGTCAACTTATCAGTAGCTAAAAGGCTATATGTACAATGTATAGCGGCAATCTTAAAAAAACAATGTATATCGGCATAACTACACAAGTCCGTTCAAAGTTCGTTAAAAAAACGTACATATAACAAATTTGGTTCAAGCATGGCAATAAAGGATCTTCAATTTCTAAAGGATGTATGTATATTTGTTAGAACATTAGGCAATTTCAGCGCCATTTAATCCAAAAAATACTAATAATAAGTTTTGTAACATCAAACATGTACATGTGCAATCTAAGTGTAACGAATATATACTTGATACTTGTCATCATGAACTACATAGCAGTTGTCGGTGTGGTTTCCCCACACGATGCACCATGCAGTAGTGTTGTAGTGACAATCACCACCGCTAGGATGTAGAAGTAGTGGATTGATCGAGCAGTTGCGTCGTCGCTCCCCAAAACTTGACGGTCACCCTTCATCTGAGTAAATGAACGCAAGGATAGGATTTCGAAGGTCTGCCCTCCATATTCCTGTCCGCGCAGGAAACATGACGGAAATAGCTCGAGCAACACAACAACAATAAAATAGTGTTCTTAATTGTCACTTCTCACTCGCGAACAAGAGAAAGAGTGCCTATTTTATGTAGCAACAAAGGAAGATGAAAAGCCAAGCGCATGAAGAGATAGTGGCCAACTGACCATCATGTCATTGTCTGTTACGAGTAACTTATGAAATTTGTAAATGAATTATCTAATTAACAGAAACCACTAAAACATCGTGAACCATTAAATCATGATCCACCAACACAAAATGGTCTGCATTTAACCCTCGAGAAACCATAAGTTACACCACATAAAAGGACCCCAAAAAAAAAATACAGCAAAAAACATGTACTTGGATCCTGGAATTTCCTTTGATTTTTGCTGAATAAAAGTTGGACAAACCAATTTCTGAGTCTAGGCATATGCATATTTTCATCTAGTTATGTTTTGAAAAGTCATTTTCCTACTTGAAAAAGGAATCATTTTGATTTCTCAAATCTCTCGATCTGGTACGGTTGAAGCTAGTAAATACTACAGTCAGATACACTCAACTATTCAACTAAGTATTAGATAAACCAAACAACACCGAATTGTTTGTTGTGTGATAGGTAAGATATTGGCTAATTTTTTAGAGGTACGAATGCATGACGTAAATACTCCGTACCTTTTCGTGTTCTGCTTCGCCCGATCATCTGTATAATCCTTTTCAAGCTGATGAATTGCTGACGCCGTGGCTTCACAAGCTCCGGGCTCCGGCGTTTGCTCCAACAACTCATGAAAAAGAAAATTATCTGCCTGCAGCACTCTTTCATCACTTTTTAATTCCTCAAATGAAAAAAACGCACAAAGTTTGACGCGCGATGGACACGGGTCTCCACGCTGGCCACCCGATCCAGAGATATTTTCCGGCGCGCCGTTCAACGTACCCATGTCTGAGTTCTGCCGGCAAAGGCCCCGGCCACACGTACTACTGTGAAATCATTTATCGGCCGGGGCAGGGGCACGGATCACTTGTGAAGGCAGATGCCACTGTGCCGCGCTGCCACTCCGGGAAAGATTTCGTCACACACGTGATCGGGCTCGTGATTCTGAGATTGATTTTTGGTGATTCGTGACGGTCTCGACTACCGCGCGCATGATATGATATGGCCACGTCACGGAGAGGTGGTTTATGTGCTGGCTGAGAGAGATTTTTGGGATCTTGTCCGATTGTCTAAGCACGCACATGACATGCATAGTCGCGGTTAATTACGCTCGATTGATGGCGAACTGTAGCGTCAGAAAGTGACGTTCACGAGCTACCCTTATTATATTAGAGGCCTGCCTACTCCACTCCGATCCGTAGGCAGTAACATCAGCCACGTGCACAACTGCACACCGGAAGATGGTTAGTAAGATGTAAACGGAACGAAAATATACTGAACCGAACTGCACCTTTTTCTATATTTAATCCGATCGAATTCATATTTTCTTTTTCGATTTTATCGTAGTCGCTTTCGTTTTTTTATTTCAAATGTCCTGATTTTATTTCGTTTTTCGATAGTTTTCTACTTTTCTACTTTTTTCTACTTTTAATACGGAATATTCCAAATTCAAAATATGATTTGAACCTAATTTGGTTGTCAATCATTACTGTTTAGGCAACTAAGCAAAGTTAAATGTGAAATACTGATATCCATGAGTCGTATTATATAAATAACTCACCACCTTGCTGAGCACTACAAGACTACATCTGGCCTCACGCGGCGTTGTTGTTGCATTGCATACTTGCATGTGACTGAGCTGACTAAAAGAGAGAAAGCTAGATGGGTCAGGTCTTGTTGCTATCCTTTCCAGCATAATACCGATGACATCTTAACTTTTGTCTTCTTTATTTTTTTTTCTCTTGCGAAAGAAACAAAATTGATAAATCTGCTATTTTGTATCCGAAATTTGCCATAATGACACTTGTTAATTGTTATGAATGGTAGGTTAGTATTTCGAATTGAATTTTCGTATACTTCGATAGAATTTCGTATACCGAGGCGGGGGGCCGTGTCAGTGTCACGTCGCGGCGTAAGCGTGACCCCCCGAACGTTTTTCCTCCTGCTGGCGGGCTGTCCGCTTCGCCTAGACTGGACGGCGTGAAGAGCCTGGCAGCGTCCGTCCCGGGCGGGCCCCATGAGACGCGGGAACGGACAAAACCACCAGCGCCAGAAGCCTGCCTGACAGCCGGGAGTGCCTATGCCAGGCCCCCATGTGCAGCGACCACGACCACGACCACGCGCTGCTGCAAGCAGCCCGCAGGCGGCACACCGCACACGCACGCATTCGTCCAGCCCGTTCGACGCGACCCACGTTACGCAGGCACCCCGCGTGGGGGATCCGACGGCGCGGCGGCGCTGTGCCTCTGCCTCTGCCTCTGCCTCTGCCTCTGCCGCCGAGCGGAGCCACAGCCACCACCACGTGGTGCGCCTCGCCGCCTCAAAGCCGGTCGGTCGGAAGCGGGATCGGTCGGCCACACGTATCGGTCCGCCACTCCCGCGCTCGGACGCAGACGCACGTACAGTAGGAGTAGCAGCCAGCAAGGATTCGGCTTCGAGTTGACTCGGGCGCCTCGGCGGTGGTGTCGCGGAGTTGCCCTGTCCCGCGCCGAGCGACGGCGGGCGTCCTCCGTGTCCGTTGCTCGCTCGGTGGTTGCGCGGGTGGACGTGGCGTCCGAGGACTGTGGCCGGTCCTAGCACGCGGTCGACTGCAGGTGCATGAGCAGAGGGTTGAACCTGGCGATCATTGGTCCAGGAGCAGACGCCTGGTGGGGTGGACGTGGACACGAGAGTGGATAGCAGGTTGTTGAAGCGATCGATCGGCCGGCCCTGGTCGGCGTACGTACGTGTGTGCTCTCACTCTCAGGTCGTCGCCGTCAGCCGGGTTTGGTCGGCGGGTCCATTCAACAGGGGATTCAAGAGGTCCTTTTTTTTCCCCCTATTAAATTACAATCGTTTGGTGACGAGAGAACCACCCATTCATCATCTACTAGAACCATGGTTTGATCTCACAGTCGTGTATTTACTTCTAGATAGAGAGGCTATGTTCAGGGAGGACGACAACTACTAATTATTTACATATTTCGTCAACAGTGATGATGAGACTGACAGAAGGACGTAATGATCGTGCTATCATCATGGATGTGCCTGTGTGTGAGCCATTTTCATTCCCGCTGTTTTCTTCTAGATCCTTCGTCGCCTCATGGGATATTTTCAAATCAAGCGCGCCTACAATTACTTGTATACTACACGCTGTGAAGAATTCCACGCATGCGCCACGAGTCTCAAACTACGTACAGTATTAGATAGACCAACAAAAATCGCGAAAAAGCTAGCCTGACGAGATAACGAGATAACTTTCATTTTACCTGATAGTACTTCAACGAGAGAATGCAACCCCCCTGCCTGCCACACATTCATCATCATCAGAGTATTTAAATACCCGTCGTCCAAAATCCAAAAAAACTCACACGACCGTCGCTAACCTTCTTCTTTGGATGGAAGATCCCAGAACTGGAGGCACAGAACAAGAACAAGGTAGAGTAAATACGACGTCCAGCCACCTGGCGCGTCCCAGCTCCAAGTAATCAATCTCTAAAGGAAACCAAAGCTGAGTTGTAAGTACAGCGAGGAGAGATCGTATTGCAGACCGGAAACGTTTCTTTCCTCACCCGAGCACGAAAACCATTCGTGGCTTCTGTTCCTTGTCCTGACATTTTCGTCCAGGAAGTTTCATCACAGGAAATCATTGACCCTCCCTCCCTGCACCAGAAGGTGTTAGCGCGAGAGTCCCCCAGATTGATCAAACGTGTCAGGCTCCGGCCGGCCGTTCCTAATCCTGCGAACATGTGGTCGTGTTCGACTCTCAGACAGACAGACAGGACAGGTGCAAAACCAGACCTGAGCATACTGGCTTCTCGGAGGCTCAATTGTCAAGTGTTGGCAGCTCATCGATCATTCTGCTGTCTCTGCAGCAGTGGACAGGATACTATCCTCCCCAATTCTATAAACCGAAGTTAGATCTCGTGTGCAGGGCGGTTCAGATACTAGCATATTGCAATGTCCCTACCTTAGCTTGCGTTTCATTTGAAAAACATGCATCTACCTATGTAGCCTGTGGCAAGGAATAGGGATGGGATAATCTCCCCGTGTCTTTTGCTCCGACAGGGACAGAAAGACCCCCAAAAGCAGAAAAGACACCGTTTTGCAAACACACACAGGAGGGATATTGTACAATGGAGCACGTGACTACTACGTCGCATTTGGCATAGACTTTCCGGTAGCAGTTAGCAGTTCCTTGTGCGAGCAGACGGAGAGCGAGCGAGGTAAAAGAAGAAGATACGCAGGAATCTCATTCCAAGGCCAGGGCAAGTTGGTACTAGGATTAGGCGGGCACACGAACTAGCCTCGTGTTCTTTAGCGTTTAATTGGACCAGTACTCCACCGGCGATGAGGAACAATGATTGAGGTTACTTACTTGCAGAACTATTGTGACGTGACGTTAACACTTGACCATCACCCCCATGGCACGATCCGCCGGCGACGCCCCATTTCGTTACCGCCCCAGCTGGTGGCTATTAGGCCATACCCCCTTCCATATTTTACTTCACCTTGCACACAAGTTGCAAAGCATCACCTGCGAAAACCACTGTTTTTTTTGTTTTTACTGGACGTAATAATGCTGCAAACTGCTTGCCCCAGACGAGCACACAAATCCTGAAATCCACGGCTGTCAACGAACGAAACAGCTCTACTAACTACTAGTACTACTAGAACTAACTAGCGCCAGCCGCCAGCAGCAGTAACCGGATGAAACACCTTTGGACTATTGACTCGCTAAACTATTCGTAGGTGACAGGTGTGACGCTGCACACCGGGCACAGTCACTCACCGGCTGCTGTTTTCCGTTTCAGCCTTGCATTGGGCGGCTGCGGCTGGTGGTAGTGGACGACGAGCATTCAGCTGTTCACGCCGTGCGCCACTGCGCTCCATCCAGCTACCACCATGCAGCGTTGTCGTCCGGCCGTCACATCACTCGGGTTTTGGTTTTGCCCTGCTGTCCGTTGCTTGCTGCGCTTCAGCGCGGGGCGGGGTTCAGGACTTGAGGGCCATCCGTCCGTGCGACCGTGCGGCTGCTCACGGTTGGGTGCGCGCTTATAAAAAGGCCAGGCCACCACCTGCGCTTCTCCACCTCAATTAGGCTCCTCTTTCCCAGACCCTCCCTCCGGCCACCGGCCTCTTCTTCCACTTCACCCCCGAGCTCCTCCGTCTGCACACGCGGCTCGACCAGAACACTCGACCGCAACGCGCGCACTTCGATCGACTGACATGGCGGGCGCCCAGTCTTGGAGAACGTACCTGTGCTGCGTGGGCGGCAGCAGCGCGGCGGTGGACGACGATGGCTCGACGCCGCGGCGGCGGAGGATAGGCGGCGGCGGCGGCAAGGAGAGCCCGAGGTCGAGGTCGTCGTCGTCGCGGATGTCGTTCACGAGCCTGAGCTCGTCGGAGACGCTATCCCCCGAGGACCTGTCGCTGACGCTGTCGGGGTCCAACCTGCACGCCTTCACGCACGCGGAGCTCCGCGCGGCCACGGCCGGCTTCTCCCGCGCCAACTACCTCGGCTGCGGCGGGTTCGGCCCCGTGTACAGGGGCGCCGTCGGCGAGGCGCTCCGCCCGGGCCTCCGCGCGCAGGACGTCGCCATCAAGTACCTCGACCTGGAAGGCGGCACGCAGGGGCACAGGGAGTGGCTGGTGAGTGAGGCAGAGTGTTGGTTGGTTACGTTCTTGGCAAATGCAACGCGACAGCTCGATCGATCGGATCAGAACGCTGATCGGATTCTTGGGGGATTATTGTTGTTTCTCGCAGGCTGAGGTGTTCTTCCTTGCGCAACTGAGGCACAAGAACCTGGTGAAGCTCATCGGCTACTGCTACGAGGCCGAGCACCGGATGCTGGTGTACGAGTTCATGACCTTCGGGAGCCTCGAGAACCACCTCTTCAAAAGTGAGCTCCTTTTCCTGCTTCACGCTGCTAATTTGGTCGCGCAGTCGTCCCAACTACAGTAGCAAAGAAAATTTACCCCCTGCCTCCAGTTTCTGTCCCATTTGTCGAAAGTCGTAGGACTAGGTGAGCTGTAATGTGCCTTCTGGAGCAGCAAAACATTTTTTTTTAAAATAAGATTATTATTAGATGCTGTATACGCTGCCGGGTCAATGCCGGGGAGGAAACTGAAAACTCACATGAAACGTCTTTGTCGGTGCAGGTATCAACGGCGCCCTCCCATGGATGACGAGAATGAAGATCGCCGTCGGCGCGGCCAAGGGCCTCGCGTTCCTCCACGGCGCCGACCCGCCAGTGATCTACCGCGACTTCAAGGCCTCCAACATCCTGCTCGACTCGGTAAGAGTTCAGTTCAAGGAAACAGTTTCCCTTTCTACTTGCGTCTGGCTAACACTTTCCGTCCCAGCACTAGACACTCGCCCAGAAAGGGCGCGGTACCGATATGCAAGTTTACTTGCAACGGTAACTTTTTACCAACAAAAAGGAAAGGATATGTTGACACACGTCACTCTGGTGGCCGTAAAAATACTTGTAGTACTCAACAGATGGGGAAATGACAAGCCTGGGACCCATGCCCCATCATAGCATGAATACTCCACATTTTACCCGTAGAAATGTTTTAAATATTAATTCTGAACCTTTTGACCATGCGAGTCACCCAAGTGACCTTCAGATTTCAGTGGTATCCTGCAGCGCCACACGTTTCTGAACTACACACGCCTTGCTGGCAAGTTATGGGCAGCCTTGATCTGATTGGAACTTTGGAAGATTCTTGGACACACGCCGAACTTAAGAAATCCCCAGTTATCTATCCTAATTCACATCATCCACCAAACCAAAATATCCTAACCATCACTGCCAACCTATCCCAAGTATCCCCACGGACGATTGAATAAACGTGAACAGACCACTAACATGACGCGTATGTATCTCAATGAGATGAATCCAACATGCCTAATCTTTCAACCTAACCGTATCGATTCGATGTGATTAACTGATTGTTACTTTACTACAGGACTACAACACCAAGCTGTCCGACTTCGGTCTGGCCAAGGACGGGCCGCAGGGCGACGAGACGCACGTGACGACGCGTGTCATGGGGACGCACGGGTACGCGGCGCCCGAGTACATCCTGACCGGCCACCTAACCGCCAAGAGCGACGTGTACAGTTTCGGCGTGGTGCTTCTGGAGCTGCTCTCGGGCCGGCAGTCGGTGGACCGCTCGCGGCGGCCGCGGGAGCAGAGCCTCGTGGACTGGGCCAGGCCGTACCTCAAGCACCCCGACAGGCTGCACAAGGTCATGGACCCGGCCCTGGAGTGCCAGTACTCGTGCAGGGGCGCCGAGGTGGCCGCCATCGTGGCCTACAAGTGCCTCAGCCAGAACCCCAAGTCCAGGCCCACGATGCGGGAGGTGGTCAAGGCCCTGGAGCCCGTGCTCGGCATGGACGACTTCTTCCCCACTGGCCCCTTCGTGTTCACCATCAGCGTGGAGGAGGACAAGGTGGTGGGCGTTAAGGTGGAGGTCGAAGAGAATCCGCACCACCAGAGCCACCAGGACAGGCACCGGCAGAAGTACCCCAACTCGTCGATCCACGCCGGCATTGTGCTGCACAGCCGGGAAGGGATGGTCGGCGGCGATTACGCCACCACACTCCGGCGGCAGCGGAGGGCGTCGAGCTACCACAAGGAGAGGGGGGCTTAAGAGCAGGAGCGGGAACTGATCAGTACATATATATAGGATTTTTAAAAAGGGTTTATTTGTGTACATAGTAGAGATGTGACACAATGTCACTTTGGCTTGGTTTAGTCTTGAGATTGTGATTCTTGTTTCTTTTCTTCTTCATAGAGATAGTAGATATTAGGTGTTAGGTGATACAGGTATGCAAAATATAGTGTGATGAAAAGTCCGGCTCGGACTTGCAAGGTTTGTTGCACAGAGCTGTGTAAAAGGAAAGAAATGGTTTGGTAAAATGGTCATCTAAAGTCTCACATGTTTTTTGCATTCTGCATGTTTTGTTTTTCGGTTAGATATTTGGCAGCCAACTAAGGATTTATAGCCTCATATAAGCGAAATGACAAAATGGAACAAGAAAATGATGTAAAGTGAAACTGGGCAACTGGCACTACAAATTAGAATAAAGATAATAGCTTCAGTTAACAATAGCAAGCTGGAAACATGTTTCTTAGTTTTCGATTCACGTTTAACCCTTCGTATAGAGGGGGGTTGTCTTATTATCCCACTAAAAAACGAATCCACGTTGAAAACTGTTTCTTAGGACATGTTTAGTTACTCTATTTTACAAATTCTTTTTACGTTTTGGGTTACTTTTTGTAAAATAAAACTAAACAGGGGTACTAAATTTTGTAAAAAGTAGCCTCCCAAAATATTTTGTATTTGGCACCCAACACACCAAAAACCAAAATATTTTGTATCGTTGCGAGTGCCAAACCTCTCTTTCCCCTACATTTTGCAAAGTATTTCACTGTATCTAAATAGGGGTGCAAAAAGATTTTGCGTTTTGCATTTTGAGCGCAAAAAACTTTTCACCACTTCTCACAATCTAAACACAGCCTTAGTTTTCTATTCAGACTGAATAAAACCAACATAGGGCCCGTTGGTTTTACGTGGATTGGTGGTCCTGGAAATGTTCCAGATGGATTGATAAGCTTATTTATACTAATATAGATTAACAGGAATAGTTCCCAGCCTCAAAACCTGTGAAACGAACGAGGCCTTAGCTGGCTCCCAAACCAGTCGGGTTTGTTGATTTCAGGAAGGCAACAGCAAAGTCGGCCTCGACCCAGCTGGTTTTACTGCCTTGCCCAAAACAAGTGTCAACAGGATGGCTGACAAAAGGTCAGCCCATCAGGGTTACACATCTAAAGCATTGAACATAGAAAGCATCGACTGCAAACCTGTACAGACATGAAGTTTCAGAGGCTAGGCGAACAAACTCTAACTCGAACATCGACATAACATGCCCAGTAGTGGGGCATTGTTAGCTAAAACTGAAGAGCCGAACCAAACTAACTAAGACTGAAACCAAATAATTCGGTCTTAAATTAGCCACTGTTTGTAACTGACCCAATTTATTTCAGATAATTCAGTCTTAAGCACTGGTTAGCCAAATTGACCGAACTAACCAAAATAGTTGTAATTTGCTTGTGAATTGCTATTTGCAAAGTCTATTAGGTATTATGTTAATTTGAACTTTCAACAACTAAATGTTTTTGTTAAGTTGCAGTAATAAACAATATTGGTGTCATTTGCATTTTATTGTGTGATATTTTAGTATCGAAACATGGTTTGAAATGGAAAAAATATGCCAAAATTTGTTGTCAAAACATGTCTCGAAACTATTCGCATTCAGTTAGTTTAGTAAGACCGAACCAAAATGATCGAAACCGAATTGATTGGTCTTCAATATTTTGCAATGTATTCAGGCCAGTAATTTTCTAATTTGCAACATCTTTAGCTTAAATATGTTGTATAGATTAGAAGCAAATGCTCTGGTTAAAAGGCTTCCCAATGCATCTTGTATTTTTGTTAATTTCAGTTTTAGGAACACTATTTGGAAAACTAGAAAAAATTATGGGCTGAAGGACGTAGATTGAATCGACACATCAAAAGATATTGATAGTGTCATATAATAGCTGCCTGGACTGAACACATGTTGCATCAGTAAATAGGAATGCAGGGTCAAACGGGCAAAATCATAACTCACCTGACAACAAAAAACTGCCACAGAAGGGTTTAGGTCACATCAACAGCTCTGTAGATGGTAATGTTAAACTACAAAACCTGTTGACAGAAGACAATTGGAATGTCAAGAATAGATACCAACCCTATAGCAAATATGACTGCAAGCTTCCATTGCACTGCTCTGCCAACAAAGTTTTCTACAGGTTTTTCTATCCGATCAAATATATTCACAAAGGATGCAATTTAAAAACCTGTGAAATGAAAAGAGCTTCCACAAGTGAACTAGATGTCTTGCATCTCAATATCTATGCAATGCTCTTTCTTTCATGCAACATCAATATACAAAAAAAAAAAACGTTACCTAAACTCCTTATTATACTCTAACCATGATGCTTTAGGAGAAAACTGGGGGGAAAAGGTATACAACTTCAGAAATAGTCCCTGGTGTATTATCAAAATATAAATATTCAAAAGAAAATTCCACAGGAAACTGCATCTAGAAATAACACATGCTCGGAAGTCCAGAGACTAACAGAATGAAATTAAACAAGGAAAACCTGGGCCGTTATCATAATGAATGGACTCATTTGATGAACATTTCAGCAAAAAACATAGATATACAAGCTAATAGAAATTTGAAAAGTAGGCTTCATACCACCAGGACGACTCTACATGTTGAAATAGATTTATCATCTCAAAAACTCATATGGATTTGCTGAAAGAGAAACAGATGAATCCAGACGAAGAGGGACAACTAAGCAACATGGCAATATTCAACGCTTATGCAAAATAGGAGACAAATGCAGCGATGCCTTTAGGATTCCAGTTATATGAGTTCCAAATGTATCAAGTTACTCTAAAAGGATAAAACTTGATAGAGATAGTGGATGTTAGGTGTGAGGTGAAGAGCTGGTAAAGGTATGCAAAAATATTGTGATCAAAAGTCTGGCTAGGAATTGCAAGGTTTGTTGCAGAGATGCTTGTAAAAGGAAATGGTCTGGTATAAAATGATCATTTCAACTGCGAGTACCAAAACTGCGAGTACATAATTATGTAGAGTCCAGTCAATTATGCTAAGCTTTGGTTAGCATTTGTTTACAAAATACAAAAACATTCAAATCTAAAAAAAAAAATACAAGAACATACTCTGCCGGACCAAAGGCAGTGGATAACTTGTGCTGTGTGTGATATTATATGATGATCATCAATGTGTCAAATGTGTCTCTTTGCAGAACTTTCTTACTTTGCTAAACAGTAAATACAGGGCATAACATGCGTTCCCCAGCATTCTCTGAATCAATCAACACCTTGACAGAATAGTTGCGTTAGGCCTTATATGTAGAGTAGCAGTCTGCATTTGCTTGATGTACAATCAGTAAAAGCAAAGTTTATACCTTCCTATTGCATTAAGGAAAAACATGGAGTGTAAACCAGTTCTTTTAAGGATCTTATTCTTCTTTTTCATCGAATTGGAGTGCTCTGCTGCTACCTCTGGGTCACCAATTAACCATATGCATGTGTCCAACAAAATTTTCAATAAATTTTGAGTACGTTATGGAGAATATAAAATATAATTAGGAACTGGAGTATGGACCTTTATAAAATCTTTCAAATGAATGTACAGTTAGTCTATTCAGCATTTGGATACAGTAATGGCATTTAATAAAATAGTCAAGAGATAATATAAATCGACCTTTTGTTTAAATGGAACCTTTACAGAACTTTCAGTAACACAATACACAGCAAATGGAGCAATTTTTTTTGCCAGAACGTGTATATTGGTTGTACTGTTATACCCTGATTGTGATAGAGACAATAATAACCTGGTTCCAAGTACGATTTCAATTATGTTCTGACAGATGTGGTTAGTTATGAAATCATCAGTATGGTCAGTAGTTAGTGAGTTGCTGAAGATAATCAACAAACAGGAAACTGCACAAGTCCTTATTGTGTCAATCTCAGATTCATTTTTCTATTTGATAATAGTACCAAATAAAAGCAACATTACAATTTCACAAACATGGATAAGTACCACTCCTAAATGATTCCACAATAAAACATTGCCAAATTTTCACAGATCTGATTCCCTGAAAATAGTTGGGCCCAACTTGGATCCCCTGGTTGTATAGCAGACTGAAGAAAAAAAATTCCATAATCCACATTATGAACTCAACAAAGGGAACATTTTATTTTACTTTACCTTTTCCGTGATTTCCTCTGACAAACCACAACCTATGTATGATATACATTATACCTGTAGACTCTACACGAACAATACCGACATGATCTATGTATGACATACAAGTAGTCAGTCTACTACAGGAAGAGCAAAACACAGCACATGATGCATATAACAACAACAATACGGACACAATATACAGTAATACGGTATCTATCCAACAGCCACACTATTCAGCAACGAGCTGGTGCATACCGCCATACCCATACGCGGATCCACCGGCGGCAACAAGGCAGGTGGCGACCCCAATCACCACCGCGACGAAGACGGCCCTGGTCCCCTTCCACTGTGCGGCCATGACAGCGGCGGCACCGGGCGGCGGCTGGAGCATGAAGAAGGACCCGAAGAGGAGCACTGATGCGCAGAAGAACACGGCGAAACAGACGAGGGTGGCCACGACGGCGGGCCACGGCACGCGGAGGTCGGCGGCCGCCGCCGCGAACGGCTCGATGAACCACGACGCGGACATGAGCGCGGCGACGACGAGGAATGTGAAACGCGCGGGGTGGGGAGAGCGCAGAGTGCTGACGGCGGCGGCGACAGCGGCGGCGGTTGGCTCCTGTGGTGCAGCGATTGGAGGCGTGGTGGTGGTGGTGGTGGTGGTGGTGGTGGAGGATGGCGGCTGTGGTGCCGCGGTTGGGGGAAGGATGGCGGCGCCGGTCGGATGGGCTTCCATGGACGCGTTCTCTGATGCAGCTAGTTGAATCGAGGAGCGTCCGATGAGAATGAGATTCAGTGACGAACTTTGGAAGTCTGGAGCTCGGGGATTGCTGGATTTTCGGTCTCACGTAGATTGGCAAACCAAGCATGGAGCATGGGGCTTCTCGTGTTTTTTCTCCGTGTTTTTTCTCTTTCCTGGGACGAAGAAAAAGCTTCCGCTTAACTGCAATTTCCTTCTCGGCTTGTGTAGTACTACTAGAACTCACTGACTTCCGGGCCCCTAAAGCATCGGTGTGTTCTGTGGGTGTACCCGTCAGAATGTGGTACCACAATAGGCTGTGTAAACATTCCTGTGGTGTAAAAGAGCACGCGTTGGTTCCGACTTCCGAGCATGTGAAAAGGTATTTTCCCGTTAAAATAATAGCACACCTGGCCCTGTTTAGACTTTAGATCTCTTCTAAATTCTAAAACTTTACAAGATTCTCCGTCATATCAAATCTTTTGATTTATGTATGAAGTATTATAAATATAGATAAAAAATATAACTAATTACACAGTTTATCTGGAATTTTCGAGATAAATCTTTCGAACCTAGTTATTTCATGATTAACATTAATTATCAAATACAAACGAACGCTAAAGTACATTTGTAAAGTTTTTTATCTAAACAAGGCCCTAGATTTTATTATAAAAATGTTATTACCATTTTATCTTCTACAATATTTATTATAAAAAGCTAATTTTATAATTAATGTAATATTTATTATGTATCAAAATTATTAGTCGTATATTTTTTTTGGATATATTTGATCAAACTTAATAAATTAAGAAAATTTGACTTATAGACAGTTATTTTGGGATGAACCAAGATTAGAGTAAAAATATGGCTTACAGATTTTGTTTTTCGTATTAGTAAAAGCTAAGTTCAAAACGTTAAATATTTATTTTTTTAGAAGAGGTCTTATATTTAGGAATGGAAAACTAACTAGTTAGAAGCTGTGAAAGTTGAATTTTTGTGGGATTTCAACATTTAAGCTGGAGATTATTAAAAGCTACTCAAACAATTTGGTATATTTAGATCATTCTAGAGCTTGTAACCCCAGCTTTTTCCTTGTACTTATCGATTGTATGAGAAACGATGGATGATGCATCGTTTGATTCAGGATGTCTGTTAGTACGTTGCATCTCGTTTTTTTCTTCTCTCAATTGTTTTAAAAGACTTTTGATTCTAAGTCAAAGCAGCTCACAAAATGCTTGTTTCACATGCATGCAGATCTGCTATCTACACACACACACACACACACACACACACTACGTAATTGAGACAGTGATGACAAATATCTCAGTGTTCTGACTGCTCCATACAAAGTTCTGATAGCTTGTGCATGAACCAGTTCTTTGCTTGCTGAATTCGATCACAGAATTTACATAACTGTTAAAAGCAATACATCATCTATCTCAATACAAAGTTTTGATTCAACACACAATTCACATGAGACGCGGCTTCCACGGAACACTAATGCTGAACATGGAGCTGGTATGCTCCCTGATGCACAACCAGGGGCAAGAGTATGATCCCGACTAAAGGCCAACGATGGCACTACCTGAACAAACATACTGTAGCCTGTAGGAGGCCTCGTTCAGCGATGGAGTGACATGTCCCACGTGTGGCCTTATTTGGATGTTATGAGATTTACCTCAATCCACATGTGTTGAGATAGATTGAAGTGTCCAAGTTCCACCTCAACACAAGCGGATTGATGACAATCCGACTACATCCAAAACCCTAAGGTTTTGTTTGGATGCACTCGTATACACCTTAATCCGTCCGACACATATTGATTGAGATATAGGGTTACTTTAATTTCCACCCAAATCCATCCGACACATGTGGATTGAGATGAATATGAGCGCACCCAAACAAGCCCTAAGAATGCAACCTACTCGCAAAGTGCCATCAGGTGACAGTTCCTCCGCCAAAATCAAGGTTTGTATCTACATGTGCACAGGGATGCGGGTCACAGGTACGAAAAACTTACCACCTGGCAAGAATGCTGGATTACACCTCAGACCTCACGGCTTTGCAGACAAGCTTCAGCTAGAAACCTGATGACAAAAGGAAATTTCAGGGGCTCGTTGAACATAAAGTAAGTAACTAAAATATGAACTATAGATATCATGCATTCAGAAGCGAAACAACAACATGCCCAAGACAAGGATGCAAACTACATAGAGTGCTATGATGTGTTTTTTAGAGTTGCAAGGCCAAAAAACCCCAGCCCTAGTACTGCATTGCAAAAGATCTTACCCTCGTCCTTTTTTGTCCAATATCTGGGGATCTGGAAAATGCTATAGGTAAAATGATGTTAATTAAACTTACATTATGAGCAGTTGTTGAGAATAATAGCAAACCAGACTAGATACATATTCCATCAGTAAATAAGAATGCTGGTCCCAGGGGCAAGCATAGGTCACCTGACAAAATGAAGACCGCACCAAAAGGATCTATGTCCCATCAACATTTTTGTCAACAGTAAGCTACACCTGCAACTGACAGAAGGAAATTACAGAAGCTAGCTGAACAAACATACAAGAGATGATCGGAATTCAAGGAAGAATTAGCATGCATTCAGAAGTGACAAAATAAACCTCAATGCAACAGCGAGCTGGTCACAAGTTGCCGCCATATCAAGTTTCACCTCCAGAGTTCAAGTTTTATTTTGCAAAAAAGAAAGAAGAAAGAAGAAAGAAAGAAGGAAAACAACAGAAACTGTGAATTGGAAATGCTTCTCCAATAAAAACAGAAGTTCTTCCACAAAGAGTTATTGCCTCATATATCAACATCTCTATAGTATTCATGATGTCATGCATTTGATGGCAATCATAGACAGGAATCATTGACAAAGCTCTACTCTAACCTGAATTCCAGCAACCTCTAGGAGGAAACTTGGGAAGAAAGATATATGGAATTTCAGAAACATACACTAATATGTGGTCAACATGACCTCAAAAGGCATAGACTGCAGGAAACCATGTTTTATCAATTACACATACTAGCAGAAAGTCCAGAGACATAACAGAATGGATCTAGACATTGAAAACCTGTACCCTTATAAAGATCAAATAGTCTCATTTGATCAAAAGTTCTGTAAAAGTGCATTGACATACAGGCCAGCTTGCAATTTAAAAGCAGACTTACTTAGTCCATACCAGAAGGATTTTGCAGGTTGCAAAAGATTTCTGATCACAACAATCATGGTAAATTGCATAAAAAGATGAAGCATTCCAGTCTATATAGGAAAAGACAGCACTGCCTTTTGGATTCCATGTATATGACTGCCAAATGTAGCAAATTATTCAAAAATAAAAAATGCTCATGGCTTGTAGAACTAAATTGAGGCAAGTCATAAAAAACCTGTAAATTGTAATTAGAAAAAAGATCTCCTGCGAAATCCTTTCCCCTCGAGTCCTTCAGATTCAGAGAATGCCGGCCTCAATGAACTGAAGCTCATAACTGCTGTGCTGGATCAAAGAGAACCGATAACTTGTGCTGGATCTGGTCAGGCATTCATTTCAATACTATTGGCTCGATCAAAGAGAACCAATAATTTGTAACATGCATGACACTAAAATGATTATTACAAACTGTCAAATCAAATCTTGATCAATTGCTCCTTTTGCGGCATTTTCTTACTTTCGCTAAGCACAAAGCAAGAGATGAAGTCCCTAGTATTACTCAGCCAACACTGACAGCAGATGCTTTGAGCCTTAAAACATGGAGTACTGGCTATAATTTGCAAGATATAGTCAGTAATGAAAGTTTCACAGCATCCTATTGCATTAAAAAAACTTCATGAAATGTAAAGCAAAATTGTTATGAATCTTATTCTTCGAAACGGAGTGTTCTGCTACTTCTGGTTTACCAGTTCACGCATAAAACATGCCAAATGAATTATTAAGAAAGTTAGAGTGCAGTAAGATTTTTAGAATAAAAGGTACAATCAGCTCGTTCAGTGGAGCATGGACCTTAATAGAAATTATCAAGAATATACAGATCAATCATTTGACTTTCTGGGTAAATAATGGTCTTCTGTCTCTTAAGTGTATATTTCACATAACCCTTGTTTTTGTTTTAGGAAATCAATTTTCAGTAGCATGTTTTGTATTTAATGAGGTAAACTCATTTTTGCCAGTTAGGCCACGTGTATTGTACTTGTACTACTATACACTGATCCTAAGAGAAACATAAGATCTGGTCACAAGTACAAAGCACAAACTTTGTCTCTGTATGGTGCAAGTATTCATTCCAGTTACATTTTCAGACAGGACATATTTTCCTCAATTGTTAAAATGGAACTATAGAACACAGGGTCCCTTGTCTGCTACCTACATAACGCTGAAATTATTCACACAAGCCAGTCCATTGTCTGGTAAATCTGGCTTCAGAACATATACAGTTATTGCAAGAAGTACCAGGATATGAACACAGTGGAAACCCAACACAACAACAGCAACAACAACTACTACTAATAATGGTAATGGTGCAGCTCCGACTTCAGCTAATAGAAGAACAAGTTGCAATTCATACGCACCCAATTCAACTGCGAGCTGCAATGGCTCCTGATGCACCCCCACAGGCAAGAAGCATGAACGACACTATACCAGCGGCGGTGATGCAGGAAACGATAGCACCAGCTGATTTAGTCCGTGACCACGGCTCCACAGTGGTGGCAGTAGGCGGTGGAGGTCCATCGACGATGAAGCAGTAGAGCGATCCAATAGCGATATTGAATGAGACGGCGAGGGCCAGCGCGGCCCAAACGGAGACGTCCTGAGGGAGATCAGACGCACCATCGGCCATGACGATCTTCACGGACGACGCCGCGGAGATGGCGAGCGCGAGGACGACGAACGGGAGCAGAGGGAGTCCACGCGAGCGCGGCAGCTGCTTGCGCTCGTCCGGGCCCCGATGGCTCGCCAGGGTCTTGTGAATGGAGAGGATCGTCAAGTGGAAGAGCGCGACGCCGGCGAGTACGACGCATACGACGACGGCGGGGTCGATTTGGTACTCGGCGGCGGCGGCGGTGAGCGAGTTGGCGTGCAGCGCGGTTCCCATGGCGAGGCAGAGGCCGATGAATGGGGCAAGTAGAGATTTCGATGCAGAGTCAGAGACAGCAGGCGCCGCTCCGGATCTCGCGGTTGGGCGGAGCAGCAGCCTTGGTCCCCCGGCAGCTCGCCCGACCAGGAAGTTGAGCGAGAAGATGGCCAGGTTGAAGAACACCGTGACGGAGAAGACGATGACGACGTACGGACAGTGATGTTCAGCGGCGGAGGCGGCGAGCTGCTCCGCGTGCAGCAGCATGCCGGAGCCGATGCAGAGTGCGAAGAAGAAGATGGGGAGTGGAGATCTCGGTCCGGAACCGACGGGCGCTTCTCCAGCAGCATCAGTTGGGGCAGTCAGGCGAACTCCTCCGACTGGCTGCGCCTCCATCTCGATCGGGAACTCCTCCGACTGGCTGCGGCTGAAAGGGGGAGAGCACACTGCTGGAGAGGAAGGAGCTTGGCGGCGGCTAGAGATGGGGGTGGGGACGGGAAATAAAAAGGGGGGCAACCGTGTTTCCGTGTGATATGGCGCGCGCAATTTCCAAGGACACGGGCAGTCAGGAGGGGACAAAAATTGGGTGCATCGCGTCTTCAAATCTGCAACCGCTGCATAGACAGTCTCAGCGCATGACACGATGCATCAGATGGTCTCAGCTCGTCACACACGTCGCGATTAATCGCATCTTACCAATGGTCGGTGCTAGTCCTTGCGCGCCATCGCATCCTGCTGTCCGCCGGTGCTAGTCCAGTAGTCCTTGCGCCGCCATCTGTATGGATGATGCACTCGACATTACAGGAGGAGGCCAGGAAGAGAACCTGGCACAGTTGTGCATGATGATGGCGCAACGGAGATCAGATAATAAAACAGATATAGTCATCATTTACTCTTCGATCTTCCCTCTTCTATTATCATCTGTGTAGTTTCATCATGTATAAATGCGTGCATATTATACTGTACAGAACGACAATAATGCTATCAATGATAACGCTCATACTAATGACAATGTATTCCATCACGTAGTACCTCAAGTAGTGATAGATGGAGTAGGTAACAGACCTTTAGGTAACTGTAGTGTAACATGAGGACTAAAGAGTTGCACAGATATCAATTTCAGTTACACTTTGAGAGATGTCACGAGAAATTGATGTACATGTACATGCACAAGCACCAAATATATACATGCTCAGTAAATCAGTGTCAGTGATGAACCAAAAATGGTTGTTTCAATGTTCACTGGAAACAGGACATTGCTCTTTTTGCCTCAAATCTTCAGAGATACATATTGATAAATGAGGATTGGGCGAAATAAAAGCAACATCGCTTTAACACAAACATGGATAAGTATTCCACACTGATCCCACCACCAAATACTTCTAGTCTAGTTCTCATGGATTCGACTCAGACGGAGACAAGGAAATCCACAATCCAAATAATGACAAAAGGGAGTTTTATTTTACTTTTTTTTTTTGGTAATTTTCCATGACAAAGCATATACAGTAATACAGCTCTATAGCCTGTGCTTCGCAAACACTTTACTGCATATTACACCAAGTGCGAGTGCGACCACAAATGCTTCCTCAGCTGCACGATCCCGATGCCCACGGCGGCGATCGCCCCAATACCCTCCCACTGTGCCGGCAACGAGCGGGACAGGAAGAAGGAGCGGAAGAAGTGGACACAGCACAAGCATAAAAGAGCACGGCAAATGACACGATGGTGGCCACGACTACGAAACCGGGCAGCCCAATCTCGGCGGCGGCCGCCGCAAACGGCTCGACAAACAACGACCCTGACATCAGCGCGGCGAGGATGAGGAATGCCAATCGCGCGAGCGTGGGAGAGAGCGTACCGCGGGTTCGGCGATGCGGACGGCGGTGGTGCGGCGATTGGGTGGCGGATGGTGGTGGTGGGATATGATCGCTTGCGCTCGTCCTCCGATGCCATTGGGGGAGTTAGTCTCGGATTGAGTGACGAACTGCAACTAGAGGAATTTGGTTCTTCAACGCAAAATGTTGATTGTTTCACAGGAGCCAAGCATTGCAAAACCACATGGATGGATTGCTTTACAAAGACGATTTATAAAGGGGAAACACGCACGGTAGGTCGCTACAGTTCGCTATCCTACATATTGCGTCGAGTTGCGTCACAACATGCGAGATGCGACTTATATCGAAAAAGAACAAAGAACATGCAGACTGGAAACTGGATACAATGATCCAAGTATACCTACTGTTAGTACTCCTTCCGTATCGAAAATAGAAGATGTTTAGGACAGCGACACGATCTCTAAAACACAACTTTGACCTTTTGTTTTTATAAAAATATTTATGAAAAAGTGATATATGTATACTTTTATGAAAATATTTTTTAAGACAAATCTATTTATATAATTTTTACATTTACAAACTCAATAATTTAAAAGTTATAGATGATTTATATTCTCAATGTTTGACTTTCTTGTTTAACGTCTTTTATTTCCGATACGGAGGGAGTACTGTTGAAAGCTACAGGCTGATGGCGAGGGGAACTGGGGAAGGGACGAAACCGAGCAGTCAGAGAATTGATTTTTGCCAGGTTTCACACCACTCCCATGGATAATCACAGTGAACCTACTCCCTCCATCCTACAATTGAAGACGTCGTAACATTTAAATTTTGTATCAAAAAGCTTGACGTTGTAGCCTTCTAAGCAGCAGCCTAGGCAGTGTAGGTGCGGCAGCCTAGCTAGTGCTGCACCTCCTCTCCCACATATCCAATCGGCAGCAGCTTTTGGTCATATCCTGGATTGCAGTATAGGGATAACAGGGTCACTTGCTCTGTTGCTTAGGCCTTGTTTAGTTCTCAAATTCTTTCCAAATTGCACTATGTAAAAAAGAAGATTTCCCGTCACATCAAAATACCGGCACATATATGGAGTATTAAATGTAGATAAAATTAAAAAATAATTGCACAGTTTTGTTGTATGCTGCGAGACGAATCTTTTGAACTTAGTTTGAGAATTTTTGGACAATATTTCACAAATAAAAACAAACGCTACAGTGTTCTGGGCACTGTACAGAACACCCGAATCGGGGCACCAACTAAACACGGCCTTAGTAGTGCTTCCAATTGCTAGAACGACTGAATTTTAGGACGGAGGGCCTACCTCGAAAAGAATTCATGTTCGTTCTGCGTTTGGAAGCTTCGGGCCTGTTTGATGGAGCGGCAAATATTTTATTATGTCACATCGAATTTTTCGGCACTAGTTTAGTATATTAAAAATAGACGATTCCTAAGTTAATCTATAATTACCAAATGTTTACTGTAGCACAACATTGTCAAAACATGAACTAATTTATATTAAAAGATTCATCTCGCGAAGTTGTCTCTGGCTAATAAATTACTTTTTTAATTAGTATATATTAAATAGACCAAATTAGGGACGGAAGATTCGATGGGACGGGCCAAAACTTTTGGCGCCCCATCCAAAGCAGCTGTGCGGATAGCTTCCACTGCATACATGTTGCAGAAGGAAGTTTCAGAGCTGCAAGAGTCATACATACAAGCAGTTCTGACAGCAAGCAGTTCTGCCAACCATGGCCCCATGTTCAGTGGCATACATACACCTCTTTCCACTGCAAAGTTCCAGACCTCAAAGCATACATCTTCCACTCCAAAGTTATGTCAACCATATGCTACTCATCTTTCTATTTTCATCATTCATATATGCAAAAATTATAACCCAGAAACTTGTGGAGAAAACTTCATCCAATAAGAAAAAGATCTTACACAAATGACTATGTCATATATTTTAACAGCTATGTACCGCTCTCGCTCAAGCAGTCATGCAAAAGATCGCAATCATACACAGTCCTTACCAGAATCCTGTTTCTCCTCTAACCTGGAACCTTTTAAGGAATCGGGGGAAGAAAAAGAAGGTTCAGAAAGAGTCACTCGTGCATGGACAACATGATACACAATCGGCATAAATTTCCACAACTGCAATTTTACCCAAAATAGCATATTCTAGCAGAGAGACCAGAGACGTAGAAGAACGAGGCTAAAGTTAGAAAACCTGCAGCATTATCATGAGTTCATGACCGAATGATCTCTTCAGATGACCAATTCAGTAAAGACAAATCGATATAAATGTCAATAGCAATTAAAAAGTACATGGATCCACAGGAAATATTATAAGGTTGCGGGAAAAACATAGTCATCTCAACAGTCACGAGAATTTGTTTAGAAAATGCAAATTAAACAAGTCAGGATACATGAGAGTAAGAGAAGATGGGGAAACATTCCCAGTATAAGCAGAACTAACAAAGAAAACAAAAGTAGCAACACTTTTAGGATACCAGTTATATGAGTGCCAGGTAGAGTGAATTATTCTAAGAGGGGAAAAGGTAATGATAAATTTGTTGAACAAGTCATCGAAACCATATATTTGAATTAGAAAGAAACAGAGCCTCATAGACCAAAGCAGCAAGCATTCAATATTCATGTCCCTACTGCCAATTCTTTTTTCTAATCCTGAGAATATCATCTAATTCCTGAGACAAATATAAAGACATAATTTTTTACAAAAATATGGTATATCATCATGATGAGATAGCCCATGATTCTTTAGTCAATGCTGACTCTGGGTTTCCAAATGTTTCCAAGAATACTGTGCTGGATCATGTATGACATCATATGATGATTACCAATGACCAAATGAAATCTTGTTGAGAAGCATTATTCTCACTTTGCCAAACACACAGCACAATATGAACCCCCAGCATTTTCTGAATCAATGCAGACTCGCACAGTACAAGAACAAAAATATTTTAGACCTCAAAATGTGGAGTAGCACCCTGCATCTCCTGTGCGTATAATTAGTAAAAGTAAAGTTCCAAAGCATCCTATTGCATTAAGGAATTTCTGGGAGTGTCAAGAAAAATTGATGTGGATCTTGTTTTTTGTTTTCTTTGAACGGGAGTGCTCTGTTCTTAGCTTTGGCTCATCAGTTTCCCACGCAAACATGTAAAAAAATCTTCAAGAAAGGTCAAATATGTTAAGACTTATTAGAAGAAAAGACATAATCAGAAAAGTTCATGTAGCCTCCTATAACTTTCAACTGAATGTACAGATTAATTTAGTTCATACACTGAATAACATTTACTTTTATTTAGAAGGATTGATCGCTGCTCAATTTTCAGTGGTGCTACTTATCAAATTGAGTACCAGTATTTGATGACTGAATAGCATTGTTTAATAACTTGATTTCTGGTACTGCACAGATATTCTTTTTTCTAAATTTGGGACACACCAGAAAGACTTGCTACGAATAAGTAATGCACAGACAGTGAATCTTTTAGCGTGCTCAGTAAATCAGTGACGAATAAAGAAATTAGCTTCTAATGTCCGTGGAAACAGGGCATAATCTTCTCGCCTCAATCTTCAGATATACATTATGTTAATTGATGATTGTGCCAAATGAAAGCAGTTATTGCAATTTCACAAATTCCAGTAAGCACTCCTGCACACTGATTTCACCGTAAAACATCGCCGTTTCTCATAGATTAATTCCCTGAGAAATTGAGGTCCAACAGGTATCCCCTATATAACACGTGCAAGCAGAAAACAAGACAATTCACATAATGAACTCACAGAAGAAAGCTTTTACTATTTCACTTTACCTTTTTGATACTTCTACATTTTCCTCTCTCTCTTCTTTGTATTTTCACTTGACAAACACTCTACATCAGTAGAACCAACAACTGTAGAAGTATACTCCTATACTGTACTATATCCAAAGTGCACAATACACAAGGTAAATAAGATCACAACATCAGATCTAATCACCACTAACAACCCACCCATGCTAACTCAACTGCGGGCTGGAGGGTACTCGTACCGATACGCGAATCCGCCAGCGGCGGCGACGAGGCAGGCCGCGAACCCGGCCCCAACGGCGGCGATCGCACCGATCCTCTCCCACTGGAGCATCGCGGCGACCGGTGGACGTGCCAGGAAAAAATATCTGAAGAAGTGGATGGAAGCGTAAAAGAGCGCTGCGAAGAGTAGGACGATAACGGCAGCGGCGGCGGCGGGCATGGGCAGGCGGAGGTTGTCTGCGGCGGCCGCGAACTGCTCGATGAACCACGATGCGGACGTCAGCGCCGCGAGGATTAGGAATGCGACACGCGCAAGGTAGGATTGGGAAGGGCGTATCGCTGGGGCGGAAATGTTGGCGGCGGCGGCGGCGGGTGGTGGTGGCTGTGGTAAGTCGATTGGGGACGGCGAAGTAGTGGAGTAGGGTTGCTTGAGAACAACTCCACCAGTTCCCATTTGGTTTTTGCTGAAATTGTTGGTACATTTTTTTTTTTGACATATCTATTTCACAGTTAGCAAATTTTATGTTTTGTCAAATCAAAATTGTCGTTGGAGTTGCTCTGAGATCGTCCACCGGTGCCATCGGGGAATCGAGGAATTCGGGGACAAGAGTTGAGTTTGGATTCGATTGGGTCGTGCGAGATTGCAATTGGCGCAAGGCGAGGGTGCCAAGCGGGCAGCTCAAGAAGAAGACAAGAACCCAAAGGCCAAAGCCCAGCAATAGCAAATGTGGCCTCCTGTTTGCTGAAATCATAATTTCACCTTCCGTGTATCATTATGTCATGCAGCTGCAGTACTGCAATTCTGTTTGTGTAGAAATAATTTTCTTATACTCCCTCCGTTTATTATTAGGCCCAGCTTTGTCTTAAGTCAAACAATAATATAATATCTTTGACTACCGATTTCATAAATTTAAAATCAATTCATGACATAAGATTTATGTTTTTAGATTCACTATGAAAAATATTTTCATAATATATAATTCAAATTCATAAAATAAATTCAATACCAGGTTAATGAGCATAATTTAGAGATATATTAATTAACCTGGTATGGTTGTATATGGATTATATTAACATATTATTGTTCATTATATGAGAGACATATTTATTTGTTGTATTTCATCTTAGGAGAGCGGGTTTGAAAAAGGTGTTATAAGTTGTAAAAGTAGAAACATGAAATAGTGATCTATAGAATCAATTGCTATCTCACACCCTATAAATTTGAGATAGGCTTATATGTGAACTTTAAAAAATGCTGGAATTTCAAATTTCAAACCTTATTAAAGTAGATTTTAATTCCTCCAAATAGAGAAATCTAAACAGCCCCTAAAGATATTTTTTAAATGGTTGGTTAAGGATAGTAATGTTTGACTTAGAACAAGGGACAACTATCAAAGGGATTGAGATGCGAGTTTTCAACATTCAAACCCAAATAGCAGAAATTATTGTGGGCCTTCTTCATTTAAATACTTTGTGCTTCTTGATCTTTAAACTACTTTTAGTGACAAGTTTTGTTCTATGGTTTGCAAGATTACCATAGCACCTAAAAGTTTGGAACTGTTTACTGAAATAGAGTCACCATGCATAGCACATAGGTTACAAACTTATGCTACATGGTTACTTGATTGGGGTTTGTTGTGGTACCTCTAAATAACTGTGAGCTGTTTATTTAATTAGATCTTACGGCTAAAATCATCTATTACTTACTAGAAGGTAATAACATAAATATATAATAATTTAATTTTTAATTTTTTAAAATATGATAAATAAGAAAAATTTATATATAAAAATATTTGTTTAGATCTAATTGATGCTTACATGGTCTACTGAATGTGGTAAAATCTTTTTGTTTGTGCAACTTTAGATATGACACAATTTAATTAACATAACTATCTAGTTTATACACATATATGTGCCACACGTGTATATGTGCCGGATTACGATACGTACATTGGTATTTGCCCAACGTACGTATATGCATATGAAATTTTATCTTTATACAATATTGATTCATATTCTTTTTCAATTATTTTAATAGAACCATACTATGCACGTAGAGATTTGGTTTAAAAAACTGAAAACATAATATAAATATTTTAGTTGTTTATCAATATATTAAACAATAAAATTACACATAAATATTTCAATGTATAAAATATTTATGTATTTATAAAAATAAGTTAAAATTCAAAAAAAGGAAAAGAAAGAGTACAAAATATAGTGAGAAAAAAGTACAAACAATGAGGGAAAAAAGTAACAAGACACACAGAAACAAAAAAAAGGAAGGCTCTGTATGCAGGTGAGGAAGGCTGTGCATGCAGGGGCCACGGCTAGTCTTGACAATGTTTCCTTCTTTATTTCTTAGATTAATTAAATGGTTATTTTAAATTCTAGAAAAATTAATGGTTCAATTTCATTTGAGATATTATCTCCTAGTAAGTAAAATATGTACCGTAGCATTACCCTACTTGATTAGGAATAAGTAGATAGAATGAAAGTATCATATAGACTTAAAAATAGTGTATACATACTTTCATCCAAACAAAACCCTTTTTTTATCTTCATAAATATCTTGTTATATCATAATTTTTATTTACATGATATCTCATTTATGCCCTTTTGGCATGACATTTATTATGGTTTTTTCACGAGCTTAATCAAAAGCTTCGCAAGACGAACATATGCGAGAATGATTTTGAAGCCAAAACTAAGATAAAAATAGTGAAGCTGACGTCGTCCTTTTTGGCAAGATACCGAAGATACTAAATCATGTTTTTTTTACCTCACCTTTTTTTTAAACTGTTAACTCAGCCAAAGAGACTCTTAAGACTTGTTTGGATGGACTCGTATTCACCTCAATTCACATGTATCAAAATGGATTTAGATGAAACTTAAATTATTTTCTACTTCAATCCACTTTAACACATATAAAATAAGGTGGATACGAATGCATCCAAACATTGCATTAATGAGTTTAAAACCTCCGGTAAGAATGGTTTTAGAACCAAACATCCCGTTCCCATCGAACCAAAAATGTTATTTTATATTCATTTGATTATAGCTAGCAAGTTGTTAACTTGTTCACGGATTTAAGAGATAACTAAATCAATATTTCTCCAAATGTAAGAAAAGAAGAAACAACTAAATAATTAGTATGCAGATGCATGTTATTTCAGCCTCCGAGTAAGCAAATGAATAACTAAGGGCTTTGGTTGTATAGTTTTTGGTTTTCACATTGGATGTCATATGTGAGTATCACATGGGGTATCCGAATTATAATAAAAAGAAATCACAAAATCCTTATATAAACCGTAAGATGAATTTATTAAATCTAATTAATCCATCATTAACATATGTGTTACTATAGCAATTAATGTCTAATCATAGATGGGTTTTTGGGAGGAGACAAGGAGTGCTCCTTGCACTCGGCAATAACTCTGTATATCTCATTATTAATGGTCACAGAGAGAAAATTAGAAAGCATTGAATGTGACGAATCTACAGCATATGCTATAATCCACAATGCAAATGTTGATGTTATTTGATTGTTTAAAATTCGTTTGAGACTGGTACTAGTGACGGAGCCACTGCCGGGAAGTTCAAAAGGAATTTAATTTATGTTTAATTAAAATTTTATAATTTTATAGCTAAATATTTTTTGCACTGGACTCCTAAAATCTTTTGCATCTTTCGACACGTCCAATGTTTTGTGATTAATCGCTAGACAATGAAAAAATCTGCATAAAATATTGTATTTTTCCTAGTTTTTTTTTTCATGTGTACTAAATTAAGAATGTATTCTGCTAAATTTAAATTTCTTCCCCTTCGACATTGTAATTCTGCTGTTCGTCAGGTACCCGAACGCAAATGCAATTGGGTGGCTTCATCGCGACGTTGCCTACGGCGTAGGGCCACACGCGGAATTCAAACCTTGCAAAATTGCAAACCCAACCCAAATGGCTACATGCACGCGAGTGAGTACGCACGGGCGCACGGCTGCATCTCGGTTGGTCCCGCTATGGTGCCATCTAGCATTGCGATCCAGGAGGTTTATTCGTGCCACCGCCGTTGCCCGGGGAATCTATCACGGTGACCGTGTCACCTGTGGGTTGGGCGACCTGTTAACGTCACTGGCCAATGGGCTTTCTGACGCGGGAATCGACGGAAGCGAACGCCCACCGCGCAGGCGAGACCATTCAAACCGTTGTTTCCTTGGATTGGATCATGATTCATCTGACTTATCGGTCTTTATTTTGCGAGCAAATTTATCAGACTTAATTCGAGCTCATGTCATAGTAAATCTGGAAATCTGTTTGAAACTTTATAATTTGGGTAATGGTTTACGAAGTTAGGTTTGGAAAAAAAACGCTGAAAATTGCATGCCATAAAAAGCAGGCTTTATTAACATGGAAACATAGCCGGAACCTTTGAATGGTACTACAAATCCTTTTGCCGATATTCATGTTGTTAATTGACGATGGTTCGCTTGACTTATCAGCCGGTTTATCAGTCACCGAAACAGAAAAACAGCCAGAACAGTATCAGCCGCGGCTTATCATCCAAAAAAACGACCAAACGAACAGGCCAGGTGTCAAATGAAAGCATCATTAAAAATTAAAAAACGCCAATAAGTACTCCACGTTGATTCCAATCCACCACCAGACACTGCCAACATATCATTAGGGTGATTGGATTAAAGCATCAAACAATTCTAAATAAGATAATGCAACATAAGTCAATTCCTCAAATGAAAAACCCTAAATATAAAGTGATGATTGTTTATGGAGATTGAAGTTGCCAGAAGGACATTCACTGAAATACTCCGAGAGTGGCGACGATATACCAGGTCATGAAGGCCAAAAGGCATCCGAATTTATAGTACTTCATGAGTCATGACTATTGACGCTTCAATTTCTTCTGGTGATATAGGATTTCTTTACAGACAAGGACGCCACACCATATATCAAAGCACGAACGAAACCAACGGCCATCTAAATGGCACACGCAAAAAAACAAAAAACAAAAAAACAAAGAAACGTCTACTAGTTCAACCTCAACACAAGCATCCAGTGGCACAGCACGGATTGCGGCACCCAGAACATCGACACCCTTCTGTACACTTCTTGCAGGACCAAACGCACCCGCACGAGCAGCCAGGGCAAGCCGGCTTCGGAACACTGCAGCATGGCCTCCAGCAGCAGCTGCTGCCGTCTTCACCCTCACAGCACGACGACTGGCACTTGCAGCAGGACGGCGCCCCCTTGCAGCACGAGGACTGGCACTTGAAGCACTGCTTGCAGGAGCAGCACCCGAACAGGTTGGAGCACTTGAAGGACTTGAAGCAACCGAAGCAACCGAAGCAGCTTGAGCACCGAGGGCAAGAGGAGCACGAGCAGCATTCCGCGCAGCTGCAACCTTGCGCACTGAAACAGCCACAGCTTGGCTTGCAGCTGCAGCAGTCGGTGGGGCATGAGCAGCATTGCTTGCAACTGCCACAGGGGTTGCAGCCGGAGCAGCTCGGGAGGCTGCAAGTGCAGCAGTTTGGGCTGCACTGGAATTTGCAGCACGAGAGGGTCTTGAAGCAGCTGAAGCTCGGTTTCCACCATGAGCTGCAGTTCGGTTTGCAGCATGACGGGTTGCAGCACGAGCTACAGTTCGGTCTGCAGCACGAGTTGCAGTTTGGTTTACAGCATGATGGATTGCAGGTGCAGCACGAGCTACAGTTCGGTTTGCAACACGAGCTGCAGCTCGAACTACAGGATGAGCAATCTGGCTTGCAGCATGATGTGTCACAACATGAACAGCTGTTGGGCCCAAAGCAGGACTTGTTGCATGATTTGCAGCTAGGCTTGCAGCATGACAGATCTGGGCATGAGCAGCAGGAGCAATCCAAGCAGCATGGTCTTTTGCAATTGGGCAAGCAATGGCAGGAGCAGCAGAACCATGACACGCCTACGCACAATTTTGATCTGCATGGAGGGGAAAAATAGTAATATCAGCATCTTCAAATTGCAGAAATTCAATATTTGCATAGTACCAATGTGAGCAACAAATCAAACTATCATCTCATATAAATAGAAGAAAATACAATGGCTTTAAATTTAGATCATGGTAAAAATGTTATATGCTCTTGCTCGAAAGCACATCAACAATGAGGTAAGAAAATGATTAGTTATGTGCCAACAAGCACTATGCCACAAATTTCACCAAGAGTAACCCCACAGTGGTTCAGTGTGTTTTTCTAGTCCAGGAGAAAGTTTCTACAATACTACCATGCCTGGGCATGAACAGACAGGTGCTGGTGTCATACCAATTATCAATTAGAGTGTTCCACACAATAAAAAAAACTAACCAATCATGTTTCAATAATTAGATCCAAAAGAAAGATTTTATTCTACAACAAAAATATCCCTATTCATCCTTTTTTTTTAAAAAAAAAGTAAATATATTCAACCTATTACCTAGATCTAGTTAAGGCCGGCAATTATTTAGGAGTACCATACCTAAGTTCATTAGTAGTTAAATAGAACATGTGCAAAAGAAATTCAGATTTGACAACAGAAATTGTGTAACCGCATCTTTGCTTAAGAAAAAAAAGCACAACTCTCAACATGCTAAGAGCTTAAAGGCTTATGACACTTTTCACAAAAGCAACAAATAGACTGACTCTTCCTGTAAAAATAAAGAAACCATGTCGCCTGTAGTAGTTGATGGTGAGTTTGTAGGGCTGTTTACTTAGCAGATAGGGACAAGTTCTAGTAATCACCTGTTATGTAGGCAAAGCAACTATGACAGGTTCCATGAAGATTAAAAAAAAAACTTCAGGACGAAATAAATGATACTAAAATGTGTCTGTGGGGGAGGGGGGGGGGGGGGGGTAGGGGGGAGTCCTGGTATCAATTTTACATGAAAACCAGCAGATTTGCCACTTCTGGACCAACAAAGTTCAAATTTGTCATCTAATGTATAAAATTTTTAAGGTCAAACCACAATGAAATCCTATCAAGATTTTGATGCACCAGCCATACAATCACTGACAGGAATAAGTAATGCAGTGCATACCTGATCCACCAAAAAAGACGGCATGATTTGTGCGTCTTCTTCTTTCTGAAAAATCAAAGCAAATCAATTCATAATAGCATTTGTAGATGCTTCAAAGCAATTATAACATCAAGTCTATAGGTCGTACATCGGTAGTAGTGGGTCTTGTTTTGTACCAACAAACTCATTTACCCTGGAAGGTTTTAAATGAGAGAATGTTAGAAAAAATATAAACAGAATGTGCTTCAACAGTGAAGAAAACTATGCAACATAGCTGAAGTTTGGCCCAAAAAAGCCAGAGAATTATCATAACAGTGCACTATGAAATAATTCAGTGGCCAATAATTTAATAACCTTCCCAACTGCATATACATATGCACATTCCATTGGGAAAACAAATTTCAATAGAAGTTATGAATTCAGAACTTGGAGAGCTAAATACAGCATTAAGTAAATTTTGACTAACAATTATTAATTTTGTGTATTTGACCAAATGTAGTAAATATGGTAACCAAAATATTATCAGTTAGTACTTGGGGCCTTCGAAGTAGGAAGAAAAATGCTGGAATAGATCACAAACAGAAAGGTGAAAATTTTGTGCAAAATATAAAAAATCAATGTCATTTCACGTGAAACCAGGATTCCATCCTAAACATGACATTTGCAACAGATGCCAAAGAAAGGTCTCCTGGTATCGGGCCTGTATCTCTACTATTTCCTTTAAAATGATCTCCTTCGGTAATAGTAACGGCGTTTCATCCCCAAAAAGGATCATATGTGAATTTCACAGCTTTCGATAGTGCGGTAGTGACCGGAATCCCATCAATGATGCAATAGGGGTCAATATGCAATGCAGGAAGGACAACAGTGCATACTCTTTACAACTTCTAGAAACTGGTGGAACTCCTTCAAGTGATTGTAGCTCATCCTGGAAAATCAGATTGCTGTCAAATAAATTCAGTTCTTATTCTGTATGATACTCGTGAAAGTGGTACCAAGGTAGCATGGTTGCCAACTGTAAGCCTGAGTACCCATGAGAAATAATATGAAAGGAACACTAAACATTTGGAATTATGCATAGCTATTTGTTATTTGCCTTAAACCAACAATCATATGATGTGTAGACTCGTTGTGTAGGACATTTTCAAAAGAGAATGAGGACAGTTTTAACTAAAAGTGTTCTGTGGGAAAACTAAATTATGTGGTGGCAAACACTGAAACGATCAAACCACTAGACAAAGATCACTTCACTAGCCCCTCCCAATGCTCCACCTTGGTGAGCATGTTTGGGTGGCAGCCACAGGTTGCCATAACTAAGCTTAGGCATATGTCAAACTTGTGGCACACCTAAATTGTTGCAGAATATAACCATTCGATTGGTTAAACTTAGTCACGCTGTCGCAAATTGGATCGGGCAACCTGGATCTCAGTCACATGAGCTGCCAAAAGCTTGGCAAACTTCTCTGGCAATCGTTTGGTTTATGAGCATTCTTGAGCATAAGTAAAATAACCTAATTTACCATGTGGTGAGCATTTTCTATTCAATAAGCATACGCCATAAATCATGCTAATTGCAACAATGAACCAGCTACTTCACAAGTTTTTAAATCATTCAGCTGTTTTTAACACTCTGTTCACTCGGTCCAGTCATGTCCATGCATCTTCAGTTGGGCCTTCGTTTTCTCTATAAATGTTTAATAAACAATACATCTAATTCCTGTACAAAAAAAAGTGATAATCTAATTAATGTATCAAGTTCACTAAACATAACAGAGAGGACAGGCAACAAGTAGGGACGCTATGTTTTCTTTTGTACAGAGAGGATCTAAATCCATCTCTCAGCCCTATCTCTTCTTTCTGTTCTCTCCCGTTCAATTCTCTAATTCACCATCAGCAAAAACAAACTACTGAGAACCACCACCAACTACCTCCAGTGTTCATCCTATATTTTAGGAGTGGCCTGGGCATGTTAGAGCATCTCCAAGAGAATAGCTATCTCACTAGCTATATCTAAATTTAGCTAAAATATCAGAAAAAAGCAGTCCAACAGCTTCGTCATATGGCTCTCTAAAATAGCTCGTACGCTATTCTGTAAAAGTCGCTCGGGAGAATAGGTGAGCCAGCCTCGCTCGCCATCCGGGGTGGCTCTGCGTTTCCGCGTGGGCCTCGTCCTTCCTGTCTCGTACGTATCTGTCTTGTGGCCCACGAGCGTATGGCACGATGCGTACATCTTGCTGCACACAGAGCACTGAACTGTTCGCGCTCGGTCTCCTAAAAAAACGTCAAGCAACATCACGGATGTAGACTGCAGACCTTGAATATTCCTTGCCTTGGTCTTCTCCAGATTAATTTAGAAGCAGTAAATGCACATAATCAAGAATCCGTAGATGAACATGTATCGACGAATAAAAAGACGATGCATAGTGACCAGCCCTAGCAGGTGCCCATGGTGCTGATATGTGTGGGTTCAAAAAATGAATAGCTAGCCTGATTTAGAGATTCTGCCGCGGATGGTACATGTTTGGAGAGTCTAAATAGTTTTAAAGAGCCAATTTAGAGATCTAAATTTAGATATATTGTTGGAGTTGCTCTTAGGACGCCGTCCAAGTAGCGGTCGCACCTAAAGCTGTGGCAGGCAAAACCTCCACCACGCCTTCTTCCAGCTGAGGCAGCAAAAACGAATTAACTGGTTGTGGAGTCTCTGTGACATGCCTAAGCTGCGGCGCTAATCAATTACCACAGCGGCATGCCGCATTTGCAGCACGTCGAGCTGTTGCGTGATTCTAGCCTCAAACACGGTGAGATAACTAATTGACTAATAATAAGGCTCCTGCTTTACTGAGCTTGGAAAGCAACTGAAGTTGCAAGAAGAGATAAAAAGAAGACCAAAGCACACTTGACCAGTAAAGAAGTGCTTTAATCAACTGGACAGCATCACAAATCTGCTCCTCAAAGCAGATCACGGCGTCAAAAAGACACTTGTTTCCCTTGATTATTTAAAAAAACACAGAATCTAGTAGTAGTCCAGAGCATGGAAAGCCCCAAAACTGTGGCAGCCCAGCCCATAAACACCAGTAGTACGCCGTGCGCCGTGCGGCGCGCCACCTTTGTCCCCTGCACGAACCCTCCTCATCATCATGATGCCTGACCTGACGAGCCATGGCGTGTGCGTGTCCGCGAAGCAAGAACTGGAGGAGCGGGTGGAGAGGGGGGACACGCCCACCCGCTGCTCCACGCGCAGCACTGACACGGGCAGCAGCGCGGCAGTGCCACTGGCCACTGCCCATGCCCCCGTCCCCTCCCCTCTTTTCTCCCAAGGAACCGAACCGCACGGCCCAAGAGGTACAGCCGCGGCACGCCCCAAGACGGCAACTGGGCAAGCCTGTCGCGCCTCGGGTTTAACTGCGCTGCCGCGATCCGCCTCCCTCCGCCCCCTCCGCATTAGGCTCTCATCCCCAAACGAAGACGAAATAAATGGCGTGGCGTACGTGCTCCAACGATCAGATTTTGCACGAACCTGTCCATTAAACTACTACTAGTACTGCCCCCTTGTACACACTGCACTTGTTTCTACTGTAGTAGAAACGAGATCACGCGACGAATCGGATCCTACTGGTGCTGGTGGTGATTTTTTGAAGGTTTTTAATTGGGGGCAAGTCAAAGGGGGAGTCGAAGAGAGAGAGAGAGAGAGAGAGAGCGTGGCCAGCAGCCACCGAACCGACCAGCCGAAGGGGGACGAGACAGAAAGGAACAGCTAAATACTGCCGGCGGCGACGCGTCACCTTGAGGAAGTCGATCTCGCGGTTGAGGATCTGGAGCTCCAGCTGTAGCCGGCGGCGGCCGCACAGGTCCGGGTACCTCGGCGGCGACTTGGGCCGTGGCGGCTCCAGCACCACCGCTACCTCCTCCCCCATGGACCTAGCTCACATGTACTGGCCCGCTAGTAGTAGGCCTAGTACCTCCCACACCCGCCTAACGAGTCCCGGCCGGTGTTCGGGACTAGAGAAGCGGAATGTTGAGGAGGGAGTGGTGCCTGCCTGGCTGCTGGTGCCGGTGGTATAAATCGCGGCGATGAGCAGGAGACAGCGGGCTGAGGCGGTGGGGGATGTTGCACGTACGAGGCGCGGAGTGGCGAACACGCTCGTGTTTGCGCGCGCGAACGGGAAGCAGAGGAGGAGGAGGTGGTGGGAGTGGGAGGGCTGGATGCGGAAGCGAGGAGCAGGACGTCCCCATATACCGAGCGGGGCGACGCGGAGGACTGGAGGAGGGCGAGAGAGAGAGAGAGAGGATGGCTGCGCGGGCAATAATGGCAGAGAGGGGGCGACGGAGGCGCGGCGTGGGGTTGGGAGAGAGAAACGGGAGAGTGGGGTTTAATGAGAGAGAGAGAGGGGAAGGACGCTGTTGGGGTTTAATGGGTGGGCCTTGTTTGACTGCGCGGTGGAGCCCAAGCCCACAGGGCTCGGGGTTTAAGCTGGGGACGCCGTGCGAGTGGGACGACGACGGATCAGTAGGATAGGATCACGGACGGCGTTTTTTTGGTCTTGTGTGCCGTTGCCCGCTGCCCGCTGCCCGCTGGAGCGCGTTCGTTCTCACATCTCGCTTCTCGGCCTCGGCCGGATGCATGGGTCCGGTAGTTGGCGCGGGGTTTGCGAGGCTACCTCCCCCAGCTCATGAGCTCAACAGTGCAAAACCATGATGCGGCGTCGGTGTATCATCATGCCGAGCGCCGACCGCGGCCAGGATCTGTTTACCAACTCCACTTTTCTCTTCAGAGGATTTCTGAACTGAAAACAGGCCTGGATGGGTCACTCGTATCATCCGGCAGACTGGCAGAGAAGCATTGACCCTACCTGATGCAACATCTCAACGTATTTAGATCCAAAATTTTCAGGATTAAAATACTGTAACGTTTCGTTTGTATTTGATAATTATTATCTAATTATGGAATAACTAGGTTCGAAATATTCGTCTCGAAAATTATGGACAAACTGTATAATTAGTTATATTTTTTTACCTACATTTAATACTCCATGTATAGGTCCAAAGATTCGATGTGACAGGGAATCTGATAAAGTTTTGAAATTTTGAAGGAACTAAACACCCCAGTACTCATATGAGATTGATGACAGGTGGCAGCTGTGAGAAAATATCATTTCTTTTTACAAAACGGCACACATATGATGTCCAAAGTTTCATTATCTCTTGCAAATAGTTACTCCCTATGTAAAAAAAACCCTATAATTGTACCTACGAATTCAGACGAACACGAACACCTGCCCCGGATTCATAGCTAAATTACATTTTTTAGGGGTTTAGTCCTTTTAGGTCACAAGATTGGAAGAACATAGGTAGAGAGAAAAAAATAGGAATAAGACACATATGCAAAACAAAGGATTGAAAAACAAATGCAAATTATAGAAATTGGTGTTTGGATAATTCATAGGAAAAACATAGAAATAAAAATTTGAGCTTGGAGTGGATGTTTTGGATCCTACAAAATTCATGTGAAACCACACCCAAAGGAAAGTTCCCTGTACTTTTCCTATGGCACAATCCTATGCTTCCAAGGCACTTCAATAAAAATCCTATAGGATGGAGAATCCTATGTTTTTCTATGAAAATCCTTTGTTCCAAAGGAGGAGTCCTGACAAAGGGAATACTCTAATAATTTAGAGTAACTCCAAGACATTCTTCATATCCTTCCTAATTACTAAGGATAGAATATTTGATAGAAAAGTATCCTCCAACGGTTATCAAATATATGACTATCTTCTATTCCGAATTTCTTCCTAGCCAAAGATAGAAAACAAAAATAACTCTCTAGAGCGCACAAAAAGTATAGAAAAAATATTGGAGAGTGAAAAGATATAACACATGTTTTTATGCCAATGACTCTCTAAATGATGATTTAGAGTGTGAATTTAAAAAAATCCTTGAATATGGTCTTACAAGCAGTGGCACTGGAACGTGGCATGGTGTCATGTTTCTCATCGTGAAAAAGCAGGAACAATCTTGTCTCAAGTGAAAAAGTTTATTTTTCTTGGTAAAAGTACCACGTTCATCGATCATTGTACCACAATTTAATCATTATGCAAACTTTGTTACATTATAATGCACGTTTCTTTTTTTTACTAATAAACTTTTCTCTTTTCCAATACATCTTTACCTCTACTCCTTGAAGGATACTCTAGTCTTTTAGCTTCAACATGGTTTCCATTGGAGCATCTCAACCAGTGGCGGAGCCAGAAGATTTTAGGAGCTCAGACGATTTTTATTATAAAAAATATTTAGATATAAAGAAAATTTAACTATAAAATGACAAAATTCTATTGAGTTATTAAAGAAATTTCTTTTTAGCTTGCATGGGGAGCCCGCCCAGCCGCCCGGGGTGGCCGGGCGGTGGCTCCGCCACTTATCTCAACCATCATCTAATGCGGTACAGGGAAATCTCAAAAAAAAAAGTGGTACAGGGAGAGTACCCATTTTTGAGATAGAGAAACTCAATTGTTTATAGTTTTCCACAATCCCAAACCACCCTTGCAAGAATGAAAACCTTCCGCCCATTGTTCGCTGAGTCCCCCTCAAACATCTTATATGTAAAACTGTTTAGAACGCGGTAAATTTTAGAGCACGGTTGATCACAGAGAAATTTCAAAGAGATCATATAGATATTTTTTAGGAATCAATTCAATTTTATAGAAAAAACGCATCGTTTCCCACATTACAAAAGTTGGAAAAGTAACCTTGCGAGTAAGTACCTAACCTATGTTATTCTCTCTCAATCCAACACCAGATGGGTCTAGTAACAGGAAGAAAAGATGGTCCCAGGTTTGAAATGACGGAGTTTATTACAATCTTTTGATCCTTCATTTACATTTCGTAAAGTTGCTAATGGCACACTGACACGTCGACTAGTACGTCAGTCGTTCGGGCCCGCCGGCCGCAGCACCCAACACGATGAGTGCGCTGGTGCCCACGTCAGAGCGGTACTCCCCACTGACCTGGTAACGGGAAGAAAGCAGAGCAGCACGGGGCGTCGCGCGCCCGGGTGTCAGCAGCGCCCGTACCGCAGGCCGTACGGAATGTCTCCTCCCCGGCCCACGCGCACGTCGGGCGCTAGGCCCCACTGAACGTCGAGCCCGATCGGGCGATCGCAGCCCAAGGCCGCCGCTGCTCGTTTTTTTTTTCAAAAACAAAAGGACGGGCGAAATTTCAACGCGCTCTCGGGCGGCGCGCTTCAACCTCCGTTGCAGGAGTCGCAGACTCGCAGGGCTGCTGCGGCCCTGTGGAGTGTGGAGGAGCGCGGTGCGGTGCAGCGCGGTAGTAGTAGTACTAGCAGGTGGCGTTGCTGCAGTTGCAGCTGCACCGCACCTGCACCTTGCGCCCCGTTTCAATGCGCGTCACGCGGGATCTGCTCTCCCTCTGGCGCCGGGCCGCCGGCGAGGAGTCCTTGGTTCCTGCTCCTGCGGTGCGCCGTGGAATGGAACGGTGGAAGAACCGAGAGCTTGCCGCGTTCAGTGCGCTCAATACCATACCACTACCAGTGGCATTTTCTCAAGACCCAAGACCCAAGACCCAACGGTATACTACAATACAAACAGGCAGCAGTAACAGGCAACAGCCATCTGCATCGACCGCGCCGTGGTCCTGCGGCACGCCGTAACGTCGCCTTGGACACCTCTGGCTGGCCGACCGAGAGCAACCCCGCTCGCAGCCAGCACTGCCGGCATGGGACCGCCGACGTGGACAGGAGCGTGCGGGCGCGGGGCCCGCCCGCCCATCCACGGCCGAAAACGGCTCGCTGACGTGCGCCACTCATCAGGCTGGGCCGCTGGCACTGGCAGCAGGCCAGCAGGCCTGCTGGCGCCTGCGCTGCGACTGCGAGCAGGGAGGGACCAGAAGAGGCGGGCGCGACGCGGCAGCGCTTTGTCCCCCCTGTCCCCCGCTCACGGTATCCGCGGCGGATACTACACATCAGATGGGCCTCCCTGCGGCCTGCAAGGCTGCTGCAACTGCAATGCGTTCTCGCCGCGCGCATGGCGATTGCCTACTACTGCTGCAGAGTGCAGGCTAGTCGTTCTTGCAAATACAGAACCCAGAAAGATAGACAGAAAAATCTCTCGTCTTTATGAATGACGATCAGAGTATCAGACGATGCGTCCGAGTCCGACTAGTACAGTAGTACTCCGTATACTCCCTCCGTCTTAAATTATATATCGTTTTAGATTTTCGTATCACAACTTTAACTAGATTTATATAAAATATGTGCAAACATTTATGTCTTCAAATAAATTTATTAAAAAACTAGATCAAAAGATCTATCTAACGATATCAATTATGTATCATAACTATTAATAATTTTTTATATAAAATTAATCTAAGTAATTTCTCGGACAGATATTTTGAAACCGAGGAAGTATTTTTGACCAACAAACGGAGCTTTTAGTTTATGGCATCCTACCTACATCCTACATCCTACCCAGATCAAGCGAGTACTCGTAAAAGCTTACCGTTACCGGTGAGCCCCCGCAGCAGTTACAGTGTTGTGCAGGCCTCAGCACTCAGCAGTTTTCACCTAAGGTCCCGTTTAGATGCAATCCAAAAACCAAAAATTTTTAAGATTTTTCGTCACATCGAATCTTGCGACACATGCATGAAGTACTAAACATAGACGAAAAAAAAAACTAATTACGCAGTTGATCGAGAAATTGCGAGACGAAACTTTCGAACCTAATTAGTCCATAATTAAACAATTTTTACCAAATAACAACGAAAGTGCTACAGTAGCCAAAAGCCAAAATTTTTTGGATCTAAACGCGCCCTAAGCTACTCTATGAGGAACAGGGCCAAGCAAGGCAAAGGGGCCCCCGATCGGCGCTACTCACTCCGTCCCATAAATAACACAATTCTTTGACTTCTACAAAAAAAAATTTAACCAATCATCTTATTTAAATTTTTTATGTAAATAATAAAATAAATATATCATTATAAAATATATCTAACGATAAAATAAATCATAATAAAACAAATAATATTTATTAAAATATTTTGAATAAGACAACCGGTCAAACGGAAATTGTTGAAGAATTGCGTTTCTTGCAGGACGGAGTGAGTATGCTTCACCTGCCGGTCCCCAGATCTGTGCTCCATCACGAGTCACGCTGTGGATCCGCTGGACAGCCCCCGAACCGAAGCCCCGAGACGTGTTGTATACGAGGTTTGGCCGGCCGTGCGATGGGACATGCTATTAAGCTTTCGCCGTTTGACTGCATGGGGGCGGCCGTCTTTTTTACTATTTGATTATATTTTTTTCGAAAGAATCTCATAAATAGATCTCTGACGGAAAGATTTTAAAAAATGGACCCTTAACTCGGCGCCATTGTTGCTGGCATCGAAGTTACGCGTCTCGGCGCCAGCCGCTCTGGCTCCACCGTAAGTCCCGCAGAAGCCGACGTGGCGCTACAGTGGCTGGCGCCGAGTTGTTATACATAAATCTCGGTTTGAAATAAATAAAATATAATTCGTTCATAAAAATTACAACAGTTGAAGTATAACACAACTGGTTAAACGACCGAACCTCAAGCCTCAGGTCACGAGTTCAAACCCCACTCATTGTGTTGGTGTTTTACTTATTTTTTATAAGCAAAGAGAATAAGAACCATATTTTGCTACATTTGTATATTTATTACGTAAGCAAACGAGTACAACAAATCTTTTACCTAACTTTTTATAAGCAACTATAACAAAAATATATAGTTCATTTATTATTATTTATATTTAATTTTTTTATTTGTTATTTCAAAATCAAATAAAATAACAGATTTTTTGTAAAAACATAGGAATGTAGCAAAAAAAAAAGTCATTCTCAGGGACCGAACCCACAACCTCCCATTCAAACAAGCATGAGCTAACTATTTGGATTGGAACATATTGGTGTAGAGAGCTCGAGACATTTTACTTATTTCTTTCAAACCCAGATCTATGGATACTAGCTCGGCGCCAAGATCCATAACGTCGACCTCGGCGCCGTAGATCTTGGCGCCGAGCTCGGCGTCAGCCACTATGGCGTCGAGGTTCGTGCCACGTGGCGCCACGTCGCCTTATGCGGGACTTATGATGGCGCTAGAGCGTCTGACGTCGAGACGTGTAACCTCGGCGCCAGCCATGGTGGTGCCGAGCTCCGTCAAGGGTCTATTTGTGACTCTTTCAGAAAAAGGATCAAACAGTAAAAAACGGGACGGCAGCGGCAGCGGCAGCGGGAGCAGAACGCCTGCTGCACTGGCCGGCCCTAGCTACCAGCTGCTGCTGCGCGTCGTGGCACTGGCACGTGAATCCGCGGCCGCAGCGGGAGCGCCCAGCGCGCTGCGATCTGCAGCGGCACACGGTATGCCGGATCGAGCGAGCGGATCCGTTTCAGGGGCGCGGTGGTTTTCGCCGTGCGTCTTGTATGGAATGGCACACGTAGTTCGGTATAGGAATTCTCCCTAGTTGTCAGCTTTGTGTTGCACCGACGCACCGTGTGACGTCTACAGTGTTTGACATCACCGCACGCATCTGCGTCGCCGTTGGTTATTGATCTGGACTTTGGGCTGTGCAGGGGAGATTTTGGTATTGGAGGCCTAGTGACCGAATAAAAAATAACCATGTCAAAATTAGATATTGGGCCGAGGAGCGAGCGAACGAACGTGGGAGAGTTTTGTAGGCTGAACATCTACACGGGCTTAGCTATGTTAAACGGCCTGCTACTGTTGTCCCGAAGCCTTTTGCACAACCGCATGTCTTGAAGGACATGTATACGTATAAAGACCTTCTAACAATCTAACCTCTCTCTCACCACTGTTTGCCCAAACTGGTTGTTTTAGCCTATTCACACACTGTTTAAACGCTATATGGTGGTACACCAATTCCTTCTAATCGATTGTTTTGATCATTTGAACGGTCGTTTTCCCCATTTAAACACTAGTTTGTCTAAATAATTGGTTGAATGATAGGTGGTCGACTGTTTACCGTTTAGTTTACCTTACCGTTTAGCGTTTACGATATTCTCAACTATTACTAAGTATGGCGCCTAAGTGATGGAAACAAGACAGAGATTGGGGATTCATAATCGATCAGAGATTGCTCTAGGTGCCCGATCCTGACAGGGGCTGGGAACGTAGAACAAGTGCATGATGCACTGATGGGGGAGGCGTTGGCCTGCACGAAGGCTCTTCAATCGGCTGATAGAATACGGTACTCTGTTCGCTTAAACTTATTAGGATAATATTTTTTCCTCGCCATAAAACTGCATCAGTTTATCAACCGTACCATAACCATCAGCTAGAAATAGATTCAAGTTAGCAAAGGGAAGCAGTTTGCTCTACTGCAATGGACAAAGCCCCGGGGAATTGCTGTTTAGGGCTCATTTGGATACATCAATCCCCGCAGGTATCCCCGTGTAATATGCGGGGGCCGCAAGGCCCGTGGGAGCAGCACCCTCTCCATTCTGTGCTGTCGTTTGGATACCCCTTGTGCTAAATAAGACCCGTGTCTTGTGAGCCCGTTACTGGGCGATCCACGGGGGAATAAAAAAGCATCTCCCGACTCGTGTTTCTCTCTCCCGTCGCCTCTCCGTTTCTCTCGCTCGTTTCCTCGACGGTCTCAGCTCGCAAAGCATGGAGAGAGGCATGGCGGCTAGGGTTTGAGCGCCGCCATTCCCTGGCTCGTGCGACACTCGTCCCCATCTCCCTCTCGCCCCGATTCCCTTCGTACCAGTAGCGGCGCGCACTCCATTCTCCCGGAAGAAACGACGGCGCCCCTTCGCTCACCGCCCCTACTCCCTTCGTACCCGCAACACCGGTTCTCCATCCGCTGGGAAGCAGCGGCGCACACTCCATCCGCTCAGAAGAAACGCCGCTCCCCTCTCCTCCCCATCCTCCGACCCTATCTGAGGTAAAAGCACAATCCTTGTACTGCATATTCTTGTTTGTGAGCTACTAATCTATTTTCTCCATTGAAATTAAATAGCCTGCTGGTAGTGTTTTATTTATTTTTCTGATGTTCTTAGCCCTAGCGTGTACTTGTGAGTTGGGATCTGATGTGTAGTCTAATTTGCGGTAGCCATAAGGCCCTTTTGCGGTAGTCCGATTAGAGAAAGAGACAGAGAGACCGTTGTCAGCCTGTCACTTTGAGCCTCCAGTGATACTTACTGGCACAGCCAGCAGCACAACACTTGGGATTTATCAGCAATTGAAAATCTGAATTACCTCTAATCATCTAAGACACCCTTTTTGACGTTGCCATCACTCGAGACCTTGCCGTCTTCCTACGTAACGCTGCAGATGAACTGGGAGAGCAGTGAGTCAGGTGCAGGATCTTTGTGTGGCCTGCTGCTCATCATGTAGTGTTGTGGTTCTGGCTCTACATTGTAAGAGCACTTCATATGTTGTCGTTCCCTTCCCAGATTGAGCTGGTGGTAGCCGCAGGGCATGAGCTTGGCCTGTAAGGCTTCCTCCTCTGTCATTATGTTAATGACTTTGAATGCACAGATTAGAACATCATGAATTTTATAGTTCTTTTTTCTAGTTTCTGATTTTTCTAGTTATTTAATTCAGTGTAATGATTATACTAAAGAGTCTGACAGTAGTTTTTCTTACAACTTTTCTCTCAGAGTTGAACCTGGTTATATAATAGCTAAACTTATAGCTCTCTCTTTTTCTTAGTATTGACTTGGCAAGTTTTAGCCATCAGTTACATACTGCTACCCTACACACTACATATCATTTTTTCTTGTGTAACCATTTTTTTGCTTAGTTCATGCATTAATTGAGTTATTACATTTGTTTAGCCTGGTCAGCTAGGCTCCAACATGATGCGTGCCTGCATTTTTTTTTCTTTTTTAGATGTTGCATTCATGTATTTGTCTTATAAATTTATCGGTATAGTAAGGGCAAAAAATGGATATTTATTTAGAAGTACAGGTAGATAGCAGCAGCTCCTCAAGTAGAATAATTGTTTGATGACGTAAGTTTTTTAATACAGATTTGAGTGCAGCTGCTCTGCATCTCCCTCATTTCCATTCAAATTGAAACAACAGTTAAAAGGGTGTGCTACTGACACTATCCAAGGTAAAATTACAATTGTTGTACTCAATGTTCTTGCTTGTGAGTTGCTGATCTATTTGCCCCATTCAAATTAAATGGCTTGGTCATTGATTTATACAACAGTACTGCTATTTGTGATCTAGTTCTAGTTTCCAGTTTAGAGATACTTATTTTCTAGGCAGAGAAATTAATATTGTTGTTTGTGATCACAGTAAATTAATACCTCTGCTTGTGATCACTAGAAATAGTTTATGATTTAGTACTGCTACCTGAGATGGAGAAATTAGTCAAGTAGCACTAACTTTGATTGTTAGATGATTGCTAAAGTAGGAGTATAGCTGGAGTAATTACCCCAGATATACTTTAGTTAAAGTAGTAGTGATCTGAAATTACTACTACTTCAGAGGTTGCCTATCACATACATTAGGAGTATAAAAATACTGTAACTCTGGGGTAGTCAAGTGTCAAGTGTCGGGCAAGAATCTATATTGTAGATTTGTAGTCTTCTCTGATTTAATTTTCTGAATAAGATCTAGTTTAGTTATTTCTTATGCAGCTGGAGTCTAACTTGACCCCCTGCACTTCAGTTTGTGTTGTAGGTTGTAGCTAGTTATGTCAGTTAGCTTAATTATTTTAAAATTATAATAAATACATAAATAGGCCAATATTTCAGCTTGGTTTTGTTTGCAACTTTTAGATAATGGGCTCTAGGAAGGAAAAAATTAGGAAATTCATACAGATGGAAGAAGAAGATGACGATGAATTGTTTCTTGTCATTGTTCCTGCTATACTTGAATCTATAAATGAAGAGAAGAGGCTAGAGCATACTTCCGAGTATACTGGAGCTAAGAAGGTGAAGGAAATTTTGGAGGGGCATGAGAATTGGTGTAAATATGAGTTTCGTATGGAGACACGAATATTTAAGGTGACCTGTAACTATCTTAGGCGTGAGGGTCTATTGCGTGACACACGAGGTGTTACCGTTGAGGAGCAGCTAGGGATGTTTATGTATATGATTTCACACAATGCTAGCAATGATAGACCAAAGAAAGCATTTCAGCATAGTGGTGAAACCGTCCACAGGCACATAAGAGCAGTTTTCGATATCATTCCCACTCTCACCTATAGGTTCGTGAAGCTTCCTACTTCCAACCAAACACACCCCAAGATCGCTACAGATCCTAGATTTTGGCCCTTTTTTCAGGTGAGGCATAGCACTAGACCTTACTGTTTTCCCCAACATTTTACTATGTTTTTAATTTTCTTTTCTTTTACAGAACTGCATTGGTGCTATTGACGGCACACATGTGCCTATCACAATTGCAGAACAAAAAGCCCCTTCATATAGGAATAGGAAAAACACAGTATCCCAGAATGTCATGGTAGCATGTGACTTCAACCTGAACTTCACATTTATCTCTTGTGGGTGGGAAGGGTCTGCTTCAGATGCTGGAGTTCTTCGATCAGCTATTTCTAAGGGTTTCCAAGTTCCTGAGGGAAAGTTTTATCTTGTGGATGGTGGGTATGCAAATACACCACAATTCCTTGCACCTTATCGAGGAGTTAGATATCACATTGCTGAGTTTCGGCGGCGCTCATCTCGAAGAAGAGAATATGCTGATCACAAGGAGTTATTCAACCATCGCCATGCAATTCTTAGAAACCATATTGAGAGGGCTATTGGGGTTCTTAAGAAAAGGTTTCAAATTCTGAAAGTGGGAACACATCATCCCATCAAATCTCAAATAAAAATTCCAGTAGCTGCTGCTGTATTTCATAACATAATTAGAGGTCTAAATGGTGATGAGAATTGGCTAGATCATCAACCTACTTATATACCGGAATCTGATCATATTGATCTGCCACAAGGAGACGATAATGATCAAAATGATGTGGAGTTTCTGAATTTACAAGACCATGTTGCAAATGTCCTAAGAGATCATATTGCCATGCAAATGTGGGAACACTACAATCAAAATCGGTCTTAGGAAGTAGAAGTCAAGTCATAGAGCATGAAGATTATTTTGTAGTGTGTTGATGTAATAAATGTTGAACATGATAATGTGCTATTGTATAAGACATCTATGTTTATTTTCTGATGAACATGGCAGTGTGCTATTGTATAAGACATCTATGTTTATTTTATGTTGAACATGATAGTGTGCTATTGTATAAGACATTTATGTGCTATTACAATTGTTATTTTTTGTAAACAATAGCTATGACTAAAGGAGAAGGCTCAAGAACATCGTGGAGTTTTAATTATGAGAAAGGACTTCTTGATGTACTTCTTGAGCACAATCATGAGAGGTTTAAGGGACAAAATGGTTGGTCACCTGAAGGATGGAGAAGTGTCGTGAAGCATTTCAATGAGAAGTTTCCCTCTGCTGGATTTTTGAAGGCACATATTCAAGACAAGGAGAAGGATACGAAAGGAAACTACAAGGCTATTCGTGCAGGGATTAAGGAAAGTGGGGTTGGCTGGAATGATACTCTGTGCATGATCAATGCTCCACCGCACAAATGGATCAAACTTATTAATGTATGTTGTAAGATCTTTTGACTTGATAGACAATTTAACTTGATACTATGTTGCTAACTTTATTTTGCATTTGCCAGGATCATCCAAGGCTTAAGAAGTTCCAAGCAAAAGCATTTCCTTTATATCACGAGTGTGAAAATTGTATGAAGGTAAAGTTTTTGTTCAACTACTAGTGCAGATAGCTTTCTTCTTATCCTGCAGTAGTGTATAATATTTAGATTTTTGTTAGACTACTACAGCTATCCTAAAGATAGCTCTTTTTAAGCTACTAGCATGATTTTAAGCTACAGCTATCCTACAGTAGTGCATAGGGTTGTAATCCTTGGCTGTGGTATTAGCCTTGTTGAGCAACACCTTTTATTCCTTTGTTGTGGGGCATTAGTTGTTGGTCTGGTGGACTGTCAACAACAGTTAACCATCAGTCAGCCCTTGTCTAGGTAGTATTTAAAAGTTGGTGCAGCTGTGAAAGTGCTGACCCTGTGAATTGTTCGTCTTTAATTAATTTGTTAATGGGATAGAGATGCATACTTTGCTGACTTAAGTTTATTTATCCATGACAAACAGGAAGCATTGCAACTGGTGAATTAAATTTTACATCAACAGAACCACTTGAGCTGCAGAGACCATCTTCCAATCAACATGTCAATGCTAGTGACATAGATGCTCCAGATACTATCATGAATCCTTTTTCTACAAATATGGATGGTCATAGGGCATCAAGTGAACCTATAGACCTCACTGAAGGAGAGCCAACTTCCTCTGCTTGTTCGGGACAAAAGGGAAATGAAAGTGGTGCTTGTTCGAGAGAAAAGGGAAATGGAAGTGGAAAAAAGAGAAGCATTGCTGGAGTTCTACAAGGCTATCTCGACTACAAGATAAAGCAAAATAAAACTTTTGTGGATACACTAGATGAAACAAGCAAAGAAACTGGTGACTATTCTATCAAGAACTATATGAACCTTTTGGAATCTATTGAAGAACTTTCAGATGAAGAGAAGGCGCAGACGACAATTATAATGAAGTCTGAGGTTAATAGAGAAATTTTCATCAACTTTAAGAACCCAAGAGTTCGTCTATTATGGATCAAGGGCGAGATTGCTCCAAAGGTAACTTTACTGTTCATGTGACTTGTGATAGAGCTACAATATCCATTGTTTCTGGTACAATCAAATTAGAGCTAATAAATCCTTTTCTAAAGTCCATCTCTATTTAGTATCTTATCTAGTTAAGTAAAGCATCAAGAATGCAACTAATATAAGTTGGCACAATAAACTAATAAAGTGACCTGTGCACTGACAACTAATATAAGTTGAAAGGTGCACTGAAAAATCAAATTTACTCCTGTTTTTGGAGCACCAATAGCTCTTCTGTAATGTGTTTCAGAGTTTCAGTAGTACAGAGCTTCAACAACAACTTATCTTTTCAGTTTTCTAGAGCTTGGCTTTTCAACAACAACTTATAAATTGTAAACCTGTATAAGATGTTATGTACATGCTTTGGGGTGTTGTACTGTCTTTTCAGAAGAGTCAGCAATGCTCAGAAGATCTAAGTGTTTTGGGCTGTGGGGATATGGGATGTGATGTGGGCTTTGGGGTGTTGCAGGACCCTCAATAGTTTAGAGGGATAATTAGTTTTTTTTTTCAACAATGGAGCAAAAGCAACCCATGAAAGCTCTCCCAGTCTTGTGTTTGGCCAATACTTGGTGCTCCAATTTTGGGTACTTTACCCATAGACCATAGTCCACAAAATCCACTCATTCCTTCATGACGTTACTACTATCTATAGTGTTGATTCCTTCGTAGCAACGAGCTTTAGTGTTATGTGACCATTTTTCTTAAAAAAATGTTATGTGAGTTCTAGCTACAATTACGTAGTAGAGCTGAACGTAGTTCTTGGTTTGTTGATGCGGGTTTGAGGGTGAAGAAGAGACCTTACAACATCAAGATGAAGTACCATCATCAAATGTGCTAAGAGATCATATTTCCATGATGCCGCTTTTATGTTTGTTTCTTGCTTGAAGTGGATGTAGCTACATGGTTGTCTTTACTTGCAGAAACTGAAAGCCTATGCAAATGTTCTATTAGATCAATGTTCATCTGTTTGGTTACCTTATGAGATGAGGAGTTTGTGTTTTGAATTAGTATCACCTAATTCACCTTTTCTATCCAAAATGTGTGTATTTGCCTGTCGACAAATTATTCGTGTTACTGATTTTCAATATGACAATTGCATTTTCGAAATTCTTATTTTTTTCTGAGTTTTATGAAAGTTTTTTTTGTTGACTGAGATTTATATACCTGTATTTTCCAAACGGTACCACGGGAATTTCTCTCCAATGAGAATTATGTTGCCGTGTGAAAAGGGGGTGACATCTTCAGGGAAGAGAAATCCCTTTGGGGGAGCAAACCCATGTGCCTTTTAATACTGTATCCAAATGAACCCTTAGTGGTATCCGTGAGCTCTTGCATGAGCGCTTTGTTGGTTCGAATGTGTTGCTTATTAAACGTACCAAGATGATGTCTACGCACGAGCTAGCCAGCATTGGCTTGTATTGGGACCCTGAGCACAAACACGTGTGGACTAACCCTCTCCCCGTGTAAATGTTCACGTGGCTTGCGATTCAGCTGAGTCCTCAGATGCTAATATAAGGTCACAGATGCAATCTTATATATAAATAACTATTGAAAGTATAGTCAACCATCTTAAACTGTTTCTTCACCAAATAATATTTTGCTTAACCATCAAGATATGCAAGGGAAATTCAAAAAAAAAAACTCCCTCCATCCAAAATTATAATACGTACATTCCAAGAATCTTGGAGAGTCAAAGCATTTTAAGTTTGACCAACAATTATAGAGAAAACTATAAAGATTTATGACATCAAATATACATAATATAAAAATATAATTGATAACGAATCTAATCATACTTATTTGACATTATAAATATTATTATATTATGATATAAATTTGGTCAAACTTAAGAAACTTTGACTCTTTAAGATTCATAGGATGTCTTGTAATTTGGAATGGAAGGAGTATAATTAAAGCTCTGATTGCACATGCATGTATCATGTGGTTATTGTAGCAGCAATATCTTCTTCGAGGGATACGACGACGACGATGCGTGCAGACTAATTGGACCATCCAATGTACAACTTCTCAGATTTCCAAACTGACATCTGCGATTTGGCCGACAAGATCCGCATGGATGTGACCACTTCCTCGTTCGTCATCCCTATAGTAAGTCTGCGCATGCATCGAGAGCACATGATCGAGCAGGAAGGCAATTTGGATGAGCTTAGGATGCCATACCTTATGTTTTTCCTAAAGCCATTCTCTATAGTATATATGGTACTTAGTTTAGAGAAACATAAAGCATTCCCAAAATCATATTTTCAGTTAAAATAATTTTTCAATGATTTTTAAATACAAATTTGGATTTTAGTATTTTAAAATGCACATTTATTCATAAAAATATTCATATTTTTTAAAATATTAAACAGTTGCTTTTATAAAGTTCAAATGACTTCCCTGAAATCGTGAAAGTCCAATTTACCTTTCTCACGGTTGACCTGTCGCTACGTAGGATAGTTAACGTGTGTGATGCCAACCAAAACCACTTTTAAACCCTCTCTTGTAGATAAATCGGACAATTTCAAGAGTCAGAGGAGTATGAAAATCAAATTTTTTTAGTTGAGAAATAGAAACTAGACTGACACATTAATTGAAGTAGGTCATATAGACTTTAAATGTATTTGTCCTGAGATTGATTGAATTGACCCACTCCCACTAGTTTATCCCATCTAAGAACCTGTCGGAGCCAAATCACTGTGTTTATTAATGGGCTAAAGTTTAGAAGGTGTCATATCGGCTGTTCGGATATTAATTAGAATGACTAAATGTGAGCTAATTTTAAAACTAATTATAGAAGTCATAACTAATTGACGAGATGAATTTAATAAACCTAACTAATCTATCATTAGCATATACTTTCTAAAGCACCATATTGTCACCTCATGGACTAATTAGGGATAATGATTTGTATTGTAAATTAATTTCAATTTGTGCAATTACTTATGTAAGCAGTCTATATTTAATACTCTAAAGTAATGTCCAAACGTTCGTTGTGATAGGGACTAAACTTGGGAAACCAAACACCCCTAGTCTATGTTTGTTAGAAAATCAACTTCAAGAATCTTCTAAATCAAATATCTTGAGTTTGACTAATTTTATAGTAAAAATAATAATATTTATAACTTTGAATATATAGATTATGAGAAAATATATTTCATGATGTATCTCGTGATAAAAAGTGATATCATATATATTGGTGACCTTTTCTATAAATTTTGTCAAACACAATATAATTTGATTTAAAGCAACTTTAGAATTTATTTGTTTTTCGTAAGTACTACTTGTGATTTGCTTATTCTACAATATCGTCTATAAATTTTGTCAAAACGCCCTAGTATGTTTTGGAACAGTGAGAGATTACCAGCTCAGCTTATTAATTAGTCAACAGAATGTTTTTGGCAATTGAATATAATAATAGTTCTTAAAAAAATTAAACATGATAATAGTATGCTCGATCTGAGACGAGGAGGAGTATTTATCTTTGTTGTTTAAAGTATACTAGTATATAAAAATATAAAATTGGTTACAACATTATTCCACTATAGTGTCGGAAGGCAGCGCACGACGCAAGCTAGGAGAAAAACCTACTTACATTATTACACGAGCAATAACACTATAGTAACGGCAATAACAAGAGCAGCAAGTAACTGCACAATCACCCACGCATCGATCAACTGATCAAGGTTCGGCGTAGAGGTGCGCCGGCAGCTTGGGCTCGACGACGGCCTCGAGCGGGAACTTGCGCGGCGTGGAGAGGCCGAAGATCTCCTCCATGCTGAGCTCCTCCTTGGTGATGCCATCGGGAAGGCTCCACGCGAAGCCGTGCAGCAGGTTAGCGAGGCTGACCTGGATGACCTTGAGGCCGAGGCTGTACCCGGGGCACATCCGGCGGCCGGACCCGAACGGCAGCAGCTCGTAGTCCTGCCCCTTCACGTCGAGCCTGCTGCCAAGGAACCGCTCAGGCATGAATTCCTCCGGCGCGTCCCACAGCGCGGGATCACGGCCGATGGACCACACGCTGACGAGCACGCGCGTGCCGGCGGGGATATCGTAGCCGTCCGCGGTCGCGTCCTCGCGGGACAGGCGGGGAACCAGCAGCGGTGCCACCGGGTGCAGACGCATGGTCTCCTTGACGATGGCGTCGACGTAGGGGAGGCTGGGCATGTCCTTCTCTGTCACCCAGCGGCCGCGGCCGATGACGCGGTCCAGCTCCTCCGTGGCCTTGGCGATGACCTCGGGCTTTTTGAGGAGCTCCGAGATGGCCCACTCCACTGTGACAGCCGAGCTCTCCGTGCCACCGGCGATGAGGTCCTGCGCGTGCCATTCGATGGTGGTCAGGTGAGATTCTTCCGGTGGTCATGATCTCAAGATGAGTGAGTACACGAGGCAAGCAAAATTTGAGTTCATCAAAGTAGGCAGTGTGACTCAGAAATTGCGTGATCACTTCTATTGTTGCAGTTAGGTTGGAGGTGGGTTCAAAGCAATTGGTTTTGGATTTTTCAATTGATTTTTAAAAGTTGTTTGACTTGCTGTCTAGAGTAGCTCATTAGTTGTTGGCAACGTGATGTTTGCAGTTCAGAGTAGCTGTTCAAAAGTAAGAGCGAATAGATTCAGAATCCGACAGCATCTGATCTGCTCTGAGTAACGGAATCCTACTGCAGCTGGGACCTGGGTAGAATCTATTAAGACTCACCTGAGTAAAAGCTTTGACGCTTTCCCGGTTCAGCTCCACCTCAAGCGTAGGGTCGTCGGCGATCTGCAGAAGCACGTCGACCATGTCCTTAGCGACGAAGTTCTTCCCCTCGCGAAGCCGCCGCTGGTTGTGCTCCTCCACGACGTGCTCCAGGAAACGGTCGAACATCTTGCTGAGCTTCTTCATCCGCTTGATGTACCCCTGCAGGTCCATCCAGTCGAGCCACGGGATGGAGTCGCCGATGTTGAGCACGCCGTTGAGCAGGAACAGCTCGTCGAGCATCCACTTGAACTCCTCGGGGTGGTCACCGATCCGACCTCGTCTTTGTCCAGGTACTTCTTGCCGAGCACCATGCGCGTGATCACGTTCAGGCTCACCGTGGACAGGTAGTCCTTGAGCATGACGGCACGGCCGGAGCCGGAGGCAGAGGCGGAGTGCAGGTCGCGCAGCAGCGCGCGCACCTCGGTGGCGCGGATGTACTCGTACGACTCGAGGCGCTTGGCGCTGAAGAGCTCGGTGAGGCACATCTTGCGCGCCTGCCGCCAGTACGCGCCGTAGGGGGACCAGGTGATGTCGCGGTAGTTGTACGTGGTGTACCTGCCGGCGGCCGTCTTTGGGCGGTCCGTGAACACCACGTCGTGGGTCTTGAGGAAGAACTTGGCCATGTCCACCGACGAGCCGACCACCACCGGGAACGACCCGAACTGGAGCTGCATCAGCGGGCCGTACTTCCTGGACAGCTCGTGGATGGAGCGGTGCGGGAGCGCGCCCATCAGGTTGAGGTTGCCGATGATCGGCCACGGCTTGGGGCCGGGCGGGAGGTTGTACACGCGGCGCCTGCGGCGGCCTAGGATGGCCTTCAGAAGCATCACCGTGGCGAGCACCACACCGAGGAAGGACGCCCATGTTGGAAGCTCCATTGGTACGGTCGAGCTTAGAGATCGAGGATTGTCGAGTGTGTTGAGCCGGTGAGGTGGTGCCGGAACGCGCCTTCGCCATGCCTTCTTATAGGAGCGCAGCGACGAACCGCGTGTGTGGAAGCTGCTGTGTCACTCGGTGGAAAGGACAGGGAAATTGGAGACGACTTCACCGAAATAAAACTTGACGAGGGAACGACCGACGACGACGACGACGCTGGTCACCGTGGAACCACATGTCCACATGCCGCAAATACAACTGTACAAGTCAGCACAACGGATCGTCCGTTGTGCCATTACTACTCACTCCGTTTTCCTCCGTTTATTCACGGCCTGTTCGTTTGGTTATTTTTTGACTGATAAGTCACGATCCGATGTTGTTTTAACTGTTTTTCTGTGAGACAAAAACACTATTTCAGTAGCTGATAAGCAGATTCGGCTGATCATGTTCAACATTTTCATTTTTCATCACTGAATATTGTGAAGAATTTTTTTCCTAACACTAGGTTGATTCTTTACCACATAGTACTACAAAGTTACAACGTTTTTGGAAAGGAGTGCACCAGGATGATGGCGATGCTACCTGCTACGCCCCTGCGTCCATGGCATGGTCAGCAGACAGAATACCAAAGTTAATGTCCAAATGGTACCCTTGCAAATAAAATAAAAATATATATGGTGAAACGGCGTCTCTGCACATTATCAGTCGGTAATGCTAGTCACAGGAAACCTGACTAGTTTGGCTCCGATTTACACATTCTGCCCAGAAAACTATGAACTTCATTCTTAAAAAAAAAAAAGAACGATGACCTTCATCGGCTAGTGATGTGTGTTACCTACTTGGTGTAATTAGTGAAATGATCCTTTGTACTGTAAATGTGAGAGATTTGCTACGGCACTCCAAAATAGCTGTAGGCGTCGATCTGGATGTCTTTTATCAAGTATCTTCTATTAAAGTAAATTTTAAGTGTGGTTTAATCTCGAGGAGTTTAGTTATTCAACATATGTCTACCAATTGAAATTTACATCAAACGATGAGACACCTTCGCTGAAGTGTGAAAGAAATGCCTTAACCCTCGAGACTTGACATTTCACACGAAATTGCGTTCTAAGTACAGTCAGTATGCACTGACTCTGTAGCTAGTCAAGTCCTACAAGGTTTCTCATCAAATTTCTCATCAAGTCTGATGCAATTCAATCGGCAAGTTGCAATATCTGTTGTCACATGATGGTTGCATGATCAGGGGATATGAATTTACTTATCGGGTCCGTGTGGGCTTCACCAACTTTTCAATTGATGTAGTTTACATATAATTGCGAGGGGAATTGCTAGAACATCACATAGAAACACCTACTACTACTGGTGGTGATAAGAGGACTTCTGGACGGACCAACCATTTGAAACGGCTGACTGACCATGGACTGACCAAAGAGCTGAAAAGCGACTTTCTCTCATGTGGAGTACGCTTTGAGCCAGTCCCGCTTTGTTGGAATCTTGTGCTAGTGAACAAAAGGAAAAAAACGAAGGGCAATTGCACTGAACAATTAAAACCATGTGCAAGTTTGCATCTATGCTAAAGACTTGACATTCAACATTGTTTATTACTTTTTGAATTTTTCGAGAGGGATATAACTACACACCAGAATCTAACCCACCCTATCTCTATTCGGCCTGTTCGCTTGACTTTTCAGCCGGCTTAAATCCAGCCAGAACAGTGTTTTTCTCTCACAAGAAATCAGCCAGCAGTGCATAATCCTATCAGAACAATGCATAATCCTGCCACGCGAGCAGACCGATTAACATCTTCGAAAAACGAAGCTAAATCAGCAAATTTTAAGATTAATAAAGTCACTACAAACGTTTCACTATTGACTAATATATTATTTACCACTGAAACAAAAAAAATTATATATCGTAAAATATTTCTAGAAAACACGAGCCCTTATATTAAGTCGAGGACTACTAATATATGAGTACTAGCTCATCGACCAATGCTTGCCTTTTTTCCCCTATTTGTTCAGATTTAACAGATTTGACTTAATAGATGGTCCTTCCAGATTAGTAAAAAAGACGGGTTGGACAATGCTTTGGTTAAACATTAAAAATATAAACCATGAATAACTTATAAGTTGCTGAGTTTAAAATTGTGAAAACTTTGAAAAGTAGTTTCATAAAAAATTATACATATATCAGTTTACAATATTTTGTTTTTTATAAATAAAAAGTCAAAGTTATGTTTAAAAGACCGTGCCACTAATTAAAATGATTTCTTTTAGCTACGTGGAGGGAGTACTCTATAGTCATTATTTAGTTGTCATAAAATCTATATGTTGTTTCATCTACAATTCATATCTTTTTACCTCTATGTGAAGTATCGAGAACGGTGATCAGATGGGGGAGGTTGAATGGGAGCCAATTCAAAATTCAACTTCCAAAGCTTGGCCCTTGTCCCAAAGTCTCGCCCAAAACACAACCACGATAAACGCAACACGCACACGACCCAACACGTGGGTGGACACCTTAGGAAGAACCCTAGAGGTGCAGCGGAGCTGTCGGAGAAGGCCGATGAATGATTGAAACCACGAACTCGAAACGCGACTCGAAAGAGGTGCTCTCAACCTCTAGAGAAAAAAGGCAAAGGCACACCCAAAAAATACTTATGATAACTGGTCTCAAAAGCACTTCATCATGTTCCTTACGTGAATACGAATCTAATGCAACAAATGGAACTTGATTCGGTGTCCGGACGAGAGAGAAACGGGAAAAACAACGAAGCAGTTTTCGCGGACTGTCCGCCGACCAAGGCTCAGACTGTCCGCCCCTTAATTCTGACGAGCGGAGGACTGTCCGCGGGTGAGGCCCGGACTGTCCACCAGCAAAACCAAAAACGCCGAGCATAAAGTCCAGAAACTGTGTTTCTCGGCGGGTTTACACGCCAGACAGTCCGGGAATCAGACCCGGACAGTCCGCGAACGCCGAGTCTGAACAGAGAAACTCCCTGCCTCGGCCCGATAGGCGGACAATCCGCCCTTAGGGCCCGGACAGTCCGCGGCTGCTCGGACAGAGGCGATTTGGGGGGCGATTTTGAATCGCCTCTTTCCCAAATCTTCCCAAATTACAACCAAATAATCATCAATAGCAACCAAACTTTGTAGGCATAATCCTAGTGCTATGGAGGAGTTATTCCGAAGAAATCATCGCTCAATTTGGTGAGTAAACGGGTACAAAAGGATATCAGGAAAAAGCTCAAGAACGAAGAACTCGAGAAAGAAATTGTCCGATCTATGTGCTCAAGATGTTTGGGATAAAACCCTTCGGTGCAAATGTTCTTCTCAAGATTCTGCACAACTTGGTTCAAACGGAATCGCAAGAAACACTCTCAATCAAAAGATCCATCGTCATGAACATAGAGGATTAGAGAGGAGCAAAAAGCGATTAGCGAAGAACACAAGCAAATTGAGACACAATCATGAAATCAAAGCCACCATGGCTTACGGATGGTAAGGCCTCCGATTACCAACAAAAACAAGTTGCAAGTTCTTACAAAGATTCACTCCAAATCAACCTAGGGACGTCATGAACTAGAGAGAGACTAGTGAGAGAGTGGGAAGGAAGGTAATGAGAGAGGTGGGAGAGGTAATGGGGTAAGCATCCTTCATCCACTACTTAACGACGCTTTGGACATTTCTAAATCTCTCCTAGATATATGACCGAATTACCTAGTCCTGAGACACTATAATCCAAGTCGGAGATATTTTCCATGAATATTTATCGGACGGCCCCGCTTCCTGCCCGGTGTTGCTGTCGCCTCGACGCAACCTCCAGGATTTCGCCACGTGCCATCCCCGTTTCCTCGGAAGCTCTGCTCGAGTTTTGAGGCCCAAACCCACGAAACCCGCCACCGGTAGCTTTCGGCTCAACTACCGAACCTCGAGTTTTGAGACCCAAACTCGGAAATCGTCCGCCGGTGGTTTTGTGGCCCAAACCACCAAACCGCTTGACTCGAGCCACCTTGTCCTCGCCCGATCGGACTCCGAGTCCCATGAGCCTCCCGCTCAACCCGCTCGTCCGCCGTCTTGACTCAGTCAACTCGATCTACCTCCATGTCTTCTCGCGCTCGCCGGTGCCAAGTACTAGCCACCACAGCTAGTCCGCTGGCGCCCCGGTCCATTGGTCTGAGCCCCACTTCTGCCTTTCACCGCTCTCAGTCCATCGGCACGGCAAACCTCTACTCGACCTTCACCACGCCCTTGACCACTATCTCCTGGCCTAGCACCTGTACATCACAAGCCGATAGACAGGCACACGTTTTCTGCTTTCGCAGCAAGGTTAGTGAAATTGCTCAAACTGAAACACCCAAATGTTGATCAATCACTCATCACACAACGAAACAACATGGGCACATATCAACCATGTGTTCGCACTATGTATTTTGATAGAATATACATTTAGTTGAAACCTCCGCTTAAGTTAGGGTGGTTCTTGTTGCACTCTGTATCTTATGAAACCATGAATATAAATTTCGATCCTTTTGTTGCTAGATTTTGGTTTTAGTTTTGATCTTATTAGTTGCTAATCATGTTTCTCAAGTTGAGCTAGGAGTCCCGTGCTTATTGTTTCTTTTATTAACTCATCTTTTATAGCTTATATTGAAAATAAATGTTTTAGATTAGAGACTCTACTCTTATGTACAAAAATGGCAATTTAAAATCTGCACCACTTAGTTTTAAGATCGGTGGTAAATCATCAAGTGCAGTCGTCGAAGCCATGTTGGGCCACCCGAGTGCACAGGCACCAGGGTAAAATAAGATAATTAGTTAACAGGTTGTAAATTTTACCTCTTATGCACCACTCTGGTCTAAGTAAGTGTACCATCGTGACCGTGTGCACTCGGGTTCTTGATGCTCTAGTTTCGCCACTGATCAAGTGAGATTTTAAAAGAGCTAACTGCAAAATGACATTAATTATTAAGTTTTATTAAATTTGATATGTAAGTAGCAACACGAAAGTTGTTGCATTTTTAAAATAAACAATAAACCAAAACAAAATACATGACCACAACTGCCCATGTCCCCGACGTCCCATCGGACTACTGCAGGTCATAGACTCAAGGTCGGTGCAACCCTGCGCTGATTAAATTTTAGGGTTAATTTAAACATACTATTATAAATATTATGGTTTGAAATCTGTTATTCCTATTCATCTACTTTGAACTATGCCATTACAATTCACATTATCTTAATCTTAATGGTGCCATTTTCTATATTTTCAATGACAGTGGACCTTACATGCATATTATATTTTTGTATTGCCCAAACCATCCCTGTCTTCTTTCTCTAATTCTTCTCTTACACAAAAGAACTCAACATAGTGGCTCTCCTAAGTTGTTGTTGTTACATCCACACCTAGAATGCTCGACTAACCACGGTAATGGTAGGTCCAGCAGAGGCAACACCTTAGTGGCGAGGAAGGTCTTGTACGTATAGGGCGTGTTTGGTTTCCCGAACGCCCAAGCCTGCAACGCACCAGCATCGTCAGACCCTCTATGGCCAGGCTACTACCATGCAATTGCTCACAGTTTGGTTGTCTAGACGCATGCAACATGGACAAGCACTATACACACAAGTTGGCCTTGCACCGCCTCTCTCTCCTCTCATACAACTCGCGTACCCTAGCCTGCATCCTGCTGTCTTGGCCCAACATAAACACTCGATTCCTACGTTTCTAGTACGTTTCTAGCGGGCCTGGCCAGCAGGAGCATCTTGAACCGCTAGAGCCTGGCTCAGCCGCTGACGCAGACAACCAAACACGCAGAAGTCGCATGTCTATAGCCTGGTTGGTAGGAACCAGGCAACCAAACAGGCCCATACAGCACGATAACCCATAGGCGGCGATGGTGCCAACGACACCGCCATATAACAGTGGGTGATTGCCCTTTGCTACCATGCCACCGCTAGTAGTCCCGTCACATCGGCACCTAGCAGTAGCGAATCCAATTATGCCCCTGCAATAGCAAGTTGCGTCGAACCTCGCACCACGTATGCAATGGAACCCACACATCATGTAGCCTCACCCTGTCTCTGACACCTGGCGATGTTGTAGCTTGCTCTGTCGTAGAGTAGTGTGAAGCAACTCTAGTATCTAGATCCTAGCAGTCCAAGAACAAAAGGTCACCACAAGAAGCAAGGATGCATCCGCAGCAGCGGAAGCATGATAGAGCCATAGTGCAGCGTAGGCAGTCGATGGAGATGTGTAGGCACGGGTGAGCAGGTGGAGGTGCGAGTGCCGTGTTGGGCGAGTGTAGATGGAGGTGATGAGCTTGAATGTAGCTTGTAGGGCCTACAACCAATGCAGGTGAAACAGGAAGAAGGATGGGGAGAAAGGAAGTAGATGAAAAATGTGGAGGTGATAGATAGAACCCCACTATAAGTGTGATGGAGAGGAGAGTAAGAGGGGCATATTGAGCCATACGGAAAATTTACAGTAAATGTGCTTGCATGTGTGCCCAATATTATTGAAAACATAGAAGTTGACAATGAGTGAATTCTAATGGTATAGTTCGAAATAGATGAATAGTAATAGCAGATCTCCACACCATGATATTTATAACGGAATGGTTCCTAAATTAGAAGGCATGTCTATTAATAGCAAAGTCTGTATGAATATAATATTTTATGGAGTCATTTGGGTCTCTTTAGAATTGCTTTATAAACTGTGCTCCACAAACTCCATTATGGAGAAGACATCCAAAAAACTTGAAGTATTCAGAGCACCACAAACTCCATCGTGGAGAACCGCTTCAAAGAAATTTAAAGTTTTTGGAGCATCTCTTTACGTGCTTGCAACTCTACCTTTTACCTAGAATACAATTTATAGAGTTACATCTGTTTAACTAAAAAAACATAAAAGGGAGTTTAAAAACACGGAGCGGAATAGTCTACGCATCCTATTATTAGGCTTATTAGACTACGAAAGGGACGAAGGGCTTACCCGTGTGCCCGCAGCGGCCCTCGTGTTTCTTAGAAAGTTCATCGAAATATTTGCCCAACCAATTTAATGGAGGAAATAAACAAGCAGACGGCAAGTAGGCAACACGATCCCAGCTTGAGTAAAAACCGACAAAGCGACACCACCAGCAGCAATATAAAACACGAGCAACAAGCGTACACTGTGCGCAGCTAGCAAGCCAGCAACGCAGGATCGACGCCTTATACTGATGAAGAGTGAAGAGACGCGCGGGCGCGCGCACGCTGGCACGCATCAAGCCTCGTAGTAGAGGTGTGCCGGGAGCTTGGGCTCGACGACAGCCTCGAGCGGGAACTTGCGCGGCGTGGACAGGCCGAAGATCTCCTCCATGCTGAGCTCCTCCTTGGTGATGCCATCGGGAAGGCTCCACGCGAAGCCGTGCAGCAGGTTGGCAAGGCTCACCTGGATGACCTTGAGGCCGAGGCTGTACCCAGGGCACATCCGGCGGCCGGACCCGAACGGCAGCAGCTCGTAGTCCTGCCCCTTCACGTCGAGCTTGCTGCCGAGGAATCGTTCCGGCATGAATTCCTCGGGCGCGTCCCACAGCGCGGGGTCGCGGCCGATGGACCAAACGCTGACGAGCACGCGCGTGCCGGTGGGGATGTCGTAGCCGGCCACGGTGGTGTCCTCGCGCGCAAGGCGGGGCACCAGCAGCGGTGCCACCGGGTGCAGACGCATGGTCTCCTTGACGATGGCATCGACGTAGGGGAGGCTGGGCATGTCCTTCTCAGTCACCCAGCGGCCGCGGCCGATGACGCGGTCCAGCTCCTCCGTGGCCTTGGCGATGACCTCGGGCTTCTTGAGGAGCTCCGAGATGGCCCATTCGACTGTGACCGCCGAGCTCTCCGTGCCACCGGCGATGAGGTCCTGCGCGTGCAATTCGAGATGGTGGTACGGTGAGATCCTTTTCGCTCCATATGTGGAGCTACGGAGCTACTGCACGAGGAAACTAAATTGTTGCAGCTCACCAAAGTAGGTGTAAGTGAACAAGAACAAATGTGTGCTCTTCGTAAAAAAAAAGAACAAATGTGTGCAACAAGCCAACATTTTTATGTGGCGTCGGAGTGTATCTGTCAGTTCACACTTGTCTATTATTGTACAGTAGAATAGAAATTATTAAGCACATGGTTATGCATTTGGTGGGACGTATCTATCAGCTAGCCCAAGGTCCAAACCTCTTCCTCTTAATTAATCGCCTGTCAAGCCAAGTTGGAGAAAAAAAATCAGCAAGCCCGAGCCTCACAGCAGTTCAGACAACGATACTCGCATGGATCTCAAGGTTCTTCAGAGGTTTGGGGATGAACAACGGAGTCTGGTCATTAGCTATACTCCCTCCATACTCATATTAGTTGACGTTTAGGACAGTGACACGTCTCCAATGCGTTTTTATGTGACGTCGGAGTGTATCTGTCAGTTCACACTTGTCTATTATTGTACAGTAGAATAGAAATTATTAAGCACATGGTTATGCATTTGGTGGGACGTATCTATCAGCTAGCCCAAGGTCCAAACCTCTTCCTCTTAATTAATCGCCTGTCAAGCCAAGTTGGAGAAAAAAAATCAGCAAGCCCCAACGATACTCGCATGGATCTCAAGGTTCTTCAGAGGTTTGGGGATGAACAACGGAGTCTGGTCATTAGCTATACTCCCTCCATACTCATATTAGTTGACGTTTAGGACAGCGACACGTCTCCAATGCGTAATTTTGACTACTTATATTTAAATAAATATTTATTGAAATATAATATAAGTATATTTTTATGAAAGTATTTTTTTTCAAACTTAATAACTTAAAAATTATTCATAATTTATATTTTTAATGTTGACTGAATCATTTTTCAAAATATCAATTAATATGGGTATGAAGGAAGTACGTGTTTTCGCTGTTCAGATGATGATCTGGGCACATGTGTTCCTACTTCCTATGAAAACTATTTTTTGTCACTGTCTACTTCAACTAATCTGGACGGCGAAGTATTAATGTATTATTGAAATTGTTTAACGTCCTGATCTGAAATGACCATTTTGCAGATATGTTCGCGAGTAAAACAGGACCAATAGAATCACTGAATCAGCATAATAGAAAACAGAAGAACTCACCTGGGTAAAAGCCTTAACACTTTCCCTGTCGAGCTCAACCTCAAGGGTCGGGTCATCGGCGATCTGTAGCAGCACGTCGACCATGTCCTTGGCGACGAAGTTCTTCCCCTCGTGAAGCCGCCGCTCGTTGTGTTCCTCCACGACGTGCTCCAGGAACCGGTCGAACATCTTGCTGAGCTTCTTCATCCTCTTGATATACCCCTGCAGGTCCATCCAGTCGAGCCACGGGATGGAGTCGCCGATGTTGAGCACGCCGTTGAGCAGGAACAGCTCGTCGAGCATCCACTTGAACTCCTCCGGGGTGGTCACCGACCCGGTGGCCGCCTCCTCCGTGTCCAGGTACTTCTTGCCGAGCACCATGCGGGTGATCACGTTCAGGCTCACCGTGGACAGGTAGTCCTTGAGCATGACGACGGCGCGGCGGCCGGAGCCGGACGCCGCGTGCAGGTCGCGCAGCAGCGCGCGCACCTCGGCGGCGCGGATGTACTCGTACGACTCGAGGCGCTTGGCACTGAAGAGCTCGGTGAGGCACATCTTGCGCGCCTGCCGCCAATACGCGCCGTAGGGGGACCAGGTGATGTCGCGGTAGTTGTAGGTGGTGTACCTGCCGGCGGCCGTCTTTGGGCGGTCCGTGAACACCACGTCGTGGGTCTTGAGGAAGAACTTGGCCATGTCCACCGACGAGCCGACCACAACGGGGAACGACCCGAACTGGAGCTGCATCAGCGGGCCGTACTTCCTGGACAGCTCGTGGATGGAGCGGTGCGGGAGCGCGCCAACAAGGTTGAGGTTGCCGATGATCGGCCACGGCTTGGGGCCAGGCGGGAGGTTGTACACGCGGCGGCTGCGACGGCCGATGATGGCCTTCAGAAGCATCACGGTGGCGAGCACCACGCCTAGGAAGGACGCCCATGGCGGAAGCTCCATAGGAACGATCGAGCTAAGGCTACAAGAAGCTACTGCAGTGATAGTGATGGTGAAGTTTGGAAGTGGCTGATCAAGTGACTAGTCCCCTAGTCGAGCTGGTGAGATGTGCCGGGGCGCGCACGGGTTTCTTATAGGCGGGCGACTTGAGTGAGAGGCCAATTTTTACAATAAAACTTGACGAGGGAGCCGCAAACGAGGGTCGTCTTCCGGGGAAAAAAAGTTTGAGAAAAATACTGTTAGATCAGAAAGCAGGGACACGTCCACGTGTAAAGCATCTAAGGCCCTATTTATTTTCAATTTACCTTTGTCACATCGGATATTTATATCAATTTAGAGTATTATATATTAAATATACCTTAATTACAAAACCTATTACATAGATTGAGGATAATTTACAAGCTGAATCTATTAAATATAATTAGTCCATGACTTGACAATTTGGTGCTACAGTAAACATTTGCTAATGGTGAATTGATTAGGCTTAATAGTATCGTCTCACTAGTTAGTTTACTTCTATGTAATGAGTTTTATAATTAGTTCATGTTTAATCTTTCTAATTATCATCCAAACGTTTGATGTGACATACTTGCGGGGAGGAGACTTCAGAACTCGCGGAGGGCTTCTGCCCCTAGCTCCGCCACCGCCTCCGCCACCGCCTAGCGCCTCGGCTCTCTCTATCTCTCCCCTGTTGGTCCCCCTCCCTTCCCCTCCGGCTCTTGTCGGAGGTTGAAGGGAGCAGGGATCCATTGTTTTTTAATTGGGTTCCTATTAGATTGAGTTTATAGGGTAAGAGTCTCTCCATGTCAAGTTTATTAGCATTGGATATTTATCTTCTCCTCTTGCTCTTCTCCGGCGATGGAGAGAGGGCAGGGTGAAATCGTCTTCTCTATGACGGATCCATTGAAGATGAGGGCTACATCTACGACGTCATCGACTTCATCAGCATGACGACATGTAGACTTTTATTTTCGAACAACGACATCAATGCAGAGATGATGTCATCGCTATGGAATAATTTTCTTCGGTCTCTTCTCCGTTTGTTATGGTTAGATCTTGCCACGAAGAAGGACTAGAGAGTATAAGTTTCAGATCTACTCATTCTTCGGTGGTAGAAAGAAGACAAAAGAAAGAAGAAGTTTCTCAACTTTGTCTATAGGACTGTTGATCATCGTTTGTTGGGCTTCTGTTCTCAGTTGCCGAATGTTTGCCTATTCAGTCATCTATACAAAGTGTAAAAAATGTTCAGTTGTGAGATCCGAGGCTTTTCACAGTATGGGTATAATCTAGATGAAAATCAGTTTCTGGACCTATCTAGTGTAATCTAGGGTGCTTGTAACATGTTGATGTACCCAACTATTATATAATACAATTTTTCTTTCGCTAAAAAATATTTAATGTGACATAAACTAAACTTTAGTTTTTACATCCAAACACTCTCTGAGGATGTCTATGAAAGCCTAGTGCATACCATATGCACCTAAGTTTTCCCTCTCCGGGGGCTGTGGTATAGCTCTCAGCAAAGTTTTCCTGCAGTAGAGCCATCGCCGCCCGCCGCCCTCCACCGTTGATCCCCTCCCTTTCCCTCCGGCATCTCGTCGGGGGCTAAAGGGAGTGGGGATCCATTGTGTTTTAAATAAGTTTCTCCAGTAGATCGAGTCCTTAGAGTTAGGGTTTCTCCATGCCAAAGTTCTTGGTATTGAAGTTTTATCTTCTCCTTCTCCTCTCCGTTAATGGTGAAGGAGAAGGGTTGAATCGTGTTCTCCATGGCGGCTTCGTTGAAGACAGGGACGATGATTTCAGCATCACCATCTTCATCGACCTGACGACATGGAGTTTTTTTTTTCCCGGATGATGACATCAAGGCGGAGATGATGGCGCTGCCATGGAATAATTTTCTCCGGTCTTTTCTTCGTTTTATTGTGGTTAGATCTGGCCATAATGAAAGACTAGGGAGAATAATTTTCAGATCAGTCTTCCTCATTCTTCGGTGGCAGAAAAAAGAAGGAAGACACCAGAGAGAAGAAAAAGATGCTCAATTCCATCTACAGAAACATTGATCGTCGTTCGTTGGACAGTTGTTCTCAGGCCATTTGCCGAATGTTTACATGTACGATCATCCATACTGCAAAGTGATTAACGGGTTAGGTTTTGAGTTCTGTTATTCATAATATCTTTGATATAATATAATTCTTGTTTTATCGGAAAAAAATCCCTCTCGTAATCTTTGGAAACACGTGCCGCAAAAACATGCTTGACATTAGGCACGGAATCTGCAAGTGCACCTCCCTCGCTCACTAAAAAAATCTGCAAGTACACTTAGCAAGCACGTAGACTATTGGTTGTGGCAGAATCACTCATGCTAATTTCCCTTACGCCTCTTAAATTTGGAGAAATTAAAATTTACTGTAGTGGCTTAGACTATTTGGCTTAGAATTTAATCTTCTATCACTTTTCAAAGTGCAAATCATAATTTTCAAATCTTTTCTACTTAAGTAGTTTAGAGTAGTCTAAGTTTCTTAATGAGGATAATTAATTCGGTTGTTATGGTCGGACTCTATTATTGATTTCTGACCACATTCTCCATAGGTCTCTCTTAGACCTTCTTTCTCCAATCTTTCACATATTAAGTATCACTAGAAAATAAATCCTGCAACATTGTTTATCAAGAATCCCTACCAAACACTATAAAAAAAGAACCATTCTAAAAAATAACTTAGAAACCAGTTCTCGTGTTTTTACTAGTCTACATAGATACCATAAAATATAATTTCTCCTTATTCTAGGGTTAGTTTCAAGAATCTTTTTTTTTCCGAGACCAGGCGCAACATACGCGAACGCACACTCACACCTATGATCGCACACACACACCCTACACGAGCACCTTTGAAAAATCGAGTTAGACCGACAAATCTTGAGATTGACGAAGTCACCACAAACGTCTTGCTATCGAGAGGCACGTCACCTACCACTGAAAGAATAAAGCCATTAAATCTTGAAATAAATTTAGGAAAAATACGAGCACCCGTTTCAAATTGGAGATTTGAACTCGGGTGGGTAAGTTTCACCACAAGAAACCCAACTAGCTGAGGTACGCTCAGTTCACAGTTTCAAGAATATGATGAATTAGACAAATGGTTTCCACAAAATATTTCTAAGAAAATTAAATTCAAAACGTTTATACGAGAATTTGGACCATAGCAAACATGTCCTAATGATCTCACATATTCAGGTATAACTTTTGTACAACTCGTTATTACTGATACAACAAAATATGAACACACACACACACACACACACACACACACACACACATATACCGGGGCCGACGTCATCCGTGACGTCTTCCCCCCGCGGAGGCTCTCCACCTCGTCCGACTGGGGCCGACGTCATCCGTGACGTCTTCCCCCTCGGAGGCTCTCCGCCTCGTCCGATCGGGGCTGACGTCATCCGTGACGCCTTCCCCTCGGAGGCTCTCCGCCTCGTCCGACCGGGGCCGACGTCATCCGTGGCGCCTTCCCCCTCGGAGGCTCTCCGCTTTGTCCGACCGGGGCTGACGTCATCCGTGATGCCTTCCCCCTCGGAGGCTCTCCGCCTCGTCCGACCAAGGGCGCTACATTATCAGCCAAAAACACACAGTGCCGCTCGTCCTCTCCACTGTTCGGGTACGACCAGACGGGCGTGACCCGCCATGACTACCCCTTTGAGGCCCCAAGGTACGACTCACATGTTGCCTAACCACCGATTGACACTCACCATGCCCTCGCCAAGCGTGTGCCGGTCACTCGAACAGGGATCAACACGTACTTAAACCTGTGCGACGGAACACGGGGGTGCTTGGCCCTATGCTGCCAACCCCCGCCCATACCCAAATCAGGGAACAGGGAGCACCCGGTCATCGGACGAAGGACGGACAGGCCCTCGGCATGTCTACAGGTGCAGTCTTGCTCAAGAAGGAAGACCGATGGAGCGCAAGGCGCCCCCAGAGTCAACAGCCCGTACCGGGCACACACCCCTCTTCCTCTCTCTGTACTATACTCCACCCTCTCTCCCTACGTATAAAGGGAGAAAGTGGACCCTCAATCTCTCTCACTCTGGACACTTCGGACACTTTCATTCGCATTCACGCGAACTCTCACCAGAACCAAAAACGCTCCTACGCACGAGACCTGGGAAGCCTCTTCCCTCTCTCACCCGCTTGTAGCTCCCCTCTACGAGTACCCCCGTGCTTGGTAACACGACCTCGACCGACACTAGACATAGGGCGTTCGTGCCTGAACCAGTATACATCGATGTGTCATCTCGCACAACCATCCGATCTCAGACGCGCTTAGAAATTTACTAGTTAGTTGTCTAGACCTCGTCATTTTAGACACCGACAGTTGGCGAGCCAGGTTGGGGAACTTTGCGCGTCACCCACATTTTCGAGTTTCGCATGACATCGCGTCACATCGACTTCGCGCCAGGCTCCATCGTTCGTTTCGGCAGTCTAGACTTCCAGTGTTGTGGGCAGGGGGGCGACCTAGTCCTCCGTCGCCCCACGGCACCCTCCGAGGTAGCCGTGGACATCGTCTCGGCATCCATGACCCACCTTGACCTGTCTCCCTCTGGGGGACAACCTGCTCAGGGGGCAACCGCCCCACGAGTCGACTATTTCGGGTTTGAGTGCTAGCTTGACACCCTGATGGGACCTCAACCAACCCAAGAGCCCATCCACAATCTCTAATTCGCATTCGCCAACATGGCAGCACAGCTCGCGGGAGGGCAGTTGCTCTCCCCCGAGCTCATCTCGGCGCCCGCCCTGGCGGCGCTACCATACGGCATGCGAAATGTCGCTGCATCCTACTCGAAGGCGATGGCTGCGGGTTTTCGCGTTGACCCTGCGGAGGGAACATGCATCGGGCTCGCGTCTCACCACCTTCGATCCGTTTCCGATCTCCTCACGAGCTCAGGGACCGCCTCGGACACTGACTCTAGCCGCGAGAGCATCGATCCCTGGGAACCCCTAGACTTCGAAGGTCTGGGGGACAAGGAAGCCTTTTACGGTTTCCTAGACGCTAGCGATTACCTGCTCGGAACCGGTTCGAGTGATGGTAGCATTGGCTGCGGACGTGAGAGCTTCATGTGCAACTCGCCGCAGCGTGGAGCGGCCGCCGATGCCACCATCATCGAGGATGAGGAGGAGGAGGAGGAGGCTCGCACTCCCATGGGTAGGACAACCGCACCTACTCCACGAGGTGACCCACAACCCTCGGACGCCCGACAGCGCCACTTGTAGGAACTCCACGACATGGAGCGGAAGCTCGAGGAGGGGCAGCGGCGCGTAACGTTTGAGCGTGTAAAACTCGAACGCGAGGCCGCCCGAGCACCCGAAGAGCCCCGCGCTCGAAGGGAGGCCCGAGCGGTGGACCAACGCATCATCGACGATGAGCACGGGACTCCGCAGTTCGCGCGAGCCAGTCAAAACATCGCAGCGACGACGGTTTTGCTCCGCAACCTTCTGGTTCCCGACACTCCTGAGGGGAAGCTCGCCCACGACGAGTTGAAGTCCCTTCTGGAGCGCGCCGCTGTCCAACAGGCCAAGAGTTCCGCGTCGCGGAGGCGCGGACTCAACTCTAGCCAGCAGGCTGACCCGGCGCCCAATGACCGCGAAGGCTCGGTTCATCAGGCTCCCACACGAGAAGCGCGTCGACGTCCGATGGTTCACGCTCGCGTGGGTGACAAGCGCGACGCACGTGACACGCTCGAGGCGCGCAAACACGCCAAGCAGGATGGCACGAGCAGAGGCTACCATGTTCGTCGAGGTGGCCGGTACGACAGCGAGGAAGACCGGTCTCCCTGCCCCGAGCCGGCGGGCCCCCTGGCCTACATCCATCGCATCCGCCTTGCGCCATTTCCGCAATGCTTCAGACAACCTACCAACGTCATCCGGTACTTCGGGGAAACAAACCCCGGGCCCTGGCTCGACGACTATCGCCTCGCTTGCCAGGCAGGCGGTGCGGACGATGACGAGTTCATCATCCGCAACCTACCTCTCCACCACTCAGACTCGACTCGCACATGGCTCGAGCACCTACCCCCAACACCATCGATGGGTGGAGCTCCTTGCGGCATGTGTTCGTCGGGAACTTCCAGGGCACCTACACGCGTCCAGGGAACCCCCTGGGACCTCTAGAGCTGTAGGCAGAAGGCGAACGAGTCCCTCCGGGATTACATCCGTCGCTTCTCCCAGCAGTGCACGAAGCTCCTAACCACAGCCGACGTGGACGTGGTCGGGGCATGCCTCGCGGGTACCACCTGCAAGGAGCTAGTCCACGAGTTGGGCTGCAGAAACCCTCGCACCACCGAGCGACTCCTGGACATCGCCACGAGCCACGCGTCGGGTGAGGAGGCGGTTGGTGCAATCTTCCACCCCGACAAGGGGAAAGGCAAGGGCGCAGAGGACGCCGGCGAAGGCGCCTCCAACTGCGTCTAGGCTAGGAACAAGAAGAAGGGCAAGCCACAGCGTGGCGGCGGCAACAACCTGGTCGCGGCGGCAGATCGCAAGGCCCCGCACCCCCAGGGGGAAAAGGGAGGGTTGTTCGACAAGATGCTCGCCAAGCCGTGCCCATACCATAACGACCCGGTCAATCATATGCTCCAGGAGTGCGACATGATGGTCGGGTACTTCTCGGCCGTCCCCAAGAAGGACAATCAGGCAAATCAGCCAGAGGGCCACGACGGGGATGGGGGTCGCGAAGACTCCTACCCCCATGGGAACAAATGCCTCATGATCTTTGGGGGCTCGGATGCCTACGGCTGCAAGCGCCGGCCGAAGCTCGAGCGATGCGAAGTGTTCGTGACCGCTCCTGCAACTCCGGTCTTCCTCGACTGGTCGGACTCCGACATCACGTTCGGCCGAGACGACCATCCTAGCCACGTTCCTCAACCGGGTCGCTATCCGCTCGTCGTGGATCCGATCATAGGGAACGTTCGCTTCACCAATGTACTGATGGACGGGGGCAGCAATCTCAACATCATGTACTTCAACGCTTTCGAGGCCCTGGGCATACGCAGGGACAAGCTCCATTCATCGGGGGGCTCCCTTCCAGGGCATCGTCCCGGGAAGACAGACAGTGCCTCTGGGGCAAATCGACTTGCCTGTCACGTTCGGGGAGCCGGACAACTTCCGGAGCGAGCTCCTCACCTTCGAGGTTGTGGGCTACGATGGAACATACCACGCGGTGCTGGGAAGGCCATGCTACGTGAAGTTCATGGCCATCCCCAACTATACTTACCTCAAGCTCAAAATGTCGGGGCCGCGCGGCGTCATCACAGTTACCTTCGAGCTCAAGATGGCATACCTGTGCAACGTTGACAGCTGTGAAAGTGCCATGGCCGAGGTACGGACCGAGCAGTTGGTGGCGGCGATCGAAGCCACGGACAAGGAGGAGGTCGACTCCAAGGGCGCATGAAACTTCACGCCTCTCGAGGGAGTAAAAGAGATCTCGCTAGACCCATCCAGGTCAGGCTCTCGGGTGTTGCGCATCAGCGCCTCCCTAGATCCTAAATAGGAAGCCATGCTCGTCGACTTTCTTCGCGCGAATGGTGACATGTTCGTGTGGAGTTCTTCGGACGTACCTGGTATATTGAGGGATGTCGCCGAGCACGCCCTAGCGATCCGACCTGGCTCCCGGCCGGTGAAGCAGCGCCTACGCCATTTTGACGAGGAGAAGCGACGAGCCATCGGTGAGGAGCTTCACAAGCTTTTGGCAGTCGGGTTCATCAAGGAGGTATTTCATCCCGAGTGGCTATCTAATCCCATATTGGTTAAGAAGAAAAATGGAAAGTGGAGAATGTGTATAGATTATACCAGTCTAAATAAAGCTTGCGACAAAGATCCATTTCCATTGCCTCGCATAGATCAAATTATCGATTCCACCTCTGGGTGTGAATTGCTTTCCTTCCTTGATGTGTATTCTGGTTACCATCAAATCCAAATGAAGGAGTCTGACCAGCTCACGACATCCTTCATCACGCCTTTCGGTTCCTTCTGCTATGTCACTATGTTGTTCCGCCTCAGAAACGCGGGAGCCACGTACCAGCGGTGCATGCGCTCAGTTTTTTGGGACCTCATCGGGAGGACCGTCCAGGCATACATAGACGACATCGTGGTGAAATCCAGGTGGGCGGAAACCATGGTCGTCGATCTCGAAACGGCGTTCAAAGCTTTGAAACTCAAGCGCGTCAAACTCAATCCTGAGAAATGCGTGTTCGGGGTGCCGCGTGGCATGCTCCTGGGTTTCATCGTCTCCGAGCGCGACATCGAGGCCAACCCTGACAAAATCTCCGCCATCACTAACATGGGGTCGATTCAGAATGTGAAGGGAGTACAGCGGGTCATGGGATGCCTCACATCCCTAAGCCGCTTCATTTTGTGCCTCGGCAAATGAGGCCTCCCCCTTTACCGGCTCCTTAAAAAGACAAAGCATTTCACATGGACTCCCGAGGCGTAGGAAGCACTTGACAAGCTCAAGATCCTTACGAGCGCCCCTATACTCGTCCCGCTGGCGAAGGACAAAGCCCTCGCCCTGTACATCGCCGCTACCACCCAGGTGGTAAGCACCGTCATCGTCGTCGAGAGGGAGCAGGAGGGCCACACATTAAAGGTCCAACGCCCGGTGTACTTCATCAGTGAGGTACTGTCCGAGACAAAGACCAGATACCCCCAGATTAAGAAGCTCCTCTACGCGGTCCTCATCGCGCAGAGGAAGCTAGCACACTACTTCGGCAGTCACCACATCACCGTTGTGTCGTCCTACCCCCTTGGGGAGGTGATACAGAGATGCGAGACCACGGGGCGGGTCTCGAAGTGGGGGCTCGAACTCATGGGGAAGTCCATCTTCTACACGCCATAGACGACCATCAAGTCACAGGTGCTTGCGGACTTCGTCGCCGAATGGACCGAGATCCAGATGCCGCTGACTATGGAAAATCAGGAATGTTGGGTCATGTACTTCGATGGGTCGTTGATGAAAACCGGGGCCAGCGCTGGCCTGGTTTTTGTCTCCCCGCTCAGTGTGTGGCTCAAATACATGATCCGAATCTTCTTTCTAGCGTCCAACAACATCGCGGAGTATGAGGCCCTAGTGAACGGGCTACACATAGCCACGGAGCTAGGCATCAAGAGGCTCGACACGCAGGGCGACTCTCAACTCGTGGTCGAACAGGTCATGAAGGAATCAAGCTTCCACAACCCCAAGATGGTGGCGTAATGCCAGGCGGTCCGCCGTTTGGAGGAAAAGTTCGATGGCTTAGATCTCAACCACGTCGCCAGGAGATACAACAAGGCAGCAGACGAACTCGCAAAACGGGCCTCCGGACAGGAGGCAGTCCCACCCGGGGTCTTTGCCAGCGATCTGCACAAGCCCTTCGTCACCTGGCGCATGGAATCCGAGGCCAAGACTCCGGAAACACCTACGACAGAGGTCATGGACGTCGAGGAAGCGCAGAGCGGCGCGGACGACGCGCCGCCAGACAACGATGACCCTCTCCCCGATTGGAGAATTCCCTTCCTGGACTGGATGGTTCGGGAACACCTCCCGGCGGACAGAAACGAAGCACGCCGCATCGCGCGACGTGCCAAGTCCTTCATCATCATCGACTAGGAGCTCTACAAGCACAACCCTACGGGGATCCTGCAACGCTGCATCCCCGCTGAACAGGGTTTGAGCCTGCTAGAAGGCATACACGCGGGGATTACGGGCACCACGCGGCCCCCACACGATCATCGGGAAAGCGTTCCGCTAAGGCTTCTACTGGCCGACGGTCGTGGCCAACGCCATGGAGGTGGTGCGCGCTTGTGAAAGATGTCAATTCTACGCCAAGAAAACCCACCTGCCCGCACAGGCGCTCCAAACCATCCCCATCACATGGCCGTTCGCGGTCTGGGGCTTGGACTTGGTAGGGCCTCTGCGCAAAGCGCCCAGGGGCTTCGACCACTTACTCGTCGCCATCAACAAGTTCTCAAAGTGGATCGAGGCACGCCCCATAGCCCAGATCAGGTCGGAACAAGGCAGTCCTATTCTTCAGAGACATAATTCATCGGTTTGGGGTACCCAACACGAACATCACCGACAACGACACCCAGTTCATCGGGAGAAAATTCCTGGATTTCTGCGACAGAAATCACATCCGCGTGGACTAGGCGGCCATTTCGCACCCCCAAACGAATGGGCAGGTCGAGCACGCTAATGGAATGATCTTGCATGGGCTAAAGCCGAGGATTTTTGATCGGCTTAAAAAGTTTGGAGGACGCTGGGTCGCTGAACTCCCGGCCGTCCTCTGGAGCCTTAGAACCACACAGAGCAGAGCCATCGGTTTTCCCCCTTTTTTATGCTCTATGGAGCAGAAGCTGTACTCCCAACCGACTTGGAATACGGCTCACCGCGGATAAAGGCCTACGACGAGGATGACAACCAGACGAACATGGAGGACGTCATAGATCAACTAGACGAAGCAAGAGACATCGCCCTCCTACACTCGGCGAAGTACCAACAGGCCCTGAGGAGGTACCACGGCCATCGCGTCCGAGAGCGCGCGTTTAGCGTCAGCAACCTGGTGCTCCAGCTCAAGCAGAGCAACAAGGACAAGCACAAGCTCACGCCACCATGGGAAGAACCGTACGTCGTCACGGAAGTCCTCCGACCGGGAAGCTACAAGATCGCCACCGTGGGGCCAGACAGCCAGGTTTTCTCCAACACCTAGAACATCGAAAAGCTACGTCGCTTCTACCCTTAGTAGTTTTCCTCGGACATTGCACACACGCACGTATCTTTCCAGTAAAAAGATTCAAGGAGTGGGATGTGAGTAGCGCACGGACAAGTCACTGAGCAAGGTGCATCCCTGGCCTGGGCCTGAGCACACCTCGCTCGGGGGCTGGAAAGGGGGGTACCCCCTATTCTCTCCGAAAAATCTTTTTTTGCTAAAACCGTCTCCTGGGGGCGTCGTCGACATCACCTCAACATCGTTCCCGCTTGGGATTTTCTCCCCACCCTGCGGAAAAATCTTGCTCGCAGGAACAACAGAGGTCACACGGCAGCAAAATCTACCCCGGGCCCACCACGCGCATCGCCGCGACCAAGGCGCACACCCTAGGAGCGCGAGCACGCCTCGGAGGAATCTCTGACTCCTCCGAGCTCGGCTGACGTAAGCGGAGGTCGGAGACTCTCACCAGCAGCGCAACCGGCGGGGACGGCCCATGGGCCCAAGTAAGACAGAGGGATAAGGGCTATAGATGCCCCGACGGCCCACTACGGTCCAGAGATTCGAAGGCTGACCCGGCGGGGTTCGAAACGGCCGACTTAAGACGACACAGCGAGGGACGAACAGGAAATGGACACACTAGCGGGCATTAGCCTGGCAACCAGATGCCAAGGTCATTTCCAGACTTCATATTTGAGTCTGTTTCGGATGATTGGTTCATGGTATTCCTCTGAAGGAAGACGCCGAGCCCAGGGACCCGTCGAACGAACCCGGGTACTAGATGAAACCGATTTGGGGTGAGCCACGAAATGGGCCACTAGCCGGAACCCTATCGAATGGGAACCGGGACCCCACTCAGATATACCCGTTATCAGCTCACCGAGCATCCATGGTTTATCTGCCTCGAGGATAGCATGGTCCGGCTCACCTTCCCCCATCTCGCGGAGAGATACGCGGGGAACGTACAAAAAGACGATATGGACCCGAGACAATTCTTTACATCGAGTACAGACTCGAGGGCTGCCATCGCACTTCGCCCCGGTTCTCACAACTGGATAAAGAAAAAAACGCATAGACCTCGCACGATGGAAGAACGCACAGGTAACACAAAACAAATACACTATATTTCATGTGCTAACCCTCACAAAGATTACATCCCATTTTAGGGCCTCGAGGGCTCAACCCAGCAAAGCAGATGCCATACACGGACTACAACAAGACAATGGACTGAAGGGAGATCCCGGCCAACGGGCCAAAAACAAGAAAAACAACACAGGCGCCCTATGCCCCATACGAACAGCGACACCGCTCCGAAGGCTGCCTATCAGGCGGACCTCCAATGAGCCAACTGCCGTTGTTCCATCCCAGAGACAATGGTGGCTCATCCCCCCCCCGACGCGACCAGGCACGCTGCAACTCTGCTCAAACAACAACTGCCCCGCGCTCAAGATCACGCCGGCCAGCGAGCCCGCCGTCTCCCCCCAATGGCATTGCCATCGACGAGGCCAAGGAATGTCTGGCTTATTGGACTGCACAAGCATACCGTGCGGTCTTTCTAGTAGACGCATCCTCGACCCCCGCGAAGGGAGACGACAACATGGCACCACCCCCGGACGGGGAAAGGTATGACGCCATGGAACAGTCCAGGGCGCCCCCCTAAGGCCCGGGAGCAGGGAGCGGCGACGGCGCGACGGACAACATGGGCCCCACCGCCCCGCCGCCAGACGCCGCGCCATCGGGGGTGATGCTACCCGCACCGCCACCCTGGGGATCGAGATGAAGGGGAAGGACTGCGCACGTCGCAGAACTTCCCCTAATCTCTCCCACCCGGCGACGCGAGGCCCCGACACCCCCACGCAGAAATTCCTTTAATCCCATGTCACCCTCAAGAAGCTGCTCGCCATGGCGGCTCAAGAATACCACTGACTAAACCGCGGAGGAGGAAAGGGCAAGCCATGCTGTGAGGCTATTGAACCTTCTCGCAGACGGCTACACGTATTTATAGCCCGCGTAAGCACGCGTGCAGCAACCAACCCGTGAAGCTACGACGCTCACCCTCCGACTACTTGTTGATATTTGTTAACGCAAACAGAAGAATCACTAGGAAGTAATCCGCAAGCGCATGGATACCATTGAGCACTTCACCCGGGAGATTATCCAGAGTATCGTAATTTATTTTTCCACAGGGAGAAAGGGTGCATCTGACTAACCAACTCTATGCTATTAACCTTTAGGCTACAAACAAGGTGATTTTGATATGAGTGATTAGAGAAGACCGCGACAACAATCTCGTTCTAGTCTATATAAGATATTAGCTATTATTCTATTGGGGAGAACCGTCGAGATAAGAGACACCTCAGAGGATGCTTAGCACGCGGCCTAAAAACCCTACCGATCCTTCTAACGGGATTGTGGGTTCCAAAGGATCTACGGAATTGTCACGTTCTGAGCTACTACCACAGATCTGGCTAGACAGGGGATATCTATGAGGATCCTAGCCCAAACACCACGTTTACGCTAGAGACGATTACCCTACTCTCTACGCGAAGAGAATAAAGTAAACTCACAAACCAAAGAATAATAAAACAAGAACTTACTAGAATTAGAAGTCAAAATACCGAAGAAATCCTAGGAGCAAGCCTCGAGTTAGGAGACTTGATCCCGTCGATACAAACTGGAGAGGAGACATCGATAGGCCAGGCTTCCTCCAATCCACACCTCCACTCTAACTCTCTCAATCTATCAGAGTAAACTCTAATCTCACATAGAAACTAAGGATAGTTTCTCTTGAATGCTAAGCCCTAGAGAATAGATCCATAAGGGATCCTCTCTGGAGAATCCTCTCTAGAAAATATGTAAATGAATAATGGATTGCCTTTAGCCAGGGGGCAGGGGTCCTCCTTATATAGCCCCCTCAAATGATCGTCAGCCGTCGGATCAAACCGACCTTAATGGAGGGTTTAGATTAAACCTCAAAGGCGGTGGAACCCTAATCTACGAGGTGGGACCTAATTGGTCCTTAGACCTAGCCGGCCGCCCTAGTGGGAGGGCGCCCGCCCTACCCTGCTGACAGGTGGGCCCCTCCTTCCTGGGGGTTGGTTCTGGAGTCTTCTAGATTGCTCTTTTTTGTTCGGAAGTGTTATGTGTCTATGTAATCCTTACTTGTGGGCCTCTTTTGCTCTTTTGCAGTTGTCTCCCTACAGAAATAGATAAACACCAAAACTCATGGAATTCTGTTAGTTAAAACCCTATGTCTAGGTGGTGTGTTGCAAATATATCCTTTCTTCTGCTTAGTTGACACTTAGAATTGATACTTAAGAGGTGTCAACAAGCTCCCCCATACTTAGGATTTTACTCGTCCTCGAGAAAAGGATGGTTAAAACATACGCTTAAGGTTTAGACATCAATAGTAGAAAGATTTCTTTTTATACCTGCACTGCGGGAGTTTAGTAGAGTCACCATATTACTATGAGCAGCTGAGGAATAAAGTAACTAGAAATAGAGACCCTTCTTCTTTCAATCTTGTCACTTAGAGTTTTTGCATGTTTAGCTGACTTCTTTCCTGGTGCTCTCAGATCGCTCATAAATCAATCAAAAAGTATAGGTAGATGTGACATACTTACCTTGCATGTATTGCCTGCTCAAACCGGGATCCGAGGAGAATAATGCCATACTCTTAGATCAAGACTTGTTGGTCAAATTTTATTATAATGTCATCTCTTGTTGGTGTATTGCTATTAGAGGAACCATGGGCTATCGTTATTATTATTTTTATATATATAAATATTTTTTTTCAGATGGGTGCTGAAGTACCCCTAATTCTACTGCGAGGTTGTCAGACATTTTTCCCATTTTTATTTCCTCGAATTAAATATTTTTGCATAGCCCATGCCTCTAATGCAACACTACTTCGGAAGAGTGAATCTTTTGTGTTTGTAAAGTATGAATGGAGCCTTGATCTTCGGAGTATGATAAAATTCTCTTATTCTACCATCTCATATTCCACAACGACTTAAGCAACATGAAGTCTCTAAATAAATTCCCAACATTAGCAGGACTCCAGGAAACTTCATGTAATGTGTCTATTTAAGGAAACATTTTATCATTTTATTTTATCATATTTAAAGCATTTATTTATGAAAACTCACTATTATGAATTGAAATTTAGGGATATGCATGAAAATGTGTAACGTGCAGGGTGCAAACCTGACCGTGGTCGAAGGACGGAGCAGGGGGTGCTCTGCCCAGGGCGGGCGCCCTGGGTAGTGGGGCGGCTGCCCAGCTGGGGTGCCCCCTCGCCCTCTTCTTCGTCGAGCGTAGTTGTTGCATTGTTTGTTTCCGAAATTTTTTGATCATTGCGGTTGAATCTGTTTGTCTCGTCATTGGGGGTTTCCCTCATACTTGTTTCCTGTTTTCTTTTAAATAACAACACAGTGGAGACAAGCAAGGTACAATGATAATAGAAATGATCTTTATTTTATTATGAGGCATTTACTACAAGGGAACAAGCTAATCTTCTAGCTAATGAATGAAATGAATCTAAACTTGGCTCATTACTCGTAGCTAACTAAAACGTTCTAATGACGCTCTAAAAACTTCACTCTCTTTTTAAGCTCATCTGCGTCGCGCCTAAGGCTTTCTACGGTGGTACTTATGTTTGTGACCTACCTAGAGAGAAAACCTAGAGAGGTCTGAAGATTGATGATCGTGTCATCCCTAGTATGGAAGTCTTTTTCTAGATCTGCTATGATTTTGCGGCGCTTTGGGGATGACTCAAAAGAATTGAGGGAGTGCTTTGGGGCGTCCTTTGGCTGCACGACTTTGACTTTGGAAGCGCAAACTCCCTTGAAGTAGGGACGTTCTTCTTCAGTGGTGTACTTGACGTGGTCAATCTCTCCTCCTTGGTTGGTCTTTACTCCTATGATTCTTTCCTTCGGCCTTGGTGGAAGAACCTTGGTACCGGCAAGCACCTCGACGATGGGTTCTTCTTTTGGTCCCTTAAGCAGGAGTGGTTGCGTTGGTGCAACGAGGACAGGCTGGGCATAGTAGGATTTGCTATAGCGCTGCTGCTTTGGAGGAATGGTGGCGAGCGGGAGATCATCATGAACTACGACTAAAGCTTTGGAGTTTAGATCTTCTTGCGGGAGCTAGTCAAGGTTGGATTCGTAGGGGACCATCCTCCTATCGGCGTTGCTGTTGCTGGCCATGGAAGCAAAGAGATCTAGAAAGCTTCTAAGCGAGAGCTAAGGAAATGATTGAATGATGATGATGGCTGACGTCAGGGGTTCTTTATATAGGGGTGGAAAATGGCCTCTAGAAGCATCTACGGAGCAAAACTCGCGGAGAAATGGTTGGATAAGTGTTCTGCAAGGTTTATCGGATTAAGGGAACTAGAAGGTTCGGGTGAGCAAAATGCGGCGTCAAAAGGTGACAGGGGTGGGGTGGGCGCCTTACACCCTAGGGCGCCCGCCCTGGCTTGCGCTCTGTTGCCGGGCCTCTTCTGCGCACTCATTTCTAGAAGGTTCTATGTACCGAAAAACATATGCATGGCGCAAGATGCAAAATTAAAGTGATTGGGCCTTAAAAATCACTTAAAAGATAGAAATTAATTACGTCTATTTCTTCTAATTCTTCATTAGGTTCTAAAAATATTTTGAGACGTTGACCATTTACCTTGAATAACGTACCTTCGTTATTTTGAAGTGTGATTGCTTCGTGGGATGATGAATTGATTACCTTATATTGTCCTTCCCATTTGCTTCGTAGCTTTCCATGTCCGAAGAGCTTTTCCTTGGAATTAAAAAGTAATACCATATCTCCGGGTGTGAACTCCTTCTTGATCATCTTGTCATGCCATCGTTTAACTCTTTCTTTGTAGATCTTTGAATTGTGGTATGATTTTTCTCTCCACTCCTCTAACTCTGATAATTGCATTTGTCTTTTCTCTCCAGCGGTATCAAAGTCCATGTTCCATATTTTTATAGTCCAGTGTGCCTTAAACTCTAGTTCAACAGGTAGGTGACAAGTCTTCCCATATACGAGTTGATATGGATATATTCCAATTGGAGTTTTGTATGCAGTCCGGTATGCCCAGAGTGCATCGGGTAACTTGTCCTTCCATGCTGTTCCCATCTCATTTACTGTTTTCTAAAGAATATTCTTGATTTGTTTGTTTGAGATTTCTGCTTGGCCACTTGTCTGACGATGATAAGGTGTAGCGACGTTGTGGCGGATGCCATGCTTTGCTATATACTTTTCAAAACGTTTGTCGATGAAATGTGATCCTCCATCACTTATCACTATTCTGGGGACTCCAAATCTTGGAAATATGGTCTCTTCAAACATCCTCTTTGAATTTATGTTGTCGGCATGTTTGCAAGGTAATGCTTCCACCCACTTGGAGACGTAGTCAACTGCCACCAGGATATACTCACAATTCTTTGATGGAGGGAATGGTCCCATATAGTCGATTCCCCAAACATCAAAGAGCTCTATCTGCAGATTGTTGGTGAGTGGCATGGCATCCCTTGAGTTTATGTTGTCGTGTCTTTGACACGGCCCACATCTTCGGATAAATTCTCTGGTGTCTTCATACATTGCTGGCCAATAGAATCCACATTGCCAAATTTTTGCATGTGTGAGGAATGCTCCATAATGACCTCCGTATGGTGATGAGTGGCATCTTTCAATGATCTTCATTCCTTCTTCAATAGTCACACATCTCCTGAGTAAGCCATCAGAGCAGACTCGGAAGAGGTATGGCTCATCCCATATGTGTGAACAACTCTCTTGAATAAGCTTTCTTTTATTTCCTCCTGGTGGTACATATCCTGAAACCATAAAATTAACAATATCTGCATACCAGGGGTCGGATCTGTTGATCCCGTAGAGCATGTCATCCCGGAGTGATTCATCAATGGGTAGTTCCTGCGGATTCTTAAAATACATTCTAGACAAGTGATCAGCAACGGGGTTGTCTACTCCCCTTTTATCTTTTATTTCTAAGTCAAATTCTTGGAGTAGCAGGATCCATCTTATTAAATGAGGTTTAGTATCTGTTTTAGTGAGCAGATATTTTAAAGCAGCATGATCAGAATAAACAATTACTTTGGCTCCTACTAAATAAGATCTAAATTTTTCTATAGCGAAAACAACAGCCAGAAGCTCTTTTTCAGTGGTTGCATAATTAAGTTGAGGTCCTGTCAAAGTTTTACTAGCATAAGCTATTGCATGATGCTTCTTATCCTTAGTTTGTCCCAAAACTGCCCCCACAGCATAATCACTAGCATCACACATAATTTCAAAAGGTAAAGACCAATCAGGGGGTTGAATGATTGGTGCAGAGATGAGCGCTGTTTTCAATAAATCAAAAGCTTTTAAACAAGCGTCATCAAATTCGAAAGGAGCATCCTTGGCTAGCAAAAGAGTTAGTGGTCTAGCAATAAATGAAAAATATTTTATAAATCTTCGATAAAAACCAGCATGACCAAGAAAGATTCTTATTCCTTTCACATTTATAGGTGGAGGTAACTGTTCAATTACTTCAATTTTAGCTTTGTCTACCTCAATGCCTTTTTCAGATATTAGGTGTCCTAGCACTATTCCTTCTTTGACCATAAAATGACATTTTTCCCAATTAAGGACTAAATGTTTTTCTTCACATCTTTGCAAAACCGTGTCTAAATTTTCAAGACAACTATCGAAAGTTTTTTTCCATAAACAGAAAAATCATCCATGAAAACTTTCATAATATCTTCAATCATATCAGAAAATATAGACAACATGTATCTTTGAAAAGAGGCTAGAACATTACATAGCCCAAAAGACATTCTACGATAAGCATACGTTCCATAGGGCATGTAAAGGTGGTTTTGCTTTAGTCATCAGGGTGGATCGGGATTTGGTGATACCCTGAATATCCATCTAGGAAGCAGAAGTACGAGTGGTTGGCTAACCGCTGTAACATCTCATCTATAAAAGGTAAAGGAAAGTGATCCTTTTTTGTAGCCTTGTTCAACTTTCTATAATCTATACACATCTGCCATCCTATGATGGTGCATTGCGGAATCAACTCATTCTTTTCATTTGTGACAACAGTCATGCCTCCCTTCTTAGGCACAACTTGCACTGGACTTACCCACTCACTATGCGGCACGAGATATATGATCCTTGCATGTAGCAACTTTAAAACTTCCTTTTTAACTACCTCTCTCATCGCGTTATTGAGTCTTCGTTGGGGCTCTCGAGAAGGTGGAACAGAAGGATCTGTAGGAATGCAATGAGTGCAAATTATAGGACTGATTCCAGTGAGATCTTGGAGTGAGTAACCAAAGGTTGAACGATGTCTTTCTAGAACAGCCATCAAGCGTAGAGTTTGCTCCTGAGTGAGTTCCCTAGAGAATAGATCCATAAGGGATCCTCTCTGGCGAATCCTCTCTGGAAAATATGTAAATGAATAATGGATTGCCTTTAGCCAGGGGGTAGGGGTCCTCCTTATATATCCCCCTCAAATGATCGTCATCCGTTGGATCAAACCGACCTTAACGGAGGGTTTAGATTAAAGCTCAAAGGCGGTGGAACCCTAATCCGCGAGGCGGAACCTGATTGATCCTTAGACCTGGGCGGCCGCCCTAGGGGGGAGGGCGCCCGCCTTACCCTGCTGATAGGTGGGCTCCCCTTCCTGGGGGTTGGTTCTGGAGTCTTCTAGATTGCTCTTTTTCGTTCGGAAGTGTTATGTGTCTATGTAATCCTTACTTGTGGGCCTCTTTTGCTCTTTTGCAGTTGTCTCCCTGCAGAAACAGATAAACACCAAAACTCGTGGAATTCTGTTAGTTAAAACCCTATGTCTAGGTGGTGTGTTGCAAATATATCCTTTCTTCTGCTTAGTTGACACTTAGAATTGATACTTAAGAGGTGTCAACACTACGCCACACTGTGCGACCACTTCTGCGAGGGCGCGACAAAACCATAAATGGCCAAACAGTCGTTAGGTTTAGGGCTCGCCGTTCGAAGTTTTGACCATGAGCGGATGCTCGCCGTTCAAACGGGAAAAACATGGCGTGTCCATATTGGGCCACTGGGGGCACAGTCAGGCTTCCCGGACGACTACACGGCATCGACCCGCTCGCCAGGCGCTCTGACCGAGGATCAGCGCTGCGCAGCCCCGACTCATCACTTCAAAGCGCGCTAGCCTAAGATCAACAGTGCATCTCGTGACGGGCTTGGCGTGCAAGCCAGGCCCTAGCTCTGCGCGTACGGAGTAGACCTCCCTCTTCCTTACCTCTCAAAGAGGACGAAGGGCCAAACACTGTAGGCTCGACCAAATAAGCCCTTAGGAGGAAAAATCATCCTCCTAAGGCCTTGGGGGCTACACCCGGTGGGTGCGCTCGCGCACCCACCAGAGTCAAAAGCCTAAACCACAAAACTAAGCGCTCTCAAAAGCCTCCAGTGTAGTTCCAGCACTTCACCACAGGCTCGGGGCTACTATCGGATACCTGAGAATAGGGTACCCTAACACCGCACTTCGCGAAAATAAAATTCCAACCTTCTCTCCCTCGGAGGCTCTCCGCCTTGTCCGACCGGGGCCGACGTCATCCATGATGTATTCCCCCGCGGAGGCTCTCCACCTCGTCCGACCGGGGCCGACGCCATCCGTGACGTCTTCCCTCTCGGAGGCTCTCCGCCTCGTCCGACCGGGGCCGACGTTATCCGTGACGTCTTCCCCCTCGGAGGCTCTCCGCCTCGTCCGACCGGGGCTGACGTCATCCGTGACACCTTCCCCTCGGAGGCTCTCCACCTCGTCCGACCGGGGCCGACGTCATCCGTGGCGCCTTCCCCCTCGGAGGCTCTCTGCTTCATCCGACCGGGGCTGACGTCATCCGTGACGCCTTCCCCCTCAGAGGCTCTCCGCCTCGTCCGACCAAGGGCGCTACATTATTAGCCAAAAAACACACAGTGCCGCTCGTGCTCTCCACTGTTCGGGTACGACCAGACGGGCGTGACCTGCTATGACTACCCCTGTTGAGGCCCCAAGGTACGACGCCCATGCTACCTCACCACCGATTGACACTCACCATGACCTCGACAGGCGTCTATCGGTCACTTGAACAGGGATCAACACGTACTTAACCCTGTGCGACAGAACGCGGGGGTGCTTGACCCTGTGCTGCCAACCCCCGCCTATACCCAAATCAGGGAACAATGAGCACTTGGTCATCGGGCGCATGGCTACAGCCCCTCTCAGAAGGACGGATGGGCCCTCGGCGTGTCTACAAGTGCAGTCTTGCTCAAGAAGAAAGACCGACGGAGGCGCAAGGCGCCCCCAGAGTCAACAGCCCGTACCGGGCGCACACACACCCTCTTCCTCTCTGTGTACTGTACTCCACCCTCTCTCCCTACGTATAAAGGAAGAAAGTGGACCCTCAATCTGGACACTTCCATTCGCATTCACGCGAACTCTCACCAGAACCAAAAACGCTCCTACGCATGAGACCTAGGAAGCCTCTTCCCTTTCTCACCCGCTTGTAGCTCCCCTCTACGAGCACCCCCGTGCTTGGTAACACAACCTCGATCGACACTGGACGTAGGGCGTTCGTGCCTGAACCAGTATACATCGCCGTGTCATCCTCGCACAACCATCCGATCTCAGACGTGCTTAGAAATTTACTAGTTGGCAGTCTAGACCTCGCCATCTTAGACACCGACAAATCAGGTCCCAGCCCATAGACTTTTTTTAGGGTCGCGTCTTGGGAGCACCCAAATTTTTACGATTTAGCCTTTTTTTGGAAAAAAATCGTGTTTGGACCCTGGTAGAACTAATCTCAGTTTTTAACCCTAGGGGTTGGCGTCATATCTCACGGCGCTGAGGTAACGTATGTTGACGCCCTACCTCACGGCGCCGGGCAATTGGACCCGATGTTGCGCTGGAGCTGATGTGGCAGGAGGCTCGGCGCCGTAGATCATGGCGCCGAGCTCAGCGCCATAGATCAGGGCGCCGACCTCGACACCACATGTTACAGCACCGAGTTATTAGCCTTTATATTTGGGACTTAAAAATACAACAAGTAATATTGTTTCTAGTATTAAATAGATTCAATATTGTACTTTAGTTGGTCAAGGCACTGGATGGTGAGGCCGAAGGTCTTGTTTTCGTAACAGCTAACATGCATAAATTTTATAATTTGTTTTTTATTCTATTTGAAATACGAAATATTTAATTTATTTTTATATTCTTTTGAAACATTCCGTTTTTATAATTTATTTTTTATTTGACTTTTGAAACATTGCAGTTGGTTGTTCTATTGTTTTGATTTTGAAATATCTTTTTACCCATCAATAAAATTTAGTTGAGATATATAAACTAATGAATAAATAAATTACTCCATGATTATAATTAAATAAATACATCATATAAAAACATTGCATGCTTATAAATAAATCAATCCATAGCTATAAACATATATATTCTATAAAAAATATTGCTTAAAACGTAGCAAAAAGTATCAAAAGATGGGTTCAAACACAAGACCTTCGGCTTGGCATCTAGCAACTTGACCAGCTAAATATAAATAGCAAATTTGTTTAATACTAGAAACAATATTACTTGTTGTATTTTTAAGGCCCAAATATATAGGCTAATGACTTGGCGCCGTAATATGTGGCATCAAGGTCAGCGTCCTGATCTATGGCGCCGAGCTCGGCGCCATGATCTACGGTGCCGAGCCTCCTGCCACATCGGCTCCGGTGCAACATCGGATCCAGTTGCTCGGCGACGTGAGGTATGGCGTCAACATACGTTACCTCGACGCCGTGAGTCATGGCGCCGACCCCTAGGGTCCAAAATCGAGATTAGTTTTGCCAGGGGTTCAAACGTGATTTTTTTCCAAAAAAAGCTAAATCGTAAAAATTTGGGATGGGAGCATCACAAACTATCTTTTTTAGTGGTCTCTACATGATCACTATCAGCTGAGCAGGTAAGGAGTAGGAGAACACAGGCCACATGCAATCAGCACATACGAAAACCGACTAGCCAGGGCTCCATTTTCAGCACTCACATTCTGCCCAAAATTGTCTCAATCCTTTCTGCACAAGAAACGCTTTCTTGTCCACTATGAAAGGCTTTGCTCACTGGCTCACTGCTGTGTGGCGTCACCTTTCTGACGCAATTGGTGATACAACTCTGATGTGAAAATTTGATGTGTGAAATCTGAAAACTTTATGAAGAATCGAGGGACATGGGGGACGATCGCATTTGCATGTAGAAGGGTGCAATCTGTTTTGTGATTTCTCAGTGCGGCTTATCTTATGCCCACAAGAATTTTCTTGGAAAGTTATTTAGATGAATCCAGATTCCTATCAAACCATCTGGACTCTGGGGTACTGTCTCTGATGCTGCAGCAAGTGGAGTCATTAAAAAAGGGGATGTCGAGTATAGCAATTCCATGGGCACCAAGTTGCAGTTTTTGTTTTTGGATTGATTGGAGAATCCTGTATTGACAGTTTGCAGGGAACGCATGGAATTCATTATTGATGTGTCTGCATCCAGTTGCGAGGGGAATTGCTGGGACGGCACGGGGAAACACTTACCGTTGATCATCTGACTTGTAGACTGACTGCACATTTGAAACGGTTGACTGACCATGGACTGACCAATACTGGTTGGCATGACCCCCCTTTTCTTTTTGTGGAGTGGAGCTTCGCTGTGACGATACTGATGCGTTTGCCTTTTCCTGTAGTCTGACTTCCGAGGCCTCCTATACTGTATTGTCTTCTTGTTGCGTCGATGTAGGAGAAGATAGAGCCTTCTTATCACAGCTTACAATTAAAGCCCTCTACATCTGTGGGCTGTTTGATCGTCCTCCCAAATAAGGCAGTGTATCCATACATGAATCACAGATATCCGATTTTAGTCGCGTAGGGCTGAGAGTTAGCTGCCGGGACAGGATCCAAATGAATCCGTTTCCGTTCTTGCGTCAAGACTTGCCACAACGGTGAGCTGCCTATTCAGGACACGAGCCAAACAAAACCGTTCGTGCGCCAACGCTTTTGGAATTTGTGAATTTCTATACGTGGTATTGCAGTAGCAACTTCCTCGTAAAAGAGAACCAGCTCGCAGGTGAATTTCTGAAGGGTCAAGTCAAGCGTCATTGTCTCATGAGTCGTGGTCATGGCTCATGGCCAACAAAAACTGTCGGCCCGTAATGAACGTGTTGCACGGTGACATGCTTCACGAGTCACCAGTGTTAGCACGGACTAATCGCGCTCCAAAAGCACAAGATAAGGGAAATTGAGAAAATAAAAGAAAATACCATGACACAAGTGGAATAGTGGATACAGGAAGGTAATCTTGCCATCTACCATGGTCCTGGACACGTGAAAATGAAAACAAAGAGGGAGGCAGGACCATACTTGACACAACATATAAAATCGTCCGCTCCAAGCAAACATCAGCAGTCATTTAGGTGTCCTCCACAACACCTACCCACCAAGAGAGCCAATTCTCGATCTCCCCTGTCGTTCTATCTTTCACCATTTCTCTCTAGTGTGACAACATCACCATCTCAGCACCCAATACGACAAAGATGATAGGGGCGTTGACTTCCTAGGCCTCGACAATGACAAGGAGGACGGACCAGCCACCTGCCACTGTCATACAACCAAATGTTGAATGGGGTGGCCAAACCCGGTTCAAGAGTGTCAGCAACAATATGAGTAGGAAGGAGCAGTGGTGGAGCCACACTCATGCTAACCTAGGCCCCGGCCCCTCCTTGATTTGTACAAAATTATGAAGATTTAAGGTGGCTATTTTGTTGATCGGGACAAAAACTATTAATCACCATGGAAATCAGTCTAAGTGTTCAATCTGCCCCCTTTGGCCACTGTTCTGGCTCCGCCAGTGGGAAGGAGAACAAATGAAGACGGGAGAGAGGGAGTATGTGTTGGCAGCTAAAATTATCAAAAGCCATAATGACTCCACCATTTTGTTCACTCTTCCAAACAATATTTGTAGATCATCTTGTTTGGAGTCCAGATAAATAAAATATAATTTTAAAGGCACCAATACAGCAAAACATGTCTGATCAGATTCTAGAACTAGCTAGTCCGGATTTTTTTGCACTAGGCCACCTGTTCCTCCCCAAGTCCTGCAAAAACCAGCGAAGCCGGTTTTCCTAGTCCGAGCCCGAGTTGAATCTTACTCGATGAAAACTTGCCAATGTCATAGGAAACTTCTAGATTTTGTTTGAAATATGTATCCTATTTGGATAAGATCACCCCCTCTATTTATAATAGAGGTTTGCAACCGATTGAGATAATCCAACTACACAATTAAAAAAAAAGTAGTTCGTTACCTCTCCTTTTTATTTTCCAACCCCATGTTATTGTTCATCACTTGATCTGACAATTAAGGATGGCACCCTAGGCTTGCTGGCCGAAGTAGAGCCACCCACCGATGTCCTTGCCCTGATGGCATCTCTCCTAGGCGAGAGTTGCATCTCTCCTAGGCGAGAGTTTCAATGGTTCCTTTGCTAGTTTGTCCGAAAGCTAATCACTCTTTATCACGTAAGCGTGATAGTTATCCTTTGCTTCTTTGCTCGTAAACCTCACCGTTCTCCACCATGAAGGCACATTGGTTATACATAGTGTTCTTCGGTCTTGTCATCTCGGACGATCTAGCCCTAGCTGGTATATGATCGATCTTTTTGTCAACAATTATATTCCAACATACCTTGTAAGCACCGCAACCCGCTTAGGCCAGACTAATGATAAATCTAGAACAAATTAGAGAGGAGTATACTTAATATTATGCCACCTCTGTCCTTGAGTAAATTAATTTCTAGAATTGTCTTACGTAGAAAATTTTAATTTAACCAAAATCATAGGCAAGAGCATAGTATTGTTAGATTCACCATGAAATATATTTTTATAATATACTATGTAGTGTCATAAATACTTTTTTCTATTTTCTATAAATCCATTCATGTATAAAAAAATTGATTTAAGATGGTCTAGAATTTGATTTATTTAGAGACAATAGATGAATAAACATGTATTAATAGGAAATGCATAAACGGTGAGATTTAGTCGAACTCACCATTCTTATACTTTTGGTTAAATTTACACTACCTAGAGTCTATTGGTATGTTTATTTTTATTTTAAATGGCTGGAATTTTAGTTATCGTCTTGGAATTTAATTTGTATCCGTGTGAATTTCGTTTAGAGTGAGTTTGTAATAAGCTTGGTCTGATGCTTCTTTCCTATGAGAAGCTGAAGCCGGAACTTTTAGTTCTGTTATTAAAAAAAAAAACCTAGACGCAACTTATCTTCGCCCTCCTCCTTCCCTTTTCCGCTGGCGGTGTTGATGACACGTGATGACATGAGTGGATTCAGTCACTGCACATTTTTTTGCATACACACAGTGTGATGTCCTACCCTCGCGAGAACGATGTGTGGTACAGCGACATCATCAGTCCTACCCAGTGTAAAGCCTCGTGTGCAAACCAGTAGTATGCGGTATGCCCAAGTGCCCAGCTCCCTTTGCAGATGATCACGACAACACTTGAGCGGAGGAACATGTGGCCCATCATTTGCCACGCACGCCTGAGTCCGACAGTCAATCTTCGCGGATCAGTGAAGCGCTAGAGACACTCCAACTAACCTTCTGTTTCCTTCCATTATTAGTGAACCAATCAAAAGTCAAAACAGAGGGGGGCGCACTCCGTTATCTATTTTGTTTCGCCTGTTTTCATCTCTATTATAATTGAAAACTTCTTCCGACCACTTCCCCCCTTAAAGATCAACGACTCACGGATACAACGGCTGAGATTAAAAAATTAGAAGCCGCTTCCCACTCTCCCACCCTCCCACGCTCCCACCACACACAACGCCACGACCAGAGTTCGAATCCTGGAATTGTCTTGATTATTCATGTTTTTTCCTCATCAGTACGACGTCCAATCCCGCGAAATAACGGGGTCTCGGTTACGCCCGCACGAGAGCACGACGTGAGAGACGCATCCTGTATTGCTGACGCACGGCGGCTCCCGTGTATTGGAGACCACGTAATCCGTCTGTGAGAGACGTAGCCGTTGCATCCGATCTCAGGCTCCTTCAACGATCGATCCAATCGAGGCTCCTTCAGATCGAGGCACGTTGCCCTGCCTCAACAATATCCGGAGGCTAATTCAAGATCCCGTGGCACCATATATTCCATTCGTTTGATTCTTTTTTTTTGATTGATTGATGAAAAAAATGATTTAATCTTTAAATAGGGAGACGATCTATCAGAAGTCGTCGCCCTGCCTCAACAATATCCGGAGGCTAATTCAAGGTCGCGCGACACCACGATCCAAGTTGCTTTTGACTCAGGCTGAGTGTCGGTGTTATGACCCGGGCGTCAAGACCACCAACTAGTAAATTTATATATCGCGTGCTTCCTCTCTCAGAAGTGATGCAAGATGGACATAAGGTTTATTCTGGTTCGGGCAAAGAAGGCCCTACGTCCAGCGGGGGAGGATGACTTGTATTATCTCGCACCCAAACGTGCTCGTACAGGGGGGGTACAAGCTGAATTACACGGGTTTGCTCAGAGTGAGCTGCGGCCTAAGGCTAGCAGTGCTGCCCTAGGTGGTGAGTTGAATGCTCGAGGGGTCGCTCAAGCAGCGGGGTGTGATGATTGGGGCTGAAATCCGAATGCTGAGTCGTCTGAAAACTCAGAGATCGGACCCCTTTCTTCTACCTCGGCGTCCTCTTTTATAGACAAGGGGAGGTCCGAGGGTACAGGATCCTAACTGTATAGTATGGGCGGCGTGTCCGGGCCATAGTGCCGGCGAAGGGACGTCGAGCACTGTGGCGGTATGGCCTTCCCGTCCTTCTGGCACTCCGGGTCGTGGTGGCAGTAGAAGTCGTCGCGGCACGTCGCGGCACAGGTTCCGCAGACGGGCGCGAATCCCACGGCTGAAGCGAGACGGGGCGGATGGGACGAGCCCCATATTGGAGTTGTTGGGTCGAGGGGGGGTCGAGCCCTGCGTGGCTCTGCCGTGTCCCGAAGTCGTCGTCGAGGGCCGTACTGTTCATTTTCCGAGGGGTGCTGCTGGAGTCCGTACTCGCGTAGTGGCAACAGTGGCGGCACAGTTGACAGGAATCAGGGACTTGACGGAGAGTTGTTGGATTTGACTGCGGACGTGGGCGCCCATGGCGTTAGGTGAATTTACTTTAACCCATGCCGGGAGCAGTTGGGCTAATCGAGCCTCCCGCTTGGGGGTCGTTCATTCGACCCCTGGTCCGTTGCTCGTCGAGGTAGGGTCGGAGCAGAAACAGAGTCGGAGGGATCGAGGTGGAGGCCGGGGGGTCATTCGTTCGACCCCTCGTCCGTCATTCGGCGTCGAGGTGGGCCGGCCCACGACTCGCTGTCGTAGCCGGTGCGGGGAGCCTTCACGTGATGGGCCTTTCCTTACTGACTTGAGCAGTGGGCTGGTCCCTGTTTTAAAAATGGTTGCTATGTTTAGCGTTAATTTATCGAAGGGTTTAGGGTACCCCTTACCTTCGTACCCGACAGTAGCCCCCGAGGCCCCAGAGGAGTGATTGAGAACTCCTCTGGGGGCTATGATATATGTGTTCTCGGAGGGAGTAAGGATTACCCGGAGGTTTTGCCCTTATCCTGCAGGGTTAGTGAGAGGTTCGATTCTCCGTGGGGTGCGTGCGAGCGCACCCTGCAGGGGTAGCCCCCGAGGCCCCAGAGGAGTGATTAAGAACTCCTCTGGGGGCTATGATATATTGTATCGAGGGGTCTTTTTAGGGATACCTGGAGACGTGGTGCCCTATCGAGGGGTCGATTCCGTTCCTTTCCCTGAAAAAGAGAAGTGTTCGAGGGCGGCTGTCGAACCCTACTGAAGGCCAGCCTTCGCTCCCTCGAGCATAACTGGAGTCAGAGTGCCCCGCCCTAGAGGTCGACTCTGTCTGCCAGGTCACGAGTGTTTTCGACCCTCTTTCGTCGAGGGGTGTCGTGCGTAGTCGGGCCCTCGAGCCCTCGAATGGCTAGGCCTTCACTACCTCATAGCGTCCTTCCCACGGATCCTTGCGTTCGGATTGTGGGGTGAAGAGCGTCGTGCTATCCTCGTTAGGACGAGCCCGAAGTCCTCGGTGAGTTGTTCTCGGGCATGACTCCATTAGAAATGGTGCCCTGTACGGGTAAAAATCCGAGTGAGAACTCGTGCCCCATTCGATAGGGGTCGACTAGTGGCCCGGAGGCGTTCTCATTTAAGTAAGACCATACGGCTTACTAAGCACGACCATATGGATTACCAAGGTGCCAACCCCATTCGATAGGAGTTGGTGGCTCGATGCCTCCCAACGTAGGGATCCTTAGGTATTCCTAGGTTATGCCTCGGATATGTCCCAAGGGACCTTGAGAGTTCATTCTCGAGCTAGGGGCACGCGCCTGGCCCCCCGGGACATCCCTGACTCGCGTACTCGAGGGCAGCTGTCGAACTCCGTTCGTGGAGCCAGCCTTCGCTCCCTCAAGATTTGGGGGTGGACCTGAGTCCGTTAACCATGGGTCCTTCCTGACCTCAGGTACTCGAGGGCGGCTGTTGAACCCTTTGTAAGGGCCAGCCTTCGCTCCCTCAAGATTTGACGGATGGTTCGTCATCCGACGCTATCCTCAGAAGGAGGAGTCCTGCCTTGTGGACCGCCGAGGGGTAAGAATGGGTAATTATATTGAACTTGGGGACATACCTATGTTCTTGCCCATTGGGCTGGAGCTCTCGAGGGAGGCTGTCGAACCCCACGAAAGGGCCAGCCTTTGTCCCTTCAAGGCTGGGGAGTGGACTGGAGTCGACGACCCGAGGTCTCCCCAGACCTCGGGTACTCGAGGGGGGCTATCGAGCCCGTTCGTAGGCCGGCCTTTGTCCCCTCGAGATTTTTGGGGGTGGACCGAAGTCCTAACCCGAGGTCATTTCTGCCCTCGGGTACTCGAGGGTAGCTGTCGAACCCTCTTTCGAGGGCCAGCTCTCGCTGCCTCAAGATTCCTTACCTCCGAAGATAACGCTTCCGACCGCGCGCCTTTTTAGGCGATGTCCGTTCGGCGCAATAGTGGCAGTTGCAGGGCGGAGTGCGGTGCGGAGCCCGACGATGGGATAGAACGCCTTATCTTGGAGGGATACGAGGAAGGGGAGTACAGGCGCATTAAATGCAGAGATTCTCTTGCCTATTTTGCCGGATCCGCTAGTTGGCCTCCCGCTTATAAATAGCGAAGGTGAGGAGTCGGGTGCTTTTTCCACGCACTTGCTCTTCCTGCCTCCTTGCCATCGCCTTCCCTGCCTCCTTCTCCCCGCCATTGCCTTAGGCACCCCGCGAGCTAGAACTCTGCGCATGCGAGAGAGAAAGAGAAGGGAGATAGGGAACATACCTTCCGCCCCTAAGCCCGAGCGCACCAACCTCCTTGATCTCATGGCCATGTACAGCCTCGTCGGTCCCGATGATTGGCTCGCGTCCTCGATGACCGCCTCGCGCCTGGGGGATTTGGTGGAGAGCGGCCTCCTCCGTTCTGTTACCTCGACGGAGCGACCGGAGTGGTTGTTTCCATCGCCAGACCATGCCGAGCCCAACCCGCCGGAGGGTATGTGGTGAGCTTTGAGGTCTTCCACCGAGCGGGACTAGGCGCCCCACCCAGCCGTTTTCTGCGTGCAATCCTCCACCACTACGGCGTGGAGCTCCAACACCTCATCCCCAACGGCGTCTGCCAGGCGGCGGTCTTTGCTGCCGTATGCGAAGGCTACCTCGGGATCGAGCCCCACGAGGAGTTGTGGCTCCATCTCTTCGAGGCGAGCATCTTCCATGCGTCGGCCGGCAAGGGTACCCGCAAGATGGTCAGGGCCGGGTGTTGTTGTATCTCCCTCAAGCGGTCGGAGCTCTGGATCCCGGGGAAGCTTACGTCGAGCCACTCCGGATGGCACTCCGGGTGGTTTTACTTGAGGAATGAAGACAACCTGCTCCCCGCCTACACCGGGAGGACGATCGACGCGCAGCCCGACTGCTGGAGGTACGGCGTTGCGCAGCAGAAGCAGCACCGCCTCACCAACCTGCTGGATGCGGTCAAGCGTCTGAAGAAGGAGGGACTCACGGCGGAGATTGCCGCGTCGGCATTCCACGGGCGGCGGGTCGTGCCACTGATGGCTAAACCCCTCCGCCTCGACGAGATGCATCCGGGGGTGGACCTCTCGAGGTGTCGCCTCGTAGGAGACGAACTGCCCCCGGATAGGGTGGTCCGCCGCGTCCGCTGCTTCTTTGCGGGCTTGTTCGTCGCCAAGAACATCGCCAGGGTCCCCATGAAACCGGACGAGGGGTACTTCGAGCTGGTAAAGTCCTCTTCCCCTGTTAGAGTTCTTGTGTCTGCCTTGTCCGTCCTTTTTTTACTTGCGTTCTGACTGCCTCGCGTTCCGCAGGGGAACGTCCCCTTTCGGCCCTCGCCTCCGCCGGTGAAGGAGGACCGGGCTGAGACCCAGGCGAGGCGCCTCCAGGCAGAGAAGGATAAGGCGGACAAGGACAAGGCCAAGGAGGCCAGGGCTAAGAGGGCCCGGGAGAAGGAGGCGAGGGATCAACGTCGGGCCCGACAGAGGCGGGAGGGCCTTCCTGAGGAGGAATCGCCCTCGAAAGAGGAGGAGGAGGACAACGACAGCGATGTTGAGGAGGTGGACTGGAGCGAGGAGGAACAGACGGCGCCCGAACAGAGGGTGGCCGTCAGAACCGGAGGAGGAGAGGGGTCGACCTCGAGGTTGGCCCCTACCGTTGAATCCGAGCCACGGGGGGAGCGCCCCTTGGCTTCTCAAGACGAAGTGCCGCCGCGGACGCGGGGGCAGTCGTCGCGATCCCCGTCGGGGGGTGGAGCAGACACACCCTCGGCGTCTTCCGCGTCGAGCGCACGGGCGTCGGGCCCGTCGGCGCAGGAGGAAGCCAGCAGGGGGACGACGGGGGCGTCGTCGGCCCCTGCCCAGGAGACGGTGTCGAGGGCGGCCTCGACCCCCGCCCCACGGCGGGTGGTGTTCGGGAGCTCGATCAGCCCGACGGCCATCGGCCAGAAACACCTAGGCCCGAGGGGGTAAGTTGCCTTCGAGGGTGTTGTTTGCATTTTTCTTTTTGGTGCTGGTGACCTGTGCTTATCGTCGTGCACGGTCCTCTTTCTTAGGTCGAAGCGTCCGCAGGGGGATGCGTCCCTCGCCCCTGCCAAGAAGCTGAGGGTGGGAGCTGCGGTCGAGGCGGCTGTCGAGGCCAGTCCCGTTGCTCCACCCCCTTCAACGCTCACCCCCGAGGCGGCGTGGGCAGTCAAGGGCCGGGAGGCGGTGGAGCGAGGAATAGCGCAGGGTGCCTCGGCATCTGCCCAGCTGGTAGAGGAGACGGGCCTGCCTGCTCTGCCAGCGAGGGCCGCTGAGGCAACGGCATCGCCGCGCCTGCGCAGCCGTCAGGGGGAGTCGCACCCGGTGCCTCGGAAGACGCGGGGCCTGTGGGGACGGCTGCTGTGACCGAGGCGGTGGAGCCCCAAGCCGCTACGAATGAGGGGGAGGCCCCAGCTCACCCAACGCCGGGGCGGTGGCCCGAGGTTCTAGCCTTGCTGGAGGCACGACTGCGGCACGAGCGCGAGGGCACGACCGCTGTCGTGTTCGAGGGTCATTCGCCTGCGTCGGAGGCCGAGGAGGGGGGCCGGGTCGAGCGGCCCGAGGCGACACCCGCGCCGGAGAAGTGGACGAGATGGTGGCCGAGCTGGTGGGCTCGGCGGAGACGACCGCCGTCGCGGCCCCTCGGACGGAACCGGAGGTGGCTCGGCCTCCCCTCGAGGCTGGGGGGCCGTTGTCTCGAGGTAAGCCGTGCTCCGACTTACTCGAGCCGTAGTGGGTTTGCATTGCTGGGTGTTAATTTCTTTGTGTCTTTCATCGTGCAGGGCCGTTCTGCTGGCCGAGGTTTCCTCTGCCCGGTGGTGACGGCTTGGCGGGGCCATCGACGTCCTCGCGGGTGGCCCCGAAGCCGGGGGAGGCCAGGCGGAGGGTTTTCCCCCTTCTTCACTTGGCAAGAGGAGGTGGAGCGCCGCGGGGGTCCCGACGCTGTGCGCCAGGGTGTCATGCGGGAGGTCCAGGAAAGGGTCGCCGAGCGCAGCGCGCACTGGGGACAAGGCGTCCTCGAGCTGGCGGACCCTCAAGACCCTGAGCGGCTCTTCTTCACGCACGACGACTAGGCCGAGCTCTGGCAGTGGGAGCACCTCGAGCAGTACAGGGCCTAGTTCGAGCACTCAGTGTGTCTCGCTCTGAATGTCGCCGTCGTGGACATATGCTGGGGGTTGGAGGTGGGTTTGGTTCTCCCTTAGGCTTTGCTCGGGCTAACTTATTGCTGTTTGCTGACGATCTTCCTTTTCATCCTTGTCAGACGCTGCAGGCGAGGTCCTACGATAAGTCCCAGTTCATCCTCCGGGCGCAGGAGCAACTCCCGTCCCTCCGCGCCTCGCTGGAGAGGGCGGAGGGCGACGCTGCCCGGGCGATGGCCGAGGCGGCAGCCGCTCGGGAGGATGCCGAGTCGAAGGTCGCCCATGCGAGGGCCGGCTTTGAGGCCGTGCAGAAGGAAGCCCGGGTGGCCTTGGCCTCGACACAGTCGAGGCTCGACGACGCCCTTCAGTCGACCATCACGGTCGGGCAGGAACGGGACGCTGCCCTCGAGGCCAAGCACAAGGCCGAGGAGGAGGCCGCCCGGCTGAAGGAGGAGCTGGCCCGAGCTACGCAGGGCATCCGAGGGGACCTCGACACCGTCTCCCGCGAGCGCGACACCCTGGCCGCCTCGGAGGAGAAGGCTCGGACCCGCGCAACCTCCCTGGGTGTGGTGGCGATGAACCAGAAGAGGGCCGTCGATGACGCAGGCAAGACCATCGAGGGCCTCGAGGCTAAGGTCAGGGGTCAGGACTCCGAGCTTATTGACGTCCGCCGCCAGCTCAAGGAGAGCGAGCAGAGCTACACCACTCTGGAGGCGCATGCCCAAGGTGAGTGTCTCGATAGTGTTGCAGAATCTGCCCTGCCTCGACCCTCTTCCTGCTCTTTTGGGTTTTGACCGTGTTGTGTGCTTGTTTTGGCAGAGCTTGCGACAGATAAGGCCTGCGCCCATGAGGACCTGAACAGTCTTCAGGGTCTCCTCGGGACTGAGGCGAACCTCAACGCGAGGCTCTCGGGCGTCATCAACACCTTCTGCGACGACCTCTCGGTCGAGCCGGAGCCGGAGGTCGAGGGTGACACTCGAAGGGACTCCCTGCTGCGCCGCTTCTACTCCATGATGCAGGAGGTGACGGAGCACGTCCGTGCCGCCCTGCATGTGGGCGTGAAGCGGGCCCTCGCGGTCGTCAACTCGGCCTACAATTATGACCTCAACATCGTTGTCAACGGGTTTGCCACCGACCCGAGGCTGACCGATGAAGAGAACGACGCGAGGTGCCAGAAGTTGATGGATCTTGCGAAGGTGCCCGGAGGCAAGCTGGTGAAGCTCTTCGAGCCCGAGGTGATTCCCTCGGCGAACGGAGATGGCGCCGAGTAGCCCTCGGATGGTGTCGATGAGCTTTTGTAGACTCTTCACCTTCCGATGTGGCCAACGCGTGATGCCCAACTTCCTGCATTGCTTCTTGAGGACGGCGACCCCCTCGCTGAGTAGTCCCAGGCCTGCGAGCCATATCTGGACAGGAAGGTCCGTGTAATAGTTAGGCTTTTGTACTAATACAATGCCGAGCCCCCGAGGGCTTCTTATATCTAATGCATTTTGATCGATATGCACATTGTTATTTTCGTTTCTCGAGCTCTCCCTGCTTTTCTTTTCCTGAGTCGATGCTTGTGAACTAAGTGTTCGACGCGGGCTCGTATCCCTGGAAGTGGGGAGCGAGCGGGGATACCATAGCCCTGGGGCGTAGGAGAGTCCCTGGCTCGACGACACCCGCGACCCTTAGGGAGTTTGAGGCGCCTTTACTTAGTTATGAAGCGTACTCGAGGCAAAGGTCGAGAGGGAGAGTCGAGTTTCGAAAAAATGTTTGAGTTTTTCGGGGACTTAGGAGGGGGGTGCCCCCCCTGTTAGCCCCCGAGGGAGGCTTGACTTTGCTGGGGCAAAGTCGAGGCTACCTTAGTGTTGTAGATGGGTGCGTCTCGTTATTTCTACTTCTCGAGCTCTCTCTGCTTTTCTTTGCCTGAGTCGACGCTTGTGAACTAAGTGTTCGACGCAGGCTCGTATCCCTGGAAGGGGGGAGCGAGCGGGGATACCGTAGCCTTGGGGCGTAGGAGAGTCCCTGGCTCGATGACACCCACGACCCTTAGGGAGTTCGAGGCGCCACTACTTAGCTACGAAGCGTACTCAAGGGCAAGATCGAGAGGGAGAACCAAGTTTTGAAAAAACGTTTGAGTTTTTCGGGGACTTAGGAGGGGGGGCCGTTAGCCCCCGAGGGAGGCTCGATTTTGCCGGGGCAAAGTCGAGGCTACCTCTGTGCTACGAACGAATGTGAAATGTGTTTCGAGAACATTTTATTCATTCGAGGACTTGTACATAAATGCAAAAATGTACAAGGCCCTGAGGCCTTAGGGGTAGAATCGACGTAGCTGTTCGATGTTCCACGCGTTGGTGAAGATCTCTCCCTTCTCGTTCTTCAGCTTGTAAGTGTCGGGCTTCAGCACCTCTGCCACGATGAAGGGTCCCTCCCAAGGTGGCGTCAACTTGTGACACCCCTTGTTGCCTTGTCGACGGCGCAGAACGAGGTCGCCGACGTCGAGGTCCCTTTTGCGCACGTTTTTGTTGTGGTAGCGCCGCAGCGTTTGCTGGTACTTTGCCGACTTGAAGAGGGCCACGTCACGGGCTTCCTCGAGCTGGTCGAGGGAGTCCTCTCGGGCTACTATGTTGGCTTGCTCGCTGTAGGCTTTCAGTCGAGGGGATCCGTACTCGAGGTCAGTGGGGAGGACGGCCTCGGACCCATAGACCAAGAAGAACGGAGAGAACCCCGTGGCTAGACTTGGTGTCATTCGGAGACTCCATAGCACAGCGGGCAGCTCGTCGACCCATCTCCTGCCATGTCTGTTCAGCCGATTGAAGATCCTTGGCTTGAGGCCCTGCAAAACCATACCATTGGCACGCTCGACCTGACCGTTAGTTCGAGGGTGGGCGACTGCGGACCAATTCACCTTGATGTGGTGATGGTCACAGAAGTCCAAGAACTTTTGGCCGGTGAACTGTGTGCCGTTGTCGGTGATGATGACGTTGGGGACCCCAAAGCGGTGGATGATGTCGGTGAAGAATAGCACGGCTTGTCGAGACTGGATGTTGGCGATGGGTCGAGCCTCGATCCACTTTGAGAACTTGTCGATAGCCACAAAGAGGTGAGTGTGGCCACCCTTGGTTCTTTTCAGGGGGCCGACCATGTCGAGCCCCCATACTGCGAACGGCCAGGTTATGGGTATCATCTGAAGAGCTTGGGCGGGTAGGTGGGTCTGTCTGGCGTAGAATTGGCATCCCTTGCAAGATCGAACGAGTTTGGTGGCGTCGGTGACGGCCGTCGGCCAGTAGAAGACCTGTCGAAAGGCACTTCCTACCAGCGTTCTCGGCGCCGCGTGGTGGCCACAAGCCCCCGAGTGTAGATCCTTCAGCAATGCCCTCCCCTCCTCGAGGGTGAGGCAGCGTTGAAGTACACCCGATGGGCTACGTCGATATAGCTCGCGGCCGTCCCCATACAAGACGTAGGTTTTGGCGCGTCGGGCTACGCGACGGGCCTCCATGCGGTCCTCTGGGAGTTCACCCCGTGTCAGGTACTCGAGGTAGGGTGCGCGCCAATCCGTCGGAGGGGTTGGCGCAGCGGTAGCCTCGTCGATCTCCATGATCTCTTCCCCGCCCGAGGGGGGATCGGTCGAGGGGGGTCGATCGAGGGGAGCCCCCGAGTCTAGGTCGACGGATGGCTTGTGAAGATCCCTCGAGAAGATGTCGGGAGGGACCGTACCTCGAGTAGACGCGATTTTGGCCAGCTCGTCGGCAGCTTCGTTGTACCGACGGGCGACGTGGTTGAGTTCGAGGCCGTAGAATTTGTCCTTGAGTTTTCGGACCTCCTTGCAGTAGGCTTCCATCTTGGGGTTGTGGCAGCTCGAATCTTTCATTACTTGGTCGATCACCAACTGAGAGTCCCATCGCACGTCGAGGCGTCGAACCCTGAGCTCGATGGCGATGCGCAGGCCACTGACGAGGGTCTCGTATTCGGCGACGTTGTTGGAGGCGGGGAAGTGGAGGCGGATGACATAGCGCATATGGACCCCTGAGGGTGATATGAATAGCAATCCAACGCCTGCTCCCGTCTTCATCAACGATCCGTCGAAGTACATGGTCCAAACCTCGTTCTGAACCTGCGCCGGGGGTAGTTGGGTGTCGGTCCATTCTACAACGAAATCTACCAGCACCTGAGACTTGATGGCCTTCCGAGGGGCGTAGGAGAGGGTCTTCCCCATGAGCTCGGCCGACCACTTGGCGATCCTTCCAGACGCCTCCCGGTTCTGGATTATCTCTCCGAGGGGGAAAGATGAAACCACAGTGACCGGGTGGCCCAGGAAATAGTGCTGGAGCTTACGCCGAGTGAAGATGATCACGTACAACAGCTTCTGGATGTGGGGGTACCTCGTCTTGGTCTCGGAAAGCACCTCGCTCACGAAGTAGACAGGCCTCTAAACCGGCAGGGCATGTCCTTCCTCCTCCCTCTCGACTACTATGACCGCGCTGACTACCTGGGTACTTGCTGCGACGTAGAGCAAGAGGGGCTCGGCCGGACTCGGGGGTACCAAGACCGGGGGCGAGGTGAGCAAAGTGTTCCGTCTTCTTTAGGAGGCGGTAAAGGGGTAGGGCCTTTTCTCCGAGCCTCGAGATGAACCGGCTGAGGGCGGCGAGGCACCCCGTGACCCTTTGCACGCTTTTGAGGTCGTTGATCGGGCCCATCCTTGTGATTGCGGTTACCTTCTCGGGATTGGCCTCGATTCCGCGCTGGGAAACTATGTACCCCAAGAGCATGCCTCGAGGGACCCCGAAGACACACTTCTCAGGGTTTAGTTTTATGCGATTCGCCCGGAGGCACCCAAACGCGATCTCGAGGTCTCCGATCAGGTTTCCGACTGTCTCGGATTTGACCACGATGTCATCGACGTAGGCCTCGACGGTCGGCCCTATGTGTTTCCCGAAGACGTGGAGCATGCATCGCTGGTAGGTGGCCCCGGCGTTTTGCAAACCGAAGGGCATGGTGAGGTAGCAAAACATGCCAAAGGGAGTGATGAAGGAAGTCGCGAGCTGATCGGACTCCTTCATCTTTATTTGGTGGTAGCCAGAATACGCATCAAGGAAGCAGAGAGTTTCACATCCCGCAGTGGAATCTACTATTTGATCGATACGTGGTAATGGAAAAGGAACCTTGGGACATGCTTTATTTAAACTAGTGTAGTCTACACACATCCTATCCTTCCCATTGTTTTTCTTTACAAGTACAGGATTTGCTAACCACTCGGGATGATGTACCTCCTTGATGAATCCGGCCTTCAAAAGCTTATCGACCTCCTCCCCGATGATCCTGTGCTTCTCCTCATCGAAGCGGCGCAGGGGCTGCTTCACCGGTTTGGACCCGTCTCGGATGTCCAAGGAGTGCTCGGCGACCTCCCTCGGAATGCCCGGCATATTCGAGGGACTCCATGCAAACACGTCGTCATTCGCACGGAGAAAGTTGACGAGCACTGCTTCCTATTTGGGCTCGAGGGTGGCGCTGATCATCAGCACCTTCCCATCCGCGAGACCGGGGTCGAGCGGGACGGTCTTGGTGTCTTCCGCCGGCTTGAAGTTGCCAGCGTGTCGCTTGGGGTCGGGGATCTCTCCGGACAAGTCGTCGAGGGCCGCGAGGATGGCCGAATCCTCTATAGCCTCGGCTTTTTCCACACACTCGACGTCGCAGTCGTATGCGTGCTCGTAGGAGGTGTCGACGGTGATGACCCCCGAGGGCCCCGGCATCTTGAGCTTGAGGTAGGTGCAGTTCGGTACTGCCATGAACTTGGCGTACCCCGGTCGACCGACGATGGCGTGGTAGGTGCCTCGGAACGCAACCACCTCGAAGGTCAGCTCTTCCTTTCGGAAGTTCAAGGGGACGCCGAAACAGACAGGTAGCTTGATGCGGCCGATCGGGACTGCCTTCTTCCCCGGGACGATCCCGTGGAATCCCCCCGCGCTGGGCAGGAGCATGGTCCTCGGGATTCCTAGGAGGTCGAGGGTCTCGGTGTAGATGATGTATAGGCTGCTCCCCCCATCCATGAGTACCTTTGTGAGGCGGGTGTTGAGGATGATCGGATCGACGACGAGCGGGTAGACCCCAGCGCTGGGGATGTGCTCGGGGTAGTCGTCCTGGTCGAAGGTGATTGGCGTGTGTGACCAGTCGAGGTACTGAGGAGCCTGGGCTCGAACGGAGAAAACCTCTCGACGCTCCCTCTTGCGCTGGCGCGTGGTGAGGCGAGTCGAGGGTCCCCCGTAGATCATGTAGCAGTCGTGGACTTCGGGAAGCCTCCTTTTTTGACATCGCCCCTGACGTGGACGTCACAGGGCGGGTCTTCTTTGCCGTCGTCTCTCCTGAGGCCAGGAGGGTTGAAGTGTTTTCGAAGCATGCGACAGTCCTCGAGGCGGTGGTTGGCCGGCCCCATATGATAGGGACAAGGCTCCTTCAGCATCTTATCGAAGACGCCCCCGTCGGGAGGGGGCCCTCGAGGCTTCTTCTTGTGTGCCGCAGCGACAAGGTCGTTGGGCTCGTCGTCGGGCTCGACGTCGAGCTTGACGTTGCGTCGGTCTGGTTGCTTCTTCTTCTTCTTCTTCGTGCCACCATTGTCGTTGTTGTTGTTCCTTCTGGGCCCATTGTTCTTCTTGGGCTCGTTGTCCGAGCCCCCAGGCTCATCTGCCTTGCCTTTCCCCTTCTCTGGAGGTATCTGGAAGAACATGCCAACGGCCTCTTCGCCAGCTGCGTAGTTGGCGATGATGTCCATGAGCTCGTTGGCGGTCTTGGGGGTGTTTCGCCCCAGCTCCCGCACCAACTCTTTGCAGGTCGTTCCGGCGATGAACGCCGTAATGACCTCATGTTCGGAGATGTGGGTCAGTGCGGTACGCTGCCTCGAGAATCGGCGGGTGAAGGCGCGGAGGGTTTCCCCTGGCTTCTGCTTGCAGCTGCGGAGGTCCCAGGGGTTGCCCGGCCGCTCGTAGGTGCCTTTGAAGTTGCCCTTGAAGATCCTGACTAGGTCGGACCAGTCTTGGATCAAGTCCGGAGGCAGCTCCTCGAGCCATCTGTGAGCGGTGTCGGAGAGGAACAGTGGGAGTTGCCGAATCATGACGTGATCATTGTCGGCTCCTCCCAGCTGACACGCCAGCCTGAAGTCGGCAAGCCAGAGCTCTGGCTTGGTTTTGTCGTTGTACTTGACCAGGCTGGTGGGTGGACGGAAACGGACGGGCAAGGGGGTCCGCCGGATGGTTCTGCCGAAGACTCAGGGCCCCGGTGGCTCCGGAGACCGACATCGGTCTTCGTCGCTGTCGTAGCGCCCACCTCGATGAGCGTTGTAGCCTCGAGCCTCGGCGTCGCCGTACCGGCGTCGATTGTTCACCCAAGGGGGTCGATCGTCGATGAGGCGTTCCCGAACCGGTCATTGCTCGACTTGGCCCTGGGGCGCTTTGTGCTGGTGGACGGATACCTCTCGATTTTGTCGAGGGGGTACTTCGTGTCGCTCGGAGGCAGCCCCTCGACGCCTCGAGGCCGAGCTCTCCGCCTGCTGCACGGTCACAGTTTGGAGAAGCCCCTGGATTTCGTCCCTGATACGCCGTGCTTGGGGGGTCGATGGCGCTGGCATGTCACGGAGCAGCATTGCGGGCGCTACGATGTTCTGGCTGGCGCGGTTGAAGACTCGGGGCTCATTCGCCCCCTCCTCGAAGATTTGCCGGTGGACTTCCCGGGCCCGCTCGCGAGCTCCTCCACCCTGCGGACGCCCTCGATCCCGCTCGAGGGCGTGCTCGAGTTGCTGAAGCCGCAGGCGCTCCTCCTCGAGCTTACTGAGAAGCTCTCGGACTTGCGTGATCTGGACGTCTGGGGTGGATCGGCTCTGTCAGGACTCGGGGGGCTGGCATCTCGTGCTGGTGTAGCGTTGCCCCCTCCTCTTTCTTCTGTGGCCGCAGTGTCGTCGACGTCCTCCTGGGGGTCGGCCTGCTCGTCGAGGTGGAAGCATTCCCCGGTGGAATCGTAACCCTCATCGGGAGAGTCTGAGTCGGGGTCGGCGTGGTAGAAGTGGGGGAAGGATCCCCTGCGCTCCTCCGCCAGGCGACGTCGCAACGTGCCCGATGTCCGGGGTAGTCTTGGCTCGCCCGGTGAAAAGGTGGTGACGGGGTCGACCGTCGCACGCGGCGGAGTCCCTGGAGACCCGCTACGTGTCTGTATCTGCAATCCTGCGAGGGCAGAACAGAGTCCGGCGCTGTCGTGGAGCCCGTACGGAAACGGGTCGCACGGTGGTGGCGGGGTCGAGTGTGTCGGAGAGGCTACGGGAGCCTCCGGGGACGATGGTACGGCAGAGCCGAAGTCCCGCTCAGAGGGGTGCCCGCCCTCGTCCCGCAACCATGGGTCAAACAGACTCCCGAGAGGAGGGACTGTGTCGCCAGCTAGGGTCGGGGAAGCGGCATCTGACGTCTCGGAATCCGCACGACGATGAGCGCGTCGGAGTCGCTCGCGCCTCCTCCTGATCGCAGGCCAGAGGCGCAAGCAGAGGGACCGTCGCCTGATCCTTGCTGGCCCCGGCGTATCGAAGCTGCTGATGCCCAGGCCACGAGCGAAGGGAAAAACTATGAAGTGACCCTGGCCCGTGGATACGAACCCTAGACTGTCGAACCAGACGACGGTGGTGAATGGAAACGGTGGGATGGCGGAATCCATCTGAGAGAGTAGTTCGGAGTTGATCGACACGCAATTCCCCCTACCTGGCGCGCCAACTGTCGGTGTTATGACCCGGGGGTCAAGACCACCAACTAGTAAATTTGTATATCGCGTGCTCCCTCTCTCAGACGTGATGCAAGATGGACACAAGGTTTATCCTGGTTCGGGCAAAGAAGACCCTACGTCCAGCGGGGGAGGATGACCTGTATTATCTCGCACCCAAACGTGCTCGTACAGGGGGGGGTACAAGCTGAATTACATGGGTTTGCTCAGAGTGAGCTGCGGCCTAAGGCTAGCAGTGCTGCCCTAGGTGGTGAGTTGAATGCTCGAGGGGTGGCTCAAGCAGCGGGGTGATGATCGGGGCTGAAATCCGAATGCTGAGTCGTCTGGAAACTCAGAGATCGGACCCCTTTCTTCTACCTCGGCGTCCCCTTTTATAGACAAGGGGAGGTCCGAGGGTACATGATCCTAACTGTATAGTATGGGCGGCGTGTCCGGGCCATAGTGCCGACGAAGGGACGTCCAGCACTATGGCGGTATGGCCTTCCCGTCCTTCTGGCGCTCCGGGTCGTGGTGGCAGTAGAAGTCGTCGCGGCACAACTTCCGCAGACGGGCGCGAATCCCACGGCTGAAGCAAGACGGGGCGGATGGGACGGGCCCTATACTGGAGTTGTTGGAGGGAGGGGTCGAGCCCCTCGGTCGAGGGGGGGTCGAGCCCTGCGTGGCTCTGCCGTGTCCCAAAGTCGTCGTCGAGGGCCGTACTGTTCATTTGCCAAGGGGTGCTGCTGGAGTCCGTACTCGCGTAGTGGCGACAGTGGCGGCACAGTTGACAGGAATCAGGGACTTGACAGAGAGTTGTTGGATTTGACTGCGGACGCAGGCACCCATGGCATTAGGTGAATTTACTTTAACCCATGCCGGGAGCAGTTGGGCTGATCGAGCCTCCCGCTCGGGGGTCGTTCGTTCGACCCCTGGTCCGTTGCTCGTCGAGGTAGGGTCGGAGCAGAAACGGAGTCGGAGGGATCGAGGTGGAGGCCGGGGGGTCGTTCGTTCGACCCCTCGTCCGTCATTCGGCGTCGAGGTGGGCCGGCCCACGACTCACTGTCGTAGCCGGTGCGGGGAGCCTTCACGTGATGGGCCTTTCCTTACTGACTTGAGCAGTGGGCTGGTCCCTGCCTTAAAAATGGTTGCTATATTTAGCGTTAATTTATTGAAAGGTTTAGGGTACCCCTTACCTTCGTACCCGACACTGAGGTATTCATATGGCAGCCAAAGTAAACTTTTTGATAGGAAATGTTCTTCTCAATGTTTCATATAATCAGATATCATGAAACAAAGGCCGCATCTTTTTTAGTGCTACTAAAACATTTATGACTGATATATATATATTGCTACTGCTTTTATATGGACTAATTTTTGAATTATTTTTTGTACATATTTTTTTTTTGTATAATCAGCTCTTTGGTGGCTTTCCTTTACGGACTACCCAGAATAACTTGTAATTATAAGTTCAAAGCTCAAAACTATATAATAATTAATGTTTGATGTAGATAATGTTTTTTCTGATCATTTCAATTAGTGATAGCATCATTTCACCAAGATAGAACTGAAGATTCATATATTTCAGTAATTTTTTTCATATATGATTTTTTATATATGGTGCACGAGTGGGGGCAAGCGTCTAGGTACAGTTGCGTGGAAGGGACGAAATATTTTAGTAATTTTTTGTCATATATGATTTTTTATAAAATGGGATTGAATTCTTAATGAAGTACTTCAAATTTGATAGAATTAACTTTGGACGAAATATAACACGTAGCGTTAGCACGGGCAAATATACTGGTATTTGTAGAATAGAAATGAGAGGAGTTAACGTGTTCGGTCTTCATACAATGTTATTTTCTCGAGAACATGCCACACTTTCTTCACAACGCCACATCTCTTGCCTAAATGTGGAACATTTCATGATACAAGATACCTTTTATTTAATATTTATGAGATGTCTTAGGTTTTTTTATTCCATACTATTCATTAGATGTTACATGGTGTTTTTTTTCAAGCTAATATTTGTTCAGGAGCCGTTACATGGTGTATTTTAGATTATTTGCATGATTCGGCTAATGATTTCTGCGGTTGATAAGCCAGTTGATACGAGAAAAAATTTATACCATAGCTAACAAGGTATATTGATAAGTTCAAGCAAACATGATCAATTCATAAGATATTCCAAGGTGTATGTTGAATTATTCTCATAGCAGTTTCATGAGCCGTTTCTTGGATGTTCCCGAATGTGTTTTTTCATTAGTCTTCATATTTTTTGAGAAGATGGCACATTTTTCTGAACCTAGAATATTGTCGTGCTTAATAAAAGAACAATATTCTATTTTCATGAAACAATACTCTTCAACAAAAGTTTATCTAAATGTATTTTACCGGAGTCTTGTCTTGAAGGATTGTTTTTTAATAATATACGCAATTGTATCATTGGTATTTCATTTGGATGCTAATTTGTAAACCGTAGCCTTTTAAGTTTCAAAGTTTTTGTTTTTGCGTTATTAAATTTCAAAGTTCTAGCACATCTACTGAGATAACCAAGATATCCAGATTGTTTCTTGAAAGATTCCGTACGATGCTAGGCAGGCACGTCGGCCCATGCGGCACCCAGACACACAAAAAAAAACGCTGCAATACATTGTTTCTAAGCCCAACTATGCCCATCATTTTGCTGGCCCAATGGCTCGTGGCCCCGTTCTCAATTTCTCCCGAAGTCCCGATCAGCGATCAGTTTCTTTCCTAGAAATTTTTTTCTTTGTATAAAAGTCCGTAATAATTTTTAAAATTCTAAATCCGGGAATAACTTTCTCAACTTTTCAAACCATGTGCTTTACCTCTTTGTCCCTTTGCATACGTTTTTTTCTTTTTTATTTATTTCGGTTGAATCTTTCAAACATTATAAATTAGAAAATCTAATTTAGTTGGACTCCACATGGGTAAATCTATATAATAAACATATAATATGATATATTTTAGTATAAAGTTTTTGCTGTAGATTTAGATCTTTCTATGTTCCAATTGTGATGAAATTTTGTGATAGTCTAATTATTGTATACTTGAACTTTAGTAAAAATTTCATACTAATTAGATCATGTAAATAAATCTATAATTAAATTATACATTATCCACGAGTTATTTATAAAGGTGAGTGTGCGTGGATTGTGGTATCTACATTGTAATGTGGAACTCTAAAATAATGCAAGTATATTTGTCGGAGACCTAATTTAACGTAAACTTTCAAAAACAATCAACAACTAAAGACCTATCGATAATCATCTGAGGAAGGATGAGAGGCCCATCAAGGCCACGTCGTCGTCGGCCCACGAAGGGAGAGGCGCGGGACTCGCAACCCAGTCGGCCCGGGTAGGCAGACGTGCCCCGGGCAGACGTGCCTCCACCTCGCCCGACGCAGAAAGCGAGACAACTCAGCAATCCGCAGAAGATGTGGAAGACGTCGGAGGAATGACTCATTTTCCCCCGTCCAGAAGGAAGCAGCCGCCCATCCTTAGCCGTTGACGGTGCATCCTCCCCAAGATAAGAATGAAGGTACAGAACCACAAAGAATCGTACACCCCGTATAATCCGGTGCTCAGGATAACGCTCTGGCCCCTGCCGAACGGAGACATGTCGAGTTTCCCAATCAGGACGGGACGGAGCAGGGCAAATAGGCATCATGCCTCTCGCGGAAGCGGAGCCAATCTCATACGCCCCCGGACCCCTACAGGAACTCTCCGAACAGGGGAACATCGGGTACAGGGGACCCACAGAGTAACGACGTCCATTGGCCCGGTATGAAGGAATCTGTCGTACACAAAAAGAAATGGCGGGAAGTTGAACGGTGTACCCGCCAACGGTACAGCAGACGTCCATGCCTCTATCCTACTACGGGCTCAACCGGACCCCCCCCTATTCTCCGGTGGTGTGATGAAGGGCTGACACGACACCTTTCCTCCGACCAGGTACAAGGGCAATAGGAATATAGTATTATGAGTGTCCAACATCCTTCCGAACGAAGACAAGGATAAGGCACAACCTCCCATGTAGATCCTCCTCGACACACGCTTGTAATTCCCCTGAGCTCCTTGCGACTATAAAAGGAGAGCAGGGGGACGACGCGAGACATCGAACAACACAATCAAAACACACAGCTAGCAGATAGCACACTCACTCACTGAAGCATTCAGAGACCTGAGACTCATGCTCCCTCTCTTGACCCAGCTTGTAAACCCCCTCCAAGCAAAGATAAGAAACATGAGCGCTCCACACTGGACGTAGGGATTTCTTGCCTGAACCAGTATAAACCTCTTGTCTCTTTGTCTCACCATTCGGAACCCGACATGCGTACAAATTTTCTCGTTGGTAGTTTCTAAACACCGATAGTTGGCGCGCCAGGTAGGGGGCATCACGTGTCTCGACGTTTTAGTGGCTCCGAATGGCCTCGCTCAACTTCGACAACCCTGGTCTCTCCTTCATCCGCTTTGGGAGCCTGGAGTTTGCTTGCTCTCCGGATGGGACCCTCACCCGCGTGCTGTCTTCGCCGGACCAGGCTGTCAACGACATGACTCTGTCGGACGGAGACTCCCCGGCTCCCCGCGAGGACGCACTGATTGAGACCCTCTGGCCACGAGGCCCTAGAGCCATCCTCATCGGGCTTGGGGAAGAAACCCCCTAGAACGACGACAGAGAACTCCACCCGCTCGAAGCGTTCATGAACGACATGGGGGACTTTGACGACGATGACCACGAAACCAATTACGCGGCCGAGCATGCCGTGTTACGTTTCATGCGCTCCTAGTACGACTACCTCCTAGATTCAGACCCCAGCTCTGACCGCGACGAAATGCCGCCAGGTGATAGCTACCTCAAGGCTATCACCTCGACAGAAAAGGTCCACCAGGACACCAAGGGAAGCGTCGGCGACCTCCTCTCCAGCCCCGACGCGAGTAGAAAGCCCGCCACAAGGCGAATGACGTACTACACCTCGGATGAACAGTCCTCCGAGGGCAGTGACCGCCCGCTCCTCCGCAGGTGCAGACCGCGTCAGCGCGCTGAGGGTCATCGGGCGCACTGACCTTCTCCGAACCGGGTACAGAGACAGGCGCTCTCTTACATTGATGCCGCCATCCAGATCGAGGGAGGCGCGCCACTGCAGGAAGGTGTCCCCGTCACGTATCCGTTCGGCCTTGTCAGCGCCGCATCTATCCTCAAACAGCTCATTACTTTGAAGATGACTGACGCCCCCGACGACAAATTTGTGGGAACCATTGATTCATTTTATGACCTCCTAACTGAGCATGTCACTCTTGAGGTCAGCGAGACCCCCTCACGAGAGTGTTTCATGTGCGACGGGAGGGAAGCCACCCCCGAGGGAGCCGTGCGCGAGCTCGATGAGGATGGCAACGAAATCCTCCCTGGGAACCAGGAGGCCCTCACTCCACCGCATGTCAACCTCGACGCCATGCAGGCCTGGCAGAACGAGCTCAACGATGCTCACCTCCAGATCGACAACGAGCGTGCTCTCCTCGAGCAGTAGCTAAACCCCCAACCAGTGGTCGGTCCCCAAGCCCGAGCTCGGGAGGTGCAATGCCGCATAGTTGAGGATGACGAATCCCCCACCGACTTTCCCAAGGGCACAGCAGAACATAGCGGTCGCCGCCATGCTCATGAGACAGTTCCCAGAGCCCACGACACCCAAAGAGAAGAAGCTTAGAGGAGAGCTACGCGTCCTCCTTGACCGCGCGGCGGCTCAACAGGCGGAGAGCTCAGCACGACAGAGAGCAGGGGCTCTCTCTAGCGTGCAAAACACCCCGCCGCCTGAGAACTCCGTTCGCCAGAGGCAGAGGACAACCCCCACGAGGGATCAGGAGCCAGGCAGGCGGCGTCCCGCCGGCGGAGCGCGTTTCGACAGCGACGACCACGACCAAAGTGACACCGATGACGATGATAGGCGACGTGGACGACACTCACGCAGGGGCGGATGACACGATCCTGACGAGGACAAGGACTCCAGTCCGGAGCCTACCGGACCACGCTGTTTCTCCTCGCGCATACACGCTGCTCGGGTCCCACCGCGTTTCCGACCACCAACCTACATCCAGAAGTATACGGGGCTCATGAACCCTAGCCTCTGGTTGGGGGACTATTGGTTCGCTTGCGAGGCAGGCGGAGCAAACGATGAGAATTTCATAATCCGTCACCTACCGTTCTACCTCTCGGATACGATGCGCGTGTGGTTAAAGCACCTCCCAAAAGGAAAGATCCGGAACTGGAGGGACCTGAAGGAGTCCTTTGTCAGGAACTTTCAAGGAACCTACATCCGGCCTGGGAATTCCTGGGACCTCAAGAACTACAAACAGAAGCGAGGCGAGACCCTTCGCGAATACATTCGTCACTTCTCCCAACAGTGCAATGAGCTCCCAGATGTAGCCGACGGCAATGTTGTCACCGCGTTCCAATCGGGGACGACTTGCGAGTCCATGGTCCACAAACTGGGACGTAAGAAGCCCAAGACGACGAAGGAGCTACTCGGCAACGCCACAAACCACGCCTTAGGCGAGGAAGCGGTCGACGCCATCTTCTAGGGCACGGCTAGCTAGAGCAAACACGATGAAGTAGAGGCCGAAGGACCCTCGACTCGTCCACACAAGAAGGGGCGCAACCGACCACGGTATGACACGTCGCTCGTAGCGGTGACAGAAAAAGGCAAGGGGCAACAAGACGTACCAGTTAACGACCACTTCGAGAAGATGCTGGAATGGACTTGTCCGAACCACGCAGCCCCCGTCAAACACCTTCTTAAGGACTGCAACCTCATGAAAAAAATTCCTCGGAGGTGGCTCAAAGAAGAAGAGGTGGTTGAAGAAGGAGGACGAAGGAGAAGAAGGCGGAGGAAAGGACGACGACTACGTCCCGGCGGACGAGACCCTGATGATCTTCGGCGGCCCGGCGTCGTGCAGCTCCAAGCGTCAGTAGAAAGTCGCTCATCGAGAGGTATACGCTACCACCCCCGCTGTTCCCACCTTTCTAAAGTGGTCGGAGTCTTCTATTACTTTTAACCGTAGTGATCATCCCGACTATGTACTGTACCCCGGGCGTTATCCATTAGTTGTTGATCCCATCGTTGGCACGAAGCACCTCACCAAGGTCCTCAAGGACGGCAAGAGTGGGTTCAATATTCTTTACACCGAAACCCTCGACGCAATGAGAATACCCCGATCACGTCTACGGCCCTCGGGGGCTCCGTTCTTCAAAGTGATCCCAGGCAAGAAAGCAGACCCCATTGGTCAGATTGATCTGCTCGTCACTTTCGGTGGACCAAGCAACTTTCGTAAGGAAGCGTTGACCTTCGAGGTCGTCGGTTTCAGGGGAACCTGCCACGCCATACTCGGTCGGCCGTGTTATGCGAAGTTCATGGTTGTCCCTAACTACACCTATCTGAAGCTAAAGATGCCAGGCCCGAAGGGCGTCATCACAGTGGGCACGGCCCCCAGACGTGCGTACGAGTGCGACGTCGAATGCTGCACGTACGCGTCGGCGCTCGTAGCCTTGAAACAACTCGCGGCCGAGATGGCGGCCGAGGATAGCGCGTCATGATAAGAGGTCCCAAACACCAAGAGGGTTGGATCTTTTGAGCCTACAGGGTCTACGAAGGCAGTCGTGCTCGACACTCGGGACGGAGAAGAAAGGACCTGCACGTCAGCACCTCCCTTTCTCCTAAATAGGAAAGCGAGCTCGTCGACTACCTCCGTGCGAACATCGACGTATTCGCGTGGAGTCCCTCGGATATGCCAGGCATACCCAGGGATGACGCCGAGCACTTCCTACATATCAAGCAGGGCTCCTGACCCATCAAGCAACGACTGTGTCGTATTGACGAGGAGAAACGCGTCGCGATCGGAGAGGAGATCAAGAAGCTCCTCGTCGCAGGTTTCATCAAAGAGGTGTACCACCCTAAGTGGCTCGCCAACCCTGTCTTGGTACATAAAAAGAATGGGAAATGGAGAATGTGCGTTGATTACACGAGCCTTAATAAGGCTTGTCCAAAGTATCCATATCCTTTACCCCGCATAGACCAAATAGTCGATGCAACATCACGGTGTGAACTCCTCTGCTTCCTCGATGCGTACTCGGGGTACCACCAAATCAAGATGAACGAGTCAGACCAGTTTGCGACGTGGTTCATCACTCCATTCGGATCCTTCTGTTATGTCGCCATGCCCTTCAGGCTTCGAAATGCTAGGGCCACCTTTCAGCGGACCATGATCCGATGTTTCGATGAACTCGTGAGCAAAATCGTCGAGGTCTATGTGTACGACATCGTCGTCAAGACCCAGCATGCCGACGGACTCGTGGCCGACCTTGCCCTCATGTTCGCAAAACTCAAAAAGAACAACATCAAGCTTAACCCAGAGAAATATGTCTTCGAGGTCCCCAAGGGCATGCTCTTGGGCTTCATTGTCTCCGAAAGAGGGATTGAGGGTAACCCGAAAAAATCACCGCCATCGAAAAGATGGGGCCGATCCATAACGTGAAAGGGGTGCAGCAGGTCACTGGCTGCCTCGCATCGCTTAGCCGTTTCATTTCCCGCCTCGGCGAAAAAAGTTTGCCTTTGTACAGGCTCCTGAAAAAATATGAGCGATTCGCATGGGCGTCTGAAGCTCAATCAGCTCTTGACCACATCAAGCAGCTGTTGACCAACGCCCCTATCCTGGTCTCACCCCACGACGAGGAAGAACTCCTGCTGTACATCTCCGCCACAAGGCAGGTGGTAAGCACGGTTCTAGTCGTGGAAAGAGAAGAGGAAGGGCACGCACTCAAAGTACAGAGACTCGTGTATTTTGTCAGTGAAGTACTGAGCGATTCAAAAACCCGGTATTCTCATCTGTAGAAATTGGTATACGTGGTGATCATGACTAAAAGAAAGCTATTGCATTACTTTGGGTCACACAAGGTAACAGTCGTGAGCGACATGCCGCTGAGAGAGGTCATCCTAAACAGGGACGCCGCCCATCGCATCGCCAAGTGGGCGTTGGAGCTAATGGATAAAAATATTGCTTACGCCCCGCGAAGGGCTATCAAATCACAGGTCCTGTCCGACTTCATTGCGGAATGGACGGATGCGGCCCTCCCTACTCCAGTTGTTGAGCAGGAGTATTGGACCTTGTACTTTGATGGGTCCCTCATGAAAACCAGCGCAAGTGCAGGAATCGTCCTGACGTCACCCCATGGGGTGACCATGAGGTATATGGTGCGTTTGTTGTTCCCGGCGTCCAACAACTAGACGAAGTACGAAGCCTTGCTTAGTGGACTACGGATTGCGATCGACCTAGGCATAAGACGGCTCGACGCTCGCGGCGACTCCAAATTAGTAGTCAACCAGGTCATGAAGCAATCCAACTTTGTCGACCCGCGCATGACTGCCTATTGCCAGGAGCTGCGAAAACTCGAATCCAAGTTTGATGGTCTCGAGCTCAACCACATACCCCGGCGTCAGAACGAGGAAGCCGACGCACTGGCCAAAGCGGCCTCAGGCCGAGAACCCGGGCCTCCCAGGGTGTTTACGAACGACCGACCAAAGCCGTCCATCAACACCGAGGAATCAGAGGTTTCCAGCTCTCCTGGCGCCAGCTCCTCGATGACCTCAATAGCCATCGAGGCCTTGGCCGCCCGTGGCAACGAGGTAACAGAGGCGATGAACATAGAGCTGGAAGAGTCGACGCCAAGGAAGAGATTGGAGGCAACCGTACATAGATCGCCTGACCAAAGGCGAGCTCCCCACGGACCAGGTGGAGGCTAAACGGCTCGCCAGACAAGCCAAGGCGTTCGCTCTTGTCAACGGTGAGTTGTACAAGCGAAGCGCGACCGGTGTTTTGCAACGTTGCATCCCGACCAAGCAGGGGGAAAAACTGTTGCAAGATATCCACCAGGGGGTCTGCGGACACCACGCAGGAGCTAAAACTCTCGTGGGCAACGCATTTCGACAGGGTTTCTACTGGCCGACGGTCGTGGCCGACGCCCAGGTCTTGATCCGCGCCTGTGAGGGTTGCCAATTCTTTGTCGGGCAGATCCACATGCTCGCTCAGGCACTCCAAACCATTCCCCTTACGTGGTCATTCGTGGTTTGGGGGCTCGATGTTGGGGATATTACCTCGGCATATCCCCAGGGACCTTATGGGCCTGCCGACCTGAAGACGGCCCAGCCCGTGAGGCCTTGCGGCACGCGACCAGCCCGCCGTGCTCGCCAAGGACTCCGAAGAAGTCTTGCTCGCCAAGGAAGATCCTAGTAGATAGACTCGGATCCCTTTCCATAGGAAACCGATCGTAATCTGTTAGGATATGGGAATTGTAACCCTGATCCCTGGCTATATAAGGTGAGCAGGGAACCCCCCCCTCAAAAAGACCTCTCACAACCTCTCACAACCTCTCTCAGATCATCTATGGATCTTGTAACCTAATACGCAAGATCAATCTAGCCACCAAAACATAGGACGTAGGGTATTACGGCGATTTGTCGGCCCAAACCTGTATAAATCATCGTGTCTACGCTCTCTGTGTTATGCTTGATCGCCGTCGCCACACCTCTGCCTACAATCTACTACCGTAGGGTACCCTCTAGGTAGACTGCGACGCATATTTCGTCGACAGTTGGCGCGCCAGGTAGGGGGTGTGTGCATCGACTTCATGGCTCGTCAAGCGGTCACCTTCCCGGATTTGATGGTCCTTCCGGTGCCTGGCACCGTGCTCCAGATCGGATCTGTATCTTGGACCATCGGATGCCTCCTAAAGAGCTAGCTGAGTTGAAAACTCAGTTAAACGAGTTGCTTGATAAGGGTTTCATTCGACCTAGTTCATCGCCATGGGGTTGTCATGCAATTTTCGTGAAAAAAGAAGGATCACACCCTTCGTATGTGCGTTGACTATCGTCCTTTGAACGAGGTGACCATCAAGAACAAGTATCCCTTGCCGTGGATTGATCTTCTCTTTGATCAACTCGCTGGAGCTTCGGTGTTTTCCAAGATCGACTTGCGATCAGGGTACCACTAGATCAAGATTCGACCCGAAGATGTCCCAAAGACGGCTTTTACCACTAGATATGGGCTTTATGAATATCTGGTAATGTCGTTTGGTTTGACAAATGCACCGGCATACTTCATGTATCTGATGAACTCAGTGTTCATGCCAGAGCTGGACAAGTTTGTTGTTGTCTTCATAGATGATATTCTCGTCTATTCCAAGAATGAAGAAGAGCATGCCCGTCATCTCCGAATCGTCTTAACTCGATTGCGTGAGCACCAGCTTTATGCTAAGTTCAGCAAATGTGAGTTTTGGCTGAAGGAAGTGCAATTCCTAGGACATGTTTTGTCCAACGGAGGCATGGCAGTTGATCCTAGTAAAGTAAAGGACATTCTGGGTTGGAAGCCACCAACGACAGTTCATCAAGTTCGAAGTTTCCTCGGTATGGCTGGTTATTATCGTCGGTTTATTCCAGACTTCTCTCGAGTCTCGAAGCCAATTACCAGTCTACTAAAGAACCAGACCAAGTTCGTGTGGTCTGCGGAGTGCGAAGAAGCTTTTCATGCTTTGAAGAAGTTAATGACCACAACTCCCGTATTAGCTCAACCTAATATCGAGAAGCCCTTTGATGTATATTGTGATGCATCCGGTATTGGTATTGGGTGTATCCTGATGCAAGAAGGAAGGGTCATTGCTTATGCTTCAAGACAGTTGAAGAAGCACGAAGAAAACTATCCAACTCATGATCTGGAGTTAGCGGCAGTTGTCCATTCATTGAAGATTTGGCGACATTATCTTCTGGGCAACCTTTGTCATATCTATACGGATCATAAGAGTTTGAAGTATATATTCACTCAGTCTGAGTTGAATATGAGGCAAAGACAATGGTTAGAGCTTATCAAAGATTATGATCTTGAAGTGCATTACCATCCAGGTAAGGCAAACGTTGTAGCTGATGCCTTAAGTCGTAAAGGCAGTTGCAATTGTCTGAGCCTAAGGACGGTAAATTCCACACTCTGTTATGAGTTAGAAAAGCTAAGCATATCCATGGTTCAGCATGGCAGTCTAGCTAACATATCTGTGGAACCCAGCATTCGGCATCAAATTATCAAGGCTCAACGAACCAATATAGGCATCACACATCTTAAAGGAAAGGTGAAATTTGGGATGCCCACTTGTTTTAAGTTAGATGAATCTGATGTACTTTGGTTCAAGGACTGTCTTGTGGTACCTAAAGTTCCAGAGTTACGACAAGCTATTCTTGAGGAAGCTCATACTTCTCGTTTGTCCATTCACCCTGGAAGCAACAAAATGTACCAGGATTTGAAGAGGAAGTTTTGGTGGACAAAGATGAAGATTGAGATAGCAGGCTACGTGGCCAAGTGTGACACTTGCCAGAAAGTGAAAGCAGTGCGTTTGAAACCAGGAGGTCAACTTCAACCTTTACCAATTCCAGTTTGGAAGTGGGAATACATCAGTATGGATTTCATAGTAGGTTTGCCAAAAACCTCGAGTGGCTATGATTCTATCTGGGTCATTGTTGATCGGCTCACCAAATCTGCACATTTTCTACCAGTGAAAACAAAACATCCTACGGTTGCTTATGCCAAGTTGTTTTTGGCAAGAATAGTGAGTCTACATGGTATTCCTAAGACCATCGTATCTGATCGTGGAACTCAGTTTGTCTCAGCTTTCTGGAGACATCTCCATGAGTCTTTGGGCACTAAACTTTTGTACAGTACTGCGTACCATCCTCAAACTGATGGTCAGACTGAACGAGTCAATCAAGTTCTCGAAGATTTGTTGCGATGTTGTGTCCTTAACTTTGTAGAAAAGTGGGATGAATGCTTACCTTTGGCAGAGTTCTCTTACAACAATAGTTACCAACAAAGCATAAAATGTCACCATTCGAAGCTTTGTATGGTCGTGGTTGCAGAACTCCTCTTAATTGGTCGGAACCCGGAGAACGTGAGTTCTTTGGTGTTGACCTAGTTAAGGAAGCTAAAGATAAAGTTAAACAAATTCGCATCAACCTTGAAATAGCTCAGTCAAGGCAAAAGAGCTATGCTGATAAAAGGAGAAGGCCACTTCAATATCAACCGGGAGATCATGTGTATTTGAAAGTCACACCTATGAAAGGAGTCTCTCGTTTTGGAGTGAAGGGCAAGTTAGCACCTCATTATGTCGGTCCATTCCCAGTTTTGGAACGTATTGGCAAGGTGGCTTATCGTTTGAAATTGCCTGACATCCTCTCCGCCGTTCATGATGTGTTTCACGTATCACAATTGAAGAAGTGTCTTCAAATTAAAGATACAACAGTGGAAGTTGAAGGAGTGCAGTTAGAACCTGATGTGACCTACTCCGAGTATCCTGTAAAGGTTCTCGATCAAAAGGATCGAATTACTCGTCGTAAGACCATCAAGTTCTACAAGGTGCGGTGGAATCAGCACTCAGAAGAGGAAGCTACATGGGAGTCTGAAGATTTTCTTTTAGAAAATTTCCCAGAGTTTTATGCTTCTATCGTTTGAGCTGTTTTGTAAAGACCTGGTCATAGTTGTAACAAGGATGATGTGAAAAAGAAAAGTTCTTGAAACGTTTCCTTTTCCGTTACTTTGTTTCACTCCTAAATCTCGGGACGAGATTTCTTTTAGGGGGAAGGATTGTAACACCCCGGGTGTTAATCTTGTTAATCTCTTAATTAAAATTTGATCATGTCATCATATGCATTAAGCATCATTCATTTGTTTAAAAACCTGGATATGCATTGAACTAAAATGAGTTTACTTGCTTGTGTTTGATCAATTGTTTGAATGCAGGTCATCTTTTCAAATTCTCAAATTAAAATTTGGAATCCAAACCCTTTTCCCAGAGGGGGTTGGATTAAACCCTAAACATGATTTTCAAAATCTATAAAGTTTTTGCTTATGGTTGTTTAAGCAAAGTTGTAGATCTTGAGGTTTTGAACATCTTTTGTGTTCAAAGTTTTCCCTGAAAACCCTGGAAGCTTGAGCATTTTGCAAAGTAGCCGCAGGGTCAGTTCTGTCCTTTCCTCGAGCAGTTGCATGGCGGGGTCGATCTCGACGTCGCTCCTAGCCGACACTTGTCGCCAGCCGCGCAACGCCTGTCCATGGACTCCCGTCTTGTCGAGTGTATGTGGCGAAATCACGGAACCCGTTGCCGTCTTTAAAAGCGGGACACCGTCCTCTCTTCTTTCCTTTCCACGCCACTACTCCACTCTTCTCCATCGCTTCGCTCTGCTCTGTTCCGCCGAGCGCTTCACCTCCATTAACGAACTCGTCCAAGCTCGTTAGCTGCTTCCAATCACTCAATCTTTCATCATTGCCTTTGCCTTGACCTTGCGCATCCTTGGGGTAAGTTTGTTGAAGCCTTCGAGCCCGCATTCGTTCGGTGCGGATCCGTCTTCCTCAGCTCCGCCGAAACCGCCGCCGCTCTGGTCCGTCTTCGACCGAGCTGCGCTGGAGCCGCATTGTCTTGTTGTCTTATGTTTCTTGCTCCTTGTTCATCTCTGATGCTTGTCGGTTCTCCGTTTTGCAAATGGTGGACCATAGCTCCGGGAATATCTTCGTGCCGCGCAGTTCTTCGTCTCTGCCGGCGCGTTCTCCATCGACGGTCGTCTCTGCTTCCTCTCCGGCCGCGATTGCTAGCGTTTCCTGACCAGGGTGAGCTCCTCGACCTATCTGCTCTTCTCGTTTATCCTTGTATCGAGCCTTAGAGCTCTGTCCTCGAGCGCTGCCGCTGTTCTTGTTCGGCGCGGCGGTGTGTTCGTCGTCTAGCCGTTGTTGAGGATCTTTTCGAGATCCAAGTCTCGCGCTAGCTTCGCCTAGTCGTCCTGAGTCAGTCTCGAGGGGTAGTTTCCCTTGAGCGCGTGCGTGTTCTCTTCGGCGCGCGTCGCGCAGATCTCCGCCGACCGCCAGTGCCGTCGACGAGGGTGTTGCGTTCCGTTCTGAGTTCGCCTCGTGCGCGTTTTGCGTTGTTTGGGGGCCGCTTAGCTTGCTGGAGCTGTTGGTTGTTTCGATCGAGGGTCGATCGAGGTCTGATCGAGGCCTAGTGTCTCTGCTCGAGGCCTAGCTCCTTCGATCGAATCCTGTGTCCGTCGGCATGTGTGCGGTCGAGCTTGGTTCACCACCATGGTCGTCGAACGAGGTTGGCTGTGTAGGTTTTAGCCTCGTTTCTGTGGGCGTTTTGCTCGCGGTTGTCTTCTGAGTCGTGATCAAGGCCTAGCCTCTTGATCAAGTGTCGATCGAGGCCTAGCGTCTCTGTTCGAGGCCTAGTTGTGTCGACCGAGGCCTAGCTTCTCTGATCGAGGGTCGGTCGAGGCCCAGTTTCATCGATCGAGACCTCGTTTCTTTCAGTCGAGGTCTGTCTTCGTCGATCGAGGCCTAGTTTCTCTGATCGAGGGCTGTGTTCGATGGTGCGCGATCGGTCGAGCCCCGGCAGATCGCCAGCACCCTCGATGAGGTGTCTCTGAAGGTTTGTTTGAATCGTAGCGTACCTCGTTGGGTTTGGCTCGGCGAGCTGAAGCAGGTTCGAGGGGTAGCCGTTCGGTTTGGTCACCGATGGCGACTCGCCGCCGTGTTTGTGGTCTTCGACGCCACCGCTCGAGCCTCTGTGCCGCTGATGGTCGGGTCTCGGCCGTCAGTGGGTTTGTGCAGGGTTTTTCCTGTTCCTGTTTAGTTCAATTGTTTCTAATCATGTAACATTGCCCCATTTAACTATAAAATGTTTAGAAACCCTAATACCTTTAGGATTTGAAGTGATTTTGGATTATTTGGTACATATGGTCATTGTCCAGTGACAAACACAAGTTGGGCATGCTTGATGTAATGTTGCTTGCTCAATTCTTTTGGATGTAATGATTAACTTAGATAATCCAGATAAATAGGGTTTAATTAATTTGCTTTCTAACCTAGTGTTGCTTTCCTTCGTGAAGGGGAGTAGGACTCAAGGTGTAATCTGTTTTAGTCTTCTCTTATGAGCATGCTTGTTTGAGTTGAGCATCATGTTTCTATTCAAGCATCATCTAAGACATGTCATTTATCGTGTAGATTGTTCGTTGGTTGGGTTGGATACCTCCAGTGAAGGGGTTTTCTCTCTTGAATCTGAGCCCGAGTTCGTTTATCCCTCCAACCAAGGCAAGCCCTGGTGCATTCAAACATTTCCTTGTATTTAAAATGATTGCTTTAAATACACTTATGTTTATACTATTGCATTACGGTATTCAATCAAATTCCTACTTGATGCATAGCCTTACCTTGAATTATTTATTCCTGTACCTTGATACCGTTTTAAAAATACGATTGTTGCTTTATGCTGCTTAGCAATGCTTAGACCGATAGAGTCAGATGATTTCCTGTCATCTGCGAGAATAGGTGGTAACCTGTTTGCTTCGGCAATGGTTCTGTTTTCGAGATGAATAGCGGATTGCTGCGGCAAATGGCTATGTCCTCTTGATGGAAGTAATAATCTGAGACCGGGCGGACACGGTGTTGGAGAGCCACCAGATGTGGATATCTGGTGAGCGGGTTCTTTCCGCCTGTGTCGATTAGGAACCGTCCGTTGTAGACGTCCAAGGGTTGTGACTTTGGAGTACTTATCACATACTCCGGGAAGCTGGACTCTGTCTATTCTCGCTTGAAGAACGGTTAACCCGCACTGGGAGTGGAGAGATGGCGAGAGTAGTGTGTACCCTCCAAGTTAGCGAACTGGATGGAGGTGTACTGTGCTCTCTGGTGGCGGAACCCCGGTCTTGGCGAGAGGATCCAGGGAAAGGTAGCCATATGCGTGTTTTAAACCGGTTCGAATCGTCGTGTTTCTCGGATATGGAAACATGACCCTGTCCTCTACCGCGTAGTAATACACTTTAACTGGATACTTGTTGGATCCCTTCGTGGATGTTTATTACCTTGTTATCGATCATACATCTAGATCGATACTTGAGTAATCTTATGGATAACATAAATGATTTCAATTCTTTTTATAAATGCTCATTTATGCAAAATACTTGATTCTTGCAAACCACACCTTGAATCCTATCACTTGCATACTGTTTTGTCCACCAAATACTTTTCTTTGTCGGATAAGTCTTGTGGAGTACTCCCGTACTCAGGGTTTGTTAACCCCTGTTACAGATGAGGATCACAACCCGGTTTGTGTGGCTTCTTGCTGCATGACCGTGGTCAGTGTAGATGAAGATGAAGAATAAACTGTCTTTGCTTGACTCTTGGGCAAGAGTACCTCGGTTCTCTGTGTTCTTGCTCTATCAGCAGCTTGATGTATCTTATCGTATGACACTAAGTTATGTTTCAAAACTTATGGTTTGTAATATGACTTTAAATTTCCGCTACTTTGATGTAATATAAAAATTTGGTATTACTTCTGTCATGATTGTAATGAGGTGATCCTGTTCGGAAAGAGGTGGATGACCCGCTGCAAAGTGGCGACACCTGATGGACTAATTAAGGTTTGGATCACCTGTTGGGATTAAGTTGGTTAATCCTGGCAAGTGGGCCCTATCTTAAGAGGTTCTGTCACAAACACTCACCGCGATAGCGAGATGGAGGCCACCCCCATTTTCTCCAACGATTCGTCCCCCGACGAATCAAAAAGCAAGTTGGCAGGGACTCCCCACGCCAACCAAGACAACGCCACACGAAGCAGGGAGAGCAGGAGACGTTACTCCTGTCTCCCAAAACGGGAGAGGGACAGGGACCGCCGACCAGACTACCGTAACGCTAGAAGGGCCGGTCATCACCGGGACCACCGGTCGGGCAGCTCCGAGCGTTACCCGCAGAGGTACGACTACAGGCGAGACAATAGTTACGTCGCCAACGCAGACGAAAAATCAAATACGGATTACGACGCTAGTTATGAGAAGATCCTCGACGGCCCCTGCCCCATCCACAAGAACTCCAAGCACTCCATGCGAAACTGCGAACTCCTTAAGTCAGTAGTGAAGGGAAGAAGAGACAAGAGAGCAAACTCCGGCAAGAGCGAAGACCAAGACCCACCAGCACCAAAATTCTGACCACATTCAACGACGTACTCCATCTTCGGTGGTAGCATGGTCGTTGAAGGAGAAAGGCGACATCGCCAAGTTCGCAAAGAAATTTACTCTGTCGCCACCAAAAGAGATGATTCGGCCGACGCCCGCTACCTAGACTGGTTGGAGCAGCCTATTAGTTTCTTCGGGCAAGACGAGTCGACGGACTATAGGTACCCTGTCCGTTTTCCACTCATCATCGACCCAACCATCGTGACGTGCCGTTTCAGGAAAGTGCTAGTTGACGACGGTAGCGCGTTAAATATCATCTTCACCGACGCATTCCGCCAGCTCGATTACTCAAAGAAGGACCTCCTGCCGGCGAATTTCCCTTTCTGGGGCATCATCCCAGACAAGGCATCCACGCCAGTAGGACAAATTACACTCCCCGTGCAATTCGGCGACCAGAACCACTTCAGGGTCGAGAACATCAACGTCATCGTCACTAACTTCCAAACAGCCTACCATGCGATCCTTGGTCGTCCAGCACTCGCAAAGCTCATGGCAGTACCGCACTACACCTACATGGTGTTGAAGATCCCGACGCAGCAAGGCATCCTTAGCCTCCGCACCGACCTGAAAGTCGCATATGAGTATGAACATCAAACAAAAAACGCCGTCGGGAGGCCCCGTCCCCGCGACAAATATAGTTCCAGCACTAACGACAACCCTGCCGCCAAGAGGTCAAAGGAAACGCAAGCATCAATCACCGGCGCCGGCCCCTCTCGCAACTACGCATGAGGGCCTACGATTCCTGCAATACAAATAGTCCAGATACTTGAAGCGGGTCAATAAAATTTGTACTCTCTATCCCAATAAATAAATAAACTGATATGTTTTTCGTTACATGCCATATACAATTCGACCCCTGCAAAACGCCTATGGCATTCGACGACCTCTCCAAAACACTCCCACAGTGTTCGACGACCCCTCCAAACGCATTACGGCGTTCTCCAAACAGTCTGGCCATAACCGAAAACCTTCAAATCTGGTCTATCAATTTCATAACGCATAGAAGTAGCTACCCTATACGTTATGATCGTATTGATAGACCTCTCAGATGATGCATCTCCAACAACCGAGAAACATCACCTGTGTTGAAGGCGATGAGGATATGCACCCAGAATCTGTATACGACCACGGTACGGTCGACGACTCTACAAGCAGCATGACTTTGCGCCCAGCGTCTGCAGGAACGGTCTCCACAGGCCCTAGTCATGCCACGATCGAGCCTCTCGGAAAAGGGTTCTGTCCCTAGCATCACCCTAAGCATGCATGAGTTGTTCGCCCTCTGCGCCGCAGGTTGCTAGCAGCCTACCCCCTGGTAATCCCCGTGGCGCCTACGCGTGCAGTAGCTCCGGGCTCTACGATCCGGGCCATAGTGAACCCAGGGCCGAACGATTCATCGCTACGTCTCACGACTTAGCAGGCACGACAGGACATACAAGTAAAACAAAAGCTCATCGCCCGGATATTTTATAGCTTTGTAGTTTTAACTAACACATCTGAATCCTTGTATCTGGGATACAAACTACTGTTGTCCAGCAGCAAACAGATCAACGTCCTTAGCTACATCTCCGCGACACGATCAGCATCCGCCTTGAGACGATCCGAATCCTCATCCGACATCCCTGACATGAACCCAGTCTCCACGCGACCAAGCTCAAGCTTCGGGTAATGAGATTGCAACATAGCCAAGCCATGAGCAGTCACGCTCCGGGCCGCCAAAGTCGTAAATGACCGATGTCTGCCCCACAGGCCGCGAACCCTCGTTAACACACCATCCATGGTCGCCTGATCAACAGGTTCAGGAATAAGCGCCCGGCCATCAACACATCCACCACGGGAGCGATCTCCCGCGCCAACGCCCAGAAGTTGTTGTGGTAAGAATCTACCTTACCCTGCAGGTCTGTAAATTGAAGACGAACATTGCTCCGGTAAGCTGCGGAAATAGCAAATACCAAGTAAGGGAACTACACAATTAAAGCAATAGGTAGTAAAGCATTACCTTCGTGCATTGCTCGCATCTTGTAAATTTCTTGTTTGGTAGCACAGGCTTTCTCCTTCGCAAGACGCTTAGCTTCTTCAGCACCAAGAAGCTCTACACAATAACCAAGAAACATTACCACAAGGTCGAGGCAACAAGTTTTACAAACAAAGAGCAAAGAAGACTTAAGAGCGGCAAGCTCGTCGACCTTCTCAATATGTGACTAGAGCTCCGCGACCTCACGCTCCTGATTTTGGATTGTGGCTCACAGCACTTGGGCACGCTGGTTTGCTGCCTCCAAGCTTTCCTCCAGTCCCGCAAACTAACCCTCGACACGAGCAATATCACAACACAGGCGCTCGTTCTCAGCAGTTAGTTTCGCAAGATGGGCGGCCATCACCTTATGCTCCTTTCCGGACTTAAAAAGTCCCTACGACGACACAATAGCAGTTCAACAAAGGAGGCACAGAGACAACACATAAGTAGCCAAGGGTCCGAAGCTACCTTGATTCGCCCGAAACCGATCGCTAGCATCATTAAGAAAGGCAGCCGCTTCCTCTTCGGCCTCGTCATCCTCGACAACAACAAATTCCTCACCATCACGGCGGAAAGTACGGACTGGCGCCGGCTTCGACTCGTCTTCTGCTCGAGGAATCTCCTCCACTACCTCCGGCTCTTCCAGCAGCACGGCCGACCTTCTTCTCTTCTCCAGCCTCGGACACGACGCCGAGGGTGCTAACAGATTCGGCACAACACCACAAACCGGTTCTGCATCAACAGCCGCAGAGCCAGAAGCACCATCAACAAACATCGCCCCTTCACTTGCAGCAGGATCCTCCTCACAAATTGCAGAATCAGCAGGCATAGGGGTGCCATGTCTCTCTGAGCCAGTCTCAACACGCGCTCCACCGGCGACGCCCGATTTATTGTCATGAGACGCCAGCGGATCCTCAAAATCCGGTACCCTACCCAAAAATAACATCATACGCACATCAACAAAGGCGATTAAGACACAAAAAAGAGATGAAGCACTTATAGGGACGATTTCTGATGAACCCTCATGAACCTCCGACCAGGAACTTCTCCCACGGAGCCTGATGGAACAACCATAGGCCAATGCTCAAACGACGCAGCAGGATGCCCTACTCCAAAAGAAGTCCCGACAGCCGCCTTAGTACCTGAGCTAGAACACCCTTCTCCATCCAGGGTCACGGCCGGCGTGTCATCCCGCCCGACCCATCGTCAGACGAATCAGACATTGACGACTTAGGATGCGCGGCGCCCTCATTGATAACAAACTTACCCCCGGTCCCAACTGACGGCTTCACCTTCTTACGGGGCAGGCCGGCCGGTCGCTTCCCGACTCGGTCACCATGTACTCGGCGTTTTTCACCCAGGGGCTCACGAACTACCCGCTCGCCAGAAGATTCGCGACCACCCCCACTCATTATATCTTCCATATTCCTTGTCTGATCAACACCGAGAGGCCATTCCATTGACGGAACTTGAGAAACAAAGACGGCACGATCCTGGTCAAGAAGATTTGAGTAAACCCACCAAAAATCCAAAAGCTAGATGATTGCTAGACAAGCAAAATCAAAAGTCACCAACGGTGGCGATAGCCTAGCATGAAATGCACCACGTGGATTCCTCATATAGGGGAAAGAAAGATCAAATATTAAAGCAACACGATCCAATGCATCCTCTGGATCCAACTTTTGGGGCGTCTCACGGGTCAGATCACCACGACCAGAGTAAAGAAAGGCAGGATAAACCCTGTTCTTACAAGGCTGACAGCGCCTGATCACAAATTGCAACCAACCGAAACACCATCGAGCGACGACCAGTCCATCAACGACAGCAGATCCTTCACCTGTTCCATCGCCGCACGCGAAGGGGTCGCCGACCAGCTAGGTTGTGACACCAGGATGTGTGTCAGGTCACCACGAGCATATGGTTCCTCCTGGGGGATGTAGAACCAGCGAGACTTGTATTCCGCAACCTTTGAAGGCAACAGAGTAGCAAGATACACATCCGCCATACCCTCCCAGAGTTGAAAGTGCACAGAACCGACATCTCGGGATGTGGCGGTCTCGTTCGGCTTGAGACGGAAGAAATAACGAAATAACTCGAAATGCGGGTCGATCCCCAAATACGCTTCACAGAAATGCACAAAAACTGCGATGTGCAGTATCGAGATGGGATGGAGGTTGCACAACGCAATCTTGTAAAACTCTAAGAGACTGCGGAGAAAGAGGTGAACAGGAATCCCGAATCCATGCCAGAAGAAAGGCTCAAAGACAACAAGGTCACCAGTATTAGGGGTCGGGAACTCCTCACCGATCGTCGGCCTCCAATCCACAATGGACTTGTCCTGAAGAATACCAGCGGTAACAAGAAGCTAAATATCCTCCTCCTTCAAAGTACATCTGGATCAATACTGGGTCCAATCCGGAAGCACATCCATCATCTTCGAAGTCTTTCCCTCCTTCACCGACGAACGAGTATTTGGCCTCTTCCGAGGTGCCATAGGTAGGATAGGACGGCAAAGAACTAAGATTGCAGTGGGTCACAGAGCAGGAGAACAGCGGATAGAGGAACGCAGTACACTTCACCAGGAAACGAAGATCGCCGTCGCCGCTGCTTCCCCTTTATATCTTGGGACACAACGATCCCCAGTCGAGGGTTTTTGGGAAACCGCGATGACCAAATAAGGAACCGCCACACCCACTTTCTGCGCCGTGAACTAGGCCGCTGGCTGCCCCGTTGTTTCGGTCCATTTACTTCTTTTCCTTCCATTTCTGCTTATAGTTAATTACATGATTTACGGCTAATAATTTTATCTTTGCAATATCACCAACGCTACAGTCCCGGGGACTGGACGAACAGACTTGTTACACTTATGCAGCAACATCAGACGACTACAACAGTCTGGCCGACAAGTTTCACAGAGTGGATGACACAGACACGTCCGGGGACTTCGACGACAGTAACTACCACCCGAGCACTGATCGCATTCCCGACCAGGCTCGGGGGCTTCGTCCAAACTACGCACCGAGCAAGGCTCAGGGACTGTGGCTAAGGCGCCGAAGGACAACACCCATGGACTCATGCCCGGGGACTGCGAATGAGAAGCAAATGACCCCGATGCAAGAACCTCTTCAAGCTCCTTCCATCAGGCCCGGGGACTACGGGTATTCGCAGTCGTTTCTTACTAAACTTATATTTCAGTTCTCTAATTTTCAATATATGATCCTGATACAAAAAGCTCCAAGTTTCTTACATCAATCTCGGGGACTACAGGTACTTGCAGTCGTTTTTTGCAAACTTATGCTTCAATCTTCATACCTTATGGACTATTTTTAAAGCATGGCACCACGTGCATACTTCACCTACTACCATGCTCGGGGACTAAGTGGGTACACTTCACCTTGCGGTGAATGTACTAATTTTCTTTTCGGCAAAGCTCTGCTGTTTTCTGTGTTGTTTTTGCAGAGCCTAAGTGGGTACACTTCACCAGGGAAGGACTTTCCAAAAGTTTTTTCTTCTTCAGCATGTCACATTCTTCAAACAAGCAGCCGCAACATCCGGCAAGGTGACCAGCTCGCGCATCAAGCTACAACGTTCTCGACCAGCCCGACCTGGTCGGGAGGCTTCTCCGAGCAGCACCTCGACCAGCCACCCTGGTCGGGACTCTACAACAACCACTCCGCGTGATGGCGACCAGCTGAACACCCCCGAGGATGACGCTGCGGGCTCGCCAGAAGAATGCAACGTGCTCGGGGACTTGTTGGGGATATTACCTCGGCATATCCCCAGGGACCTTATGGGCCTGCCGACCTGAAGACGACCCAGTCCGCGAGGCCTTGCGGCACGCGACCAACCCGCCGTGTTCGCCAAGGAAGATCCTAGTAGACAGACTCGGATCCCTTTCCATAGGGAACCGATCGTAATCTGTTAGGATATGAGAATTGTAACCCTGCTCCCCGTCTATATAAGGCGAGCAGGGACCCCCCCCTCAAAAATACCTCTCACAACCTCTCTCAGATCATCTACGGATCTTGTAATCTAATACGCAAGATCAATCCAGCCACCAAAACACAGGACGTAGGGTATTACGGCGATTTGTCGACCTACAATCTACTACCGTAGGGTACCCCTACGTAAACTGCGACACATATTTCGTCGACACTCAACATGGTCAGTAAATTCGACAAAGCACCAGGGGGCTACACCCACCTGCTGGCTGCGATTAAAATACGTAACGCGTGGAAATACGTGGATGCAGACCTGATTTGGAGTAATCAACACATGAAGGTTATAGCTTTTGGTTGGGCCTCCATGAGCAAGTAACAACCATTCAATCAGATAAAGTCAAGCAATCCATCAATGCCTAGGAAGGTTAAAATGATAATAAAAATGTGGTGGAATTTATAATAATTTATGTTCTTTTTTCATTGTTTGGCTAAAAAAAATATGAATTGTCTCTTGTTACTTTTCCTTTTAATCGAATCGTAAAAAAAAGGGCGTACCCATTGTCGTAGGCTCCCGCACTGCGGGGTCTGGAGAAGGGAAACAATATTTTTGAGGAAATGACTGCGGAGCGAGCCAGCTCGGCGCAGAGCAATACAGCAAATCGCTACAAGCTTGCCACCTTTTTAAAGCTCAAAAACCCACCGATCAGCTCAGCTCGATGATCAGGCCAGACAAACATATCACTCTACTCCATGGAACTAGCAACATGGGCCACGTTTCTCGGCATCGTCCTTTGCGTTGCCTTCTTCCTTAGGGCCTTCCTTATGCGCGGCCGCCGCCGGGCCTACAACCCCCCGCCGGGCCCCAAGCCATGGCCGATCATCGGCAACTTAAACCTCATAGGCGAGTTACCCCACCGTTCCATCAACGAGCTCTCCAAGCGCTACGGCCCGCTCATGCAGCTCCGGTTCGGGTCCTTGCCTGTCGTCGTCGGCGCGTCCGCCGAGATCGCAAAGCTGTTCCTCAAGACCCACGACGCGGCGTTCTCCGACCGGCCGAGGTTCGCAGCCGGCAAGTACGGGTACGACTGCTCCGACATCCTGTGGTCCCCCTCCGGGCCGTACCTGCGCCAGGCACGCAGGATCTGCGCCGCCGAGCTCTTCAGCGCCAAGCGGCTCGAGTCCTTCCAGCACATCCGCGACGAGGAGGTGCGCGTGCTGCTGCGACAGCTGCGCCGACAGTGGCGGAGGCAGTAATAATTTCTAGGTGTGGCGGGTTTATAAAAATTAAACATGTATAATATAACTAGCAATTATGCAATGACGTATTAGAGCATTATATATATATATATATATATATTACTATGTGATTAGCAAATATAACATAAATTCAAAAGTAAACCATTGACATATAAAATACCTCACTAAATAAAATTTTATTTGGGTGCAGACCTTGGCCATTCTTCTTTTTCTTTTAAAATTCCTTTTCAATTTAAGCAAGACCAAGTCTCTTGAATAAGCCTCACTCAATGTAGCACACCGTAGCACACCATGAGATCATTAAGCCAGGCATCAACTATCTTATTAAATCTATATAAAAAAATCACAAGACAAAAAAAGCAAACAATGTTATCAAATTAAATAGTCAAAGATAGAGTATTTAGAATTGTAATTTCTGAAATTAAAATACCTTAAATCGCATATCTGCTCTTCTTTAGTACATTCGTGCATGATTCTGGCACTTGCAGCCGCTGCAGACACAGAGATAGGCGCTAGGCGGAGCGGTGGCGCGGAGCCGCAGCCGCTGTCATTGGCGTGGCGGACTGGCCGTGTCGAACTCGCGCCGCCGTCCGCCGGCCACCGCGTTGAGGTCTCGTGCGGGCGCTGCCACTCGCCGTCCACGGTCCATCGGCCACCGTGTTGATAGATTAGATTTAGAAATTAGAATACGAAGAGGAAGAGACGTAAGACGAATAGGCACCGATGCACCGAGCAAACGAGGTGCTTCCCTTTTACCTCCGTGCGTTCTGGTAATCGACGCCACGAGGGCCCATCAAGCGGATTAGCAGGGGAAGAGCCCATCAGGCCTAGCTAGCTTCGTTCGATGGGTCCGTATATCACGTATATGTATGTATTTCAATATAGTACTTATATTCAGTTTTTTTCATTTATTTTAGGTATGGCGGCCGCCAAGGCTCGCCAGATACCTGCCTCCGCCACTGTGCGCCGAGCGTCCGGGCGCGCCGTGCGGCTCAGGGACTACCTGCAGATGGCGACGCTCGGCGTGATCTCGCGCATAGTTCTGGGCAAGAAGTACGTCCAGGAGGAGGAGGCGGTCGCCGGCGACGGCGAGGGGGGCTCGGCGCCGGTGGTAACGGCTGACGAATTCAGGGAGATGGTGGACGAGTACTTCGAGCTTAATGGTGTGTTCAACATTGGTGATTTCATCCCGTGGCTAGATTGGCTGGACCTGCAGGGCTACGTTGCTAGGATGAAGAGAACGAACGCGAGATTTGATCGGTTCCTGGAACATGTCCTGGACGTGCACGACGAGCGGCGGCGTGGCCTGGGAGGGAGCTTCGAGCCGAAGGATATGGTGGACGTGCTGCTGCAGCTGGCCGATGACACTAGCCTCGAAGTCCAGCTCAGCAGGGACAATGTTAAGGCTATCACACAGGTGACTACATATCCTCCTCTACCTAGCTAGATTATTTCGATTTTGTTATATAGTCAGAAATATATATTTGACGGAGGAATTATTGCATGCATGGTTTGCAAAACCCAGCTTTGGTTTGGTTACGTGATCATCGGAGCCACGTCATCAGCTGAAGTTAATAGTCAAGGCTCTTTTGGTGCAGGACCTAATCATAGGAGCCACGGATACTTCGGCAAACACCCTGGAGTGGGCTATGTCGGAGCTCCTCAAGAACCCCAAGATCTTAGCCAAGGCCATGGAGGAGCTGAACCACTGTCATAGGGCCGGACCGCCTGGCCACGGAAAGCGACCTCCCTCGCCTCCTCTACCTTGAGGCTCTCCTCAAGGAGACCATGCGCGTGCACCCGCCCGCGCCGCTGCTGGCGCCTCACGTGGCCCGTGAGGACACATCCGTGGACGGCTACGACGTGCTCGCTGGCACGGTCGTGTTCATCAACGTGTGGGCGATCGGCCGCGACCCTGCGCTGTGGGATGCGCCGGAGGAGTTCCGGCCAGAGCGGTTTCTGGATAGCAAGATCGACATGAGGGGCCAGGACTTCCAGCTCGTGCCGTTCGGCTCTGGCCGACGGATGTGCCCCGGGTTACCCCTCGCGCTGAAGGTGGTGGCTTTGAGCCTTGCCAATCTGCTTCACGGCTTCGAGTGGAGGCTTCCGGACGGCGTGACGGCGGCGGAGCTGAGCATGGAGGAGGCCTTCCTGCTCGCGATGCCGCGTAAGTTCCCGCTCAAGGCCGTGGTCGAGCCCAGGTTACCAGCCCGCCTGTATATGGGCGCTTGATGTCCTTCGTGTGTTGGGTTGTTCGCATGTGTCTGGGGCAGAGCATGTGATTGTTCACCTCTTGGAAATTAATGTTATGTGTCATACATGATGGTGTAGTACTTCCGTCCCCCAAATAAAAACATTTTTAGTTGCATTTTTTTTTGTCAAAATATCTAAAGTTCAATCAAATATAAAGTAAAACTATTAATATTTATATAGATCACATAGCAAATCTAGCAATACTTATTTCATAATATAAATATTATATATGGACTATCAAGCTCTCGATCACGAAGTTCACTCGAAGAGATGAGAGAGTACGAGAGAGAAATGGGGGAATCAACGTCTCAGTGCGGATTTTGTTGTTGGTCGCTGTTGAAGCGAGCAGCGATGGATGCTGGCATCGGCGTCGAGTGGGGATTGGGACTCACCTTTGGATGATCGAAGGAGCTCCTTGGTTTGGTGGGGCAGTGAATGGAGATTCGAGGGGAGCGAGGCGGTGGCGCACGCGAGAGCGAGGCGCTGCGGGGCTAGGGAGAGAATTGGGAAGGAGGTGTGATCGATGCGATCTGGGATCCGATCCGCTGGTGGTTAGCCTGTGGAGAGGGAAAGGAAGAGGAAGCGGACACGGCAAGAGATGGAGGAGGAGAGAGCGCTGTGGAGATGGGGATGAGGAAGGCCGGGGAGAAAGGGGAAAGGGATTTGAAAGATGGAGTCAAGCCGGTACGGGAAGAGGAAGAGGAAGTCCCGATGGAGTTGAGGAAAAAGATGCATTAAGATTGGTTCTAGGTATCTGTGACGCGGCTTAAGAAAATGAGTCACAGATATGTGCACATAGACGCGTCTAGAAAACACGCGTCATATTTATTATCTGTGACACGTGTTCTATTCAAGAGTCTCTGATATGTACAACTATCAGTGACGTGTCCTGGGAACACGCGTCTCATTTCTTATCTGTGACTCATATTGTCAATCCGCGTCACTAATAAGGCCATCTATCAGTGACACACCTGAGTAACACGCGTCACATTTTTTATCAGTGACGCGGGTGCCGTTCAAGAGTCACGGATACCCTGTTATCAGTGACACGTCTCAAGAACCCGCGTCACTGATAACTTATCTGTGACGCGTTTTGTTTCTGAGTCACTAATCCAGGTGTCACTGATAAGCTTTTCTGGCATAGTGAATATCTTACGTCAAGTGCGGCATCCATACATTTGCGTTGGATTAGTTTGTATGATTGTGTGTAAATAGGGTGCATCATGCCTCTTTTGCCTCTCTTTATATAGGACAGAGGACAGGGGCACATATATAGTCCTAGCCGGTAATAATAGAATAGTCCTAGTTTTATTACACAAAGTAACTTTCCTAGTCATCCGACTTGATATATTAAAGTTCATGCCACCTTGCCTTGCATTCTCAAGCAGACCGTGGGCCAAACCGAGGGCCCAGTCGGGTAGTTGATCACATGAGGAACCCTTAGGACCCCGGTCTATCAAATGCCTCCATTTTCGGAGATGGGCCTTCTAAATGGCTCGCCTTCAAAAAAGACAAAGGCCCAACAGACCTAGATCAGGTCCGACAAGCGTGTTCAAGTATAAAAACGTAAATTAGGGTTTTCTCTCCTCTCCCTCTCACCAGCTCCCTCTCCTCAACAACGTCGCCGGTCTCTTCCCCATACACAAGAGCGCCTCTTCCCTCTCTCTTAGGCGCAGGGGTAGGCGGCACGACCTTCCTTGTGCGGTGTCATACCATGACGCAGCCTCCCCCCATGGCGGCTAGATCTAACGAGTGGGTGCCCAAATTGAGCTATTGCGATTGCGAGGAGCAGCAATCTTGGGGGCTCCTCCGAGGGCCCCGGCGAGCAGGTGCCCGGATTCGGCAATAGGGTGCCCACATCCACCGAGTTTAGTTTCGGGTTTGGATTACCACCCACATCATGGGTTTTGGGTTGTGGTCTGCGGAGATTCCATTCGTAACGAATCCACGTCGTTGCTATTCCTAGGTATGAAATACCCCAACCACCAAAGTAGTCATTATAAATGCACTCACCTATATATGATGGCACTGGACCGTTCGAGCCCTAGTCATAGTGTCTAACATGTGCAGAATTAGCCATTGTAACTCCTCGATCATATAGTGCATGGTCTAATAGACCCCGTTGGATCGGTCCGATGCAGCGAGGAACTCTGTAGAACCTCTCTACAAGCTACTAGAATGTGGATCTTTGGTCCCATGGTCCAATGTTCTCTTGGGTCCAATGCTCCACAGAGCATACCCTAGCCAAGTGAATGGTCCGATGGACTAGTGCGTCAGGGATGATCCCCAATCCCTAGCAGCGCCTTGGCAGTGACAAGTGTGTGCGTCCAACCAAAACCTATGCTCTCATGCCTCCATCGACCTCAATTTGATGCTCAATTAACTTCCAATTCCAACTTCGTTGTGAATGTGGTTGATCCACATGATTCTTGGGTCTTTTCAAACTTGCCTAGTACTAAGTGTGACAAATATGCACCATAACTTAACTATTAGACTCACCTAGGTCAAGATACTAGTTCATACCCCCCTTTATATTAGGGTCGGAAAAAAACCAAGTCCTCAACTACTTGAGTGTCTCTCAAATCTAATTGACACTTAGAACTAGCATGTCCATAGCCTTGTTGTCCATCCTTTGAAAACCAAAACGAATTCAATCAATAGGGGTACCAAAACCATTGATTGCCAAACAATAACCATTACGTGACTTAAATTAAATTGCATCTGCAAAATACACGTTCGTCACAATAATCTTGTGTAGTCATTAATTACCAAAACTCAACTAGGGACTTAGATGCTTTCAGAAGTGATGATGTCAAATATTGTCTCTGTTTCAAAATGTATATTGATTCAATTTCATTCTTAGTCGTTTTTTCTAATTTTAACCGAGTTTACAGAAAAAATACATTAATATTAACAATACCAAGTGCATCATGAATACATGTTTCATGGTGAATTTAACAAAATTGGATTGATTCTTTTTTTGTATAAGTGTAGTTGTTTATAAATTTAATCAAACATAGAAAAGTTTAACTTAAAACAAAACTATATATATTTTGAAATGAAGGTACGTAGTAAATAACAATCCAATTCGTGTCATTATTGAAGATATAGTTCCGGTCCCCTTGGAAATTCCAATCACTCCGTCAGCACACGCTAAATGCCTGGATGAGTTAGCGATCAGCGCTACATTCCCCAAGCATACGATATCGGGCTCCGCACGTCGTGCTCGTCGCTGCTCCACGTCAGCCACCCGAACGCCGCGGGGTCCATGGGTCCCCTGGCGTTTGCGGACCTGAACGTGACGGTGTACCTGAGCTTGTCCCCGGCCCGCCTGAACTGGAGCCTTGCCGGCTTGACGCTCACACGGATGTCGCTGGGGCCGGTGACCTTGACAGTGTACGTGTCTCCGGCGCTGCCGACGTTGGTTAGCTCGCGGTGGTACTTCACGGTGCTACGCGACGACCTCCGGCCGAACACGACGGAGAAGGACGGGTAGTTGAGGTCCCCCGGGCTGGACAGCTTCCGCGTGCAGGTCACGTTCGGCCCCGCCGCCGTGATGGCCTGGATCTGCCGCGGCGCAACGCCGACGGTGCAGAGGAAGGCGACGTAGTCGTCGGCGGAGGCGTCGTAGACGAGTCCCGGGGAGAGCGCGCTGACGGGGTCCACGTGGCCCGCGCCGAAGGCCCACGGCGTGGCCGTGCCGTTGGTCGCGGCGTCCAGGAGGGGCGACTCGGTGTTGTCCACGGTGTAGGCAGTCGTCATGAGCGCGGACTTGATCGCGCTGGGGCTCCAGTCCGGGTGCGCCGCCTTCACGAACGCCGCCAGGCCGCTGATGTGCGGGCACGACATGGATGTCCCTGCACCGGCCGAACGCGTGTCAGAAAGCATGTCGATGTCACGTAGTACTAGCAATTCTTTTTTTTTCATGCACGCGAAACGGCACTCAAAAGCTTACGACATCATGGCAAAAAAAAAGAAAGAAAAGCTCGTTCATCGATAGCTAAATAATCGATTTCCAGCACGCGCAACTGAGCAAGCGACAGAGTCTGTCCGACAGGAAGAAGCAACGCGTGCGCTCACCGGACAAGATGTTAAATTCTGACCGCCGCTCGTCGGCGACTAGCCCGGTCGGGCCGACGGACGCCGTCCACCCGGCAAGGATGTTCACGCCCGGACCGATCACGTCCGGCTTGAGCAGCTGCGGCACAACCCTGTTCGGCCCACGGGAGCTGAACGCGGCTACTACCGGCGCCGGCCGCACGTCGAGCGCGGTGCCGGCAAAGGTTAACGCCACCTCCGGGTTGGCGTCTGACTCCACGTACCTCCTTATGGCGTCCCCGCTCTTAACGCCGACGGCCACCGCCGGGAGGAGGTGGCTGTCCGCCACGACCTCCTCGCCGCTCTGGGCGGTGTTCGCAAGCACCATTCCCACGCCGCCGGCCTGCTTCACAATCTGGCCCTTCTCCACCCTCGAGTTGCCGCCGCGGTCGCACAGGACCACCTTGCCCTTCACCTCCGCGGCGTCCAGCGTGCCCTCCATGCAGAGCTTGCTCGAGTTGCTGCCGGCACGAATGCCCTTGTTGTACACTAGAGGGATCTTGTCGTCACCGAGCCCATCGCCAGAGTAGAGGGACATGCCGGCGTGGGTCTCGCCGTTGCCGAGCTCAGCGTAAGCCGGAAAGTTCCGGTCGAGCGTCCCGGCGCCGACCGTGATGATCCACGGCGCGGTGTTCACCAGAGACGACGGCGAGGGCCCGCTGTTCCCAGCGGAGCACGAGACGACGATGCCGCGGCGGGTGGCCGCGAGCGCGCCGACCGCGATGGGATCGCGCGAGAGCGGGAATGCGCCGCCGCCCAGCGACAGCGAGAGCACGTCGACGCCGTCGTCGATGGCCTTCTCCATGCCCGCCAGGATGTCGGAGCTGAAGCACCCTTGCCTCCAGCACACCTTGTACGCCGCGACGCGCGCCCCGGGGGCCATGCCCCGCGCCGTGCCCGACGCGTACCCGAGGAGGCTCGCGTTCGGCACGACGGCCCCGGCTGCGGTGCTTGCGGTGTGCGTGCCGTGCCCGTCGTGGTCCCTCGGCGACATGAGGTCGGCGCTGACGGCTCGAGAGCCATTGCCGCCGCCGCCTCCGCCCCCCGACGAGTAGCCGCGGAAAAAGGCACGGGCGCCGATGAGCTTGCGGTTGCACATCGACGACGGGAAGTCGGTGGCATTGGTCTCGCAGCTCCCGCGCCACCGTGCGGGCACGGGGCCCAGACCGGCATCTCCGAAGCTGGGGCTCTCGGGCCACACGCCGGTGTCGAGCACTCCGATGATGACGTCCGGACCCCCACCGCCGTCCGCCGCTGGCGCGTTGTACTGCGGGAGGTGGAGGAACGAAGGGGAGCGCGTTGTGTGGAGTGGCAGGAGCACGTCCTCGTGCACTGACGCGACGGCAGGGTGGCTGCGGAGCGCCGCGGCGTGGGACGGGAGGAGGCGGGCGGCGAACGCGGACGGCGCGGCGGTGGTGTACGAGTAGAGGAGGTGGCGCGCGGGGTCCAGCGAGAGGGAGTCCAGGTGCGCATGGTGCCAGTGGAGGTGCGTGGCGTAGGGGGACGGCTTCAGCGCGGGGTTCAGATAGACAATGTAGGTTGTAGCCGCACCGGCACCGGCATCGGCGCCGGAGGAGACGCCATACTTGGCGGTGCCGCTGAAGAGGAGGAGGAGGAGCAAGAGCGGTTGCTGCATGGGGAGCATGGCGAGGGTGAAACTACTACTATGGAGCGTGGGGGGAGTGGGCTTCACCGAGTGAGTCTGGCCGTGCAGTGCAGAGGCGCTCGGTTCAAATAAGGAACCCAACGGCATCAGCATAAGCACTGTAGACGTTTGCTCCTTTCGAACTTTCCTCTTTCTCTTTGTAGTGACAAATTAAATGGACAGCTGTGAACCTAATTATATTGCACGACTAGTGCAAGCAAAGCATATATCCGATGTGTCCCCCGGACCATGTCCATACTCCATGCCCTATACACCATCACCAAAAATGTTCCTCTCTGACGAACGTGGAACCCTCGGTGTCAACGTCGACTTTCCCCCGGTGCTACATCCTGCACGACTGAGCCGGACAATGAGGCGGAAAGCGCATCACGCACCGGACCTCTCCCATCATGCATGTCCGCCGCCGGCCTCCCACACACGCCATGATTCGGAGACGTCCTCCTTTACAAGCGGCGCAGTCCACGGCCGTGCACGTACTCCGCCACGGCCGTAGTTGCCGTCTTGCCTCGGCGGCGGTCGCCAGGTGGTGTGCCGTGCTTGGGGCGAGGTGGAGGCCGGGGATTGGATTCATCGTGCAGCTCGTAGAGTGGGAAGGCTAGGACGAGACGGTGGACTGAAAAGAAGCGCCGGTACCACCGCTCCACCATCAGTCCACCGAACGCGGCGGTGCGTGCGTGCGTGCGTGCATGGCGCATGGGGCGCGGCAGAGCAGGCGCGCAGGGCAGGCGCTGCGGCCTGAGGCCTGAGCTCGTGCATTTGTGAGCCGGAGCATTGCGATTTGCAAATCCTTTTCGCCTCGCGATATTGCGTCGCCCATGCCTCCACTTTCTTGGGCGGAGCACCGCGTGGAGCCACGATTCCTTGCCTGGCGATGGGGTTTAGTAGGATTCGGTTGCCAAAGCCGGCGAGATCTCATGCACTTTCTCAGCCTGACTCTGATAGTCTGATCTGATGATGCCAGCATTGGCCATTGGGCATCGTAGTCATGGCCTCGTGGAGTATTTTAGGTGTCATCTCATCTCCTACCATTTCAATTCACTGTTCAGTCAAATTAGCTGGCCCTTCAATCCGTGTTTTTGTCAGGTTACCAGTTTGATATTGGTCTTTAAGAACTCCAGAAAAAATCCCTCTATTCTTGGAATGTCACTTGACATATTAACACAACGCACAATTAGTGTCATTTGTTCCTCATGGCTAACATCTGGGAAACAATCCAAGATAACAGAGAAGTACTTGACATCTTTTATAATCTTTAAGATATGGTTTTTCACAGCAACAACAAGAATAGCAATTATAGTGGAGCCAAGATAATGATGATAAATTTCATTATTATGAATGCGCCTAATATATGTTCTTGCATCACATGATCAAATTCATCAATCATTTCTACTTTGGCCAGGAAATTACCATTATTTGGTTGATAAAGTTTTGTATTTGATCCTCGGAGGGCTAGATTTTGTTTAGCAAGAAACTTCACGGCAGAAACTATTCTTACCAACACTTGCCTCCAACGCTCCTTCTCTTTTGCAATTCCCACTACATTTCATCACCAATTGTTTGATTTTTGCTTAATCTAATCCGAAGATCATTCCATGTATTCATGTTTATCAAATGCTCTACATTGTTCTCATGTTTTTTGAGTTTCTCACTCATATGCCTCCAATCCCTTACTTCATCAGATGCTAACAAAGACTTTGTTCTGGTTTGATTTAAACAACTTCCAACAAAAATAATAGACCTTGTCCACATGTTTAGAGTAAACCAGCCACTTCCTGTCAACAATCTCACCATTAGTTAACTTTCTAGAGTAATAAGCATATGAAAACACATATTACTTGGATCTCTAGGGAATTGTAAATTCATTTCTCTCACAGACCCTTTCTCAATTAAGATATCCCTTTTTCTATTATCAAGATTTTCCAATGTTCTAGGATCGAATATAGTCAAAAGTGAATCTTCTTGTTCATCGACACTTACATTTTCTATATCATCCGAAGGCTGCAAATTTTTACGTCCCAAACTGTTCTCATTGGCATCAGCTTGTGAATATAAATATTCCTCTCCTGTAGCACCCTCATTGGCATCAACTTGTGCATCTAAATTCTGCTTCTCTGTACCACCATTATTGCCATCATGTTCCTGCCCCTGATCCTGATCATGTTCCTGCCCTGATCTTGATTGACTCCGGTATTACTTGAAGCTAGAAAAAAACTTATGTATAGCACCCTTTTGCGATTCTATGAACTGATCTTCTTGTTTTCTTTTTTTCGTTTCTGAGAACAGACAAATGTTTTTTAGCAATATCTAACATGTTAAAAAAATATTGAATTAGAAAATTAGAAAATTAGATTAAGCCCTATGCGGCTAAGATGTATCCCTATTCCCTAATTCCCTGTAGGCTATAGCTAATAAACTTATCGGTAGGATGCCGCAGTGATGGCCGCTAGCTGCTAGCCTGCTACAAGCTCACAAGAATTCAGGAACCGGCCTGGGTGATAAGGTCAGGATTTAGGAACGCCAGACTGCAGGTCTACAGCATGTCGTCACGTCGCGATAAGATAGGATGAAAGCGGAAGGCTCGCCTCAAGGTCAGCTCACGCGTGATAGGAAAGGAACGAACCATCAAATGGACCGTATAAACAGTATAAACTGCCTGTAGTACAAAGGGGTACACTCATGGCCCCTAGAGCCATGGGCCCCCGCCACGGCTGCACCCCCCCCCCCCCCCCCCCCCCCCCCCCACATCAGACGCGGGCCTGTTTATGTGCCCTCATTGCATCCATGTGAGTAGTAGAAAACTCCATATAAGCTATATTATCAATCAATACCTTAACTCAAGTCAATTGTCGTCTTTCTCTTCTCTTCCACATATCTATAACATGGATATGCAATTTTCTACTAATTCCAAATCAGAATAACCTTCGGTTTTTGTTTGGTGGATTCCCATGCTTAATAACACCACAACCCAAGTCTTACACAAGCAACTAGTATAAGTAGTACCCATTTCAATTGCTATATTTTTAGGTGTCTACATTTTTAAAATATTGCAAACAACAATCTTACACGAGCAACTAGTACAACTAAAAAGACAGATCACAATAGAATCAATAATTTTTTCTATAGCTAAACAATGACAAAATTGCATTTTGATTGAATAGCAACAAAAAAAAATCAGGCACCTGAGACATAGAAAAAGTACTCCACAAATTGTTTAGTTCCTTAGCTTTCTTCTAAATTCAAATATTATTACCTTGCACATCATATTCCAGATTTGTTGTTGCTTTTTTCTCCTTGAATCGTCACCAAATTTATTACAACGTTGTTCATATTAGGAGTCATTGCTGCATGAGGCAGCCATTGGTCAACCTATCATCGTGCCAGCATCTATCAATGTTTCAACCCTTCCCATCTGATGATCTGCTGATCTCAGCAGGTCTACACCCCAAGCCACTCTAAAACACTTCTTCTATTTGGTCATTTCCTCTTCATTCATGTTGATAGTGATGCCAAGACTTTTTGGCCATAAACGTAGGTAACAAAAGAACGACTCATCAAGCTTAGGGATATTGTGAGAGAATATTACTTTTTATAAGCTCGATGAGTAAGACTTGGGATCACTAATTATAATTTATATGGACTATTATTTTTATTTTCAATATGTTTTCAGATAAAAACTATTATTTTCATAGTTTTTTATTCATATTTTGCTTCTCCTAATTGTGTGTTTTGCATTGACTCTTTATTTAGGTATTTTTATTTCCAATCCATATGGAAATGGACTTGTTATTTTTCCTTAATTTCTTTTTTTTTTCAAATTCACTACCTTTTCCATCTTAAAGTATAAGTGATTCTCAGTTGTCCATCATCCCAAGTTTAACCATATTTGTATAAAAAGAGTAACCTACCACATACAGATGTAGATTATTATGAAAATACATCTCATAATATATCCAAAGTTCATTTGATATCATATATATCATTACTCTTTTTTAAAAACTTGATGGATTGAGAGGAGATTGAGATGGATTGAGATTATCAAACAAGCCAAAGACCGAACAGTACCGCAATGTTTACATCAAAGAACGATATAGTTGCAGTTTTTTACTAGCGGGGCAAGAAGCCCAGAACGGTAAAGTCAGGGTTTGATTGCGTCTCATCAGGTGCATTTTCTGGCTTTCTGCAGATATCGCTTTTTACAGTAGGCGGTTCGGACTATTCAGCGCACTATCAGCTAGCTCTGGGATTCGCAATGCGTTGACAAAGGGATAAAAAAGGGTATAGTAGAATAAAGTGAGCACATTTCTTTGTTCCCCGTTTCGATTTTTATCAGCATTAGTTAGCCTGGACTCGTGATGGCATTCAGGCGAACTCTTCTGTTTATATACGATGAAGAACGAGTGCGCACGTACGTGAATAGTCAGCTCCCTGGTCAAAGGCGCATGAATCGACCAATGTACGTGGGTGTACTATTTCTTCGGTAGAATATTGGGTACAATTCAAAGTTAAACCAAAATCAAGTGTTGCAACGATCAACTAACCTTGAAGCAGGCATCGCTTCTGATTTCAACGACATGCTGGTGGCACAGACAGACACGTATAGCCCTTTGGTCCTATATATACATAGTGGTTGATCTGATCACCAATTCACCGTTGCTCCAATAATGCATGCCAATGCTATCGTGGCCTCTCAACTGTTGTGTGTGAGCAATGCACGCATCACGCGTCGACGACTGATTGACGTAGGTGGTGGAGGCGTGAGCTGGTCGCCGGCTCGCCGCTCGTAATGCTTCAGTTGCCTTCTGCGCCATCTCCTAGTGCTTCCATTAGCGCATCTTGTGCGGCGTGTGCTGTCATGTCCAATAATCTCTCTCACACATCGATTCCCTGTAATGTTGGTGTTGCCGCAGCTGACATCCTCATGATATCAGCCAGTGTCAGCTAGCCAGACCCAAAACAATCGTCCCTGACGTATATAGTGTTGGATTGGTTCAGAGAGTGAGAACCTGATTTCTGAATGCACAGTGATAGTGATAGTTAGATCGAGCCTCACAAATGGAGCATGAGCTTCAACCATATGTTTTGTTTAGTTAAAAAAAACATGTTCCCGTACCTGTTCTTCCCTGTTGCTAATTCCTATGACATATGCAAAGGAACAATTGTTAGGTTTGTCTGAGTTTTATTAGTGCTAGTTGCCGCCAATTAATCGAAATCAGCTGCGTACTTACACGACGCGGATGGGGACCGTCGAACCGCAGCGCGGCCTAGTCCTGGACCAATCGCGGTTGGTGATTGGTGAACCTGCCCGTTTTATTGGTCCAGCAGCACAGCGAGCACATATGTTATGGCAAATTCTCATCCATATCGGCCTCAGCCCGCGGCAGCTACTGATCGTCCCCTGTCTGTCCTCTCCCTGACCATTTCTCCCGGCAGGCCACAGGGACGCCGCCGTCCACTGTCATCGGCTCTCGCGACGCCGACGCGTACGACGTCCACCAGGAGCATGCTGTTCCGAATGTCCGGCTGCGGCCGGCCCGCCGCGCCGGCCGCCCGGCAGAGGAGGAGGAGGCGGATGGCCGTGGCGCGCCTCGGCGACGCCGCGGGCCCGTGGCGCGGCGGCAGGGTGCTGTTCGCCCTCGGGAGGATCGTCCACGTCCTCCCGCGGCTCCGGCTACGGGCGCTGCTGCTGCGGTCCCGGCGTGCGCTCGCGCGGCTCAGGAACTACTACGCGGACATGATGACGGGGCTCATCGCCGACGCCGCGGCAGCGGAGCCCGTGAAGGCAAGGAGGGTGGTCGACGAGGCCAGGGCCGGGACCAGGGAGACGGTGGTGCACGCGGGGAGGCCGGCAGTTGTCGTGCCGGCCGCGGTGGCCGGCGCCGTGCTGCGGTGCAACTCCCACTACTACGTCCGTTGACGCGCGCGACATGCACTGCACGACGCGGGTTGGCGTTGGGGGTAGGTGTGATTGGGTCCGCTGTGTGCGACTGCTTGCCTAGCCTTGTGCCGCAGTGCTGCACATATCTCGCCTGTCGCAATTGCCCATTTTCACCCTTCTTTGTGATTTATTTGTGTGGTTAAGAATGTTCACATAAAAGCGAACATCGGTGAACGTATCGTGGAAACAGAAAATGGATATACATTACGGATGCGTTCTTGGTCTACAAGATCTTTGGTTGCTTTCTTTCTCAGTTTATAATCTACTATTATCGATCGAGCTCTGTCGATTCTGTTGTGCTCGCTTCTTCGGTCCTCGAGGATAGAGCTAGCAGGCTGGCTATGTCTGTGTTTTGTTGGCTCCTTGTCAAAGCTGCCTAGCACATGCAGCGTCATCACCTAGTGCTGAAATCGCACTGCCGGCTCCAGAAGCTGCCTGGCATGCACCTAAGGGCTTCCCCAACGCAGCTGGCGTGCTGCCCCGTCGTCCGCATCTTCACCTTCCCTCCATGTCACAACACATAGTGGTCTTGTAGCTTGGCAGAGACTTCTGCAAAGGAGTTAGGGCGTCCGCAACGGGGGGAGTAAATCGCCAGCTGACGTGTTCCTTGATAATAATTAAAAAGTCAAGAAGCTGCGTAGTGAAAGATGTGTCAGTGACTTGAAAATTCTCGTGGACTGTACGAGCTAAGCGATTCTTCAGTCGCTAGCGCGAAGGATTTGTCGTCTCTCTCTTCTACTGATTGGCTCACTATTCCTCCTAGCTAGCTGACGTGTGCCTTGTTGGGGACGCCCTTATTGGTTTGGACTGACGAAAGCTGTGAGCAGTATTCGGAGCAAGCGTTGCCGTGACAGAGCTGCACGGAAATGACGAACATCGTGCACGGAGATGGACAGAGGTGACACACGACTGGACCCGACAAGAAAGCACGCCACCTGCAGCCTGTGTTGGGAGCCTTGGGAGCCCAAATCAGTCATGCCAATGTGCCCTGGGTCTTTAATGTGAGGCATACAAGACTTATGGTCCGCGTTGGGAAAGCCCTAAGTGTTCTTTGGTTGGCATACTAGCCTGAGGCTGCTCGCTCAGGCATCCTGATCCGACCGTCTAGTAGTTGTTTCGTTTGCGCCTACCAGATAGCTGCTGACCTAGGCAAGCATCTTAGGTGTCCGATTTCCAATGCCTGGGAACGAATGGTGCTGCCTGGTCGCAGCGCCTAGGCGAGGGCAGCAACCAAACAAACCGAGGCTTAGCATATTCCAGAGTGTTGCTTAGGATACTTTTAGTTGTCCTGATAATGTTCCTAAACCAGGCTCAGCCAGGCCAAAAAAAAACCGAGCGCCTCACTGCAACATCTCCTTGCAATGTTGGTTGGAATAGGTGTAGAATTTTTTTTTCTATCTTTTTATTCATTTCCTTGATAATATCCTTTTGTTTTTTTAGTTTCTTACTGTAAAACAAATAATAATTTGTAGTTATCTATGTTCGCTGCAGCTGATTCTATTTTTGCTTTTTTCCGAATTGAGGGGATTCTACATTTGCATTACTGCCATACAGAGTTTTGAGAAAAGTAAGGTAGCATAGACACATCAGAAAAATATACTAGCAAAAGGGCCTCACAAGCCAACTCATAGCCCATCACAGCACAACTCCAAGAGAACCAACAGCTAGACAGAACATAACAGTAACAAGCTGAGATAAAGGTAAGCGTTTATATTTTTGCTACAGACCTACAGTAACACATTGGAAAAAAACAACAACGATGTCTGCAACTGCAGCTAGCCTGCAGCAACTGCTGGTCCGAACACCTCCATATACATATTTCATAGGTAATACTCCTTAGCTCTGTATTTCCAAATCCTTGCGCGTAGGATCGTCTGCGGCGACTGTCCACCAGTCTACGTTGGAATTCCTGCTATGTCAGGGCTTCTCTGATCGTCGACGCATCATCTGTCGTGGAGCTCATGAAGCGACTCATCACCGCCGGAGCAAATGGCTCATGCGAGGAGAGAGAATAAATCGACTCATCTGCCGGAGTTGACTCACACCGATTAAAAAAACCGAAGGCAGGACCACTTGCCCTTCTTGTGAGATGAGTAACAGCAAATGAAAGTGGTTTTTTTATTTGGCAATGGTAAGGGGCAGCTGCGGACACCCATCCATAAACTTGTTCATTTGTAATGGGACTGATGCTTTAATGGCTGATGTTGTATGTCGGGTCCAATCTGATTCATAATCCAGCACCTTAGTTGTATATATATTGCTATCTTCACATATAAATTTCAATTTGGAATGCTAAATTTCACTTGTCATAGTAAAGAACACACTAATGCAATTGATTTTGATGCGTTTTGGTTTTTTGGGGCAACTTGTTTTTTTTTTCAGATTGGCAACACAGTGGTACACAAAATGATATTCATGATTGGTTTGGCTGTATGCACAATATTAATCAGCTTGCATACAACTTTCTGTCTATGAGTTGTATAATCTGTCTTTTTAACTGTCTATACGTCTAATTCGATGCTCTTGAAGACGACCCCTCATTTATAGGTTATACATGCCCTAAGAGACTCTTTAAATCCTTCTTAAATGCTAGGAATAAAACACTCTTTAAGTCATTCCAAAATGCTAGGAATAGGGATTTTGTTGAAAAACTACCCTCCAACAGCTTCTCCAATCCATCTTCTGTTTCGGGTTTTTTCTAGCCAAAAATATAAGATGAGAACGTCTCTTTAGGGTATACATGAGATATAGAAAGACTATTGAAGAATGAAAACAAATAGAAAGCGGTTTTATGTAAATGACTCTCTAAATGATAATGTAGAGACTGAAATTTAGAAAGCCTCTTGAAGATACTCTCATATGAATATGAATATGAGAAACGGTTTCTAGAAATTTTCATCTCTCTTTCACAACTAGCCTGCCACCTCAGCAAAATTGGTTATGTGGCGTAGTATTTAATGCTAAACAACTATCATAGTTTTAGTTTTAGGTGGGAGTGCCCTTACGATAATGATAAGGCCAGCCAACGGCTATTTGAGACAGCAATGGCTCCAACTTACATGAACAACATATAGTCCTGAATCCGGCAATGTTTGAGGAAAAAAGGCAACTGTATAGGTCCATAGGCGAAGGTACAAATAATCCAACATTTAAACTTATAAAGGACCAGAGACTGGATAATTTGTGAGACTTAAAAAGTGGTTTTTACTAAGGAATAGAGCTTTACAAAAAAAAACTAGGACGAGATCAATTTGACATTCCGGTAATGTTTGAGGAAAAAAAAAGGCAATTATATAGATCCACAAGAGAAGGTACAAAAAATAGAACATTTAAACATATAAGAGGATCAAAGAACTAAATAATTTGCGAGACGTGAAAAGTGGTTTTTTACAGGGAATGGAGCTTTCACTACTATAGAATCGGTAATCACTGTCGGCCCATCACTGCCGGTTGTGTTTGGGCCGGCAGTGAAGTCACATCACTGTCGGTTCATGCTCTGACAGACCCCTAATTATTAGGGGCAGGGGCAGAACCGACAGTGAAACAGAACATCACTGTCGGTTCGTGGCTTGAACCGGCAGTGATGACTCTCTGGCACATTACTGTCGGTTCGTGGCTTGAACCGGCAGTGATACGGGTAGGTTTATATTTAAGCAGGCACTGGCACGCTCTGAAATGTTCAAACGCGCGCCAGTGCCCACTCAGCCGCCGCCGCTCCACGCTGCCTCCGCTCAACGACGCCGCTCCACGCTGCCTCCGCTCAACGACGCCGCCGCCTCCACTCCACGGCGCAGCACACCGCGTGAAGGCCGTAGGAGGACGGCGCTCCACACCAGCGTCCTCGCCACAGTACCAAGCACCGCGGACCTCCCTCCGCGACGCCAAGCACCGCGGACCTACCTCCACCTCCCTCCACGGTACCAAGGTGTTCGACGAAATGGCTATTTGAGATGTTATTTGATATGTGATATGAAAGATAGATAGAGAAAGATAGATAATATAGATAGATAGATAATATATATATTTGATAGATATAGATAGGTAGAGAAAGATAGATAATATATAGATTTGATAGATATAGATAAGTAGAGAAAGATAGATAGAGAGATAGATAATCTTATTAGTATATGTTATTTAATATGTCATATGAAATTTAATATAGATAATATATACTCCCTCCATCCCAAATTGTAAGTCATTCCAAGAATCTTGGAGAGTCAAAGTTTCTCAAGTTTGACCAAACTTATATAACAATATAATAATATTTATGATATCAAATAAGTATCATTAGATTCGTTATCAATTAGATTTTCATAGTATACTTATTTGATGTTACAAATCTTTATAGTTTTGTCTATAATTTTTGGTCAAACTTGAGATGCTTTGACTCTCCAAGATTCTTGGAATGACTTACAAATTGGGATGGAGGGAGTAGATTTGATAGATAGATAGGTAGAGAAAGATAGATAGAGAGAAAGATAGATAGAGAGAAAGATAGATAGAGAGATAGATAGAGAGAGATGGATAGATAGAGAGATAGATAATCTTATTAGTATATGTTATTTAATATGTCATATGAAATTTAATATAGATAATATATAGATTTGATAGATAGATAGGTAGAGAAAGATAGATAGATAGAGAGAGAGATAGAAATATAATCTTAGTATATAAGTCCTTTAACATAGATGCTCCATGAAATATAATCTGGGTATATGTTATTTAATATATAGATGGCTGGACATCGTAATCTCCCACCACCGGAGGAAATTGGTTGGAATTGTTATTGTACTTAGATGGGTTTCGATCCGGTATTGGCGGTAGTACCGCGGAATTATCCAAACATAGTAAGTTAATCAATATATATTTCATATGTATGACTAGATCATACAAGTTAATTAACATGTCTTATAGGTACTGTAGATGATTGATCCAATATATTGGCTTAAAGAAACACTTGCCTATTTTGGGATTGATAATGTGGATGTTCAGATTAATCATGTAAACAATGGTCCACAACTCCAATGTCGTATTTCATTTTCAATTGTCGTTAGGATGGGTCATGGTCATGGTCGTGGTCGTGGTAGTGGTCGTGGCCGCGGTGGTGTTGGCGGGCGCAATGTGTTAGAAATCTCAGAGGTGGGAATACAGACACCCCAGCGTGGTCTTGCTATTAAGTATGTTGTCTTTGCTTGTGCTGTCACGCTCTCAAGAAATGGGATCACACTTCCTACTCTGTCATCAGTGAAGATTGAAGCTATTAATCGCAAAATATATCATGATCTTCGGGGTTTCCGTGCACGAATGACTCAGAACTCGCCAATGGTAAGTTTAAGACTCATAACTTATACTTAGATTTGTTGTTATATGTTGTCAATATTGCTCATAATGTAGAGGAGTATGACATGACCTACGCAGGGTGTAGTTTTGAAGCTATTCTGAACGAAGTAATGGATACATTGGGTTATGACTGGCAATACGCTGATGAAAAGCCAACACTAACTACTGCAGGCTTTCAAGCAAAGTTGGTTGCGACTAAGAAGGGAGACCCACCAACTACTCGACCACCGTTAACCGTTGTTAGTACACCATGTGCTCGTAAGTGTGAAGCAACTGAGAGTGCACTATTTAATACGTTGTTGTTCATCGATGAGGTTTTTGGTTACAAAATAGGTGACTTACATTTCTCCGAATTGATAGTACTAAATCGTTGAACTATTGTATTGTACAATAAGATTGACACTTCTATGAATTTCTGTAATATAAATGTTGATGGTTTCTGTAATATAAATGTTGATAATTTCTGTAATGTAAATGTTGATGGTTTCTGTAATATAATGTTGATGGTTTCTGTAATATAATGCAAATTGTAAAAATTCAATCACTGTCGGTTCAATTAAAACCGACAGTGATGCTTGAGCCATCACTGTCGGTTTGACATAACTGGCAGTGATGACATGAGCTCATTACTGCCGAAGTGGTTGTGCCGGTTCAAAAACGCCACTGAAGGGGGGTTTTGAACCGGCACTGATTTAGTGTTCTGGAGTAATGTTTAAAAGAAAAAACTAGGGCAAGCTTGGTTTGACCTTGACATAAATTATATACTCCCTCCATTTCAAATTATAAGATATTTTAGCTTTTCTAGATACATTTATTTTTATTATGCATCTATACCTAGTGTATTAGTACATGTACATAGCAAAGGTGATGTATCTATGAAAGCCAAAACGTCTTATAGTCTTATAATTTTGAATGGAGGGATCAGCTATTAAGTTATGGGATAAGTGGAAAAAATGAAGAGGAGAGAGATATGATAATAGATTTAAGGTAAAGAATTGATTGATGATAGCTACCTAAATAGAATTGGTCCTGATGGATACAGTGAGAGCACATGAAGAGAGAACAATAGAATAAAAATAAAATGAATAAAACAAAACTATGTGTGAAAAGAACATTTACAATTAAAAAATCCTAATATTATATAAAAAAAACTAAATTATTTGAGCAGGTCACCTTAGAGCATCTCCGAGAGCCTTTCAAAATCCTTTCAAAATCTACTTTTTAGATCATCATTTAGAGAGTTATTTGAGTAAAAAGAAAAAATATATCTTGTACTTTCCAACAACTTATTCTAGAGAGGATGTTTATATTTAGATATCTGGAGGGTATTTTGTTCACCAAAATCTCTATTTCTGTAATAAACTAGAAAGATAGTCTTTTGGACATGCTCTTATATATACTAATTGTATATCAGAAAAACAAATCAACGTCAAATGGCATGCCTTCTGTTTGAGCTCATTTTGCAAGTCAAGCTTTAAATCGACCGAATCTAATGGACAACTAATGTATTCCGGCAAAAGGAGTTCATATACCACACGGCATAGGGCACACCATAGCTGCTCAAAAGGAGGTACCCGGTCATATCCGAACTTATTCTTAAGTCATGGACGAGGGCTTGGTATGCCGATGCGGCATGGCCTACCTTTGTCATTGTCAATAGTTGACCGCCCACTGGTAAGGATCAATGAACTCATACATTTTGTTCACAAAAAAAAAAAAGAAATCATACATTTCACAATTCAGGCTAGCTAATCTACATTAGCTCTACATAAAGATAACAAAGCATGATGATGTAACCTGAAATTTTTACTGCGATTTCTAAGTCTGGATATATTATACACTTTTACAAGAAACGGTAACAATTTCCCCATCCATTACCCTTTTTCTGTACTTGACAGTCGTAGGGACAGCCAGACAGGTAGCTGCGGAGTACTCCCTCCGTCCTAAATTATAAGACTTTCCAAAAATCTTGGAGAGTCAAAGTATCTTAAATTTGACCAATAATTATAGAGAAAACTACTTGACCAATAATTATAGAGAAAACTATCAAGATTTATGATATCAAATAGACATACTATAAAAATATAATTGATAACGAATCTAACGATACTTAGTTGATATCATAAATATTATTATATTGTCATATAAGTTTGGTCAAATTTGAGATAGTTTAACTCTCCAAAATTCTTAGAATATATTATAATTTGGAACGGAGGGAGTACATTCATACAATTCATAAAGAGGCAATAGAGGACAAACCTTCTCTTTCCCGTGATCAGATCTAAGCTTCATGCAGTTGGCATTTAAGTTTCTTGGATGAGTAGCATGACAAACAATCATTCTAGAGGTTGTCAAATTTGATCTCAAATTAAGTCAAACAGTTAGTAATTGCTAAAGATCATCTCCTCCGATCCATTAATCTATAGAAAGGAACAAGACAATATTAATGATTCTTTACCCTACAACTACAATGCTCCCCAAACAACACTTGGAACACTGCAAATCCTCCAAACGCACAATTGGATCTGTAGTTCTGTACATGATTATTATTATGATACCTGTGTTATACAACAACATCAACAAGCAAGGCAAATCCTGGGGACAAGGCAATCCGGCGGCGGCCCCATACCCTTAGGCGCAGGCGCAGGGGTCGTCGACGACGACGAGATCCTCCCCATCGCCGCTGCGGAACGCGAGGTACCCGAGCGCGAGGCCCACGACGACGGCGATGAACACGCCGGCGTTGAACGACATGACGGCGAGCATGAGGAGGTAGCCGAGGCCGGAGTTGACCCCGAACATCGCGGCCACGGCCACGCGCGCCGGCCAGCGTCCGGCCCCGGCGACGGCCGCGAAGGCGGGCGCGAGGAGCGGTGTCCGCGGGTCGAAGCTGGCGGGTGGTGGGATGGAGGAGGCTGGCTTTGGCTTGGCGGCTCCTTCAGCGATGAGCCTCATGCGGACCCGCAAGGCCTCGAGGTACTGGTAGAAGGCCGCGGCGAGCAGCAGCGCCACCAGGGAGAGAAGGTAGTCGAGCCACGTGGAGGTGCGCCAGCCGTCGAATAGGATCGTGGCCGACTTGCCCCAGTAGAAGGTCATGTGCATCATGTTGGCCGGCGGCGAGGGCGGAGAAGGAAACGGTTGGGACTTGGGAGCGGCGACGGGAGGAAGGAGGTGGATTGCGGGGCCGGCGAGGAAACAGACCGGTGAGATTTTAATACTCCGTAGAGGGGTACTGGTGGGTGCGGCATGAGACACGCTATTTGGGTCAATTTACATTGGACCCACTGGAATCAAGTCAGTTTCCCGGCAAGTAGGCGGCGGTAGACGAGGGCAGGACAGTAGTTGCCGTGTCCGGTAACAAGACCAGCTGCCCAGCCCCGCTAGTAAACTCACTAGAAAAGAACAAATAAATTTCTAGAATCTATATGCCGAGTTTAATTAATTTTATAAAAAAGAGTAACACAACATCTACGACATAAAATCAACGTATTATAAAAATATATTATATAGTAAATCTAAGGGGAATTTTGCTACCGGACATCTAAAATGGCACTTTTTTGCTAACGGACATGCAAAATTTTGTGATTTGCTGGTGGACACTATGGTTCTTGACAAATTTACCGGTGGACACCCTTCACAATAAAATAATTTTTAAAAATAGATATAAAATCATATAAGTGCCTAAAATTTATACTATAAAATTTTCTATGTTGTATATAATGAGATCTATATAGTAAAATGTTATTTTGCACTAAAATGATCATTTTGCCTCTCATCATAAATAGACCAAGTTAACCATAGTTAATTTGTTCATATATTTGTATGACACCAAAAATCTTGGAAAAATCACAGAATGCATATATAACCAAATCTTGACTATGCAAAAAATATTAGCTCAAAATAATGAATTTTATAACGGTATATTTAGCATCACTAAGTTATAGATTTATCTCTTGTCAAGCTTAATTGATATATTAAACTTTATTATATTGAGATAATATTTTTAGCATAGTCATGATTTGGTGATGTATGCATTCTATGATTTTTCAAGATTTTTAGTATCCTACAAATATATGAACAAAATAACTATGGTTAACTTTGTCTATTTATGATGAGGGACAAAATGATCATTTTAGTGCAAAACAACATTTTTACTATATAGTTCTCATCATGTAGAACATAGAAAATTTTATAGTATATTTTTTGGGCATTTATATGATTTTATATCTATTTTATAAAATTATTTTGTTGTGCACGATGTTCACCAACAAATTTGTTAAGAACTAGAGTGGCCACCAGCAAATCGCAAAATTTTGCATGTCCACTAGCAAAGAGATGTCACTTTGCATGTCCAGTAGCAAAATTTCCCTAAATCTAATGATATTAATTTAATCCCGTAAATCTTAACATTTTTTTTCTAGAAAATTGGTCCGTTTTTTTTTCTAAGAATGACTTGAACAACTCTAAGAATGTATTTATCTAGGGATGTAGGGAGTATAATTTTAGTTCTATCTCCAATTAAAAGAGGGTGTTTAGATTCAAATGTTAGGCTAGTCTTCCAAAGCACGTAGCATGGAGATAAAGAATGAAGGTTTTTGCTTAGATGCCAGAGCTTCTCAACTACTCGCCGGCTTGGATGGAGGAAATAAAATGAGTAGAAGATTACTCCCTCTGTTCCTTTATCAGTGTCATTTTAGTGTACAAATCTTAGTCTAGTTTTCCAAAGCACGGAGCGTGGAGATAAAGAATGAAGGTTTTTCTTAGACGTCAAAGCTTCTCAACTACTTACCAGCTTGGATGGAGGAAATAAAACAAGTAAAAGATTACTCCATTTGTTCCTTTATCAGTGTCGTTTTAGTGTACAAATCTTAGTCTAGTCTTCCAAAACACGTGGAGATAAGAACGAAGATTTTTGCTTAGTTGCTTGGACCTTAGAACTTCTCAATTATTCGTTGGCTTGGGTGGAAGTAATAAAATGAGTAAAAGACTACTCCCTCTGTCACTTTATCAACGTCGTTTTAGTTTTTTAGGAGGTACAATGGTAATCTTATGAATGTGGATAGAGAGGCGTCTAGGTGCATGTTAGAAGCTATGAACGTGGATAGAGGTGGAGTATACTATAGCGATAATCAATCTGCGACAAAGGGAGTACTCGATAGCGAGTCAGTCGTTGCTAGCTCGAAGGCGAGTGCACAGTGAAGTGACTAGAAGTCCCACCTCTTTCTATATAATATAATATAACTAATGTGAAGAGAAGCAGTGGAAACAATGAGTATATAAAATTTTTTACATGTGAATACAATTAGCCGGCGATGTCAATATCAATCTTTACGGGTTTGCGATCTATGAATACAGTTGGCTAGTCGGTGATGTAGACATCGACCATTACGGACGCTCTTAGAACATTGCCAACAACAGTCGTTCTGTTCGTTTGGCTTATCAGTCACAAAAATAATGTTTTTCTCTCATAAAAAAATAAAAAAAAAACGGTATAATCGGTTTATCAGCCACCAAAGCGATCAGGTGAATAGGGATAAAACTACCCGCCCAATCATGGAGAGAGGGGGAGAGGGAGCAAGGAAAATTACCGTGCTAAACGCGCCTTAATTTCTAGCCTCCCTATAACTATCAGCAAGCGATTCATACACGTACGTTGTTGGGACGCCCTCGGAGAAACGTAACGTACTCGTACGTACTAGTAGTCGTGACATTTTGTCGTGCACGTGGCTTGATTAGGAGACTCTGGTGGCCAATGATTGACTGGCACCTGGAACCTCCAGCGAGGCCATTTTGGATCACTGTAGCATTTCGTTTGTATTTGGTAATTAGTGTCTAATTATAGACTATTAGGTTTAAAAGTTTCGTCTCGTGATTTCTCGATCAACTGTGTAATTAGTTTTTTTTTCGTTTACATTTAGTACTCCATGCATGTGCCGTAAGATTCGATGTGACAGTTACTATGCAAAATTTTTTGACAACTAAACAGGGCCTTACGCCTGAACTGCAGGCCTACTAGGAGTGCCCTGTCGAACCTCGAACGGGTACTGTACTTCTCGCGTGCAGCCGCAGTACAGGCGCACGATCTGTACTGCACTTGTACTACAGGCCGGGCTGCCGTCCGGCAAAAGCGCTCGCCCGGCCCGCCTGAAAGGAAGCTGTACTCGGCCCCTGCCCCTGCCCCTGCCCTGCTTTGGACGAAGCCATGCGTGCAGCCGCTGAAAGGAGATTGCTTGCGTGTACTAGCTCCTACAGTAGCTCCTATCGGATAAAGCTTCCAATGAGATTGGAGGTGGCGTGGCCGCCACAGACAAACGCTCCATGCCGGGCCGTCGTATTCTCGGCGAGGACTACAAGTAGCTGTGGCGGCCGCCAGGCTGCGTCTGCGCAATGAATCCGATCCAATAAAAATAAATAGCGATGAAAACGGACAGAAACAAATGGAAAAATCTATATTTCTTGATTGAACCGGACCGGATTTAGAAAAAAAAATATAATTAAAAACGGAATTTAAAACAAATAGAGATATGTGGAAATACGGAAACAAACAAATATGAATGAAGAATCAGAAAATTAAGTTAGAATAACAAAACGAATTTTTTAATATACATGAACAAGAGCACAATATAATATACACCGTACGAAGTTATTAGTCAAATATTCACTAACATGCAATGTGTTAACATGTTAACATATATACTTTATGATTTGTAGATTTATAAACATAGAAATTTCTAGACATATCTCACTTGAGATTGAAAACGAGATAAAAACAGAATAAATATAGGCCAGTTCCATATAAAAACGAGATTTTACGGAAATGAACGGAAAAAACCTCTCTACTGTTTCCGTAAAAATACAGAAATAGACGGAACGAAGTAGAAAACAAAACAGGTCGAGAACGATATTTTTTCCCTTCGTTTTCAACCCTAAAAAATGAAGTAATCGCCGCGGAATGGCTCTTCGGACGAACGTACGATCCAGCGAGACATCGTTGTTGGGAACAAATGGCGCACCGCACGTCCACATCCATGCCGTGCTCCTCGTCGAAATACTCCCTCTGTCACTCAGAACTCAAAAAATAGATTTCTAGAGTTATCTTAAGTTATTTTTTTTTACCTTTGATCAATTTTTTTAGAAAAAAATATTAAAATTTATGATATCAAATTAGTATCATTAGATTTATTATAGAATATATTTTCATATAATGCTCATTTTAAATTGTAGATGTTATATTTTTCTATAATAAAGTTAGTTAAAGTTAAAAAATTTAAGAAATTGATCTTCTCGGGGACAAAAGAAGTAGTAATAATTAAAAAAAAGGTGCAGTTCCCGGATCGCATTGCATGCCTGTTGGGCTGGAACGCGATGGGCTCTGATGCGTTCTGAGCCTCGAGGCACCGCGATAGCTCAGTGAAGCCCATGGAGGAGTCCTCAACAGATGGATCCGACCCATGCTTAAGTTTGGGCGCGCCCAACGGGCCCAAATGGCTAGTCTACGTGAATTTCTATCGAGTTGACGGCTGGCATAGGAACGCGCTAGCGAGGGAGCACTACTGTACTAGCTAGTCTCACACCTCTTCAAAAAAAATCACTGACACATCATATTCTTATGTATAAATTTGATCGATTTAACATAGTTTGGTTTAGAACAAACTTTTAGTATTCTTATGTATGTGACATAGGAGTGATTCTATTTCTCACCAAAAGGTTGCTTCGAAACACGACCAAACTGACCTTTACAAATTTGAAACTGTAATGATTGTTTTGAACTTTACATATTTACTTTTCCTAACTCATTTCGTTATTTTATATTGTACTTATGCACTGATTGGTCTCCTATACGTTAATAGAAGAAAGCGTTCTACACCTCTAGGGTGAGCACTTTTTCTTAAAAGGTGTTCTAAATATATTTAATGCATTATAGGTATACATACTTAGTATTTATATAAGAATTTTGGGGTTAAAGCTGCACCCCATGCACCAACACAACTGAAGAAAAAAATAGCAACATTGCTAGCGGGAAAAAATAGCAACATTGCTAGCAACATTTTAAAAAACTATATGGTTATTATAATATATTTAACCATATAGTATGGTTATTATAGAGAATGAATTGATATTTTAAAGCAATGTTGTACAAGCTATTTTTTATAACATTCTCATGTTACAAAGTCATGTTAAAAAATTTAGGTATTACACCAACCTCAAGTATTTAATGCATGTTAAGCTTGTACAACATTGCTATTTTAATTCAATACAAGCTTAACATGACTTTGTTGTGTTATTATCAATATTAACTTATGTTATAGATACTATATGGTTATTATAGAGAATGAATTATAGCTTTTAAATTTTGTAAGCAAGACATTGACTGATATTTAACATTCTTGTCTTGTTATCGTTTGGTATTTTTTTTCTTTTGCTGCAACAGACATGCATGTGCAAAACTACTTGTATTATAAAAGCAAGCCCACTAGCATCTAAATATCTGATTATGGTAAGCTATTCATGTCTGCAGTCTGCAGGCCACATCGTGCATCAACGTACATGTTTATATCATCGGGCCACACCCATCATATATCACTAGCATTGATTTATGTATATCTATTCATGCAAGTTATGAGGTACTCCCTCTCTCTTCCAAAAAAGACTTGAGGTTTTACAGTTTTTAGAACATATTATTTCTTAACAAAAAAATATCCATACATCCTTATTTATTATTGAACGTGAACCATGCCTAATTAAGAAATAAACGCCTCATTAAAAGAAAACCATGCTAATGAAGACCTAAAACAGTAATTTATAATAAATCATCCGATTTCCATCACAAGCCAATCTATCGCTCTAGTTTGTAGGGTATTCCCTTAACGCGTGGAGCATTGACTTAAGAGATGGAGGGAGTACTAAATTTGAGGTTAATGCTACAACCAATATAGTCCTAAAAGTTCAAGCAATCAAACCTAAAACAATTTGTTTAAAAATATTACTCTTCTCTTATATTTATCACCCAAAAATTGTTAACTATGCAAGTCATTTGAATACTTTTTGTTGAGTTATACTTTAATATCCATTCTCATTTAAATAATCCATAACATTCTTCGCAAAAAAAAATCCATGAAACATATGACATCATGTATATTCTCATTAGCATAGATCAATATTACATCACCTATATATCTGAATTGTTCCTTCCTATTGTTTAACGTGCAAAATGCCAATCCAAAATTACTTCTTGATAACCACAGCAATGCGGAGAAATCCTTGTACTAAAAATGGATAGAGAAACCCACCTCACACCAATTATGTCATCCGATCTCCATCCAATATATAGGTCCTGTTTGGTTCTCACCTCATAAACTTTATTATACTAAACTTTAGTCACTTCACTACTACAGAACACACATTTGGCTGATTTCCCAAATCGTCTTTAGCCCCGGTGGAAATTGCGTCCGGGACTAAACATACCTTTAGTCCCGGTTGGTAACTTCAACCGGGACTAAAAGCCCCCTCCCAACGGCTACGGACGTCAGACATTGTCAGGGGGGGCTTTTAGTCCCGGTTGGTGTTACCAACCGGGACTAAAGGCCTACCTCTAGCCCCGCTTTGTGCCACAAACCGGGACTAAACCTTTAGTCCCGGCTGGTTCTATGGACCAGGACTAAAGGTCCCCCCTGTTTGAACTCTCTTCCTCCCCTATCCGAGCGCGAGAGCTCATTTCTTACTCTCTGTTCTTGCTTGTTCTTGGTGTATTCTTCATCTCCTCTTCGACCATTGCTTTATTTGATCACTTCTACGCCTCCATCGACTCGTTGAAAGGTTACTATCTTCAACCTCTCATGTTTTAGCGGCAACATATATTGTTTCTTGGTCTATATGTGATTTTTCTTTATGATTTTCTCTTTTTTTGCCATTTTAAGCTTCATTCACTTGACATTGTTTGAATATTTTGAAGAAGACAACTAAAACTAGTATTCTAAGTATACACCTTTCATTTGTACTATGTCTACCACATTTTATGGTTTAATTAGTTGAAAATGGAGATTTTATAGTGTATTATTAAATATTTTATGGTGGATTGTTCTAAAGTATTTAATGGTTTAATTAGTTGAAAATAGAGATTCTAAAGTATACACCATATGGTGGATTGTTCTTGATTTATATATATGCCACTTGAGCTCAAAATAATTATATATATAGATTAAGAAGGTAGCTACCTATAATACTTTAGTTGTTGTAAGGAACATGGCCCTCATGTCCCATTTAGTTTGGATTTTGGTGTTTGATGATCAACATAACCAAATTGGACTAACGTATTTGCAAGTGTTTATTTTGTAGTCCAATAGGGTGCAAACATGCTTTGGACTTAGGCAACACCACAAGCAAGACATTTGAAGCATATAGAAGACCTAAAAGATCAAGCATAGTCCAAGCATGAAGGATGGAACCTACTTGGAAGCAAGACCGCGAAGATACAAAGTCTTCCGGACGCGAGGTGACGAGCGTAAGGATTTTTGGAAATCAGCCCGGCAGAAAACAGTGAAGAAAAAGGCTCCGGACGCTGCAAACAGGAGGGTTCGGACCATTGCGGATGCGTCCGGACACCTAGGGTTTGGTCTGCTCAAATCAGCGAGTCCGGGCGCTATGAACATTGTGTGTCCGGACCATTGGTGCTTGTGTCCAGACGCACACAAAGAAGAACCCGAGAGCGTCAAGGGCTCCGGACGCTGTCCGGAGTGTAACGTCCGGACCAAAGAATGCGTTCGGACCTCATGCAGAGAGGTTCTAGAGGCGTGCGAGGACTTCGGACGCTGTCCGGACTGTGGACTCCGGACCAATGTCATCGTCCGGACCCACGAGTCAGCCACAGCGCACAGAAGACCGTTGGAAGGTCCGGACGCACACGCAATTGTCCTGACCCATTTGGTGTCCGCGTCCAAAGCTACGCAGAGAAGCGGGATCAAGGTTCCAACGGCTCCATTTGGCTTGGGGGCTATATATATGACCTTTGGCCGACCAAATGAAAGTGTGGAGACTTGAGGAAACATTCCAAGGTGTTGATACACAATTCTAGTGATCTCCATATGCATAGAGCTTAGTGATACACTTGGTGATTAGCATTTGTGCTTTGCGAAGTGCTTAGGCTAGTTAGACCATTTCTCTTGCGCTTGCTCTAGGTGTAAGCCTAGTGTTGAGTGAGGTTTGCATACCTCTTGATCATAGGTGCTTGCGCGCACCAAGTTTGTACTCGGTGGGGCTTGTAATCTTGCGCGATCACACCAACCGCGTTTGTGGTGTGGCCGCCACCGGTGTACCAAAGGGAACAAGGCCCGCGGTGTTTCGGCCGGAAACTTGATAGTGAAGACGGCGGAGAGCATCCGAGAGAGGCTTGCCAGAAGGCACATCGGAGACCCACTTGCGCATGGGGAGAGCCCGAGGCTATCCATGGAGTTACATGACCAGGAGCTTGACCCTTGCACGGGATTCCTTACGAGGGGCTCCAACAAGGACTAGTGGGAAGCTTGCGCGCTTCTCGATACCTCGGTAAAAATACCGGAGTCGTCGACGGGAGTTTGCATCTCTACCTTGCTCTTTACCTTCCGCACTTACTTTTTTTACCTTGTGTTCTTTACCTTTCCTAGCTTAGTTGATAGGTTTGGAAACTAGGTTGCATAACTCATTTTGCGGTAGAGATAGCAACACTTAGCAAAACCTTAGTTGCACTACTATATAGTTTACCTTTTGCATAAGTTTTGCTAAGGTTAGAAAAAGAGGCCATAAAATAGAGAGTAGTTTTTAAGTGACCTAATTCACCCCCCCTCTTAGGCATCACGGTCCTTTCAATTGGTATCAGAGCCGGTTGGCTCATCTTTGGACTTTAGGCTTCACCGCCTTCGAGTCGATGTCTCTAGGAGAGGGAAGGATGGATACCTCTAGGCCCTCGTGTGACGAAAACTTCTAAGAACAGGGTCCACTTGCCAGGATTATCGTCCATCCAACTTTAATCCCAACAAATGATCCAAGTTTTAAAAGATTCATCAGGTGTCGTTGGATTCAACCGAGTCATCCACCTCTTTCCGAGCAGTATCCACATTAAAGATATTGCAGAAGTGAACTTATAATAACTTACATTTCGGAGGTTTACACAGATAGCGGAAGTCTTACAAAGTTATATTACAAACCATAGTTTTGAAACATAACTTAAATGTTATTTCTACATCAAGCCAAGTGGTAAAGATTATAAAACAATCAAATCAGGTACTCTGCCCAAGAGTTATACCAGGATTGATCTTCAACGACACTGCAGTCATACAACACGAAGTTGTACCCACCGCTCTAGGAACATCATCTGCAACAAGGGTTAACAAACCCTGAGTACGGGAGTACTCAACAAGTCTTACTTGACAAATAACAATATTTGGTGGATAAAAGGTATGCAAGTCATAGGATTCAAGGTGGGGTTTTACAAGAATCAAAGGTTTTGCATAAATGAGCATTTTGTAAAACAAAGGAAATTGATTTAGTTCTCATAAAAGTTACTCAAGTACCGATCTAAATGTTTTGATCGATAACGAGGCAACAACCATAACCAAAAGGAACCATCGAGTATCCAGTTTAAGTTTCATTAACTACGAAGAAGAAGACAGGGTTATGTTTCCATATCCAAGGAACACGACGATTCGAACCGGTTAAACCCAGCTGGGGCTTCCCTATCACATGATATATACAACACTAAAGCACGCATATGACTACTTTTCCCTGTATCCTCCATCCGAGAACGGGGGCCCGCCACCCGAGAGCACAGTACGCCTCCATCCAGTTCCTCGAAATTGGAGGGTACACACTACTCTCGCCATCTTTCCATTCCCAGTGCGGGTTAACCGTCCTTTAGACTGGATTAGCCAGAGTCCAGCTTCCCGAAGTATGTGATAAGTACTCCAAAGTCACAACCCTAGTCATGCATCAACGGACGGTCCCTAATGACACAGGCGGAGAGAACCTGCTCACCAGATATCCATATCTGATGGCTCCCAAACACCGTGTCCGCCCGGTCCCGATTATTACTTCCATCATCCATCATTTCCTTTTTAAGACATAGCAATTTGCCGCAGCAATCCGCTATTCTTCTCAAAAACATAAGCATTGCCGAAGCAATCATGTATCACTTATTCTCGCAGATGACAGAAATCACCTGACTTCTACCAGTCTAAGCATTGCTAAGCAGCATAAAGCATCATTCGTATTTTTAAAACAGTATCAAGGTACAAGAAGTAAATAATTCAAGGTAAGACTATGCATCAAGTAGGAATTTATTTGAATAGAAACCATGCAATAATTAACCATAAGTGTATTTAAAGAAAACTTTTAAATACAAGATAGGGTTTGAATGTACCGGGGCTTACCTGGATAAGAACACTAGCCAGTGTTTGTTAGATGACACGATTGATAAAAGAACTCCAAGATTATCCATCTTCTGGATTCATTCACCAATACATCTTCGATTAGATCCACCAATCATCATCTTCTGGTTCGACATTAACCATCACGTATGCATCTATCGTACCTTAATGATGATATGCATAGATGCAAATGTATAAATGCAAGAAAACGATAACACAAAGTTGCATCATAAACAAACATTCAAGTGAACAAAAGTTCATACACGACATAAACACTTTTAGTTAATTAACTAACATTATTAAGCATAAAGGTTGGATATGCTAAGCACTTAAAACATGACACATCAAAAGACTTGATTCAAAAACATTTCAAGTATAGAACAATCAATATTAACTAATAAGTTTAGTCAAGTAAAGACAGATTACAACACTCAAGACATCATAAGATTATACAATGCATAGACATCTATGGTTGATTAACTTAACCTTATCAAGCATATCATTTGGATATAAAAAGAACCTCAAGTATGACACACAATTGAACTTGAGTTAAGACTTATCAAACCTTCATTAACCAAGAGGAAAACATTAGGTTAACAACCAAGATAAAGTTAAAAAATTACTTATGCATGCAGTTTTTGGACAGTAAGACAACAGTCACTATTTTAATCATATCTAGAGTTTTACAAATCTAAAGGACTTGCAACAAGACATTCTGGAAAGCTTATGAAATTATCTACATTTCATTTAATAATAGCACAGCATGATTCACAAGTTAACTAAGTCGAAATTACAAAGTTACAGAATCTGTTCCTGAAAAACAGAGAGCATCCATTTCTGATCATCAACTTGCAACATGTATAAATCATAAACTACTTGGCCAAATGCCACCAAATGTCAACAGAATCTAGATACAGGAGTTATCTACAACTTTGGTATTCACAATATTCTCAAATAACATCATTAACAAGGGGTAATTTACATTGCCCATAGAACTGTCCAGAATCTACTAAATGCAATAAATAAAAGTTAACTTATGTTGCAAACGCATAATTGAACAAAACTAACTTTACCAACAGGTCACAAATGACTAATGAACACTAGAAAACATAGTTCCCATTGTTAGATAAATTCTTTGCATACACTTTCTTAATTTATTTGGATAATTAGGTGTAATTATGAGCACATACCAAACATGCACAATAAATTCTAACAAAATTACAAAGGCATACATATGCTTTCATTAGTCTACTGTATAAATTTCATGTCATTTAAGCAAGTATAGAAACCTCTATGAAAAAGACAAAAGTTCCATTGAAAACAACTCAAACAAAGCAACAGATTTGGATACTTAACTTTAAACAGCCATAACCTAAGATATACACCACATAAAAATATGAATCTTAACTTTTTGGAAAGCTTAAGAAATATACTTCAAACGTTTCTACCGTGACAAAACATGAATCTAAAAGTAAATTGCTCAAACAGTTCATTCTCAACAGCTCTGTCCAGAAAGAAAACGACAAGAGTACTCAGTTTATAAAATTGATTACTCCTAAAATTTCAGATGTAAAATCATGAAAGTTTAACACAAGATAGATCATAAAATTATCTATCACTTTGGTATTCAACTCATCCACAGAAAACATTATCTTCATCACGAAATAAATTGTTTAACAAACATCTTAGCATCAGTCTTAAACAGAGACACAGTCATTTTGCCATTTTTATAACTCTACAACCATCAAACCTAAAATTATGAAATAAATACCAGAAATCAAGCATAAACTCATAAAAATCACATAAAATTTTCAGATTTATTTGACAAGTATAACAGTGGCTACGAAAATGACAAATACATCTTAACAGAATTGACATGCTTGCACAAAATAATTTTTACAGCAAAATTAATGAACTAAATCATGACATATGATGGCTCTACTGCATAGAGAACTTCATGAGGATTCCAAAAATTTCAAAAACACACTCATACAATTTTTCTATGATTTAACATGAATTTTCCAAGATGAGCAAAAACTAGAGAAAATAATTACGAGATTTATCTTTTGCATCAGGAAACCTAACTTTTCAAGAAATCAATTAAGCCCTTATATGTAAATCTATGAGTCATAACATTTTAGCAAAAAAAAGCCACAAAGAGCTTCCCTTACCAAACCATATTCATGTTCTTGATTTTGCCGAAGATTTTTGATGGGATCAAGGATTAGAGCGTGGTTCTTATGATGAAATCAGTGGAATCATTCAACCATAGAAACAGTAGGAAGGAGGGAGGGAGGAGGCGATGGAGCGGAGGAGGCGCAGGGGAGGGAGTCGGCGAGGCAGAGGGAACTGGTGTCGGCCTCCTGCCGTCGGTCCTCCCAGACTGAGTAGAGAGGGAACCGGAGGGAGTGAAAGTGAGAGAGGAGAAGAGAATGGGAGAGAGGGAAAGCAGAGGGAAGCCGATGTCCCCTTCCCAACTCGCCATGGTAGAGACTCCAGGGAGCACGCGTCGGGCAGCGACGAAGCACGGGCGACATGCAGCGCCGACGGGAGAGGAGCCCGACATCTGTCCCTGACCAGAACAGAACTACCCCAAAACTTGATTGTATTTATGACAAATGCCACTGACTTTGATCTCTTCAAAATTCAAAACCGTTTGTTGATTTAATCAACCGATTGCACCATGTTGTAGAGCAATTCAAAAAGAACAACTTCCATTGTAAAACTTCGGTCAAATTCGGACTGGTTAAAGAGATATTAATTCCCAAAGTTTGATACTTGGAACTGAACGAGATAAATGGAAATACATTTTACACAGTAGACCAAGATAAAAGGAGCACCAACCAAAACAGTGATGTCCGCATAGATGTCATTGACCCAAATAGAAATAGGCAAACATATTATGGCCGCATAGTTGAGATTTGGAAACTATACTATGCATCTAATTTTAAAGTCCCTTTGTTTAAGTGCCAATGGGTGAAGATGATCGGAGCCGGGATAACAATTAACAAGGATTATGTGATGACAACAGTGGACCTCGATACTATTGGGTACAAAGACGAACCATTCGTGCTTGCTGCTGATGTGAATCAGGTGTTCTATGTAAAAGACATGTCTACAAAACCAAAAAAAGATAAAACGATGACAAATCAAGCATCAATGAGCCCAAACATCACATAGTTCTTTCAGAGAAAAGAAACATTTTAGAAATTGAGGACAACTCAGACATATCAGAACATTACGAAAGGGATGACCGAATTGTGCCATTCAGTGTGACCAAAGACCCAAGCATAGTTCTAAATGCCGAGGACACTCTATGGTTACGACATGATCATGACCAAGGAACATATGTTAAGAAAAAGTTCACTACTGTTCTCGCATGATGTAGCTAGCTTAGCAGTGATGTTAAGTGACATTTGTATTAGTCATTTTTGCTAAGTTTGATCAAATAAATGAAGATCTACATTTTTATTTGGTCATTTTTGCATTTAGTGACTAATATTTACTAACACTATGTGAGATTCATGATTTTGTGACTAATGTCTACTAACACTTCCTCAAATAGAAATTTGATGAGTTATAAAATCTTTGTATTCAAAAGTTTTTCATATAGGGTCATTTAGTGTCTCATTAACAATTTTCTATTTAAAGGTAAACTTATTTGTGGCATAATTGGACAATGAATGGTGAAAAAACAAAAAGATAAACGTTCAAATAATGCATAAACTAATTTTCAGTTGGTAACCAAGCATTTTATTTTTTTAATTGAACAATATACTTTTGCATTAACCAAATTCTAATGATTAGTTACATTTATATTTGATATTATAAAAAAGGTAAAAGATTTTATGTTAAACATTTTTTAGTGTATACTAAAGAAAAAGAAAAATTAATGGTTATTTTTTAAAAATTTTGTGGCATGTATTTAATTTTTTATGCAATTAACAAGAACTATAACAATTTATACATATATTAACCTATACACAATACCCTAACATATAAAAGCCCACTGAAAATTTTGTTTGGCGCCTAAACAGGCCTTTAGCCGCGGTTGGTAATACCAACCGGAGCTAAAAGTGTCACCTTTTAGCCGCGGTTGGTATTACCAACCGGGGCTAAAGGACCTTTAGCCCCGGTTGGTAATACCATCCGTGGCTAAAGGGTGCCTACCTATATAAGCCGCGGCTGCCTCTCTCCTTCCTCATCTGTCTTCTTTGCTTTAACCAACGTCGATCGAGCTCCGTCGCCGCCACCTGCGCCACCGCCGCCGTTCGCCACCTCCGCCTCCGTATCGGCCCCGCACGGCCCCTCCTCACCTCACCTCGGCTCGCGCGCGTCCGCACGGCCGTCCTCGGCGCCGCTCGATCCTCCATCGCCGCCGCCGCGCCAACCTCTCGGTTCTGCGCCACCGTCGTCATCGGCCGGCCTCCCGTCGCGCCCGCGCGCCCTTCCCGGTCGCTGCCACGCCCGAGCTCGCGCCACCGTGCCCGAGCCCTGTACCGCGCCCGAGCCGGCCGCCGGTCGCCATTGAAGGAGAAAAAGAAGAAAGAAAGAAAGAAAGGGAAAAGGAAATAAGAAAGAAGGAAGAAGGAAGAAGGAAGAAGGAAGAAGAGGAAAGAAGGAGAGGAAGAAAGAAGGAGAAGAGGAGAGAAGAAAGAAGCAGGAAGAAGGAAGAAGGTAGGGAGAGAAGAAGGAAGAAAGGAAAAAAGAAAAAAAATTAGTAAATGCTTTAATTTGTAAATGGATTTGTTAGAAAAATAATAGGAAAATTGATAATATTCTATGTTATTAATTAGTTTCTTATTTTCACACACTAACATTTTATACATGTTTTTCTAGGTGAAGAGGAGATCGAGAAGAAGAAGAATATCGAAGAAGGAAGAAGAAGAAGGTGAATTGTGTGTGATAAAATAGAAATAGATTTTAGTTTTAGAAATAGATTTTAGCACTTAGAGAAATATATACCTTCCATTATTGCTATATATGATTTGATATATATGTATCTTCATTATATTGCAAGTAAAATATGTATAGAGCTTTCATTTGTTATAGAAATAGATACCTTTCATTATATATATTACTAGATGGATTTGTTAGAGAAATATTGACCTTAATTCCATTATTGCTAGAAAACATGTATATATATGATTTAATATATAGATGGATTTGTTAGAGAAATATTGACCTTCCATTATTGCTAGCTAGTAAACATGTATATATATGATTTGATAGATGGATTGTTAGAGAAATATTGACCTTCCATTATTATTGCTAGTAAACATGTATATATATTTCTACCATAACCCGCAACATTAGACACTTGTTTAGGGTTTACACACACACTAAGTGTCTACCCTAAACCCTAAACCCTTTTATTACACACACACTAAGTGTCTACCCTAAACCCCTAAGTGACTAAACCTGGCCTATAGATATACATCCTAAGTGTCTACCCTAAACCCTAAACCCTTTTATTACACACACACTAAGTGTCTACCCTAAACCCTAAACCCTTTTATTACACTCACACTAAGTGTCTACCCTTTTGATTACTCTAAGTGTTACACACTTAGCTTGTTTATGGTTTACACACACTAAGTGTCTAAACCCTTTTACTATATATAGTTGCAGAAATGAACGACCCGAATAACAACATGGAGGCTTTCTTGTTTTCAATGATCAACGATGGCACTGATCAAGTAGTAGATGGCACCAATCAAGTAGATGACGACACCAATCAAGTAGATGACGGAAGTCAATACTTTGCGGAAGATGTTGAGTAAGAAAATATTGCGCAAGACAATGTTGACGAGGTATATATATGTCTACAATCTCTTATGTATACATGAAAATCAAAATAATTACATTTGTATAATTATATTTATAAGTTTTGTGTATCTACATACATAGCCGTCTGCATCAACGACAGCTACGGGGAAGCGTAAAAATGTACGAGGCCCGAAGAAGCCATTGGAGGGTCGGTACATCATCTCGAAATTTGATGAGGAAACAGGGAAAGCACTTGGACCACATGCACGTGCTTTTGCCAACCACTGTGGTTACCTTGTAAGGGATAGGCTTCCGATCAGTGCTCGTGAATGGCGGCAAAGGAAAGGACATCCTGAAATTAGTTTTGTCTCTGATCGTGACAAGGCACTAATTTGGCAAGATGTCCTTCAACATTTCTCGCTCGATACAGAAGATGAAGCTTTGAAGGGGAGAGTTAGGGACTGGGCTATGAAGAAGATGGCAACACAATTCCAGGCCTGGAAAAAGAAATTGTACACCGAATTTATCAAGAAGAACCTTACTCCAGATTTCAACAATAAGTCCTACGTCAAGTTGAGGCCGTTTTGGGATGACTTTGTAGCTTTCAAGACATCCGAAGAGGGCGAAGCACGAGCGATATAGAACCAGCAGAATGCCCAAGAAAAGAAATACCACCATCACTTGGGATCAGGTGGCTACATTACTGCCATTTCTAAGTGGGAAAAAGTAGAAGAGGACCTTGAAGCTAGGGGAATCCAACCAGAATCAGGTAACTGGTCTGAACGCGGTAAGTGGTGATTTTTTTGTCATGGGGGAGGCCTTGACCCTCAGACCGGGAGATTAACGTATACCGAAGGACTCACAGAAGCAGCAAAGAAACTGGTTTACGCTCAATCTTTGAGGGAACAAGGAGTATTGTCACCAGATAGAGATAGGGATGAGCTGACATATGCCCTGGGGACTGCGAAACACGGTGGGCGAACGAGAGGTCATGGCGCGGTGCTATGAAAGCATGCCTTCCCTCAAAACAAAGATACATATAGAAGCCGCCAGAGAAAAAATAAAGAGGAGGAAGCTATGAAAGTTAGCATGTCGCGAATGCTTAGTGAAGCACGTGAAGCAGCTATTCAAGCAAAAGAGCGAGAAGAGAAACTTGAAGCGAGAATGAGCGAGGAAATCAAAAGGCAAGTGGAGTTAGTAGAGCCGAATGCGAAGTACTGCATCAGTACCAGAAGTCAACATCAGCCCCTCTGCTCAGTTGAAAAGCAGCTATGCTTCCACGGAAGTGCCTCAGTCTGGTGATGACTCAATGGTACGCTTCCCCGTGGATGACATCACAGAACCGAATACACCATGTGAGCTGCACATTCCAGAGGGGGCTACCACAATCATGGTGGCTACCGGTGTTGTATCTCCTATCGACCCGACGAAGACACCAAAATGCCATGGGGTAATAATACCACTTGGATATGCTCGCGTCTCGGTGGATAGAGTTCAAAAAGGTCATAGCGATGTTCACCTTGACATTTGTAACACCTCAGGTGTTATCTTAAGATAAACAGTGGTTAAGCTCAGATAAATTAAGTCAAGTTTTGATCAGAGGCTCTAATTAAAAACTTTTTGGAAAAGGATGATGAAGGTGCTTTTTCAAGATTCGTTACATCCTTCTATATCTATCTTGATCACCGGAGAAGTTTCGCGAAGTCTGAGTTTTAAGGATTTCATGGAACAATAAGTTTCATTCTTTATATAATTGCTTTAATCAATGGATGGATACATATGAGTTCAACCAAACCCTACGACGATGCTCAAACAACTCTATTTCATCTCAAAGACAAAGGTCAGGAAAGATTCATGTTGATCCAGTGTTAAGAAAATACTTCAGTCGGATCAAAATTCTATCTAAGACATTCTCGGTGGATTTCTCTAGTCATGTTAAAAATTCAATTTCTAAAATAAATATGAGATTGACCCTTTGTAACACCCCGGGTGTTAACCTTGCTAATCTCTTAATTAAAAATTTGATCATGTCATCATATGCATTAAGCATCTTTCATTTGTTTGAAAACCCGGCTATGCATTGAACTAAAATAAGTTTACTTGCTTGTGTTTGATCTTTTGTTTGTATGTAGGTCACCTTTTCAAAGTCTCAAAATTAAAAATTTGAATCCAAACCCTTTTCTCCGAGGGGGTGGATTAAACCCTAAACACAATTTTCAAAATCTATAAAGTTTTTGCTAGTGGTTGTTTAAGCAAAGTTGTAGATCTCTAAATTTTGAACATCTTTCGTGTTCAAGGTTTTCCTTGAAAACCCCTGGAAGCTGGTGCATTTTTGCAAACAGCCGCAGGGTCAGTTCTGTCTTTTCCTCGAGCCCTCGAGCAGCTGCATGGCGGGGTCGAGCTCGACGTCGCTCCTGGCCGACACGTGTCAACAGCCGCGCTACGCCTGTCCGTGGACTCCCGTCCTGTCATGGGTACGTGGCGATCTTGCGGGGCCCGTTGTCGTCCTTAAAAGCGGAACGCCGTTCCCTCTCCCTTTCCTTTCCGCGCCACTGCTCCACACTCCACCTCGCTTCGCTCTGCTCCGTTCTGTTCCGCGGAGCACTTCACCGCAATCATTGACGAACTCGTCCGAGCTCGTTAGCTGCTTCCAATCACTCAATCTTTCGTCATTGTCTTCGCCTTGACCTTGCGCGTCTTCGGGGTAAGTTGGTTGAAGTCGTCGAGCCCGCATTCGTCCAGCGCGGATCCGTCTTCCTCAGCTCCGACGCAACCGCCGCCGCTCTGGTCAGTCTTCGACCGGGCTGCGCAGGAGCCGCATTGTCTTTTTGCCGTATGTTTCTTGTTCCTTGTTAATCTCTGAGTCTTGCCGGGTTCTCCGTTTTGCAAATGGTGGACCACAACTCCGGGATCATCTTCGTGCCGCGCAGTTCTTCGTCTCCACCGGCGCATTCTCCATCGACGGTCGTCTCTGCTTCATCTCCGGCCGCGCTTGCTAACACTCCGTGACCAGGGTGAGCTCCTCGACCTCTTCGTTGTACTCGTTTGTCCTTGTATCGAGCCTTAGCGCTCTGTCCTCGAGCGCCGCCGCTGTGCTTGTTCGTCGTGGCGGTGTGATCGACGTCTAGTCGTTGTAGTGGATCTTTTCAAGATCTGAGTTTTGCGCTAGCTTCGCCTAGTCGTCCTGAGTCGGTCTCGAGGGGTAGTTGCCCTCGAGCGCGTGCGTGTTCTCTTCGGCGCGCGTCGTGCAGATCTCCGTCGACCGCTAGTGCTGTCGTCGAGGATGTTGCTTTTAGCTCTGTGTTTGTTCGGCTTGCGCTTCGCGTTGTTTGGAGTCCGCTTAGCTTGCTGGAGTTGTTGGTTGTTTCGATCGAGGCCTAGTGTCTCTGCTCGAGGCCTAGCTCCTTTGATCGAGGCCTGTGTCCGTCGGCATATGTGTGCGGTCGAGCTCAGTTCACCGCCATGGTCGTCGACGAGGTTGGCTGTGTAGGTTTTAGCCTTGTTTCTGTGGGCGTTTTGCTCACGGTTGCCGATCGAGGCCTAGCGTCTCTGCTCGAGGCCTAGCCTCTTGGTCGAGGGTCGGTCGAGGCCCAGTTTCTTCGAGCAAGGTTTTCCTTCGTCGATTGAAGCCTTGTTTCTTTCGATCGAGGCCCAGTTCCTTTCGATCGAGGTCTCTCGTCAGCGATCGAGGGTAGTTCTTCGTTCGAGGTCTGTTCTCGATGGTGTGCGATCGGTCGAGCCCCGTCCGATCGTTAGCACCCTCGATGAGGTGTCTCTGTAGGTTTGTTTGAGTCGTGGCCTACCTTGTTGGGTTCGGCTCGGCAAGCCGAAGCAAGTTCGAGGGGTAGCCGTTCGGTTTGGTCATCGACGGCGACTCACCGCCGTGTTTTGTGGTTCTCGACGCCACCGCTCGAGCCTCTGTGCTGCTGATGGTCGAGCCTCAGCCGTTCGAGGGTCTTGAGCCGAGTTCTCCCTGTTTTCCTGTTTTAGTTCTGTAGTTTTGCCCTGTTTAGTTATAAAATTTTTATAAACCCTCATAACTTTAGGATTTGAGTGATTTTGGATTGTTTGACATATATGGTCATCGGTCCAGTGACAAACACAAGTTGGACGTGCTCGATGTAATGCTGTTTGCTGAGTTCTTTTAGAGTAATCTGTTTTAGTTTTCTCTCGATAGCAGGCTTGTTGTGTTAAGCATCATGTTTACTATTCAAGCATCATCTTAAACATGTCATTTATCGTGTAGATTATTCGTTGGTTGGGTTGGATACCTCCAGTGCAGAGGTCTTCTCTCTTGAATCTGAGCCCGAGTTCGTTTATCCCTCCAACCAAGGCAAGCCCCGGTGCATTCAAACACTTCCTTGTAATTAAAATGTTTGCTTTAAATACACTTATGTTATACTATTGCATTACGGTATTCAATCAAATTCCTACTTGGTGCATAGCCTTACCTTGAATTATTTATTCCTGTACCTTGACACTGTTTTAAAACTACGAATGTTGTTAGTTGCTGCTTAGCAATGCTTAGACCGATAGAGTCAGAAGGTTTCCTGTCATCTGCGAGAATAGGTGTTAACCTGTTTGCTTCGGCAATGGCTCTGTTTCGAGACGAATAGCGGATTGCTGCGGCAAATGGCTATGTCCTCTTGATGGAAGTAATAATCTGAGACCGGGCGGACACGGTGTTGGAGAGCCACCGGATGTGGATATCTGGTGAGCGGGTTCTTTCCGCCTGTGTCGATTAGGAACCGTCCGTTGTAGACGTCCAAGGGTTGTGACTTTGGAGTACTTATCACATACTCCGGGAAGCTGGACTCTGGCTATTCTCGCTTGAAGAACGGTTAACCCGCACTGGGAGTGGAGAGATGGCGAGAGTAGTGTGTACCCTCCAAGTTAGCGAACTGGATGGAGGTGTACTGTGCTCTCGGGTGGCGGAACCCTGGTCTTGGCGAGAGGATCCAGGGAAAGGTAGTCATATGCGTGCTTTAAGCGGCTGTATATGTCGTGTGATAGGGAAGCCCCAGCTGGGATAAACCGGTTCGAATCGTCGTGTTCCTCGGATATGGAAACATGACCCTGTCCTCTACCGCGTAGTAATACATTTTAACCGGATACTTGTTGGATCCCTTCGTGGATGGTTATTACCTTGTCATCGATCATACATCAAGGTCGATACTTGAGTAATCTTATGGATAACATAAATGATTTCAATTCTTTTTATAAATGCCCATTTATGCAAAATACTTGATTCTTGCAAACCACACCTTGAATCCTATGACTTGCATACTGTTTTGTCCACCAAATACTTTTCTTTGTCGGATAAGTCTTGTGGAGTACTCCCGTACTCAGGGTTCGTTAACCCCTGTTGCAGATGAGGATCGCAACCCGGTGTGTGTGGCTCCTTGCTGCATGACCGTGGTCAGTGTAGATGAAGATGAAGAATAACCTGTCTTTGCTTGACTCTTGGGCAAGAGTAACTCGGTTATCTGTTCTTTCGCTATCAGCAGCTGGATGTATCTTTATCGTATGACACTAAGTTATGTTTCAAAACTATGGTTTGTAATATGACTTTAAATTTCCGCTACTTTGATGTAATATAAGAATTTCGTATTACTTCTGTCATGATTGTGATAAGGTCGATCTTGCTCGGAAAGAGGTGGATGACCCGCTGCAAAGTGGCGACACCTGATGGGCTAATTAAGATTTGGATCATCTGTTGGAGATTAAGTGGTTAATCCTGACAAGTGGGCTCGGTCTTAAGAGGTTCTGTCACACCCTTTTAGCAAAGTTGAAGATCATAATATTTGGAGGAGATTTTATGTTTGGACCAAGCCTTGATTCAATCTCTAAGGGTCCCAAAAAAGTTGCATCAAGTTCTATGTTAAATTGGATTTCCTGAAAAAATCGAATTCCCACAAAACAACGATGAGCTGCATTCTTTGCTAAATTTGTGTGTCCAAGTTCATATGGAAACTCAAGTTGATTTCTTAATATGAGTTGAAGTACTCATCAAGATGAAGACAATGAATCCAGTTTCACACTATTTGGACCTCGTTTGGATCCTCAAAAGCAATTTCAAAAGCATTAAAAGTTAACTTTTAATTGGGCTCTAAACTTTAATTTCATGTATCAAACTTTGTGAATTAATATCTCTTTAACCAGTCTGAATTTGACCGAAGTTTTTCAATGGAAGTTGTTCTTTTCGAATTGTTCTATAACACGGTGCACTCGGTTGATCAAATCGACAAACGATTTTAAATTTGGAAGAGATCCAAGTAAGTGGCATTTATCGTAAATACAAACAAGTTCTGGGGTAGTTTCAAATGGGCAGAATGGAATTGCCACGCACGGCACTGCGTGTCCGCCCGATGTTCTTCTGCTCTCCTCTGCCCGACGCGTGCTCCTGTGCGGTGTCGGGTGGGGAGGGGAAAGCACGGGAGCCCGGCTCCCAGGTCTTGGCCTCCCTATCTCTGCTCTCTCCCTCCCATTCTCTTCCTCCTCCCTCTCTCTGTTCTTTCTCCCTCTCGCTCCATCAGCAGGAGGCCGACGCCGGCTCTGCTCCTGCCCAACCTCTCCTCCATCGCCCCTCTCTGTTGCTTCTGCTGCTACCTATAATGGCCAGCAAATCCTCCTTTCCCTTCCTCTCTGTTAATTGCTGATGTCCTAGAGTTCATTCCTCTAATCAATTATAAGAACTACGCTCTAATCATTCGTTCACATGAAGAATCACTTGTAAAATCAAGGTGAAGGGTATGGTTTGGTAAGGGAAGCTTTTTGTTGGATTTTTATGCAAATATTTTATGACTCATAGAATTGCAAATACGGGCTTGTTTGATTTCTTGAAAAGTTAGGATTTCTGTTGCAAAAGAAAAATCCCATAATTATTTTTCCATGATTTTGCCGATCTTTGAAAATCCATGGTAATTTATAGAAAAATCGTATGAATGTGTTTTTAGACTTTTTGGAATCCTCATGAAGTGCTCTATGCAGCAGATCCATAATATCTGGTAGTTTAGTTCATAGATTTTGCTGTAAAAATCATTTTGTGCAAGCATGTCAATTCTGTTAAGATGTATTTTTCATTTTTGTAGCCACTGTCATACTTGTCAAATAAATCTAAACTTTTTATGGGAAGTCTACAAGTTTATGATTGATGTCTGGTTAAAATTTCATGATTTTAGGTTTGATGGTTGTAGAGTTATAAAAATGGAAACGTAGTTGTATCTCTGTTTAAAACTGTTGCTGTGATGTTTTTTAATCATTTTATTTCGTGGGCAAGATGATGTTTTATGTGGATGAGTTGAATACCAAAGTGATAGATAATTATATTGTCTATATTATGTTAAAATTTCATGATTTAACATCTGATAGTTTTGGATTAATCAATTTTACAAACTGAGCACAGTTGTTGTTTGCTTTCTGGACAAAGCTGTTGAGAATGAACTGTTTGAGCAATTTACATTTATATTCATGCTTTGGCACTGTGGAAACATTTTAAGTATATTTCTTAAGCTTTCCAAATTGTTAAGATTCATATTTTTATATGGTGTAGATCTCAGGTTATGACTGTTTAAAGTTAAGTATGCAAATCTATTATTTTGTTTAAGATGATTGCAATGGAACTTTTGTCTTTTTCATAGAGGTTTATATACTTGCTTAAATGACATGAAATTTATATAGTAGACTAATGAAGACATGTGTAACCCTCTGTAATTTTGTTAGAATTTATTATACAAGTTTGATATGTGTTCATATTTACACCTAGTTATCTAAATAAATTAAGAAAGTGTATGCAAAAATTTATTTAGTAATGGACATTATGTTTTATAGTGTTCATTAGTCATGTGTGACATGTTGGTAAAGTTAGTTTTGTCCAATTATGTGTTTGCAACATAAGTTAACTTTTATTTATTGTATTTAGTAGATTCTGGACAGTTCTAGGAGCAATGTAAATTACCCCTTGTTAATGATTTTTTTGAGAATCTTGTGAGTACCAAAGTTGTAGATAACTCATGTATCTAGCTGCTGTTAAAATTTGGTGGCATTTGGCCAAGTAGATTATGTTTTATGCATGTTTTAAGTTGGAGATCAGAGA